>OZ010794.1:173059569-173686355 GCA_963932465.1 Maratus speciosus | reverse complement strand
AGAAGAGGGTTCTCTCGGTCTTAAAATACCTTGATCAAGAAGAGGGCTCTCTGGATTATTGAAAATTAATTAATTTAATTTAATTAATGAATTAATGTTTGAAAAAAACTGGATTAACATCAAGTGTCATCCATTACAGTTTAAAAATATTTATTTGAGCTTGATTGGATGAATAATAAGTATTTTATTAACGAATGAAAATTTGAACAAGATATATACAGCGAGAGAGTGTGAGCTAAAAGTAGGAATTGAAAAAAAAGTAGTTTCACATTGATGAGAAATAATTAATTAGTTCGCTTTTTACTCAGTCGGGTTTTTTTGATTTTTTAAATTTAATAGTTTATTTAAATTTAATTCTTTATTTATCAACTCGCTGCGAAAGAGGAAAAAGACGCTGACGTATGCTAATAAAATTTATATATGGGGAACATGCAGAGCTTTTGTTTTGACAACCGGCCGTATGATCAATGGAGTTATGAATAAGGAGGAGGAGACATATAGTGTCTTGCCTACCAGTTGCGAGTGAAGTAACTGAAGAGGTTGTCACAAGATGGCGGCTGTTTTTCTTTTAAATCGGATAAACTGTTTCTGATTATTGTCGGACAAACTTCCACCTGTAAATTTGAATAGAAAATGACGTCTTATTTAACTCTAGAACGCCCGGAAAATTTACTCAAGTTTCATAAAAATATTTGTCACCAGAATTTGTATTTAAAATTATTTGACTGATTTATTTAACGTAAATCTGCGTGGTTTAAATTTAACCTATTTTATCAAAAAATTTTTAGTCGGAGTTGCATAGTTGCCAACCTCCCGCTTTTTTGGATACCAGTAAAATCTTACAAAAATGTTCTATTTATTTAATTGCGTAAATTGTGCGATTGCATAAGGCAAGAATTTTTGTATAAAAATATTGGTATGGAAAAAATAGGGAGGTTGGCAACTATGCAGTTGATATTTAATCGTACAGTCGGAATCGGATCGCCTCCTTCCGGGCGTTCTAGTGTTAAGCATTTATTCGTGGAAAATTTTTCTCAAAAATATGGTGAAGTTTTCTATTTTTTTTTACTGGTGTCAGTTTTTTCAGTTAATATAATCCTTTTCACTGACACTGACAGGATGTTCTCTAGTTGTTTCAGTACGACGAAAATGCAGGGCTTAACTACCACCGAAGTAAACGTGTACCTGTAAAAACGTGTATCTGTAATTGCCATTAATTATTACTGATATTTTGCATTAATAAGGCGTTTAAATAAGGAGAAATTTTCTATTTAAATTGACTGGTGGACGTTTCCCCGGAGGTAATCAAACCCTACGAAAGTGGTCACAGTTAAAGCTTCACTATTTTAAGGATATGTCTGTTCTTCTTTATTATAATTCGATGGCATGATCAAGCGGCATGGTGAACCATAATCATGGTGAAAACGGAGCCCTCTGATGTCAGATTGTCTTTTTGCATGCTCGAAATAGAAAAGACTAAACAAGAAAAATCACAAAGTGAATTTGAAAAAAAATCGAGACAATGGTTGGTCGCTATGTTATTTGTGTATGCCACATTTGATAAACCTACATTTGATGAGATAAAACGTACGTTTTTGTAAAGACAGTAAGATTATGGACTTTAACGACGGGTAAAGGCACATGTGAATTAGTAGTTTGTTTTCCCGACGAATTTCTGTTTTGACAACTCGCCGCGGAAGAGGAAAAATGCGCTCATGTATGCTAATAAAATTTACTTATGGTGAACACGCAGCTCTTGGGCTTTGACAATCAGCTGCATAAGAATAAACTGGTGCTAGAATGCGCAAATAAATTTCAGAGATAGTGGGCTCGCTCTAAGTATAACAGCTCTGGTTAGAAAGCATGCTTAAGATAACGATGAATCATGATTCACTGATTTTTTACCTTAACCTATTTGCTTCATTAGCGCATATATTCGTGCATTTCAGTAATTTCCTTTTTTTACACGGAATATTTTTCTGCAGAAGAAGTTCCAAAAGAAGAATTTTTACTTTATATAATCAAGAAATGTCTATTATAGAAAAGTAAAAAAATACTATTAAGAATTTCTGTTTTGTATACGGAGTTTCTAAATAGAAAGGAAAGTACTGAAAGGCATATATGTGCTAATTATTTTCTTAAAGTTATTTTCGTCTTAACTCCTTCGGGACGAGTATCTGTTACAGAATTTTTAATCTTTAGTCACCGGATTTTTAAAACAGAAATTTTTTCCTAACTGAATCGGGAAATTGCTCCGATTAAATAAGGCAGAATTTACAATACAATTTTACTGGTGAGAATAATCACCGATTCTGAGCAACTTACGCGGAACGAATACCGGTCGGGGGTTAAGAATTGAATTTTTTCAACTGAGCGAAAAAATGCCCAAACCGGGAATCCCACCCAGATCCTTTGCTTACATAGTTTATTTTCTTCTTGTTTAATCGCTGAAAATTCTGCTATTAGATAAGGCAACGAACATGTCTCTAAATTAGTGCAGGACTTGGTCCTTTTTATAAATTCCGTTTTATCTAAGAAAATTCTTCCTTCTAAATTTTGAAGACAACTGGGAACGTAACTTTTGTTATAAATGTTGTAAACACCTACCAAGAAAAAATTTCCTCACAATTACCGGCATTCCAAAATAGATCAGTGGGAGCCCCGGTATTGGTATCCAGATCACCTGGATCCTCAGCAATGGAGTTATGAAGAAAAGAGGAGGAGACATATAATGCATTGTCTAACAGTTGCGAGTGAAGTAACTGAGGAGATTGTGACAGGATGGCGGCTAAGTTTTTACATCGTATCAACAGTTTTTGATTACCTCTGGCAAACTTCCCACCAGTACATTTTAATAGAAAATTTTGTCCTATTAAAGCGCCTTAATAGGGGAAATATTTTCTAACAAATATTCTAAAAATTTCTATTTGTTTTTACTGGCGTCAGTTTGCCCAGGTATTATAATCTTTTACACAAAGGAGTTATGAATAAAGAGGAGGGGACACATAGTGTATTCTCTACCTGTTGCAAGTGAAGTAACTGAGGAGGTTGTCACAATATGGCGGCTGATTTTCTTTACATCGAATGAACAGTTTCTGATTACCACCGAAGCAAGCTTTCACCAGTAAATTTTTAATAGAATTTTTTTTCTTATTTTGGAGGTTTTTTCCTGAAATGTTTATGTCACAAATATGGATAAAATTTCTATTTGTTTATACTGGTGACAGTTGGCCTGGGCATTATAATTTGTTTTTACTGGCACTAACAGGAGGATGTCTAGGTTGCCACAATATGGCGTAGAAGCAGGGCTGACTATCGCCGAAGAAAACTTACACCAGTAAAAATGAAAATCTGTTTTTGCCATTATTTATGACGGAAACTTCGTACTAATAAGACGTTTAAATAAAGAGAAAAATTCTGTTTAAATTCACTGGTGGAAGTGTGCTAGGGGTGGTAATCAACCCCTAATAAAGCGGTTACAGTTGAAGCTTCACTATTTTTAAGGATATGTCAGATCCTGTTTATTAATAGTTCCATGTTTTACACAGACACTGACAGGGGATTGCCGAGGTTGTCACAATATGGCGGAAACGCAGGTCCTGACTACCGCCAAAATAAACTTTCACCAGTAGAAATTAATATCCGTTTCTCCCTTTCTTTATGACTTAAATTTTGCATCTACGAGGCGTTTAAATAAGTAGAAAATATCTATTCAAATTTACTGGCGGACGTTTAACCCTTTTCGGCATACTGTGCCCGGGTCGGGATACCCAATTTTAATTCTAAACTTACGAACGGCACCAAGAATATTTTAGTAAAATTTTGCTTTTACAATGAATAGTTAAAGTAACATGTTTTTAATTTCTGAAAAAGTCGTTTTAAAATTCCGGTGCCAGTCGACCATTTCATCATTTTACAACAAAAATTGCCCGTGCCAGAAAGGGTTAAACCAACTGTAATCAAACACTGAGAAAGCGGTTACAATTGAAGCTTCGAGATTTTATGGATATGTCAGTTCCACTTTATTAATAGTTCCATGTCCTCAGCTAGTGTTGCCAGGTATCCTGCGTAAATCAGAGCTCCTAAAGCTATGGACACCACTAATTTCTTACAGTTTATTTCGCCATCTTTAATCGCAGATAATCCTGCCATTAGATAAGTCGAAGAAAATTTCTTTAAAGTACTGATGTACAGATCATCTGGAGCCACCGCCATCTGAATAGTAGAACTGAGCGCTGACACAAAAATGGCGACTGGCAAAGACGGATTTTTTTCAGCGTGTGTACGGTCCCTTCAATTTTGGTACCAAAATTTTTTTAAAGTTTTTTCATCTTTAAGTTTCTGAGATTTAACAAGAAAAAGAAATCTTTTACAAAATATTGGTGTCTAAATTTAGGTGACCGTACATATGTTAACCACTTGAAGGGCGGTGGTTCATGTTTGGACCACTTAATTTTAATTCCCAAATGCACCAAATTTTCGGAACTTGGTACCAAACTTGTCACCAAACTTTTGGAATTAAAATTTTACTTTTGTTAAGTAGGCGAAGAAAAGCTTTTACTTATTTTGAAATGAATTTATTTTTAAATTCTAGTGTCGATGATTGATTTCGTCATTTTGTGCATTTGCTTTGCTCCTGAAAGGGTTAAAAAATCCGTCTTCGGCAGCCGACATTTTTGTGTCAGCATCCAGACTTTGTATTCAAGGGGAGGTGTCTGGAGCTCCGATTTACGCGGGACACCTGACAGCTCTAATCCTCATCCTGCTACGCCACCGGTTTCCGTTATATTTAAGTGACGCACTACAGAAAAGGGAAGTTGTAAAAATTTTGTTGAAATTTGAAGGAAAAGATGTATATATCAAACTGAAAAAAAAATCCACAAAAAATAAAATAAAATATCTTACTTTAAATGCGTTATCGTATATTTATTACAATTTCTGCATATTTATAACAAAAATTGTTAATAAAATTGCAAAAGTTTCTTCTTCGAAATTCCGCTGTAAAAGTATCACATAAAACACTAAACGCATCTGATAATTTACAGACAGTGTGACCTCAAAAATCCGGCAACAAAGTATATTTCCTTTCCCTTTTTTCCACACTTCCAACTTACAGGAGAAAGAAAAATAGGAATTGTTTATGAAATAAAAACTTCGAGATTGAAAACGATGGATTCGTTGACAGCGAGATCGCTGACGGTGTTCTAAATATAACTGCCGATAACGTTGGTAGCAGCGGAAAGAGGACCACGAACCGGCAGAAGAAAAGAATTCACTGGAAAAATGCATAAATTTGACTGGAAAATTATTATCTGCTTTAGAGAAACACAGGGTTCGTACGGTGTCCAGTTACCTTCCGGGCAAAATATCAGTATTTTTTTTTATAAAAAAATAAATGTAATTCAAACGTGCGAAATTTCGCCTTACTTAAGAAGAGATTTTTTATAAGAAAATACTGGTACCGAAGAATTTCCTGGTCTGGAAAATTTTAAGACCCACACGAATCCTGGAAACAAGATTGAATTTCTGAAATCGATATTCTTCACTTGTATAAAATCCAAGGAAAACTTGTTTAAAAAAAAAAAAATGGTATGCTG
This sequence comes from Maratus speciosus, assembly GCA_963932465.1. Classification (NCBI taxonomy): domain Eukaryota; kingdom Metazoa; phylum Arthropoda; class Arachnida; order Araneae; family Salticidae; genus Maratus; species Maratus speciosus. The sequence continues at coordinate 173,680,758 of OZ010794.1, read as the reverse complement.
TTATCCAGCAATTAACTTGTCTTCTCAAAAAAATAACGTTACGTTATATAAGTCAGACACAAAAAAAAGCAGATGTTTCATTGTATGAGATAATCTCTATTACAATATCTCTACTTTTAATCGTCGCACATTTTCTATTTTTATACCGTCGTATAGGGAAAACAAATTACCTTTAAATGCAATTTGTTAGAAAACTGCATCGCAATTTATTTTTTAGATATTAATTTTTTTGTAGTTTTTAACGAAATATTTTTAATGTTGGCAACTGAAGTACTCCATTTCTGTAGAAAGTAAAGGAACAAGAAATATAAACAAATTTTTAAAGTCAATTTTTACTTAGGTCAATAAGTGAGATTTTTTTCTCCCATATAAAACTAAAATTAATTAATTAATATTTAAAAAAAAACTGCATTAATATCAAGTGTTATCCATTATAAGTTTAAGAAATGTATTTAAACTTGAGTGGATGAATAATAAGTATTTTATTAACGATTGAAAAATTGAATAAAATTAATTAATTAAATTTAATTAATGAATTAATATTTGAAAAAACTGTATTAACATCAAGTGTAATCCACTACAAGTTTAAAAATTGTATTTGAAACTGAGTGGATGAATAATACGTATTTTATTAACGATTGAAAATTTGAATAAGAGGAATGTTTTTCTCCCATATAAAACTAAAATTAATTAATTAAATTAAATTAATTAATTAATATTTGAAAATACTGTATTAACATCGTGTCATCCACCAGAATTCTCGTTTCCCGTCGTGAATGTGTTACGGGAGCCTTGAACATCTGGTCAACCCACCCTCGTTTTGACTGTGTCAAACCTCCGCACATAGTCTTTTTCTAAAGAATAGCACATTGTTATGTTAAGCTTAACTTACTGTATAATCTTTATGCCTGGAATGAAAGCTCGATATTTATGCATTACGTAAAACTTACTTACTTAAATTTCTATGATATATTTTATATGAAAAAAGCTTACAAAATGTTTCTAAAAAACACAACTTTTTGGTTGAAAACTCTCCACAATTGATTTTTTACACAGCTATTTCGATTATCAGTATGAAACAGTCACTGTTGTTTGAGCATTCCAGTAGCTTTGGTTGACACCTATTGATAAAACTCTGAAATTCTTTTAAATATGAAACTGATGGGTGGGTAAAGCCTCCCGTATGGTCAACCCTCCCTAGTCTCCCCTACACAATTCCAGCAAAAAGCGATATTGTCATTCAAGAAACTCGACCAAAAAAATGGGATACCTAAAGTTTCATATCCCTTCATTTCTTTTAACATTAATACAGATTGTAACGCGCGCCGCCCGTTTCAAAATTAGACTCGACCGGCAATCACGTGACTAGCTTGCATGAGCTTCGCCGAAAAAGAACAGCAGTTAGTTCGTTGGAGTTCTTTTCTGTTTTGAGTTGTGGATACATGTAGAAAGTTATTCGCGCTATTATTTTTATGTGTACGTGTGGTTCTATTTGTTATGTGCCGTCTTAACAAGAAGAAATAAAAAAATATTTAAAAAGCTACCCCGAGAAATTGTTATTTTGAAATTATGTGAAATTTCTGTGTGATTTGAATTTGAGCTAGCCCGACAAGATACTTAAAGTTAAATATAGTTTATAATAGCTCCATGTTTTTATTAAAAATCATTCATTTATATTTTTTCAAAATAGCACGTATTTTAATTACAATTTTTTTCTGTTATTCTGGGAAATTAGCAACAAAAAGATATCACAGTCCACTATTTTCCAACTATTTTTCAATTCCTACTATTAGTGCACCCCTCTCCCTATATTTATATATCTTGTTCAAATTTTCAATCGTTAATAAAATGCTTATTATTCATCCACTCAAGTTCAAATACATTTTTTTAAACTTGTACCATATTCTTTTACCATATTGTATGTATTTGTATTACTTATTTCAACGATCTTCGATCTCGTATTAGTAAGCAGTTTACTTTCAGAAAGTATGTGAACTTCTTATGTAGCAATATTATTCTAATCACTTATTAAATTTTCTTAAGTGTATTTTACTATTAATATAAACATAGTATTCATATAATTAAAAAAAATGACGAACAAGGCGACTCCAAATGTGTATTTTTTTTTCAGGTTTAACACTTGCAGGGGCAAGGTACTTCTTTCGCAAAATGCTGAAATAAATGCTTGACACCAGAATCTATAAACTAATTTATTTCAAAATAGCCACAAGCTTTTCTTCACGTACTTAATAAAAGGAATTTTTTCATTGCAATATACTGGTGCCACTGTGGCATTTAGGAGTTAAATTTCGGTGGTTGAAAAATGAACCACCGCCCTCTAAGTGGTTAACAAAGCAATGTAGTATTTATGCTATTTAAATACATCTATATTTGTCACCCAAAAATGCTACACTTATTGTTTTTTCTGTATTAGCTTCGAGTTTGTCGCCTGTTGCATGCCTGCCAACTCTTCTGTTTTTTCATACAATAAATATTTAATGGACATTTTTGATTTTATTTAATCGGCAGATTACGGTGATTTAAAAAAAAGTAAAATTTATTATAAAATGTTTGTGGTACAAAAAAGTGTAAGAGTTGTCTGCGATGTTGGTGGTACGCGGAAGTATGAACTTCTATTTAGTGGTACGCCAGTCTAAACGTTTGGGAACCTCTGGTGTAAGAGATGCGTCTGCCTGGATGGAGCATTTCGACCTCAAAAGGCTAAAATGTATAATCTTTGGAAATATTTCTTGAGCAATAAAAAATAAACCAGAATACATTTGCTTCTAGCAATTAAAAATATTACACAAAAAGTAAATTTACCATAGCCGAAAAAATGTATTTATTGCAAGTCACTGAAACGTTCGGTGATTTATTTTAACGTAATAACACCCAACGCATCAAATGCTTAACTTAATGGTTTTCGCTTTATCTTTTGAAAATATGCAAAAAATACAATGTATGCGGCTGTATACACAACAAGTGCTTTTAAATCAAGGTTAATGGTATTTCTTTTTAATATCTATAAACCATAGTACATATTTTGTAATTTTTTTTCTTATCTTGGATGAATCTTATCTTTTATCGTACTTCTTATTTAATAAATTTCATTTTCAGTAGAAAGTTTGAAGGTTTTATTTACTAGTAAAAGAATGATTTAAACGATTTGATGAAATTTTAAAAGTGATTTTGGAAAACAGAAATGCATATTTAAAATATGAAATAATACATAGCATAAAACTAATTTTCACGATAGTTTAAACTTTTAGGTCATTTAAAATATAGCTACGACCTAGCATATTATTTATCAAACGAATGTTGAGAAACATAATGTAATGCAAAGCTATTCCCATACCTGTATATATGTACTGGTGATATATTTTGAGCACAAAGGAAAATAACTGTGATATTACTGAAAAAATGAGTGATCCGGTAGTGAAAAATTAGATATCGTTTGTTTCATTTTCATAACGAATGAAATAAGCCTTTAAGAGTTTAAAATGCTGGCTGCTAGATATGGAATTCGGTATACTGAATATTGAGTTTCCAACTGTTGGCTGCAGAGCTACGCTACGTCTGCTTTCGAATAGTAAATCACCTAATTAAACAAGTAAAAATTAAATTTAAAAAATAAAAAAACCCGACTGCGTAAAAAGCGAACTAATTAATTATTACACATCAATGTGAAACTATTTTTTATATTACTTACCTATTTTTTTTATTTACTTGTATTGAGGATTTTTAAGTTGTGTTTAATTGCTAGTTCCTATCGATAAACACTGTTTTGATGAGGCCTATAGATGTCTATGAAATTTAGAGTTGAAGTAAAGCTAGAGATCCTACCTACACAACTTCCAGGCTGTGAAATATTTAAACGGAGCTTCTGACTGTAAAATATTCAATGAAACATCGTCTTCATTTTGAAAGACCTATCCAATGATATGGCATTCAATAGGGCGCGTAAAATTTTTTTTAGCCTCTACCGACATTTTGTATTTTACGGCCGCCATTTTGAATTTATGAAAGCCTATAACCATCGGTCGGTTAGGACGTATCGATAGAGACCTCATTCATTAAAATCCATCCAGCCGTTGGGATGTTTCGAGGGTATAAAGAAATCCACATACCCAGATACGCTTGAAACACATAACCCTTCTTGGCAGTCAGGTAAAAATAGAAATCCTGCGATTAAATAAGATGATAACTGCTATTATGGAATAGTTTTAACGCCGCGGCAAGCGGTTGAGTTGTTGCAAAACTCTATTCTACATTTTTACACAGTAGCTTCTGGAGCTTTTGCACCCCATCTGAATACGCCACTGCTTTTCTGACCTACTTAATTAAACTCCATATGAAACGAAAGATACGCAGTTTTAGTTTAAAACAATGTGAATATTGTAAAAATATCCATGAAATAAGTAAATGATTTTACCTTAAAGACGGTATCGTATATTTATTACATTTTCTACACATTTATATAAAAAAAGTGTGCATAAAATTGTGCATAAATTTCTTCAAAAACCTACTATAAAAATATCACATTAAACATAAAACGCATCTCATAATTAAAATTCTCTTATACAACAAATTATTTTCCATAAATCTTTTTTTTTTTCAAAATTTCTTTATTAATCGATAAAATTAATATTTACCTGATTTCTTTCATGTATTTTTAAAATGCTTAATCTTTAGAAATATTTCTTGAGAAATAAAAAAATAAATCAGAAAACGTATGCTTGTAGCTAATAAAAATATTACAGAAAAAGTAAAGTTGCCATAGCCAAAAAAAATTATTTATTGCAAGTCATTGAAACGCCCGATGATTTATATTAACGTAATAACAAACGATGCATCAAATTCTTAACTTAATGGTTCTCGCTTTATCTTTTGAAATTTTATAGAAAATAAAATACATGCGTCTGTATACACAACAAGTGCTTTTAAATCAAGGATGATGGTATTTCTTTTTTAATATTTATAAACCATGATATATTTTTTGTAATTTTTTTTCTAATCTTTGCTATGCACTTTATCGTACTTTTTTTCAAAAAATTTTGTTTTCAGTAGAAAGTTTGAAGGTATTTAACAGTAAAAGAAATAGTTAAACAATTTGATAAAATTTTAAAAGTGATGTCGGGAAACATAAATGCATATTTAAAATATTTAATATTAATATAGTCGAACCTCGTTATCCCGACACTGAAATGACCAGAAAAATGTGTCACCATAAGCGGAGTCCCGCGGTCACCGGAGTTGGAGAAAATGTGTTTATAAAAAGCTGTACTTTTAATTAATTTAAGACAATTTTAATTTAATAACTGTTCTTGCAGTTTTAAGCAATAAAACATTATTATTAAACAAAATAATAACAAAAACAGAATTTAAAGAAACGAAAATCAGATTTATGATGACTTTATGACTGATGAAATGATGACTGATGACCAGATTTTCCAAGTATTTGGAAAGCATTAATTTAATTTCCTCTTTTTTGGTTTCTTTTTCTCTCCTTCTCCGGTAGATGTCGCTACTTGTCCACCCAGTCGTTTCCACTGCTTCTCTCTCATTGGTTGTTTCTGGCGCTTTCGATACCCGCATAGGGTATATAAGGCAGCGCGTCTCTGTCTATCATTTTGCTCAGCCTTGCTTTTTCTAGCACGCTGTTCCTTTTCCCCTATCTTTCACTGAAGAAGAATCTCGCTGTAGATTCGAAACAGCTGTTTGCTGCTTTTCATCCATTATTTGTGCATTTTAAACGTTGGTTTACTGCTTTTTAATATTCCTGCACAAAGGCTATAATTGCTATTTTAATGTATTCGGCTTTAACGGGCCTTTATTCTTCTGTGATTTCTTTCTTTATTCTTTTTCTCATTTTTTTTCCCGCAATGTCTCAAATTAATAGATTTTATAATTTACGATTAAAAAAGCACAGGTTTTTGGAACACTTACATTTCCTACTTGACTGTAGGCGTAAGAAGGTTATTCCTAATTTCATTTCTATACGTTGTAATTTATTTTCTTCTAATAGAATTGACAAGGTCTTATTTCGTTCTAAATTAGCTCTTTTAAGAGCTTTGATTCAAGAGACTCGCCATAAAATTGCTCATATAGAACGCGAGTTATATTCCTTGCATATCAGCCTCGCTAATTCTACACCTGATTTTGAGTCTATAGACAGAAGGTCATGGAGTAGAGTTCTCAGAGCTTCTTCTGTTCATTGTTCGGTTTTAAAGAAGAAATTTAATGCACTTTGTAAAAGTTCTGTCGTTAACAACTCTAGCAATTTGCCTGTTGTTAACCAAAATGTTGTTGTCAATCTTTCTAGTGTTTCTTTAAGTGACAATCAGCTCGATGCTCTCAAATTGAATAACAATTTCTCTGTCTCTGCTTTTCCTTCTTTACCTAATCTAATTGCTCCTATTGAAAGGGCCTTTAAGCATAGCGCTCTATCTTCTTCTCAAAAAGAGTCCATCAGACATCTCATTGCCAATACTGTTGATTTCAATTCTAATGTTTATAAGCCCAATCTTAAAAATCCAGTTAAACAATGTCTGAAAAATTTGCGTTCTGATCCAAACTTAATCATTACCAAGGCTGACAAAGGTGGTCAGATTGTTCTTCTCGACAAATCTTCGTATTTGGAAAAATCTCTTCAATTAATTAAAGATGGTCCTTATTTGGACATCCGCAAAGACCCTTCCACTAGTGAAATTAACTCTATTAAGTCTGCCATCAAGTCTTCTTCCATTATTCCTGCTAACTTTAAGAAGTCTCTTATTCCATCTATTGCGCATTGTGCCAGGTTTTATGCTTTACCTAAGGTCCATAAACCTGACATTCCTTTTAGACCTATTGTATCTAGTATCGGTACAGCTTCTTATAAGCTTGCCAAATATTTAGTTTCTGTTTTTTCCCCACTTTTGAGCAGTAACTGTTTCACTGTTAAGAATTCTTTTGATTTTGTTAAAAAACTTCATAATTTTAAGCCGCAGGGTCACATGATGGTTTCTTTTGATGTTAAATGATTATTTACAAACGTTCCGGTTGAGGGGGTTTTAGATTGCCTCAAGAACAGGCTTTGTGAATTCCATTTCTCCTATTTTGAAATCGAGGAACTTATCCTTCTCACTCGCGCTTGCTTGTCGCAAAATACTTTTGTTTTCAATGGTAATTTATTCCGCATGATTGATGGTTTGGCTATGGGTAATCCTCTTAGTCCAATTTTATGCGATATTTATATCCACTATTTTGAGGTCAAACTTTTTGAAATTTTAAAATTTCCGTTCTATGTTCGTTATGTTGATGATGTTTATGTCCTGGTTGAAATAAATTCGGATATTAATCATATTCTCTCTATTATGAATTCCATTGATCCCTGCATTCAATTTACCTCTGAAATTGAGACCAATAACTGTCTTTCTTTCCTCGATGTCCTTGTTATTCGTAGTGAAAATGGCTTTCAGACTACCGTCTTTCGTAAACCTTTTGCTGTCAGTCTCCCACCTCACAGGCATTCTTCTCAACCCCCTAACCAGAAATTCGCTGCTTTCAATACTTTTGTTTTTCGGGCTACCAATATTTATTCCACTCCTCAGTTACTTAGTGCTGAACTTAATTACATCAAAGCTATTGCTGTTGATCGTGGTTATTCCTCTAATATTATTGATTCTATTTATAAGAAATTGACGAAATCCGTCCATTCTGAAAAGCATTCTAATTCCAACTCTAATACTTCAGTTGTGTTGCCATTTTTCCTAAAATTAGTCAGCAAGTTGCTAAAATCCTAAGAAGGTTTGATTTTAATGTTATTTTTTCTCCTGTTAATAAAATCACTTTTTCAAATCTCAAACAACCCGTTGATCGCCTTGACAACTGGGGTATTTACCAAATCTCTTGCCAGTGTGGCTTTTCTTATATTGGCCAGACTAAACGTGCTCTTAGATTTCGTTTAAAAGAGCATGAAGGTTATGTTAAAAATCAGGAGCTCAAACGTTTTTCTATTGCTCAACATTCTTGGACTTCTCAACATAGGTTCGATTTTTTTTCAGCCACCATTATCCAAAAATGTTCTTCTAACCTTGATCTTGATTTCTGGGAAGCTTACCACATCATTAAAAATTCTCACTCTTTAGTCAATGACTTATCTAGTACTCCAGATTTTCCAAGTATTTGGAAAGCATTAATTTAATTTCCTCTTTTTTGGTTTCTTTTTCTCTCCTTCTCCGGTAGATGTCGCTACTTGTCCACCCAGACGTTTCCACTGCTTCTCTCTCATTGGTTGTTTCTGGCGCTTTCGATACCCGCATAGGGTATATAAGGCAGCGCGTCTCTGTCTATCATTTTGCTCAGCCTTGCTTTTTCTAGCACGCTGTTCCTTTTTCCCTATCTTGCACTGAAGAAGAATCTCGCTGTAGATTCGAAACAGCTGTTTGCTGCTTTTCATCCATTATTTGTGCATTTTAAACGTTGGTTTACTGATTTTTAATTATGATGACTTGTTAAGTTACATCAAACATTGATGAATTATGGTTTGCCTATCCCTAGATGTGCTCCCTGAAATTCTTTTTTCAATATTATACAATGAATTGCAATTAATATTCGTTGTTTCAGAAATATATGTTAGATAATTTTGATCTTTTCAATGCAATGCAACACTTCGGTTTTAGTTGTATGAAAAATGCCGTGTAACGACAAGAAAGTGCCTCCTGACCAGAACAAAAAAGACCGCCAGTAGACTGATACTTCTATCTGGAGCTTAAGGGGGTCGTTCGTAGTGTGTGGGTTTAATTATTCAGATAAAGGATTGAAGTAAAATTTCTCATTTATCTCTATGGGTATTTTAGACACTTTTGTGAAAATTTTGGCTAAGACATTTATTTCTTACCGCTTAATTTCCGTGCTTATAAGAGGGATAATGAAAAATAGACAATTTTTCTAAACCGTCGGGATATCCGGAGTTGGAAATTATTCAACGACGTAAAATCCGGAGTTAATTTACATTAAAATCGTATACAGAAAAAATCGGGACTTTGAAAACCTGACGTGATAAGCGGAGTGACGAAAAAACCGGATGTCGGGATAGCGAGGTCCGACTGTACATAGTATGAAATTAATTTTCATGATTGTTTAAATTTTTAGGTAATTTAAAATAAAGTTACGACAGAGCATATTATTTACAGGTTTCGTACGGATCCTGTTATTTTCCAGGCGAAGTAGGAGTATTTTTTTGTATGAAAAAATAAGTCTGGTTCTAACGCGCGAAATTTCGTTTTATTTAAGCATAATTTTCTATAAGAAAATACTGGTACCGAAGAATTTCCCGGTCTGAAAATTCCAGGACGCGTACGAACCCTGTATTTATCAAACGAATGTTGAGAAACCTAATGTAATTCAAAAGTTTTTTGCCATATTTGTATATATGTACTAGTGATATAATTTGGAACACATACCTTTCATATTATATTACTGAAAAAATGACTTATCCGGTTTTGGCAAATTAGATATCGTTTGTTTCATTTTTATAACGAATGAACTAGGCCTTTAAGAGTTTAAAATGCTGACTGTTAAATATAAAATTCGATATACTGAATATTGAGTTTCCAAGCAACGCAACTGTTTGCTTCAGAGCTGCCGCTGCTTTCGAATAGTAAATCACCTAATTAAATAACAGAAACCCTGCAATTAAATAACAGGAAGACTGCTATTTTGGAGTAGTTTTAACACCGCTTCCCGCACTTGAGTTGTTGCAAAACTCTGTTCTACACAGTTACACAGTATATTTCACAGAGCTTTCGGATCCCATCTGGTTACGCCACTGGTTTTCTGGCATATTTAATTAAACAGAATATGAAACGAAATATACGCGATTTTGGTTAACAAAAAAATTCATATTTGAATACTGAAAAAATATCCATGAAATAAGTAAAATACTTTACCGTACCGACGGTATCTTATACAGGGTGCAAAGAAAAGTCCCTTTAAACTGAAAATACTTGCGAACGGAGAGAGCTACAGCTATGCAAGTGAGGTAACGGTATAGTAAAGCGACTACGCCCGATTTAATGCAAACGACAACAGCGACCCTAGTGGCGAAATTTGAAGATAGCCATTGCAAATCGAAAACGAAAAGAGATAGAGCAAAATTTCCAGTTAGAAAGTTTTAGAGCATCAATTAGTTAGTACGAAACGACATTTGGTTTACATGGATAAGATAAATCTTCGCTTGTATACCCAAAAATGTCCGAAATCGATGCACTCCATTCTGTGTAAACGCTTGAATGGAATAGCCAGAAGCATGAAGAAATACGCACAATTTATGGTATAAATACGTACCTATCTCAATACATTTTGATAACATCATAAAAAAAAGACAAACTGTCTCACTGTGATAAATAGTTAATATTCAGTGTGTTTGAAAATTTCGCCATTGGTCACGATACACGTTTGTATTCGTGAGAGTAATTCTGCATGCACATTTCTCAGCATGGAACGTCTATTGCGAGCTTCTTCAATACCACGACATAGATTTAACCCTTTCAAGGGAGGTGGCTAGATGGTCAAGTCACCTAATTTTATTTCCAAAACTGACAAATGGCACTAAGAATATTTGAATAAAATTTTGCTTTTGTAATGAAAGTGCAAATTAGCGGGTTATATGTTGTAAGAAATTCGTTTGAATATTCTGGTGTTAGTCAATTATTTCGCCAGCTTACGAACAGAATTCTTCTGCCCCTGAAAGGGTTAATCTAAAATTTTAAATGCATTGGAAATTAAATTTTTACAGATATTTCACCACAGTACAAGGTCACAATCTGTAATTGAGCACTGGTACATTTCCAGAATGTAAAAATGCAAAGTCAAATCGTCGCTCATCAATTTAGGACATTTTTGGGTATACAGGCAACGATTTATCTTATCTGAGTGAACCAAATGTCGTTTCGTACTAATTAATTGATGCTCTAAAACATTCTAACTGGAAATTTTGCTCTATCTCTTTTCGTTTTCGATTTGCGATGGCTGTCTTCCAAATTTCGCCACTAGGGGCGCTGCTGTCGTTTGCATTAAATAGGACGTAGTCGCTTTACTATAGCGTTATCTCACTTGCATAGCTGTAGTTATCTCCGTTCGCAAGTATTTCCAGGTTAAAGGGACTTTCCTTTGCACCCTGTATTTATTACAATTTCTGCATATTTATATAAAAAAATTGGGCATACAAATGCAAGAGTTACTTCTTCAAAAATCTGTTGTAACAATATCATATAAAAATAAAGTGAATCTCAAAATTAAAATACTCTTATAGAATAAAATCTTTTCCATAAAATATATATATAATTAAATTTCCTTATTTATCGATAAAATTAATATTTGTGTGATTTCTTTCGTGTATTTTTAAAACGCTTAATATTTAGAAATATTTCTTGAGAAATAAAAAAATAAACTAGAAAACATATGCTTGTAGATAATAAAAATATTACACAAAAAGTAAAGTTGCCTTAGCCGAAAAAAATTATAAGTCACTGAAACACTCGATGATTTATGTTAACGTAATAACTCACGATGCATCAAACTGTTATCTTAATGGATTTCGCTTTATCTTTTGAAATTTTATAGAACATAAAACATATAGCGTAATTGTCTATACACAACAGGCGCTTTTAAATCAAGGATAATAGTATTTCTTTTTAATATCTGTAAACCATGTTATATATTTTGTAATTTTTTTCTATTCTTGGATTTTACCTTATTGCACATTTTATCTAATAAATTTCGTTTTCAGTAGAAAGCCAAAATAGTTTGAATGGTTTATTTAATAATAAAAGAAAGAGTTAAGGGGGGGGGGGGGGTTACCTCTAGAAAGCCTAAAAAGGGGTATTTTTAGCAATTTCATTCTAGAAAAAGAATGAATATTTTAGCTCCTGAATTTTTGCATGTTATTTGTTATCATTTGAAGAATATATATATGTATTAAAAAAAAATCTAGTTGGATGTGCCAATCCCAAAACTTTCTTCTATCTTATAGGGTAATTCCGGGATTTATGCCGCACAGTTTTTTGAACTTGTGTATAAAGTCCTATGGTGGACATAAAATAAAAAAAAAATCATGCTGTGCTATTTAATGTTAGATATACAACGCGTGTACTGCGACAAAAAAAAAAAAATTAAAAAAAAATTATTAATATTTTTTAACAATTTTTTTCTAAAACATTACACTGCGGCGCGTCACCCGTACATTCAGGCTGAGCGGTAGTTATGCCGCGCTTGAATTAAGAACAGAATAAAATTATAAATAAAAATATTAAAAAAAATATTCATATCTGGACTATAATCATGGATGTAATAACAAAATGAAACTAAATGAGTACAATGAAACGTATTAGTAGATTCAAATTAATAATTGTTGCCTACTTTCACTATTAAAATTATCGACTTATTTTTTTTACATTAAATTTTAATTGTTATTTCAGCAACAACGCAACATCAATGTATTAGAAAGGGAAAAGAAAAAAAGTAAAATTGTGTTTACATAATTTATTTGTTAACCCTTTCTGGACCGGTGGCTACTACACAAATTTTATTCGGTTGATACCACTTTTTTTAAAAGAAGTTATCTTTACTTAAATAATCATAAAAATGCTCTAATTAAACAAAGAAAATATTAACTTTTTTTTTTACTGGTGCCAGAAACAAATTTTGTAAGCTCTTTATGAAGGTGCTTATATGCACCTATGGTCCGAATGGGTTAAGAGATCGACTTCAATCTACAGAAAAAGTGTCGAAAAAGTACAGTCTTTATGTAACTACATTTAAACACATGATGCAACGAAGCCAATTACACTTCCTCTTTTTTGGAGTAGTTTGCAAAGAACGTCTGCGTTGCGCGTAATCCAATTTTTCATTATTATCATCTTGACTTGCATCTTTCTTGCCCTTCTTACTTTTTATTTTCCCCTTTTTCTCTTTTGGTTTTAGTAAACTTGATAACATGCCTAACATGGTTAGTCTGTGCAAAAAGAAAAAGGAAAGTTAATAACACTTAATCATCCCGTACAAAAGCAACTGCGGCATGTATACCGGAATAGCAGTGCGGCATGTATCCCATTTTGCATGGTGCAGACTTCGGCCATAACAGTTTCCTGCCATCGCTAAGGGGAATGGCTTAATTATACACACAGTACTCTATACAAACGCTACACTTAGTTTTGACTTCGAAATCACGCATGCATTTAGTAATTAGTGTATGAAAAGTATTTAAAGATAACGTGTTTAAAATTTTGGGCAGTGAAATGATGCACTTATGTCAAATTAAGGATTGTACTTCTACAAGTTAACATCGAAATGGGATTCACGCTATACATTGGTTAAAATAATCTCATTGGGCACCTGTACTGTGCGTTTGTGGACCATCTATCGATAATTACAAGAAATAGAAGGGGTGCGGCATCCATCCCGTATGCGGCGACTCTCCCGGAGTTACCCTACAACTTAATATTTCAAAAAGTAATTACACATGTTAATAGTTCAATACTGGTTTAACCGTTATCGGCAGTGTTGCCAGATTGGGGACATTTTAAATTCAGATTATTTGACTGTTACCACATTTTTAAAATAGTCTAATTCGCTAATTTTTCAGAATTGTTAATCTATTTTTAAATAGGGCGAATATTTCTATTTAAAACTAGTTGGATGTGCCAATCCCAAAACTTTCTTCTATCTTATACATCTTATTATTTCAAAAACTAGTTACACATGTTAATACTTCAATATTATTAGTTGAATACTACACCAACTTTGATTTTCATCGTAAATTTCTGCTTCAGTAAATTAAACGGACTAAAAACGTGTTCATCTATATCATGATATTTGTTAAAATTAATAGTTTTTCCTTATTCTGTTGTTATCAGCTGTTTGCGAATAGCCGACTTAGCGGGAAGCGAGTTCCCGCCGGTGCACGAGCCGCCGATGGACAATATAACTACGAAAATTCAAGAGAAATATACAAAAATCGCTATAACAGAGCCCCTTTACCGCACAATGTTTCCAAATTCAAGGAGGACCTGTTGGCTAAAGACAAAAACATGCACAAAAAATTTGGTTGAATTGTATGCATAATTTTATATACTTTTCGATGGTACAATAATGAAAATGGCACAGACAACGCAATTATAGCGCCTCCTTCTGGCGGAATTTTTTCAAGTTCAGGGAGGACTTACTGACCATAGCCTTACACATACAAAAAAGTTTGGTTCAATTCTATGCATAATTTTATACAATTTTCGATGGTACAATAATGAAAATCGTACCAACATCGCAATTATAGCGCCCCCTTCCAGCGGTATTTTACCAAATTCAGGGAGGACTTTCGTGCCATTACCAAAAAACAAACACAAAAAAAAATTGTTCAATTCTATGCATAACTTCATAAACATTTAGATGGTACAATATTCAAAATGATGCAAAAATCGCATAAAAATCGCTATTACAGCGCCCCCTACAGGCGATGTTTTTTCCAAATTAAGGAAGAACCTGCTTGGCGTAGCCAAGAACTTAAAAAAATTTTTTGGTTCAATTCTATGCATAACTTCATACACTTTTCGATGGTACAATATTCAAAATCGCGCAAAAATTGCTATTACAGCGCCCCCTACAGGCGAATTTTTTCAAAATTCAGGGAGGACCTGCTTGCCATAACCAAAAACTTAAAATAAAAATTTGGTTCAATTCTATGCATAACTTCATACACTTTTTGATGGTACAATGGCGACAAACATTTCCTAAAAACATGTTTTTTGGAATCTCTGACCCCTAAAACGTGTAAATCCGTCTTAAACCGGAAGTCGAAAAAAATTTCGATTACAATACTTTCTTCTATTGAAGATAGAAAAAAGTAAAAAAAAAAAATGATGTGGCTTGAATTGCGTAGCTGGATGCCCTAACGTGCGTGCCGGTCACTTCCAATCGGGCGGGATCCCATGGATCGCCAGAGTCGTTTGCAATCAATTTCCGTTAAGGATTATGAAAGTAGATATTATTGTCCGGAGCTTCAATTACGTTGAGATCAGAAAGTTGAAAATGAATAAAGTGGCAGCGATTTAAATAAAGAGGTCTATTTCTGACCCTTTTTCTTCCTTTGGCGTGCCTCGAAAAATATTTATTTTTTATAAAAATGGCTGAAAATAGTCCAAGCTTCAATAAATTATATCACTTTTAATTAAAAAAATAGCAAGATTGGTTTATTTGTTTCTAAGTTCTGATACAACCGAGTTTGAGAAAAAGTCTTTTTGCATAAAATACGTTTATACTGCTCCGAAACAGTGTAACCCTACGGAAGCACGTTCCCTTAGAGGGTTAATAAATAATATGTTCTGCCGTAGATAAATTTTAAATGACCTAAAAATTAAAACTATCATGGAAATTAATTTCATACTATGTATTAATATTTAATATTTAAATATGCATTTATGTTTCGCGAAATCACTTTTAAAACTTTATCAGATTGCTTAACTCTTTCTTTTCTTGTTAAATAATAGCTTTAAACTTTCTGCTGAAAAGGAACTTTACTAAGTTAATTAACTAAATTTACTAGAATTGACCCCTCCATCGGGACGAGAGCCTTTTACGAAATTTTTAATCTTTTGTCACCGTTTTTTAAAAACAGAAATTTGTGTCTTCTTGAGTCGAAAAAATGCGCCGATTAAATAAGGCAAATTTTACAGTAAAATTTTACTGGTGAGGAAAGACAAGGATTCTGAGCGGTTAATGCGCCATGTCGCTCGTCCCCAAGGGGTTAACCTCTTGAAGCGCAAGCAATTACGTTTGGGTAATGCTGAATTCCCATCGGAAAATTAGAAAAAAAAAATATTTCAAAATAAGGATTAGCAAATTTACAACCCTTTTTTTTCCACCAAAGTTAAAAAAGTAAAATTTCATAAAATTTTTCTGGTGTAAATCTTCATTAATCGTAGGTGGGATAAAATATATTCTCAAGTTAACGGTCACATTAAATTACTGTTTAAAAATTCAAATTGCTTATTGGCACCACTTTTTTGAAGAAGAAATATTCAACTTATTTTACCATAATAAAGCCAACTAGACTATTTTATAAAACTGGTGGGAATCAAACAATCTAAATAAAAGATACAACCCATGAATATTACGGGAGTGAGAATTAAGGAGTTAAATAACTACGGAAGGACGTCGAATTCGGCCAAATTGTTGTACTCGAATAATCTACAGACTATAGTGAATAGAAAAATGTAAAAAAAAGAAAAATCGACTTTTCTATCGAAAAAAAAAAAAAAAAAAAAAACCAATTAAATCCCTTCTTAGCTCTTTCAGGGGCAAGTGATTGTGTTTCTGTTATGTTGAATTCACACCGGAATTTTTGAAAAATTTTGTTTTAAAATAAGGAAAAGCTATTTTTCAACTTTTTTCCACCAAAGTTATAAAAATAAAATTTAATGAAAAGTTTCTGGTGCAACTCTTGATTAAAAATAGGTGTCGTAAAATACTGGGCGTCCGAAAATTCCTGGATACATTTTAAAAATCAATTTCAAGTCAAGTAATTGTCGTACCTACAGGACTAAAATGCGTCTCAGGATAAAAAATTTTCGTCAAGCGAAAGAAAACAATCAGGTCCAAATTTAGATCATAGATGGTGCCACTTGTCTGTTATGTTTGCTTTGAAACATTTTTTTTTTTTTTTTTTTTCAAATTAATTTTGATGCTATGGCACCGAAATGACGACTCCCAGCGATGGAAGTCGTTTTTTATTCTTATTTAACTGCTATCTGAGTTCCATCAAATAGTAATTAAAATTAAATTTTATTGAACTCCATGTGCATAAAGATCCGCAATTTTTTATCACTCTAACTAAATCACAGAATAGCATTTTGATGTGTTTCATTTAATGATTTTCGCTCTTAAATATGTCCAGTTTTAATTGTCCTTTTTTTTTCTCTTTACTGGTCCGGTCGTCAGAGAGTTCTTTATGTACTGCATTGAACCCAGAAGCATTTACAATGGAACAATGGAACAATGTGAGCAGCTGAATGGATTACCTAGTTGCGTTGCAACTTTACATCCAGTGGATAGGTGATTGTGTTGCAAGGGCATTAGGGAGCCTTAAAAAAATAATGTTTAGACGTGGCTGGTAGCCACAAAAGTTAAATTTACTTTTAAGAAAAAGAAAAGACTAACAAAAAATAACAAAGTACATAAGTACTAGTATAACATATGTGAAAAAGAAAAAAAACAAAGAAAAGAAAAAAAATAATTAAAAAAGAAAGAAAATTCCATTAGTTCCAAAAAAAAGAAGGAAAAGACGAAAAAGCTACCGGGGAGTGCCCCATTAAAAAAAAAGACTCTATTCAGAGACCATACATTAGTTTAAAAATATATAATGCTAAAGAACTAGCAGAAAAACAATTTTTTTTTTATATACTATAGACGGGACAGAACAAACAGAAAGGTTAAGTATAGCAGAAGGTGAGGGAAACTCAGTCTTCATCGTTAAGAAAAAGCGAGTATTTAGGGCGTTTTCTGTTAGTGGGGTGGGATACCTCGTAGTCGGGTAGTTCCGCTATAATTTGGTTAGGGAGGTTGTATACAGATTTATAAAAATTTTTAGCAAGTTTATTAATGCGCTGTTTTAAGGAATTGGTTTTCAAATCCCTGCGGATAGTGGTGTTACGAAGAAAATGGTGACCATTACGGATATAGCGTAAGTTTTTGTTATGAGCACCGTAAAGATACTCCATACTGGTTTTGCAAGCGAATCCCCAGATCGGACAAGCATAAGTTAAGATTGATCTAATACATGCATTATACAAGATTAGTTTATTATGAATAGAAAGAGTATTGCTTTTGAGAAGAGGAGAGAGGGCCTGGGAGATACCAGCAACTTTGCCTCGGATATTAATAAAATGCTTTTTCCAGGTAAGTCTTTTATCAAGGGTAACCCCCAAATACTTGGTGTCATTAGTCCAAGGAATAGTAGTGTTATTGATAGTAATGCGATTGGGAAATGTTAGTTTTCTAGAGAAATAGACAGCAGCTGTTTTCTGCTCGTTGAGCTTAACACGCCACAGGTTACACCAGTTAAGGAATTTATCTATGTGTTTTTGGAGAATTTTGTATAATGCAAATGGGTGTTGTGCAGAGGCGTACATTGCCGTGTCGTCCGCGTACAGGGCAAGATAAGTCCTCAGTGTTCTTGGGATATCGTTGAAAAAAATGTTAAATAATGTAGGGCCGAGGACCGACCCTTGTAAAATACCAGAGAGAATAAGGTATAAAGTGGAAAGTATATTGTTAAGGCGGACGCGAAAAGTGCGGTCACTAAGGTAAGAATGTATGAGAAAGATAAGTCTAGCATTAATTCCAAGCTTAATTAGTTTGTATATAAGGCCAATATGCCAAACCTTATCAAATGCCTTAGCGACATCGAGAAAAACAGCCGCAGCTGATGTGTTCGTGTTTAGTTTCTCACTCAAGAACTCTACAACACGAAGGAGTTGATGTAATGTGGAATGTTTAGCTCTGAAGCCAAATTGCTCAGGAATGAGTATGTTTTGTGCGTCTAAAATGTCATGTAACTGGGACCTGATGACTCGCTCAACAACTTTGCTGATAGAGGGTAACAGAGAGATGGGTCGATAGTTAGTCGGATCTTGAAGATTACACCGAGGTTTAGGAATAGGTGCAATAATAGAAGTCTTCCAAGGTTTAGGGAAGTAGTAGTACTGAAGAATAGCATTAGTAAGTTTAGTTAGATATATAATACAGTTGCAAGGAAGATTTTTAAGAGCATAATTAGTTATGTTATCGTATCCAGGGGCTTTTCTGTTTTTAAGATTTTTGATAATATTAGAAATAACAATTGGTTGAATTTCCGGGAGTGGGTCCGTGGGAGGGATAGCTAAAAAATTTTGAACAGTTTCATTTACTTCAAAATAATGATTAGGGCTGGCAAGATAAGGGTTAGGGGAAAACTGCTCAGCATAGGACTTGGCCAGGATTTCCGCCTTGTCTTTGTCCGTATATGCCGTGGTATTAAAGGCAGTTAAGGGGGGGGATTGTAGAGTAATTATTATTAAATTTTTTCTTTATTTTCCAAAGAGAGTTATCTTGAGGAGAGAGGGAGTTAAGAAAATTGCTCCAGCTTTTTTGTTTTTCCTTAGAAATGAGGTTTTTAATTTTATTATTAAGCCGATTAATCATGGGCTTTAAAGTAGGATCTCTAGTATTTTGAAACAGCCGTCGGATGTCATTACGTTGCTTACAAACATTATGAATGTAGTTAGGCATAGTAAAAGAGTTATTATCTTTAGTATATTGGTAAGTAGCTTGTTTTTGAGCATTAATAATAATATTTTGAAAGTTATCAACAGCCTTGTCAATATCATCAGTGTTAGTAATATTAGGGAAAGTCAGGTCAGAATTGGAAAGAATAGTTTTAAATTTACTCCAGTCCACAGCCACAGAAGGGGGGGGGGAGAGGGGGGATCAACACAGTCAATTTTGAAAACAACAGGAAGATGATCAGAACTTAAGTCATTAATAACTGTAGAACTAATAGGAAAAACCAAATTTTTTGAAATTGCAAAGTCAATAATGGAGGGGCGACCTCTACCAAGCCCATAACGTGTAGGGATGCTGGGTGCATGTAAATTAAGTCCTAGGTGAGTGATTAAGTTGTGTAGTGCACTGCCACGACGGGTGGTTGAATGACAGTTTTATCGCCGGTTGTGCGCATTCAGAAGTATTTTCTATTCGATGACTTTTTTTTATTAATTTTTTCTCTTAAATTTGTCCGGTTTTAATATTTAAATTAATAGTACAGTAGAGGGCCGATTACCGGAATGCTAATTAACCGAACTTCCAATTATCCGAACAGCCTATTTCTCTCAAAAACAAATTTTTTTAACCGAAATTTCACTTATCCGAACAGCTTATTTCTGTCAAAAATTTTTTAAACCTAACTTCCAATTATCCAAACACCCTGTCCTGTTTCTCTCAATTTTCCCCCTTCAGATTTAGCAAGTGAAATTGAATCATCGATAGGGTACCGTTGGGAGCAGTAACAACAAAAAGAAATTGAGAAAGCGAAAACGAATGCTTTGAAAATAACCCAGGTCCATCATATAACGAAGACTTTGAATGTTTGGAAACAGATATGAAATGGCTCGAACGGCAGAAGAATTCTGATTCTATTCAACTAACGTATTTAAGAAGAATTCGAGATATGGCTGCATTGAAAAGAATGTCTTCTTTGAAGCAAACAACAATCGAAAGCTTTTTTGCTTAAATTATAATCTCTGAAGTTCAGAAGATGGTAAAAAAGAAAAAAGAAAATTTTAAATAATAAAAAAGTAAAGAAAAAAAATTAAAAAGACATAAAAAAATAATTTTTAAACACGCCAGCACTAGGTGGTGCTGACAGTCCTAAGCCTGAATAAATTGTAAAGGTTTTAGTATAGTCAAGAACATCCATTAAATTGCTTGTCCATTTATTCGAACTTTTCCTTATCCGAACTTGTTTGGTCCAGACTTGTTTGGCTTAGAAAGACCTCCACGGAAGGCACTTCCCCCCTTAGGGCCCATACTCCACGTGCAGATAATTGGTCGACATAAATACAACAACAACCAGACTTGTTTGGATAATCGGCGCTCTACTGTAAATGAATTCATTTCTTCTTCATGAATTATTATGCAAATTAAGCATTTTAGAGGTATAAATTTAAATTTATGATCATGCGATCATGCCTAAGGGAGGAATGATTTATGATATTGCGTGACTAATACAATAGAAATTACCGCTCAAACGGCGACATTTTCAAGATCTTTGTTTATACAAATATTTTCTCAAAAATTTAAAAAACAAGAAATTGTATCCAATTGTACCAATGGTATTGGAATAAGTATCAACAAAGATCTTGAGATTGTCACCGTGTGAGCAATGTAACATACGTCAATCCAAAGCGATATAAGTAAGCGTCCTATCTTAAATGGGAGAAGTATCCGCAAGATTAAAAGCGAGGACGCATCAATCAAGGTCATGCGCCACGTAGCGGATGGAGTGTGAACTACAGGTAGATACCTAACTGTTTTCTTACTGTCACCACTAAAATTGTTAAGTTTTTTTCATCTTGATTAATAACTGAAGTGCCTCTATTACGGCGAAGAAAACTTCGTGGTATCGAGTGCGTCTGGATGCCCCTCTCGCTACGCCATAATTTTGCAATGAATGTGGCAAACAAACCTCATTGCCATGAGTGACTGAAGATTTAGAAAATACGTGCCACACTAAAAGGCTGCATATGTGAATTATCACTCCGTCCACAAGGTGGCGCAACTGTGTTAATTTGCGCCTGATTCCAGCATTAAGTTTGTTCGCTTACTTATAACGCTTTGACGTCAATATGAATAAAGATATTTATATGAAATTTAAGTGTATTTTTATAACTTTTGGTAATTTTTAGGTAAGTTTGGATGATTCTAAGTGATTTTCATGCATAAACTCAAAACATATATTTTGTAATTTTTTTTTCAAATCTTGGATTTTATGTTATTTCTCTTTTTATCAAATACTTTTTTGGTTTTCTTGTGTATCAGATTTTCTTTAAAATAGTTTCTTTTATAATAAATTATTTCATAATTTTTCTTTTCCCACTGTAAATCACTCTAAGCCAGATCACGGATTATTATGCAAATTAAGCATTTTAGAGCTATAAATTTAAATTTATGATCATGCGATCATGCCTAAGGGATAAATGATTTATGATATTGCGTAACCAATACAATTTATCATATTTTCTATAAAATAATTTCTTTTATAATAAATTATTTCATTATTTTTTATTCCCACTTTGATTAATGATTAAGTAATATTTAAAAAATTCTTTAATATCTAATAAATATTACATCTTTCAAAAAGTTTTGTAGGAATAGCGTGATTTTTATAAATTTGAAGTGCATTTCCTCAAATTGCTTTCTATTTTTTATATAATTTCATGAAACTTTTTACTGAATTTGATTAATGATTATGCATTGTGTCGAAGCTTCCTGTTAGCAAAACAGATAATAAATATTAACATATAAAATGTTATGTTGGGAGAAAGAGGATTTTACATTTAATGCAGCAGGGAATTGCTTCAAGTTACATTATTCATCAAAATGAAATATTTATATTACTGGTGCAATATACAAATACAATGGGAACGCAATATTTTTTTTTATTTCATTCAGCAGTTATTTCATATATTTCGTAGATAAAATGATCTAAAATTCAGCAAAAATAAATATATTTTAAGCCGAAAGTTTTACTTGATATAAGTTAATAAATATGTACCTTACAAAATCTAGCTTGTTGCGCATTGTTAATTGAAATTAAATGTGTCGTTATCAGAAGTCGTACTCTACATGAAAAATTTCAAAACTTTTATCAATATTTGTTTAAAGAAAAATAAATCTAGGTTAAACGCGAAAAATATCGCCTTATTTAAGAAGAGATTTTCCATAAAAAAATAGTGGTACCAAAGAATTTCCTGGTCGTGAAATTTCAGGACAAGTACGACCCCTGGTCTTTATCAGTACATTATGTCTTGTTTAATATCAGTAAACCAAAACATATACAGCCATTCAGGGTAACTTTGTACCACTTCATAATTTTCAATATGTTTGACTCCAAAAATCTAGATAAATTCCAGTGCCACACTCTCTTGGCAACGTTATAAACTGGGCTTTCTATTCTTTATTTTAGAACATAAATTGTCAACATTATACACAATTAATTGCATCTTCCAACTATTATTGTGAAATACTGTTTTCAAGTTAATTTTGAATGCTATTTTGAAGTTGCTGTAATCCAATTAAATTTTTAGTAAGTAAAAATATACTCATTTAACAGACATATTATTATCTATATGTTGTAAATGTGTTAATATTTTGCGATTATATATTTACGAATAGTCAGTAAACTGTAAAATTAGAAGGCACTACCATTTTACATTCTTTTCAGTATAACTTTGAGCCGGCTCAAAGTTAGGCATAGGCTTATTGTTTACTGATTATAGGTACTAATAACAAATTATACGACTTCCATGCCATTAATAGAGGTTATATAGATACCAAAGATGCACAGCTGGAAATTTTTGTATAATTTTCTGTTCGTAAAAGCTATGTGAAATAATGATTAAAAAATTACAAAAATAAAAATAATATATTATGGTTATACGAAAATACCATTTTCTTGTCAAAAATTTCCCATTTGTGCACGTACATTATATATGAATGAAGAAAGTGTTCATTGGATATAACAGGCAAATATCTTCAAAAATATGTGTAAAATACATGAAATTCATTTAAAGACGTTATTTGGGGCAGAGCTACTCATATTTGACATCCCACATATTCGACATGGGTTGACAGTTTGGCCTCAAAATTTAATCCGATATTTTAAATTCATATCGGAAATTTCCAAAGAAGAATTTTTACTATATGGGATCGTTAAATCTCTCTTATTAAATAAAGCATTAAATACTATTCTTTATTTCTGGTATGGAGACTAAATTTCTGAATAAAAATGGAGGTCAAACTGCCAACCCTGCATTCGACATTTTTTATTCTTGTTTGATTAATACTAATAATAGTATGTAATACTATAACTGTGGATATATTATTGAGTTAAAACATTGAAAATTGTTTTTCACTGCATTTTTATATTTTATATGAACAAGAAACAGTTCTTTTTCTGATAAATATTCATGGTTGTCTTTTTTCACTCTTCTTATGCATAATATTCGTTGTAATATCATAAATTATACAAATCTTGTGATGTTGGGAAATGTAAATTATGAGTCTTTAAATATCTGAAATTTTCCCGCTTCAAAGTTGTCCCAACTATAATACTTTTTTGTATAATGTCTTTTTTTATATGATATTTATAAGATGGTGCAAAGTTACCCTACATGGATGGATAACTTTGAACCAGGATAAAAATACAATTTTTATTATTTATATCCTTATTATTCCTTAAGTTCTGATAGTCATACAATAATTTAGGGTCATAGCTTCCTTTTTTTGCCACTAGTTGCAACAATATTCTTAAAATAAGAGTGGGACATCTGAAAATAAAGAAAATGCAGATCAAAGTTACCCTGAATGACTGTATCCAAACTAAGCTAAAAACTTCTAAAAGTGATGAAAAATACACTTAAAATGCATATAAATACCTTTATTCTGATCGACATATGTTTCATCGCTCAAACAGCGACATTCTCAAGATCTGTGTTGATACAGATATTTTCGCAAAAATTTTAAAAGCAAGAAATTGTATCTAATCGTACCAATTGCATTGAAATAAGCATCAGCAAAAATTTTGAAATTGTCACCGTTTGAGCGGAGAAAAATATGTCGGCCTGAACAAAGGCATTTATATGCCTTTAAGTGTATTTTTTATCAGTTTTAGCAATTTTTAGCTTAGTTTAGATGATTTTAAGTGATTTTCACGCGTAAGTTCAAAACATATATTTTGGAATATTTTTCAAATCTTGGATTTTATGTTATTGTACTTTTTTATCCATTAAATTTCGTTTATAATATAAAGCAAAACATTTTAAAGTTTTATTTATCAAATAAAGGCTAGAATAAAACATGTTGATAAAATTTTTAAATTGTTTTTCGTAAACAGAAATGCATATTCAAAATGTTAAATATTAAGATGCCATGAAGACATTAAAGACAACATTAATTAACATAGTATGGGGTTAATTTTACGATATTTATTTAAATGACAGTTTAAATTTTTAGATCATTTAATATGTAGGATAACACAGAATATATTAATTTAGCAAACGTATATTAAGAAGAAAATACAATGTAATGGTTTTCATGTGTTTGTACGCATGTACTGGTTTTATAATTTGGAGCACAAAGGGCTGATTTTATTTTACATGGTTACATATCAATGGATCCACCTTAATAACACAATCAAAATAGGTTTTGAAAAATATCAAATGCTAATTGTAAGCAGTGGCTTAGTCAAGGTTGGTGTCCAGATGCTTTGCATACTATTAATTTTGAAAAGTTTTCTTCGTCTTTTCTAATAAGCCGTTCAGAGTGGATATTTGAGATATTTTAGACGCCGAACTTTCTGAGAGAGTTCAATAAACTTCGTCAGAGAGTTTCAACTTCTTCGGCTAGGTACAGCCACTACCACTCACTCTTATTGACTATAAAGCTTTGCTTAAATTGATTGACTGTTGCGGCCGGTTTCATTTTATGCGCATGCGCATTTGTTCATATCTCAGACACAGTGACGTTCACTGCGTTATCTTTTGTTGTGTTTTGCGATGTTAACAGGTATTCAGCTCCGGGAGGGTACCACCTTAAAAATGGCGGTCTAAGATATCTTAAACATCCAATCTGAAAGGGGCATAATGGGAGAATTTTGGGAAATAAATATAAATAAAGAGTAATTAACATTTCCTCAAAATTGTGAAGCATTACTGCAACCCGTTCAGCCGGGCTTGATTACCGCCTGGGCAAACTTTTACCAGTAAATTTAAATAGAAATATCTTCCTTATTCAAACGCTTTATTCATTCAGAATTTTGGTCAAAATTAAGGCAAAAATATTTATCCGTTTTTAATACTGGAATTTATCTTGACAGGAGTCAGGCCCGATGGTTTCGCCATATTCTAATCTAACAACAAGATAATCTTCCTGGACAGACTTCATAAACAATAATACAACTTGGACGAACTTCCGACAGTAAAAATGAATATAAATTTTTGCCTTAATTATGACAGACATTTGGCGTTAAAAAGGCATTTAACCTGTTAACTGCCGAAACTGTAAGATAGGGGTCGTCAACTTTTTTGCATTCGCCACCACAAATATTAAAAGATAATCTTCGCTTTATTTAATGTTCAAACTTTCAGTAATTAATGAAGGCAATTTTTTAAATTAAAAAGTAGTGGTATCTAGATAGTTAATTTAAATTCATTTTTAACGGCGCGAAAACGCACCATTAGCAGGTAATGGGTTAATGGGATAGTGAACATTCAAGTGAAAACAGTATTTTTATTTTAAGGTTCTATAAATTACGACTAATATGAAACAAACCTTTTATACTTACATACAGTATGTTTTGAAATAAAATATATTACACTATTTAATAATACTGGTGGGAATCAAGCAATCTGAATAAAATACACTGCCCGTCAATATCACGAGAGCGAGAATTAAGGGGTTAAATAAGCAGAAATTATCTGTTGGAAATCTGCCCTGCCGGTAGCGGTTACAGTTGAAGGTTTACTATTTTAAGGATATTTATCGTTATTCCTAGTTACGTGGTTTAGAGCATTGATGTGATTCACCAATACTCCACCGCTCTCTGAATACTAGGCCAGAGCGCTGATACAAAATTGGCGGCTGCCAGAAGTGGAAATTTTTAAACATTTGTACAGTTCCCTGAATTTAGACTCTAAAAATTTTCCAAAAGTTTTCGTTGACTTATTTAATCTAAAAAAAAAGCGGAAAAAACTTAAAAAGAATATAGGTATTCATATTCAAGGGACCGCACAAACGCTAAAAAAATATCTGCCTACGTCAACCAGTGATTCTGTGTTACTGCTCAGGCCTAATATTCAAAGGGCCGTGAATACTCAACAGTTAACACCACTAACTAGTAGCACAGTGCATGCATAATGGATTTAAAATATTTTTTATTTTAGGTGTAAGTAGTCCTTATGTGTAATCCAGTGACAAGTTACGGTAAAATAGCTCGATAAGTTTTGGTATTAGAAAAATGAAACTTTTTTATTTTTCTTGTTAGAATCATGGAGCTATTAATAAAGAGGAACTGACATATCCATAAAATATGTCGCCGGTGCGAACTTCTACCAGTAAATTTAAATAGAAATTTTCTCCTTACTTAAACGCTTTATTAGTGCAAAATTTCATTCATAAATAATGGCTAAGAAATTTATTCATTTTTACTGGTGGAAGTTTACTTCGGCTGTAGCCATGATCTACGCTTCCGCCATATTGTGACAACCTAGATAACCTCCTATCAGTGTCAGTTAAAAAGATTATAATACCTGGACAAACTGCCACCAGTAAAAACAAATAGAAACTTTAACCATATTCAAGAGAGAATTTTTTTTGTGAAACAGGTCGCTGAAATAATATCCATTGAAAATTTACTGGTAGATATTTGCTTAAGCGGAAGTCAGAAACTGTTGATCCGATTTAAAAAATCAGCTGCCATCTTGTGACAACCTCCTCAGTTGTTATTTCACTCGCAACTGGTAGACAATACACTATATGTCTCCTTCTGTTTATCCATAACCCCATTGTTGGAATATGAGAAACCTTATATAAATTTCACTTATAGGATTCAAGAAATGTATAACTCATTAAATTTTGCATATTTACAGAAGCAACAACTTTGGAACGATTTGATTTTGATATGAGGGAAAACTACTTTTAAAACGTCTTTTCAATTGAAGCTGTATGTGTTTGCGCGTGTGTTTATTCCAATACACTTTAAATGTTAAATACCTCTGTTTGAGTTATCTACAAATGATAATTATTTTTCAACAGTTGTCTCAATTCTACCAAAAACTAATTAAATTAAATTTTATTGAACTCATTGTTCACAAATAAGAATATTCTTTAAATAATTGTAAAATACAGCATAATATCTTTTACATCTGCCTAACCAAATATTGTGTAAGTTGAGCATTTTAGAGCTATAAGTTTAAATTTACGATAATGTCGAAAAGAAGAGTGATTTATGATATTAAGCAGCTAATATGATCTATCTGATATTCTTTCAAGTAGTTCCCTTTACAATAAATCATTTAGTTAATTTTTTTTTCTTAACACTTGATTAATGATAAATTTTATATTATTTTAGAAAAATTGCTTCTTGTGTAATAAATATTGCATCTTAAAAAAATTCTCGGTGTAAAGATAGCGTGATTATAATTTTAATAAATTAGAAAGAAGATTCTTGAAAGTTCACTCTTTTTATTTTAAGTTATTTCATGAAACTCTTCTCTCAAATTTGATTAATGAATAAGCATTGTGTTGAGTCTTCATCTAAGGGAAATAGATAATATATCTTACGTATACTTAGTTTTCTTTTATGTGATAGCATTAATTTTATTTTTAATGTACGGAAGAACTGTTTCAAATATGCTTTATTTATCAAAAGAAAAAAAAAATGTTTATCTTTTCTAGCCATAAAAAAAGGTCTATTTCGTGCCCTAGTCATTTCGTTTGTTTTGTGAACAAAATTCTCTAAGATTCAGCTTTTATAATACTATTTTAAACTATAAATTTTATTTGATGAATGTTAATAAATACATACCTTACAAAACCAAATTACATATTATTAGTTGTTCAGCGAAACTGATTTCACTCAGGTCCTGATTACCAACGGGGCACACTTTCACCAATACATTTTTAAAGAAATGTTCCCTTTATCTACCGGGTGTCCCAAAAAGGACTGACTGATTTTAAAATTCAATAACTTCCAAACGGTGACAGATATTAAAAAAATTCTTGCAGGAGGGTTATGCAAAAGGTCAAAAGTTTTTTTACAGTGATTTTCGATTTTAGTTCGAATTACAAACAATAGATGGCGCTGCGATCAATAGAGGCTAAATTCAGGCTCGATTTTTGGTACTTCGTGGCCCGGATAATACATTTCCATCTCCTTTTTCTGCATGGAACAACAGAAAGGACCGAAAATTGAGCCTGTATTTAGCGACTATTGCTTACAGCGCCATCTATTGTTTGTAATTCGAACTAAAATCGAAAATCACTGTAAAAAAACTTTTGACTTTATGCATAACCCTCCTGCAAGAATTTTTTTAATATCTGTCACCGTTTGGAAGTTATTGAATTTTAAAATCAGTCAGTCCTTTTTGGGACACCCGGTAAATGCCGTATTCATATAAAACTTCTGCCATGAATGAGGTAAAATTTTTTGTTTCTTTTTATTGATGGGAATGTGCCCCGTTGGTAATCAGGTCCTGATTTCACTAAGAATCCAATTAAAGATTTTAGTTGCTCTGTTTATGAATAGATAGCAGCACTATGCATTCTTTGTTTTAAGCCAGAATTATGACATCGTTGCTCAGTTGTCTTTTGGTTTTTGAACATGTCAGGGGTACATAGTAGGTGCTCCTGTTTCATATATTGTTCTTATGCAGGGCTCCCAAATGGTCCGCCAACTGAATACCAATATTTTTTAGAAAAATTTTCTTTTTAGATTTTTCTTACAAACCGCCCGGAACACCTTTGAAAGTTAATTCCAAAGCGATATAAGTAAGCGTCCTATCTTAAATGGGAGGAGTAATCGTAAGATTAAAAGCAAGGTCACATCAATCAAGGTCATGCGGCACGTTGCTGATGGAGTGTGAATTACAGGTAAATACCTAACTGTTTTCTTACTGACACCACTAAAATTGTAAAGTTTTTTTCACCTTGATTAATAACTAATGTGCCTATGATAAGGTGAAGAAAACTTCGTGCTGTTAAGTGCGTCTGGGTACCCCTCTCGCTACGCGATTATTTTGTGATAAATGTGGCAAACAAAATTCATTTCCAGAGTAACGAAGATTTAGAAAATTCTACGCGCCACACTAAAAACCCGCTTATGTGAATTATCACTCCGCCCACAAGGTGGCGCAACTGTGTTAATTTACGACTGATACCAGCATTAAGCTTGTTCGCTTACTTATAACGCTTTGGTTAATTCTAGCGCAAACCTACCATAAAATTTTCTGTTAAAATTTATCGGTATTCAGTTGGCAGACCATTTGGGAGCCCTGCGTATGTTATGTTTTATTTTAACTTTTCCCAGAGTTAGCAGAGGTATATATATTATAATTTAATATAAAGGCTTTCATGTAAGATGAAGGCATTATTTGCCAGAAATTAATTTACTTGGCATTTGAACAGTTTCTATTTGACAAACCAGAACTTAACAACTGTATTTGCTTGCGTTTATTTTTGTGGAGATATCTGTAAATAAGAAAAAATGAAGAATGCTTCATTTCTTTTAAAATTCTCTACATAAAATAAATCATTTCGTTAATTTTTTTCTCCACATTTATTAATGATAAAATACATATTATTAAAAAAAATGCTTCTTATGTAATAAATATTGGATCTTAAAAAAATTCTCTGTGAAAAGATTGCGTGATTATAATTTCAATAAATTAGAAAGAAGATTCTTGAAAGTTCACTCTGTTTATTTTGTGCTATTTCACGAAACTCTTCTCTCAAATTTGATTAATGATTAAGCATTGTGTTGAGGATTCATCTAAGTGAAATAGATAATACGTCTTACGCATACGTAGCTTTCTTTTATGTGATAGCATTATTTTATTTTTAATGTACAAAAGAACAGTTTCAAATATGCATTTTGTGTCAATAAGAATTGTTTATATTTCTCATGCGATCAGTCAATATCATAATATCAGTCATATTTCATGCACTAGTCATTTCGTTTGTTTTGTAAAAAAAAAAAAAAAAAAAAAAAAAAAAAATGCTCCAAGGTTCAGATTACATGAAACAATTTTAAACTATGAATTTTACTTGAGTAATGTTGATAAATACATACTTTGCAAAAACAGAATTACATATTATTAGTTATATAGCTGCTTATTAAATGAAATTGTACAAAAATGCTTTCAGCACAAAATCATGGCGGTAAGATAATACATCAAGTGTTTGAATAGCAAATATGTGTATAAATGATAAATGCTACAGAGGTGCTATAAAAATAAGCACTGTTACTAAATCTGACGGTTTCTTTATTCTGAAAATCCGCATGAACATATTTTGTTAGTAAATTTTATTTAATTGTTTTAACAGTATTCGGTTGGCACCACTTTTTTTAAGAGACATTTTTTATGAGTACTTTAACAACATGTGCAAGAGAAAGAAACTAAAGGATTTAGTTTTAAAATATAGCGGTGCGATTAGAATATAAAAATAGAATAATGTGCGTAAAGCTTTGGCGGCTCTTGTCAACACTCGACCGCAAAGGGTTAAATAAGACAAATATTACTATTTATTAAAAGTGGTAGGACTCTAAATAAAGGAACTCATCTAACGTTAAGTGAATCAAATGCAGGGGTGCAAACATTGCGCCCCGGTCACCACTAAATTTTAGTAGTATCTGTCGCCTTATTTAATGACAGAATTTCAGAGATTAGAATACGCTTACATTTTAGCGGGTTTTTTTTGTTTTGCTTTAACAAATTGGTTTAATGATTTATAGTTTGCATTATCTTTAAAAATGTCTAATATAAAGAATATTCACATGACTTGTTTCCACATTTACTAAAATTATTATCAAAAAGCTCAAATGTTTTAATATTATTTATCCGTATGAAATAATATTCTCTGAATTTGTTTGAAATGTAAATAGCCAATCTATTATTACGCATGTAGTCTGAAAGATTAAGCTACTCCACCCTTATAAGCAACCCTTACAACCCTCTACTGCCCATGGTAGCATATATTCTACCACAAGTGTTGCCACTTTAGTGAATATTTTTATTCGTATACACTGAATCCATACCAGATATTTAAAGTAGTAATCTTTGCTTTATTTAATTACAGTCATTCCGGAATTAAATAAAGTGAAATTCATTATCTCAGGCGACTATTTTTAGGTGCGTTCGTAATAAATATTGCATCTTAAAAAAATTCTCGGTGTAAAGATAGCGTGATTATAATTTTAATAAATTAGAAAGAAGATTCTTGAAAGTTCACTCTTTTTATTTTAAGTTATTTCATGAAACTCTTCTCTCAAATTTGATTAATGAATAAGCATTGTGTTGAGTCTTCATCTAAGGGAAATAGATAATATATCTTACGTATACTTAGTTTTCTTTTATGTGATAGCATTAATTTTATTTTTAATGTACGGAAGAACTGTTTCAAATATGCTTTATTTATCAAAAGAAAAAAAAAATGTTTATCTTTTCTAGCCATAAAAAAAGGTCTATTTCGTGCCCTAGTCATTTCGTTTGTTTTGTGAACAAAATTCTCTAAGATTCAGCTTTTATAATACTATTTTAAACTATAAATTTTATTTGATGAATGTTAATAAATACATACCTTACAAAACCAAATTACATATTATTAGTTGTTCAGCGAAACTGATTTCACTCAGGTCCTGATTACCAACGGGGCACACTTTCACCAATACATTTTTAAAGAAATGTTCCCTTTATCTACCGGGTGTCCCAAAAATGACTGACTGATTTTAAAATTCAATAACTTCCAAACGGTGACAGATATTAAAAAAATTCTTGCAGGAGGGTTATGCAAAAGGTCAAAAGTTTTTTTACAGTGATTTTCGATTTTAGTTCGAATTACAAACAATAGATGGCGCTGCGATCAATAGAGGCTAAATTCAGGCTCGATTTTTGGTACTTCGTGGCCCGGATAATACATTTCCATCTCCTTTTTCTGCATGGAACAACAGAAAGGACCGAAAATTGAGCCTGTATTTAGCGACTATTGCTTACAGCGCCATCTATTGTTTGTAATTCGAACTAAAATCGAAAATCACTGTAAAAAAACTTTTGACTTTATGCATAACCCTCCTGCAAGAATTTTTTTAATATCTGTCACCGTTTGGAAGTTATTGAATTTTAAAATCAGTCAGTCCTTTTTGGGACACCCGGTAAATGCCGTATTCATATAAAACTTCTGCCATGAATGAGGTAAAATTTTTTGTTTCTTTTTATTGATGGGAATGTGCCCCGTTGGTAATCAGGTCCTGATTTCACTAAGAATCCAATTAAAGATTTTAGTTGCTCTGTTTATGAATAGATAGCAGCACTATGCATTCTTTGTTTTAAGCCAGAATTATGACATCGTTGCTCAGTTGTCTTTTGGTTTTTGAACATGTCAGGGGTACATAGTAGGTGCTCCTGTTTCATATATTGTTCTTATGCAGGGCTCCCAAATGGTCCGCCAACTGAATACCAATATTTTTTAGAAAAATTTTCTTTTTAGATTTTTCTTACAAACCGCCCGGAACACCTTTGAAAGTTAATTCCAAAGCGATATAAGTAAGCGTCCTATCTTAAATGGGAGGAGTAATCGTAAGATTAAAAGCAAGGTCACATCAATCAAGGTCATGCGGCACGTTGCTGATGGAGTGTGAATTACAGGTAAATACCTAACTGTTTTCTTACTGACACCACTAAAATTGTAAAGTTTTTTTCACCTTGATTAATAACTAATGTGCCTATGATAAGGTGAAGAAAACTTCGTGCTGTTAAGTGCGTCTGGGTACCCCTCTCGCTACGCGATTATTTTGTGATAAATGTGGCAAACAAAATTCATTTCCAGAGTAACGAAGATTTAGAAAATTCTACGCGCCACACTAAAAACCCGCTTATGTGAATTATCACTCCGCCCACAAGGTGGCGCAACTGTGTTAATTTACGACTGATACCAGCATTAAGCTTGTTCGCTTACTTATAACGCTTTGGTTAATTCTAGCGCAAACCTACCATAAAATTTTCTGTTAAAATTTATCGGTATTCAGTTGGCAGACCATTTGGGAGCCCTGCGTATGTTATGTTTTATTTTAACTTTTCCCAGAGTTAGCAGAGGTATATATATTATAATTTAATATAAAGGCTTTCATGTAAGATGAAGGCATTATTTGCCAGAAATTAATTTACTTGGCATTTGAACAGTTTCTATTTGACAAACCAGAACTTAACAACTGTATTTGCTTGCGTTTATTTTTGTGGAGATATCTGTAAATAAGAAAAAATGAAGAATGCTTCATTTCTTTTAAAATTCTCTACATAAAATAAATCATTTCGTTAATTTTTTTCTCCACATTTATTAATGATAAAATACATATTATTAAAAAAAATGCTTCTTATGTAATAAATATTGGATCTTAAAAAAATTCTCTGTGAAAAGATTGCGTGATTATAATTTCAATAAATTAGAAAGAAGATTCTTGAAAGTTCACTCTGTTTATTTTGTGCTATTTCACGAAACTCTTCTCTCAAATTTGATTAATGATTAAGCATTGTGTTGAGGATTCATCTAAGTGAAATAGATAATACGTCTTACGCATACGTAGCTTTCTTTTATGTGATAGCATTATTTTATTTTTAATGTACAAAAGAACAGTTTCAAATATGCATTTTGTGTCAATAAGAATTGTTTATATTTCTCATGCGATCAGTCAATATCATAATATCAGTCATATTTCATGCACTAGTCATTTCGTTTGTTTTGTAAAAAAAAAAAAAAAAAAAAAAAAAAAAAATGCTCCAAGGTTCAGATTACATGAAACAATTTTAAACTATGAATTTTACTTGAGTAATGTTGATAAATACATACTTTGCAAAAACAGAATTACATATTATTAGTTATATAGCTGCTTATTAAATGAAATTGTACAAAAATGCTTTCAGCACAAAATCACGGCGGTAAGATAATACATCAAGTGTTTGAATAGCAAATATGTGTATAAATGATAAATGCTACAGAGGTGCTATAAAAATAAGCACTGTTACTAAATCTGACGGTTTCTTTATTCTGAAAATCCGCATGAACATATTTTGTTAGTAAATTTTATTTAATTGTTTTAACAGTATTCGGTTGGCACCACTTTTTTTAAGAGACATTTTTTATGAGTACTTTAACAACATGTGCAAGAGAAAGAAACTAAAGGATTAGTTTTAAAATATAGCGGTGCGATTAGAATATAAAAATAGAATAATGTGCGTAAAGCTTTGGCGGCTCTTGTCAACACTCGACCGCAAAGGGTTAAATAAGACAAATATTACTATTTATTAAAAGTGGTAGGACTCTAAATAAAGGAACTCATCTAACGTTAAGTGAATCAAATGCAGGGGTGCAAACATTGCGCCCCGGTCACCACTAAATTTTAGTAGTATCTGTCGCCTTATTTAATGACAGAATTTCAGAGATTAGAATACGCTTACATTTTAGCGGGTTTTTTTTGTTTTGCTTTAACAAATTGGTTTAATGATTTATAGTTTGCATTATCTTTAAAAATGTCTAATATAAAGAATATTCACATGACTTGTTTCCACATTTACTAAAATTATTATCAAAAAGCTCAAATGTTTTAATATTATTTATCCGTATGAAATAATATTCTCTGAATTTGTTTGAAATGTAAATAGCCAATCTATTATTACGCATGTAGTCTGAAAGATTAAGCTACTCCACCCTTATAAGCAACCCTTACAACCCTCTACTGCCCATGGTAGCATATATTCTACCACAAGTGTTGCCACTTTAGTGAATATTTTTATTCGTATACACTGAATCCATACCAGATATTTAAAGTAGTAATCTTTGCTTTATTTAATTACAGTCATTCCGGAATTAAATAAAGTGAAATTCATTATCTCAGGCGACTATTTTTAGGTGCGTTCGTAATTATATAAATACGTAGCACCTATAGTCGTCATTCGGTCCGTCTGTTTGTCTGCCCGCATATAACAGAGCAAAATCTATCCAACCGAATGGCCGGAAATTTTAATATATAATTGTTGCAAAATTTTGCCGAGTCATTTCAAATGTTATGAAAATCAGATGTATAGTTTAATAACAGGGTCAGTCAAAAATTTTCCGTTACATTATGGCCAATGGGAAAAAAATATTCCAAGCGCATTTTTTAAGGATGTTACAGCCTTTCGAACAGAAGGAAATTGATATGCATTTTAAAAGTGTATTAAAATATACATACAGTCCAATATGCGGTTCAAAAAATAATTATAAAACTAGTTATAGTACGAACGCACCTCATTTGCCACGTTTGACGTGCAATTTCCAACTTGTTTAATTCTATTTCGCACCACTTTTTCAAAACAAAATTCATTTTCGTACACTTTGACAAATTTCCATGGGAAATATACTACAAAATTTATTTAAAAAAAATAGTGGTGAAAACAGAATACAAAAATAATCGCCAGTGGCAGACCTGTTATTTAGATTTTCTAGTATGAATTCAGGTTATCTGAAGTACGGAATTTATAGAACGCATTCTACCATGGGAATTAGAGGGTTAATGTGTTGAATAAAATCTCCTCGTATGCTAAAATTATATCTACCTATATTATAAAGCAAATATATGTCCATGAGTAACGCTGACGCCGTATTAAAAATGTTAATAACCTGATGAATAAATTATCTTTTACTGCAACCTTTTTTCACCTTTTAACCCTCTCCGGCGCGGAGTAAGTCTATTTGTAAAATGATGAAATGATGGACCGACACCAAAAATTAAAACGAATTTATTAGAAAATAAAAACTTCATTAATTTCCCGTAGTTTATAAAAGGAAAATTTTAATTGAATATTCTTGGTATCGTTTGTCAATTTTGGAATTAAAATTAGGTGTCCTTTTTTGAGGATACCACCCGCTAAAGTGTTAACACCTCACAATTTCAATTTTTGCACCGTTGAATAGAGAAAAAAAACTTTCAGTTGCAATTTGTATATTTTAATTTACTGATTTTTGTAACTTTTAAAAATCAATTTCAAGCATGAATATATTTAAACAATGAAGTTGAACTACTCTGAAATGATTAGTATCACAAAGATTGCTATAAACAGTGAAAGGTTTCGCGATTGACCGCTGGAATGTGGCTATTTCGAAAATATTGAAAATACCTTTGGTGTGTAGGCAATTTCAGAAAATATACTAAAAGTAATAAGCAAATGGACGAGTTGGACGAGTTTAACCCTTTAATGCGCGATTTTTCATTTTGTTTCGAAAAAATTATGTATGATACTCTGAAAGGTTTATTAAACACGAAAAATAATGAAAAAAATTAGAGATATATTTTTCATATAATACGTCAATCTTTTCTTCTGTCGCACATCTGCAATATAAGTAAAAACTACTGTCGTTTGGCCGTTTTACGATAAAATAATGCAAATTAGTAAATACTTTAATAAGTATGTCTCCAAATACCTTATTTTATATAATTATTTTTTTTATAAAAATTAACTTTTAACCCTTTAATTTCCATAATAGAATACGTTCTAGAAATTACGTAGTTCAGAGAATCTGACTTTACACCAGAAAGTTTTAATGGTTAATTTCGCTTTCTCAAGGTTCTTTTACATAAGGTTGTTCCATTTGAACGATAGCCAATCGGAGTAGAGCAGGGCTGTTAAGTCATGTGGCGGACAAGATCGGAGTTCGACCAGCCGTGAGAAAGTAAATGGATGCGTAAAAGAACGGAATATGAGTTGAATAAATTTTTAAAAAGCAGATTTTCGAAAGTAAATTGACCGAAATGACTTTCCTTAAAATAATTTGTTCAAGCACTGATTGGAGTTAATTAAATATAAAATACATAATTGTGAAATAATATCGCGATACGTTTGTTTACATTCAAATACTTGAGCAAATTCACGAAAAAAATGAAATTTTTAAAGCGTAAAAGTACAAATGAAAACATTTAAACTATTGCAAAATAAAATGAATTATATGAATATGATGACAAAGCAGTAGTAATAAAATGACTAGAATTATCAAACAGAATTAATTAAACAAAAGTCACGCATCAAAACTTTTAACAATAATGCACTGTCCGACTACTAGATATAAGTTTTCAAAAAATTTCGAATGTCACTATGCTTATTCAGGATCAAAATAATACAAAAACATTACTCTATAATTAAACTAATTCTATTATAAAAAAAATATGTACTATACATATTTTTTACATTATGATATACAAATAGCAATATCGTTATTTCTTACATACAAAATTTCTGCAAAAACTAAAAAAATTAAAACTTCAGTTATAAAATTTACATGTTATCTTATAAAACACATCGAATATAACATTTCTCTATACAAATAAGAAACAATAGAAAGAAAAGTTATGAAGACACCCAGATTTAACCATGAATTAACATTTTCAAAAAATAGAAAGGAAAAAAAAAGCAAGAACCATTATCATACTTTCAATAAATCAATATGTGACTAATACTTTTTACACACTATATTATATATCAGGTAGCAAAATCTTTGATCCTCATTAATAAACAAAATTCAATTTTTAAATTCATTAGTTTCAAATGTACATCAATGTGATTCAAATATCTGTAACAATATATATACACAGGGCTTAGTTTCTAGCGAAAAAAAAAAACTACCAGAGTTCTAATATTCTGCAGTAATAACAACTAAGTGTATAACACCCCCCCCCCCCATTCACACACACACATGCATATTTATATTTCATACATTATTTACAAATTTTAAAGCAATTTCGTCTTCCTCAAAAAGAAATTATATGTATATATATATATAATATATTTTGACATATCTTTAGGCATTAATATATACTAAATTCTTATATATGACCAGAGCAAAAACATTAAAATCAGGAATGGGGAATTTTCAGAAAATCCTTCTCGTCACGGACTTGACATTGGTGCGCAGTATTTATAAACTGCGGTCTGTTCTGACTAATATTTAAATATTCACTAAAAATAAATTAGTAACTGGAGCAGCGCTCCTGTGTCGGAGCAAATTAAGTACTGCGCGGGGCTAGAAAGTTGATCAGAGAGAATATTTTACAATCACTAACAAAAAGCAGCGAGTAAAAATGGCAGAAACAGTTGCGACTAATTCTGACATTCCTCATCGCCGTTCTGAAATCATAAAAAAAAAAACGCTACACATGACACACTATGTCACATACGTAAGTGCTTTGGTAGGAAAGAACGCAAAAGATTGGAGATGGGAGGGAAAGAAAAATAAAATTTAGACATTGATTTTTTAGAAACACTATTTTCGCTGAAATCCGGTATGAGCGCAAATGAATTCAGACCAATATTTAAATCTCCACTAAAAATAAAGAAGTAGCGAAGCTGAGCTCCGGCACAAATTAAGCATTGCTTATAGGTTATTACCTCAACCCTGTATTAATTTTCATCTTAAATTCCTTCTTCATTTTATAAATCAGAGTAATTCGAACATAATATTTAATAAAGTAAATATTATCGTTAATCTGTTTGCGAATCGACGGGTCAGTTAGAAACGAAATGCATGTCACTGCATCAGCAGCAAATGTACAACAGAACTACGAAAAATCGAGAAAATCGTTATCACAGCGCCCCCTTCCAAGGTTACATATCCATTTTCAACTGGGACTTGGCGACAATAGTCAAAAACATATGTATGAAATTAGGTTCAAACCTATGCTTTCCGGTGAAATAATAATGAAAATGGCACAGAAATCGCTATTACAGCGCCCCTCCCGGCGGAATATCCCCAAATTCAACCTGGACCTGCTGGCCATAGTCAAAAACATACACATGAAATTTTGTTCAATTCTATGCGTAACTTCATACACTTTTCGATGATAGAATATTGAAAATGGCACAAAAATTGCTACTACAGCACCATCACAACAAAACACGTATATGAAATTTGGTTTAATTCTATGCATAACTTCGCATACTTTCCGATGATATAATGAGACACACGTATATACGGACAGACAGATATTTTGTAAAAACATGTTTTTCGGTATCTTCTACCCTTGAAACGTGTAAATCCGTCGAAAACCGGAAGTCGAACAAAATTTCGACTACAATACTTTCTTCTATTATAGATAAAAGAAGGTAAAAAA
The DNA here is from genome assembly GCA_963932465.1 of Maratus speciosus. Lineage (NCBI taxonomy): Eukaryota > Metazoa > Arthropoda > Arachnida > Araneae > Salticidae > Maratus > Maratus speciosus. Next base: position 173,641,061 of record OZ010794.1, on the reverse strand, counting down.
AGATAATGCAAAACAAATATTTTAATAGAAGAATGTTTTTTAAGTTAAAAAAATTATAATAACAAAAGAAATTCTTAATGCAATTTTTGACGGGTTTTTTTTTTTAAATTTTTGCGGCGATTTTCCAATATGAATAAAAGGAAACCGGCTTTATTTTTTAGCCCAGTATAATAAAACTTGTCATTTTTTCAATAAAGTTTATTCGGAGTTTGCATTTTTCGCGAGTTTTTTATACGAATTTAAGAGTTTTGAGATTTGTAAAATGAACTCGGTTACCAACATTTAGCCAAATATAATAAATTTTCTCCTCTGTGAGTTTTGAACTCTTTTTTTTTTTTTTTTCATTTCATGGCGATTTGTCTGCATTTGTGAAAGGAGTCCGGTTTTAATCTTTTAGTATAATATAGTAAATGCTGTCCTCTTTTTCTTTTCTTTTCTTTTTTTTTAAACTTTTATTTAAGTTTATTCGGAATTTCTCGCGATTCTTTTCTGCAATATTTAGAGATTTTCGCGTTCTGCAGAAATTTTTTGACGTTCGTAAAAGGAATTCGGCTTTAAAATTGTAGCCTAATATAGTAAATTTGGCCTGTGTTATTTTAGTGTTTTTCGTTGCGATTCTCCAGAATAATAATCGTCAGTTAACAAAATGCCCGGCTTTTGAAGAATTCCGGATTTCGACGTCCGGATTTGAGGCTTTGTACTGTATTTTTAAATCTGTATACGTGTTCTCCAAGAGTTATTAGAAAATGTTGATATAGTGCATTCGCTAGGGTTTTTTTTCGAAAAGTCTGTTAAAATAACAGTTGATATAGTGCATTCGCTAGGGTTTTTTTTTGAAAAGTCTGTTAAAATAACAGAATAATTAAAATCATTCAAAGAAAAAAAATTCCATCGCAGAACGGCATACAGAATACTATTGAAACGAGCGAAGCGAGGCGAATCTGTCCGCCACGTGACGTAATGCGCGGGTAGTTGCGAAATCTTTACAGTTGGCGCATCGCACGAATGGTACCACCCTGCGCTTTATTTAATTATGGAATGTATGTTTTTTAATTAAGGCAAATATTATTATTTTAATTTTCTGGTGTGAATAAGGTATATGCGAATAAAATAAATCTGTTAAATTCAAAATAGAGTTGTTTGCATATATCCAAAGTTGCGCACTAAAGGGTTAATGGAGTTTTCAGGTACATAATAGACATTTACATACAACAGAGTTTTCAATTAAAAACGAATTTTATCAATATTATACCCACGGAATAGTAAATCGGACATCCTTAATCCGGTTAGACGGGATTGAAATGTCTACTTATTATAATATGCTAAAATGCACTAAAAATTATCGTATATAAGTCGTAATACTCGTATATAAGTCGAACCCCAAATTCCAGATGAAAGAGAGGTAAACACCAGTATTACTTACTAGATTTCTTCAACTTATTTAATCGAAGAGCTCGTACCGTTTATACCAAGAAACTATTACTAAAGTGGAACTGACTTATCCTTAAAATAGCGAAACTTCAGCTGTAAACGACTTCGCAGGCGTTGATTGCCTCTGGGGTAGCCCTATATCACTAAATTTGGATAGAAATTATCTCTTTATTTAAACGCCTTATTAATGCAGAATTTCAGTCATAAATACGGTCCAAAACAAGTATTTATTTTTACTGGTGGAAATTTACTTAGGCGGTACTCAGGCTCTGCGTTTCTGCCATATTGCGACAACCTAAGGAACGTCTTGTCTTTGTCGTTGGATAAGATTATAATGACTGGGCAAACTACGGTTGGTTGGTTGTGTTTATGACGGGGGATCAACACGAGGGATATAGGTCCAGGGGGGGGGGGATGACCTCCGTGATTTTTTTCTAAGGGAATCTAACCCGTATTTACGCAAGGAAATCCCAGGTTCGAAGAAAACTACGGAGAACTCCGAATGATTAGGCCGACGTGCGCGGTTGGATTCGAACCCGGCATCTCCCGTCTACCAGCTTCGAGAGCAGAACCTCTCGGCCACTGATGGGACTCTGGGCTAACTACAATCAGTAAAAAGAAATAGAAATTTTTAACACAATTGTGAGAGAAATTTCCCTAAATAAGGCGCTTAAAAAATGCAAAATTTTCTTTTCAAATTTACTGGTGGAAGTTTGCAGCGGCGGCAATCAGAAACTGTCAATCTGATTTAAGAAACAGTCGCCATCTTTTGAATACCTCATCAGTTACTTCACTAGCAATTGGTAGACAATATACTACATATCTTCTCTTTTTTATTCATGACTCCATTGTTTATACTCGAGTATAAGCAGCGACCCCTAGATAAGGGGAAAAGCCTTGACGCCTGTCACGAAAAATTATTATTAAAAATTATTATTAAAATTATACTATAAAATTACACAAAGCAGGCAAAACAAAGAAAAAAATCGGAACAACTTGCATGTTTCGATTTCGTTGGCTCGTGGAATCAATTCTTATTTTCTAATAATGATTAATAATTCCATGAGCCAAAGAAAACGAAACATGCCAGTTGTTCGAATTTTGTAACGATTTTTTTTATAAACTCAATATGTATAAACTCAATTTTAGGATTATGTGAAACGTTGTTTGCATACATTTATTAAATTTATATTTCCGTTTATATTACTATAAAATAATTTAATTTCTATTTTAATTTATACTTCTTTCCGAATTTTGCCATTATAATTAAAGACGATATTCCTGTTAAATATTTTATTGTGATAAAGTTTTTATGAACTTTTCAAAATACCTATTTTTATGGTATATTTCAACTTATACAGAAAATACTAAATATACCTTGCACAAAAGTCAAGATAAGAATTATTTAAAACATATTTTAACTTCAAAGTGAAAGTTTCACGAGGAGAAAGAAATAGGTCATTAGAGTTAAAAATTCCTGTCTAATGGTCTTCTTACGCTTAAAAAAAAACTAAGTGAAAAATATGGTGTCTTACAAAATATACTTTAAAAATACTTTAGGCAGTTTTTGAGTTCTTAGCGAAAAGATCTAAAGATACATCATTAACGTTAAAGAATTCTGTGGAAAAACCTTTCAATAGCGAAAAATTTAAATGTTAAGGAAAAAAAAATCTTCGTTGAAATATAAAAAAAATAAAATCCTATTGAACTAACTTTCAGTTAGAAGAAACTTAAAGATGGATATTTTTTACTTGAATGTTTAAGGATTTCCATTTCCTCAGATTTTAAGTCAGATTTTCTGATGCTAATATTAATCCATTTAATGTATTTTGTTTCATCTTTCTACCAATATAAATTTTCACTTACGTACCACAATTTTTGAAAAGTGATATTTGACTTATTTGATAAAATAAATTGACAATTCTAAGACGAAGGTTATTATTTTAAAAGAGTGTCATTCAAAAATTAAAAAGGTACAAATTATGTGTTTTGCAACTATGTAAAAAAATTAGGGACACATTTTCCCAATTATTTGCAACTTATTAGTATGCTTAGTATTTGTTCTCTGCATAAAGTATATACTTTAGATTTGATATTGTCCCACGAAGTTTCATTTTTTTACGATGCTGTTTCCGCCTGGAAAGGTTTTTTTTACAGGCAAAAGATAAATGCAAATTCAACAATAAATGACGAATATGTCCTAATGCCGTGCTGAATCTGGCCGGTGTTTCGAATACCACTGTTTCCAAAGAAAAAGTTTCGTGGTAGGTTTCTCCAACATATGCAATACAAATGCTCTTTAGACAGGGTTGCCACAGGCGATAATTTTACTATTCTATTTGCCTCACTATTTAAAAAAAAAAACAACAAAAAAAAAACAGATTTTGTCGTATATTTCTCTTGCAAGTGTTCTCGAGCAGTATGTCAATAATTTTTGTTTTGAGAAAGTTGTGTGAGGTAGAATTAAAAAATAGTCGCCTGTGGTAGTCCTGTTTGGAGTAGTGATGGGCTTAATGGATGAATCGAGCATGCGCAGAAGCATAGTTCATAACATAAGTATTTTTTTAAATAAATTGTTTTCAGTAATTTTGATAAAAAAGGGAGTTTCTTATTTTTAGGTGGTTTTTATTTTAGCTCTAATCAAAATAAGAAACTTCTTTTAAGCAAAATTGCTGGTAGTTTATTTAAAAAATACAAAGGTTAGCAGCTATTCTTAGACACACATATCTCATATAATATGCTAAGATAAATTTCAAAAAATTTTCAATTAATGTAAAAATGTATGTAAAATGATGCAATGTAAAATGATAAATGTAAAAATGTATTTTTATCTACATGTGTTAAAATCTTATAAATCAATAAATGGAAATCTATAATAGATAGCTTCTTTTTAACCTCTTCGGTCCGTGGCTGCCCAAACGGGGACCTCTGTTCTTTTCCATATAAAAACTAAAATGTCCGATTTTTTACATTTTCACACCACTTCTTAATAGCTGGATGTTTTTTGCATTCAAAGCAAACGAATAAATAGCAGCATCTAAGCTGATTCCCACATAAAATAAATGTTATTTCCATCTGAGTTTGTAAAATGTCTAAAAATGCCCAAAAAACAGTCTAACCAAGAAAGTGAGAAATTTTCATGAGTATTTAACTTAAATCTTTTTCAATAAAAAATGTTTGAGGATTTGTAGATTATTTACTTGTGTAAAGCTCTTAAATTTGTGATTGTGTTAATTTAGGTTAATAGTTATTAAATTGATGTTTTAAGGGGTCTTGTAGTTATAGATCCATATATTTAAACCGAAATTACTAAGCGCCTAAAGGATCACTTTCAGAAAAGATACTTTTTCTGTCATTTACAATATCACTTTGTTTGGAAAAAACCAATGAATAAGCATTTGTATTATTATTTTAGCTTCGGAACCAAAGAGGTTATATCTAGTATAAACAGATGACATCTGACTCTAGTGGTATGCGGGCGGTCATCTGTGATGAGGCTTATAGATTCGTAGTTGCTAGATTTGAAGTTTTGGCATTTGAGCCTGCTGCTTTCAGCATGGGTCACAGAAATAATTGATTGAAGAAGAAAAGGATAAAATCAGGGCTTTTTCAGGTTGCGGGCTGAATGAAAGGCAAATTGCCCTAAAAAAATAAAATTGTTATAGACAATTTTCTTTAAAATCCAATGAAATAGGGAAGAAATAAAAGAAGCGGACGGCCATCAAAGCTTAAAATCTCCTGTAAGGTCCAGAACGTTTAGAAAAATGTTAAAAAGTGCCGCATGCTCGAAGTTTACTATTTAAATTAGGGGCGGTCCATAAATGATGTCACACTTTTTTTCAATATATTTGACACCCCTCCTCCCCCTTTGTCACAAAGTGTCACACTTCACCTCACCCCCTCCCCTCCCCTTGTCACATGTCACGTTATATTACATAAACATATACTTGCAGTTCAGAAACAAAACACTACGTTATAGGTCATATTTCATTTCAAATTTTATTTTTCAACTTTAACTATGTATTTTAATGATATTTGAGACCATAACAATAAAAATTATTAGTGTTCTTATTTTATGAAATAAGATTTAGGTTTACAACAAAAAACATAATTAATATACAATAGTAATAAAATAGTAATATGAAAGAGCAATTGAAAATATTAGTATTTTGGAATTTGGATTTAAATCTCATCTTTATGAACACAAAATACTTTAATTTCAAAACAGCTTCCAAATTTAATCTGCTGATTTTCCATGCTTTTATTTTAACCAAAATGTGTGATGTCACATTTCTTCTTACCCCCGCCCACCCCCTTGTCACAAACTGTCACAATTTCAGGAACCCCCCCACCCCCTCCAAGCGTGACGTCATTTGTGGAAGGCCCCTTACAATTAATTCAAAACCAAGCCGAAACTAAAAAATAATCATATTGATGCAAGACTAAAATTCGCAACGCCCGATGTCTTAACCCTTACCACTCCGTTGGCTCCGGAGACATCAACTTTCTTTGCAAAATTTGTTTTTGGCACCAGTAATAAAGGAAAATAAAATTTGCCTCATTTAATCAGAACATTTTTAAAATTGTGTACTTGAAGGAAATTCTTTTAAAAAAAGTGGCGCCGATCGAATAAAATTTGTGTAAGAGACGCCGGAGCGCAAAGGGTTAAAATACAATCTAAGGTGAAAATTGTTTTTTACTGATGAAAAAATTCAACCTTAATGGACGAGATGGTTTAAGATATTCCTACCGGGATTTTTCGAAGTGAGCCACAACAGCTTTCAAGAAATAAGGTGTCTCAATGATGGTTTGGGATGGCGTTAATGAAAAATAAAAAACAGGTTTGGATTTCACAAAGGCATAGATGAACTCTTTTAACTATCAAGATATTATCACAAGGAAGGTCTCCTTACAGGGCATACTCAGAATATGTTGAAAAAAAATGCTAGTGAAACTACTCATGTATGTAATAAGAGAACAGTTAAATTTAACGGCGGAATTTCAGTAGAAAGTCTGTAAAAAAATAAAATACTTTCGAATATTTGGCGCGAAAATACGAAAGTGGCACGCGATTTGGCGAGCAGTATTTTTCCTCGCCAAAAGCATACGATTTTAATGCATCTGAAAATTGTTTATTAATTCTTTTTTAGAATGCACGGTATTTAATGAATTTAAACTTAATTAATGAAAGATACATTTTTTTATGTTACATAAATATGTTGCTTGTTGCTGTAATTATTTAATTCTATCCCGGAAAAAATATTTTCTATGCTTTGAAGTTACAATTATCTATTTTAAGTTACAGCCAGCCGTCATTTGATTGCCATAATACACTTTCATATCGAAGACGAAGTCGTTTCCATAGCAACAAAATCAAACCGACAGTGTTCTATCTGCCTTATTTTTGAGAAACAATTTAAATCAATTTAAATTTTGTTTTAAATCGTAAAATATGACATTTAAATTTTATTATAAATACATAAAAATATATATGAAAAGCTACAGTTGAAAACTAAAAATGACAAAACTATTGTTAAAACAAACTAAAAGTTACTTAAATTAAACTTATATAAACAAATTCAACATAAAAAGTTTTTTCCTACATAAAAGCATATTTTTTTTTCATCGCCAACCGGTGATAAATCGCCAAATAATCAAAAATTTCATTATTTTTTTACGAACGCTGTATCGGGGATCCGCCAAATTTTTTTTATAAACATATATATCCATATGAGAAGAACATTCTGTAATTTTTTCAGATTTTTCTGAGTATGCCCGTATGGAGACTTTCCTTGTTAGCAATAATTTTGTTTCACTTAAAGATGAACTTATGTATCAGAATTTGGTAACGCTTCTATTCAAAAGTCTGTGTTAACCTCAGATTGGTCCTGTGTTGCCAGTAGGCTACCTTTTTTAAAAATTCAGATTACTCGATTAACACCATGTTTTAGAAATGATGAAACTCGCGGTATTTAATGACATAATAATTAAGGCGAAAACAAGGAGAATTTTGACATTTCGAAAAAGTGGTGCCAATCAAGAAATCTGAATCTATAAAAAGTAGCCCACTGGCAACATTGGATTTGTTAACAACAAAACTGAAACAATATTTAACCTTTGGAATTTCCAACTAAAAGGGTGTAGCCGGTTTCTTAGTAAAATATGACCTTGAATCAAACAAGTGGAGTCCTACATGAATCGGCAGCCCTTAAAAAGAAATGAATTTCTCCCCAATTTGAAGCTTATACCTCAAGCCCATGGGGGAAGGGGGTGGGGTATGACCCTTAATGTCCGCTTTGGAAAAGAGTGCATTATGACGAAACTGTTGGTCGGATTTCAACGAAATAAATAACGGAAGTATAATGACCATACAAATAGTGGATAATGTTTTCAGATTTTTTTCGTCAAAAGAACAAGTTTTATTATATTTTTCTTGTTTTTAATTGAACATTTTAATTAAGAATCTATCAAAATATTGTCTAGTGTGATCATCTTAATTTTTTTTCAGAAAATAATACGAGATATGGTGTATATTTGGTGTCAAATTCAACTTTCTACGGGGGATGCATCATATAAAAAATTAACCGTCCGCCCTCCGTTGTCGCCGATGCGGCGGCATCATCTATTTTTGCAAAATTTGTTTTTGGAACCAGTAATGAATCAAAACAAAATTTGACTTATTTAATCTGAGCATTTTTAAAATTGTGCACTTGAATAAAACTTAATATAAAAAAGTGGTGTCGACCGAATAAAATTTGTATACGAGACGCCGGAGTCCAAACTCATTCTGGAATGTGGTTGGGCGGTGCAGCACATTAATTTCACATTTATTTATAAATCAAGTGCATTTGGTACTACTTTCAAATGAACACAGAATACGAGGTAGTATTCAAAAGTTCCCGGACTGATTCTATAACTGTAAAAATATTACCAATTTCATTGCTGAAACACATCCGCCTTCGAAATAAGATCTTTGCGCAACAACACATTTTTGCCATCGGCTGTAAAGGTCATCGAACCACTTCTGGAATTCATTTTTAGCCATGTCCGTTAATTCAGCCTGCGATGCACTTTTAGCTACATCTGAAGATTGAAACTGACGACCCTGCAAGCGACGTGCAGTTCAGGAAACAGGCTAAAGTCGCAGGTTGAGAGATCAGGGGAGTAAGGAGGATGTGGCAAAACAGTTGTTTTCGTTTTCGTAAGGAAGTCACAGACGACTAGGGATCGGTGGGCAGGAACGTTGTCATGCAAAAGCACCCATGACTGCTCAGCCCACAATTTTGGCCTCTCCTTCCGGACCGACTCACGCAAACGACGCAGGATGTCTACATAGAGATCTTTGTTGACAGTGCGTCCTTCAGGGATAAATTTCAGATGCACAATGCCCTGGATATCGAAGAATACCTTTATCATGACCTTCCCTTTAGAGAGAGCTTGGCGGAATTTCTTCTTCGGTGGTGATTTCCAAGTTGCCAATGCTCTCTTGGATCGTATAAAAATCACCATTTCCAGTCTCCAGTAACAATTCTGCCAAGTAGGGAAGGACCTTTGTCAACAGCCGAGATTAAGCCTCCCGCCACTTCAATTCGAATTGCCTTTTGGTCTTCGCTTAACGTGCATGGTCGTCGATTTCAAACTTCAGATGAAGTAAAAAGTGCATCGCAGGCTGGATTAAAGGACATGGCTAAAAATGGATTCCAGAACAGCTTCGATGACCTTTACAGGCGATGGCAAATGTGTGTTGTTGCGAAAGGGTCTTATTTCGAAGGCGGATGTGTTTCAGAAATGTAATTGGTAATAGTTTTACAGTTATAGAGTCAGTCCGGGAACTTTTGAATCCTACTACGTATATTAATCATGGAATTCATAACTGATTGTTATCGTTAACTACAAAAAATATTTTTTTTTCATAAATGCAATAACATTGATTGTTTCGACTGTTTTTAGAAAATAATTAACAATCTTCATCGCTGTCTTCGTTAGTAACAAGATTTATATTTTCAACATCGAAAAGCCTGCTTAATCTCTGCAGGATGGACAATTTTAGACATGTACCGTGCATGCGAAAGATAGAACAGTATAGCAGCAACATGAGAACAGCAACCGTCCGTTCTATTGCCGTTTTCGCATTCACAGGAACGCCGTTTAATGCCCAAGTATCCGATCGAGTTTGGTGTGTAGTCAACGTAACTTCGATACAATTTGCTGCGTATGTATCAAGATCTTACTTCGTACTTTATAAATAGCATTATTTTCTTTTAGGTACTGCAGATGAATTGTCTTCATCCATCATTTCGGCTGACAGCTTGAGACAACAGGTAAGAGCCAGTAAACAGAATTTTTGAGCCATTTTCTGACATTTATGGAAAATGAAGAACGTCCGTCGATTTAACCCCTTAACGGTCGCATTAAATTACTGTTGAAAAATTCAAATTTCTTATTGGCACCACTTTTTTGAAAAAGAAATATTCACCTTATTTAATGACAGGTAAAATGAGACTATAATAAATCCAATTACACTATTTTATAAAACTAGTGGGAATCAAACAATCTGAAGAAAAGCCACAGCCCGTGAATATCACGGGAGCGAGATATAAGGGGTTAACCCATTAACAGCTGACGTTGCGTTCACGCAACAGTCAAAATAAGTGCTCATCCAATGAATTAATTACATTGGCACCACTATTTTAGAATTTATAAAAAGGTCTTATTTATTGGCAGGAATTTTGCTATTTTAGTAAAGCGAAATTTACCTTACTGAATTTGTGGTGGGAAACTACTTTCAACAAGAAATTTGAAATTTTCTATCGTAATAGTTTTGGCGGTTAATGGGTTAAAGTTTGCAAATGGTCGTTTACGTCTATTGAATCTCGATTCTTTGACTTGAGATGCCAATGCGTTTTCACAGCACTTTGCTATCATTCCATATGTTCAATAACTTCTTCCGTCAAGCTAGCATCTGTTTTCCAAATCAGTTGACTAAAAAGTAGGCTATTCGGCATAATAAACGAACTTTTGGAAGAAGTTTATTATCCATTTTGTGATGTAGCCAGCTGAATATTTGACCTATTATGCTATGGATGGCCTCTACTACACAACGAATTTTGTAACCCGACGCGAATCGTTTGCTTCATTTGCAGTCAGATCAGTGTTGAATTCAGACACTTTTCTCCGGGAGAGATTTCTGTGGATCCAGAGGGGAACATTATAGAATTACCGAGGAAAAATTGCACTTTTAACCCTCTCGCTGCACATCCCGGGAGTTTCTCGGGCAACGTAAAGGTAGCAAAATTTGCGCAACCCGAGATTTCATCGGGGATGCATTTTTCCGTCTAATTAACCCTCCTTGATCATTCCCACCAGTTACTTTTTATTGTAAATTTTGCCTTATAAAATTGGAGCATTTTCCGGATTAAATCAGACAAAAATTTTTGTTTTGAAAAACCGGTGACAAAAGAATAAAAATTCTTAAAAGACGCTCGTCGCGAAGGAAATAAATGCGCAATTTTTGAAGCTATTTTGATAAAAAAAATTACGCAGCGAGGTGGTTAACCATTGAAAACACAAAATTTCAAATCTTCTGGGAGGGACATCTTATTGCGCCGGGCGGGGGGGATGTCCCCTTGAGCTATCTCCTTGAATTTCCCCAAGCTGCTGAAACTTTTCCTTTTGATAAAAACTATGTAGATGTACTTAGGTTGTTTGGTTGCATATGTTTTATAACGCGCAGAATCTAATGTACTTAGGACATGATAAAATAGAGCGTTTCACTCTGATGTTAGAATATTTAGAAATAGTAAAGTTTTGCTTATTAGACAACAGCATTTCGCTCGGATATTAGAAATTAAATTGTAAATATGCATCGTTCTGACGTCTATATGTTTTAGTGTTTTCGTCTAAATTAAAATATTTTTTCATTTATCACGAATTCTTTATTTAGAACCCATATCATAACTAGATTAAAAAATATAACTTTCATAAAACAGCAATCTTCTGAAGAAATTAGAATCATGATTTATAGTAGAAGCGTTTGAGGTATTAGCCAAATAAAGGCTGACTGATAACATGCAGGGATTTCGTATTACAGTTTATTTTTGTGGTTGCTATACTTTCGAAATATTACCGCTAACAGCATAGCTTTATTCGTAAACTGTTCATAATATTGCGCGTGCACTTGCAATAACACACGCAACTCACAGCAACCCCCCTCCCTGGAATAAGTGTATAACTTTTTTTGTATGATTCACCCAGCGTAGAAAGTTTAAACTCTCACCAAATGTACATCTTACCTCGACAGCGATGAAGATTGATTGTTAATTATTTTCTAAAAACAGTCGAAATAATCAATATTATTGTTTTCTTTTATAAAAAATATTTTTTGTAGTTAACGATAACAATTAGTTATGAATTCCATGATTAATATATTCTGTAATATTCTGTGTACCGTGTGTTCATTTGAAACTAGTACCAAATGCACTTGATTTATAAATAAATGTCAGATTAGGGTGAGCCCCCCCCCCATTCCTCATCCCAGAATAAGTTTTTAACGCTTTGGACTCCGGTGTCTCTTACATAAATTTTATTCAATGATACATTAATGAAAATGGCACAAAAATTGCTATTACAGCGCCCCCCATTCCGGTGGAATATTTCCAAATTCAAGATGTATCTGCTGGCGACAGCTAAAAACATATACATGCAATTTGGTTCATTTCTATGCACTTTGGTTCAATTCTAACTTCGTACACTTTTCGATGATACAAAGCGAACATACGGACACACGGACGGACAGACAGACATTTTGTATAAACATGTTTTTCTCGGGATCTCTCATTAAAAAAAATGGGTTCTCAGAATGGAGTAAAAAGTACTGGAGTAAAAATATGTCACATACTCAAAATAGCTCCGCTCCAAATGTACACAAAATTGAGAAATACATGTAGTCATTTTTGATTCCATGGTCGTGTTCAGATATGAATTAGTTATATGCCGCCCCCTGCACCAACAAATTAAAGTAAAAATGTGTGGACATTTATTTTCCGCTCAAAATTATTAACAAGAAACATTTAATTATTTATTAAGTAAAATACCAAAATTATTATCAAGATACACAAATCGAATATTTTTATGACAAGATTATTATTTGCAAGAACTTTTAAATTATTTTAAAATACTGCGCATAATTTTTAAATGTACATTAATAAACATCTTTTATGCCGCTATGAATGAATTATCGTTTTGTTTGGGTTCAGTGTTGCCAGATTGTTGATTGTCACCGCTTTTTTTGGAATAGAAATATTCGGCCTATTTAAAAATGGATTTAAAATACTGAAAAAAGGCGAATTATACTATTTTGAAAAAGAGGTGATAGACAAATAATCTGAATTAAAAAAATCGCCAATCTGGCAACACTGTTTGGGTTTGATAACATGATGTGATGTTTCGAAATTGAGAAAACATAAGTTCATTTTTGATCCAAACATATTCAATTCGATATGAGTACATTGATTTATTCACTTTTGAGTGCTTCATTTTCTTCAGTGCTCCACGAAAATCCATCGAAAAATTTCTCGATTTTAATACTCACTTCTTTAGAAAGAAAGGATAAGAAAAAAAAATAAGAAAGGAAAAAACGAAAGAAAAAGTGTAATATTGTTTCGGTGGCATATAGCACATGCTTATCCCTTTTTAATAACTACATTCAATAAGTTTCTATCTTCTTAAACTTAATCTTATATGGGTCATTCACTGGAAAGTGGTTGTTTAAAAAAAAAAATTGCGGCCAATAAAATTGCCTCAAAAATCTCAAAATTTAGCCTACAAGTACCTTATTGCTATATTTATCAAAAAATAATATGAACCAAACTGTATCTCATAGTATTTCTGATATTTTAATTTCAAAGCACTTCCATTGCTAAAATGTTCAAATAAATGATTGGCACCGGAATTTAAGAGTAAATTTATTTGTAAATAAGAAATTTCTATATTTCACATATATGTTAAATAGATAAAAGTTTATAAAAAGTCTGGTGCCATTGTGGCGCTTGGGAATTAAAATTAAGTGGTTTCATAAACATATCACCGCCCTTGAAAGGGTTGAAAAAGAAAAGAAATTATAATTAGAAGTCATACTGTCAATAAATAATATTTTTTTTACTTTATGTCAATTGAAAAAATAAAGCATTAACATTTAGAAGAGTTAATGTTTATTTGAATTAGTACAATTTTTTTAACCTCTCCCTGTAAAATTATAAAAATTAAAAATGTATTATCCTTACTTACGATAATTAAAAGTCTTATGAGTTTTTTAATGTGTATTTTATTGCCGCAGATCTTGTTTTTCTGTTTAGTATATGTGTAAATGGATTCAGGTCATTCCCTCATATTAAAATTATGTTTTTGAGCAAACAGCAAGATGGATACTTCACTTTCCTCTTGCACAAACTGTCCTACACGTATATAAAGCATGTGCTGCTTTCTACTAAGTAAATAATGGCAAATTTATAGTTATGTAAGGGAATGACGACAAATGCTAGGGACATCATTAAAAAGCGCCGCAATTCATTCATTATATAAGATATAAATATAATTAAATGGCCAAATATGTATTTAAGTGTATCTAATGAATTGAGAAAAAATAATTATAAATATACGTGCTGCAATGGCAGAGAAAGCATTTTCTTTCCTATAGATGTGAATGGGGACATAGTGAGGGAATGACATTTGCGTTAAAAAACGCATTAAATTTATCAAATTTCAATTTCAATAAGCAAATAATTACAGGTTATATATATAACTGATTAATATTGGTAGTTTAAATCACTTTTTCTTTTTGTAATTTTAAAAATATGTCTTCAAGACCCCTGGGATATAAAATTGCCACTTTTCAGAGATTGATTCATATGTATGCAGGATATAAAGGAGAATCAGAAGATTGATAAAAACCTGCGTTGTTTTGAGGCATTTGGTTTTCTGATGTGACTCACTGTCCTTCTACATAATACTCTACAAATAGTTAAAAATAGCTTAAAAATAATCTTTTTTCCATAATTTATGAACATTTGTGGAAATATTCCTTAACCCATTAAGCGCCAAAACTATAAGGTTGAAATTTTCAACTTTTTAGCTGAACGTCGCACAGTGGAGTATTTGACCCGAAATCCTGGCCAAAAATATTTTTCTATGTTAATATAGTCCGATTGCCTTGAAATTGTTAGATGTTATTGGGTATCACTATGGCATGTTTGGTATCGTAAATAAAGTCTATAGCATTTACGATTAATTTACAGAGACAACCAAAATACTTCCCTTACATTATGCCTATGGGGAAAAAATCGTTTGCTCTGTATTTTAATGATATCACACTATTTTAAACGTACTGAAATTTATATACATCACTAAGGTGTACTAAGTCTCTTATTGTAGAATATAGTGCGCATAGAATATATCATTCATTTACAGGGACACACAAAAGAATTTGGCTCAAGAATAAATTTAACTATGATGTCTATGACCAATAATTGCTGGACCAACGCGCTCTTTGCCACCACAGCTGGGTTCGAACCCAATCGCGCCCGTCGGCCTAACCGTTTCGGAGTTTTCGTGGTTTTCTTCGAAACCGTGGATTTCCATGCGTAAATACGGGTTAGGTTCCCTTAGAAAGACCCCCACGAAGGGCACTCCCCCCAGGGCCTATATCCCCCGTGTTGATAATTGGCCGTCATATACACAAACCAAACCAAACTTTGCCACCACAAACTCTTTCGCTTTATATGATCTTAAAATTTTATGTTTTTAAGTAAGGCCAATTTTTAAATTGGAAAATGTGGTGATTATGTAAATCACTTAACACTTGAACGCCCGGAAATTTTACTCAAGTTTCATAAAAAAAAATATTTGACACCAGAATTTTTATTTAAAATTACTTGACGGATTTATTTAACGTAAATCTGATGTTTTAAATTTAACTCATTTTATAAAAGAATTTCTAGTTCCAGTTGACATTTAATCATATGGTCGGAGTCGGTTCGACTCCTACCGGGCGTTCTAGTGTTAAATATGGGCATTTATTTTGACCGTTGCGTGAACACAACACCAGCAGGTAATGGGTTAAATCGTTAAACATATTTGAATCTGCCTATATATACATAATTTATCCTAGATTTGAGACCATGGGATGAGGATTAATCATAAGAATGATTGCCATCTATATTTTCGAATATTTTTCAAAAAACGTTTTTACCCACCATTACCAGAGGTTAAAAATAGTGCATTGTTTTAACACAGTGCCGCTTTACAGCAGAACACTGTTTACATGACGATATAGTTGTTGAAATTAGTTAACCAACAAATAAAAAAAAAAAGAAAAAGCCAAAATAAATCCCATTATAATTTTTCCGGGATAGAAGTGTTCGCAAACGGGTAAAGTGAATATTAAATAATTAATATTACAGGATTCGCACTGGTCCCGGAATTTCCAGACCAGGAAATTCAATCGGTACCAGTATTTTCTTATTGAAAATCGAAATTTGCACGTTTGAAGTTGATTTTTTTTTTTTTATAAAAAAATACGGATATTTTACCTAGAAAATAACGGGAACTGTATGAAACTGTCTTAAAACCAATGCTACTTTATAAATAATACCGTAACCGCAGAAGTGCGAAACCCGCGTTCTAATGATTCCAACTATCTATTATTTATGAATGACTTTCATTACCTTATTTAACCCTTTGCACTCCGCGTCGTTACAGAAATATTTAAATCGGTCGGTACCACTTTTTTAAAAGAAGTTTCCTTCAAGTACACAATTTTTAAAAATGCTCTGATTAAATGAGGCAAATATTATTTTCCTTTGTTACTGGTGCAAAAACAATTTTTCTAAGGAAACATTATGTCGCCGCAGCGGCGACAGCGGAGTTTTTCACTTATCTTACCATGTCGCCGCAGCGGCGACAATTGAGTGCACAGTGTTAAAGGCAGCCATTCGGCCATAAAATCAGAGGAAGTATATTGTTCGGAAATAGAATTGAGATATGAATAAAAAGAAGACAGATAATGTATTGTCTACTGTAGGGGTAGCCAACTGTGACACGCTGGATACCACAAATTTTTAAAGAAATAACCTACTTCTGGAATAGCAGAGGTTCGATGATTAGATAATCCAATAATTATTCTATAATTTTAGTGGTGTCGAGCGTGCCATAGTTGACCTACCCTGGTTTAATTGTAGCGAGTGAAGTAACTGAGGAGGTAGTCACAAGTTGGCAGCTGTTGTTTGTTTACCTCAGATCTGAGCTTGATTAACTCCAAGGAAAAATTCCACCAGCAAAAAAAAAAAAAAAAAAAAAATGGAATTTTTGCTGTTGAAGGTGATGGATTTATAACCCTCTCAGATATGGACAGTAACTACTTTAGAAACATTATACAAGCAATAACTTTCAAGGACATAACACTTTAAAATACTTGAACTAATTTAGTAGCAGTAAATCAATTCATAATCATCTTAGATATCATTAACTGATTTCAAAACAGGAAGCAATTCAAGAATACAAACATTTGAACACATAAATAAATACATTAAGTAATAATAAATCATTCTACAATAAACAAACTTTCCGATTATTGCTAAATCATCCTACTCAAGATAAACAATGATATTAATATGTGAAATATGTTCGCGAAATTTGTTTTAATATCAACCCACGCATGATGCAGCTGTCTGACGTCATCAAAAGAACTCTGACTAAAAAAAAAAACTCTTTTTATTATTAAGTTAGTTGCTCTGTTTATCTCAATCAATAGAGATGTAATAAAAAATTGTTGCTGCAAAAAGCAGCGTTACCTAAAGCTTAAACCAAAATGTAAACTTAGTTACACCAATATAATTTTCTTAAATCAAAGAAAAGTGTCAAGAGTGGAATCATTTATAAATAATACAAAATATTAATCATCCATTTTTCTTTCCACTTGTCGATACAATATAGGATTCTATGCGATATGGATATACACCCGTGCGAAGCCGAAGCCTGAGGAATTGCTAAGCAACAACATAAAGGTAAGACATTACCTATATTATTATTATATTTAAATATAATTTAATGGCCAGAAACTAAACAAAATATTTATTTATTTATCTAAGTACTAGTGCGCATAACCTACTGTGCAGAGCAGAGGTGGCTTTTTTGCCAACAAATTTGATTATGAGACCGAAAAGGTCTGTATTTAGTAGGTAAATAATATGTGAAAAAGAAAAAACTACTGGCCATAAATGTGTGCACATTAAAAAGAAATTGAAAATTATTGAAAATATAGTTAGTTGATGATGAAATAAATATTGTGCATTTTTTTTGTTGATATATATGAAATGTTAAACAATTGAAAAAAACAAACAAACAAAAAAAAACTAGATATATAATAAGAAGTTTTATATAGAATAAAATAAAAACAGCAATTCCTCACATAAGTAAAACTTAAATAACTAGAAAAATGGCCGCATCACGGGAGATACAGTTAGTAGAAAAACTAAACGAGAGTAACTACGGAAATTTGAAATTTAAAACTGAGATGTTACTGATTAGAGAAGACTTGTTCAACGTAATTAGCGAAGATACTCCCACGCCAATCACGACCGATTGGGAGAAAAAGGACAAGAAAGCCAGAGCGATAATAAATCTATCAATTGAAGATTCACAAATCGTCCATGTAAAAGGGCTTAACACAGCCAAAGAGACATGGAACGTACTTAAAACGATACACGAACGGGCGAACCTCTCTAGTAAATTATATTTGTTAAGAAAGCTTTATGGAGCCAAGCTCCAAGAAAACGGAAACTTAATCAAACATATAACATACATTCTAGAACTAAAAGACAAACTCTCAGCGATCGGGGAAACAATTAGCGACTCCCATCTTTCAGCTTTATTGCTGTGTTCGCTACCCCCTAGTTATAATACTTTGATCACTGCACTTGAATCGCGAAATGAAGACGAGCTTACACCACAATTTATTAGAAGTAAATTAACAGATGAGTACAATAGAAGGGTCGAAAACACAGACCAGGGTGAAAATTCAACAAAAGCGTTTAAAACGCACAAAAGATTTCCTAATGATAACTTTAAAAAAGATAAACAGTGCACGTACTGCAAATTGAGAAATCACACGTACAGAGAATGTTGGCATTTGATAAATCGAAACAATCACCCAAATACACAAAACAACAACAAACATACAAAAACAAACATTACTCATCATCGTTGTGCTATCAACAATCTGATAACCAGATAGGAAACACTGACCGCGAATCAGTAGAAAAGAGAAATTATAGAACGGAAATAAAACCAGATCAAGGCAGCGACGCAGCCTTTCTAATAGACAAAGCAAGAAAACAAACCTGGATTATTGATTCTGGTTCATCTTCACATATCCTAAACAATAAAGATGACTTTACTAAATTAAATGACACCGAAAAAACAACGGTCATAATTGCCAACGGAAAAACTCTAAATTCACTAGGTACAGGAGAAACTACATTCACGACGAAAACATCCGATGGAGGTATAAATAAAATTACGTTGAAAGAAGTGTTGTATGTACCGGAGTTAGAATCTAATTTAATTTCAGTAAGTAAAGCCACAAAGAATGGGTATAAATTATTATTTGATAAAGATAAATGCACGCTGTCCCGAAATGGGAAAATCTACTTGGAGGCAAAAATGAAAAATAACCTATACGAAGTTGAATTATTAGAAAATGCTGATAGGAATATAGTAAATATGACACATGAATGCAAAAGTAAAGACTGCCTGGAACTTTGGCACAAACGCCTAGGGCATAGAAATTATAATTCCATAAAGGAAATGGTTAAAGATGATTTAGCCTATGGCATAAAACTAAATAATTGCAATCATGGAACAACATGCGAAACATGCATACAAACAAAAACAAGCGATGCTCCCCATCCCAAAACAGTGTATAGAAATAAAACAGTTAGAGTACTCGATCTAGTGCACACGGACGTATGCACAGCGATAGGAACCCCCACAATAGGCGGTAAAACAATGTTTGTAACTTTCATTGACGACTACTCTAGATTTACTGTAATATACTTATTAAAACATAAAGATGAAGTACAGGATAAACTAATCGACTATATAGCTATGGTTCGAAACCAGTTCGGGAAATATCCGAAAGCAATAAGATCGGATAACGGGGGAGAGTACATAAATAGTGGGATAGAGGATTACCTAAGAAAAAGGGGCATTAAACATCAATTAACCGTGCCGTATTGTCCGAGCCAAAATGGCATTGCGGAGAGAAAAAATAGGTCGCTATTAGACATGACTAGAAGCCTACTCAGAGAAGCAGATCTGCCACAAAAATTTTGGGGAGAAGCAATTAACACCGCGAATCATTTACAGAATCGCTTACCAACAAGATCGACAAATAAAACACCATTTGAGCTATGGTTTAATCGCAAACCAAATTTACACTATTTGCGAACATTCGGATGCAAAGCTTACGTATATGTGAATAAACAACATCGAGGAAAATTGGTTGACAGGGCTCAGGAAGGGATTTTTGTAGGATACGATAACAACTCAAAAGGATATCGCGTATACACTAAAGAAAATAAAATTGTAATTGGCAGAACAGTGAAATTCATAGAAAATAGCAAAATTAACCTAAAAGAAAATAAAGAGACAGAAAACTCATATGACGACAAACATTACATTGAAACAGAGATAAACAACACAACCGAAGAACCAACCACGTCCAAACAACCGACCAATGAACCAAGAAGATCTGAAAGATCGAACAGGGGGGGTACCACCAGACAGATATGCCTGTTATGTAAAAAATGATGATATGACAGAACCCACTAGTTGGAATGAAATATTGGAAATAAATAATCCCAAAGAAAAGGAAAATTGGCTTAAAGACACACAAGCGGAAATCAATTCGCTGAGACAACACAACACATGGGAATTAGTGGATCCTCCACCTAACAAAAAGGTTATAGGTTGCAAATGGATATTCAAAAAGAAATTAGACAGTTACGGAAACACTCAAAAGTACAAAGCACGTTTAGTAGCCAAAGGGTTTAGTCAAAAATATGGGGAAAACTATGACGAGACTTTCGCCCCAGTAGTGTCACAAACAACTGTGAGAACATTTTTGACAGTAGCCGCACATAAGCAGTTGAACGTGCGACACGTAGATATCGATACAGCCTTTCTCTACGGTGAGTTAGAAGACGAAATTTATATGAAACAACCGGAGGGGTACATTGAGAAAAACTCAGAAAACAAAGTGTGTAAACTAAAAAAATCGATCTACGGACTAAAACAGGCAGCCAGAACTTGGAACAAAAGAATAGAACAATCTCTAAAAAATTTAAACTTTCAACAAAGCACCGTTGACTCATGTCTATATACACGAAAAGAAAACAAAACTTCAACTTACTTAATAGTGTATGTTGACGACATTTTGATAGGCGGTGAAAACGAAACGATTGAAGAAATAATAAAATCTTTAAAGGAAGAATTTGCATTAAAGGACCTTGGGGAAGTAGCTCACTATTTAGGCATGGAAATAAAGAAATCAGAAAACGGGTATAAACTGAATCAAAGACTAAAAATAGAAGAAATTGCAAGAAAATTTAATTTAGAAAACGCAAAACCTGTAAGCACTCCTATGGATGCAGGTTTTCACAAATTAGAAGACGAAGAAAATCTATTACCCAACAATACGAAATTCAGACAAGCGATAGGATCGTTGTTATATATAGGAACCACTACGCGTCCAGACATATCAGCCGCTGTTAACATACTCAGCAGAAGATGTGAAAATCCGCGCCTAAAAGACTGGAACGGTGTGAAACGCATAATAAGTTACCTGAACACTACAAAATTTTTAAACCTCACCTTAAACATAAGTCACAATCCACAACTCATCGGTTTTTCTGACTCCGACTGGGCGGGGGATACAAGAACGAGAAAATCGACTACTGGAAACCTATTCGTGTTGGGAAACAGTCCCATTCAGTGGTACACGAAAAGGCAAAATTGCATTGCCTATTCATCGGCAGAAGCTGAATTTGTAGCTGCAGCTAGTGCAGGACAGGAAATTGCCTGGCTGAGGAAATTATTAGCAGAACTGGACTTGAAACAAAATTTACCAGTAATACTGTATGAAGACAACCAGAGCGTCATCAAGATGGTGGAGAACGAAAAATTTTCAAAACGCACAAAACACATTGATGTGCGTTATCACGCGATAAAAGAGATGAAAGAAGACGGTATACTAGATCTTCGTTACTGCCCAACACAAGACATGACAGCAGACGCGCTGACCAAACCACTGGCCAA
Source organism: Maratus speciosus (assembly GCA_963932465.1). Taxonomy (NCBI): domain Eukaryota; kingdom Metazoa; phylum Arthropoda; class Arachnida; order Araneae; family Salticidae; genus Maratus; species Maratus speciosus. The sequence continues at coordinate 173,619,260 of OZ010794.1, read as the reverse complement.
GCCTCAATTCCTGAAACATCGTGAATCCATGCAACTATTACCGGATACATCTGAGATGGTTAAGGAAGGGTGATGGATTTATAACCCTCTCAGATATGGACAGTAACTACTTTAGAAACATTATACAAGCAATAACTTTTGGCTTTTTTGCCAACAGAAGGAGGATTTTTTTCAGCGTTTGTAAAGTCCATTAACACTAGAACTACCGTGACCCATTATTTTGACGGCTACCATATGAATATGTTTCGGTTCAAAACAGAAATTTGATTATGAAATAAGTTTAAAAGATACAAAGAAGGAAAACGTTAACCCCTTGGGGGGTGGCGGTATATATTATATACCACCTACGATTAATGAAGTTACCAGAAAATTTTTATTAAATTTTACTTTTCTAACTTTGGCGGAAAAAAGCCGTAAAATTACTTTTACTTATTTTGAAATAGAATTTTTTAAAGAATCCTGTGTGAGTTTATCATTACAGGAACACAATCACTTGACCCTCAAGGGGTTAAATAATAAATTTAAACTGTTTTAAATCAAAATGCTGGTGTGAAATATTTTTATAAAACTTGAATCAAATTTTCGGTAGTTCTAGTCTTAAATTTAGATACCAAGATTTTTTTTAAATGAACTTCGCCTTCATTTTGTGAGTTGAAATAAGTCTAACAAGGAGAGTTTCAGAGGTCGGTGACACAGAATGAGGTGAATGTTTGGTGTATCGATAAAGTATAGTTATTATATAATTATATAAAATCCAAAAAGCTCTCTTTTCCAAGATCCTGGGGATCTTTAGAAAATAAGTCTCAAATTTAAGTTACGTTTTATAATCAGATAAATTTCGTCCATGGTAACCGCCTCAGCTACATGGGTGGCAGCATGCTGGATTAGCGATTTTTCTTAGTGAGTTCGAAACCCAGTGATACTTACTTTTCGAAAGAAATCTTTTTATCAAATATTTTCGAACTTAATTTAAATTTACGAAAAATATAAATTAAATATATATTTTGTACCATTTAAGTACAATTCTTAATTATGAGAATTTGAATGCTCTAATATTTAACGAAAAGTAAAAGAAAAAAGTTGTCAATTTATATTTCTGTAGGCTAGAACTTTTTGCAGTTATTAAAATTATTTACAGTTATTTCAAAGAATGATCTACTATTTTTAAAGAAATAAATTAGAATATCTGATATAAATACGTGAATAAATGTATTATTTAAATTTTGCTTCATTATGAAAATATTTGGAATATTTTGTGATTTAAAAAAATATTTTTAAAAATTCTTAATACGATTGTTTTTAAATTTATGTTTTTTGTTTTTGTAGTTATAGCCTACGTAATAACTATTTTCAGCAATTCAATATCTTTGGCAGTTATTTTAAATTTAAGCATGAAAATTCAAGATTTAAGAAATTCAAAAGTTAAAAAGCTAGCTGTGAAAAAAGGTACATTTTGAAATATTATCATTATATGAAAAAAAAATAATTAAAAAATACAATTAAAGAAATGTATTATAATTTTATATCACCTATTTTAATTTATTTCATTATGAAAAATAGTAGCTTATGTATAGTAGTAGTAAATGATGATAATCATCAAAATTTTGTGGTTTATAAAAGTACCAGTTACCTACCTCTTAAGTGGCTGAGAGGTTCTGCTCTCGAATCTGGTAGACGGGAGGTGCTGGGTTCGATCCCAATCACGCCCGTCGGCCTAATCGTTCGGAGTTTTCGTGGTTTTCTTCGAACCTTGGATTTCCAAGCGTTAATACGGGTTAGGTTCCCTTAGAAAGACCCCCACGAAGGGCACTCCCCCCTGGGCCTATATCCCTCGTGCAGATAATTGGCCGCCATAAATAAAACCAACCAACCAACCTACCTCTTAAATTGCTAAAGATAGTTATTACGTAGGCAATAATTACAAAATCAATAAAAAAACCCTGTTAAAATTTAAAAGAATATTTAAACAATCTTTGAATATTTGCAAAATAAAAAACTAAAATGAAAAATTTATTTACGTATTTATAAAGTATTTTATTTCTTGTTACAAATAGTAGATTATTTTTTTTATATCTATAAATAGTTTTAAATAACAGAAAAAAATTCTATTTTATAGATATAAAAATTGACTACTTTTTTCTTTTACTTTTCGTTAAACATGCAAAATTTTATAGCTAAAAATATACTTATATGATGCAAAATACATATTTAATTTATATTTTCCGCAAATTTCAATTGTTATACATATTTTTTCAATTACGACTCGAAAATAATTGATAAAAATGTTTGTTGCGAAAAGTAAGCCGAACTGAGGATCGAACTCACAAAGAAAAATCTGAAGTCCAGCGCGTTTCCAATTATGTTGCTGAGCCGCCTAGCAAAAAAGAAATTTATCCAATTATAAATTGTAACGTAAACTTTGAGACTTATTTTCTCAAGGTCCCCTGAGTATTACGCTTTATGACTTTCATATTTTTATATACTAACTATACTATACGTATGTACAAACGTTCACAGAATTATTTGTCACCTACTTCGGAACCTGCCCTTATAAGAATACCTTTAAACTAGGGGTGCACAAAATTTTTAAGAGAAGGGCCACTTACAAAAATATCTGGGTTGTCGAGGGCCACATCAGTAACACAGAGAGAATTTTATTTCGGGGAGGTGATCTGTGGCCTATAATCAGATTAAAAAAAAACATGGTTTCAGACGGGGAGAGTTTTACCTCACAATGTTCCCATACCCAGTCTACATATCCAATTCAGTTGTCAAGGATATATCAATAGTTTACGTTTGCACATATAGCAAGGATTATTTTCAAGGAGTGATAATATTCCTTGACTTTATTCTTCTGCTCTCGAAGCTGGTAGACGGGAGGTGCTGGGTTCGAACCCAATCGCGCCCGTCGGCCTAATCGTTCGGAGTTTTCGTGGTTTTCTGCGAACCTTGGATTTCCAAGCGTTAATACGGGTTAGGTTCCCTTAGAAAGACCCCCACGAAGGGCACTCCCCCCTGGGACTATATCCCTCGTGCAGATAATTGGCCGTCATAAATACAACCAACCAACCTTGACTTTATTCGGGGGAGTAAATTATGCTTTACTAAACGTGCTAAAATGACAAAGGAAGTAGATGCATATGCAAAGTATCTTATGAACTAATTCTGGGAAAACATAGGTTAATGTGAAAAGTTCTGTGATTAAATAAAGTAAAAATTTCTATTCGGAAAGAATTACTATACGAGTTTACTATAATTCGTATAAGTGAGAGATAGTCGACAGTTTTCAGGTTAGACGATTGGACAATCGTTTAATGGAATTTGATCACGGATAGATTAATGAGCAATTATGCCGATCGAGTATATATAAGCGTCTAATATAATATTTAATTCGTGTTCTTTCAAATAGGTGACAATTTTGAGGTGAGCTGATTTGTCAGTACATTGGTTGTGTGACACTTTAGTTATCTTTGGTTCAAAAGACTGAACAAGCAATAGATAATAAATAATAGTTATTGGTTAAAAATTTTTCATGCACGTAAATATTTGAAAAAATTACAATGACTGTAACGTGATTTATTTAATGAATATGTTTATCAATCGTGTATATGTTAGCGCAAAAGTGGTTATCTTGTCAGTCCTGTGCCCTTAACGTTATAAACCGAGTCGGGACCAACCGTTCACGTAATCCATACCGACATTCAACAGTTTCCAATTCTGCCCTGCGAACGGAATTTGCGAGCAACGGTCGACGTCTCCCTTTCAAGGTTAGCCAGTTTCGACCAATACCTTCCAAAGACAGATGTTTGTTTGTTTACCTGAGATTTGAACACGTGTGCTTGCAGCCCCTTTAAAAAAGAAACCATTAAATGGCATCATTGTTAGATTCATATAAGGGAATGATATGGTATCACTATAAACAGTATGTAAAGTTTTAATAGGTGGTGAGTTATAAATAATTTACGAAGTTTTAAGATGCAATCATAGCTGCCAACTTGTACGGATTTTTGCTACCACTAAAATTTAATAGAAAAATTTGCCTAATTCAATCGCCGAATTGCCGTGAATGTTGATAATTAAATAAGGCAGAAATCTCTTTTAAATTTTAGTGGTAGCAAAAATCCGTACAAGTTGGCAGCTATGTGCAATATATAATAATTATTATTATTTAGAGTAAAATTAAGGAATTATTTATACAAAAACTATTTGTAATTGCACTTTTAGATTAATACAATTTTTAATCTTCTAAAAAATATATTTTAGCATGAAGGTTTTTTTTATAAACTTTAAAGTACAAGCAGCCAAATAATTGAAAAATTATGTTTCACTCATAATTATTTTACATGTACAATTATATAATTTTTATTAATATATTTAGATTAAACTCAAGGCATTATTAAACAAAATTTATTTCAATTAATCTTGCAATATTTTTTATTTATCATGAAGTCTTTTTAGGGTTTCGTTCATCTGACGAAACCCTATTCGCCTCACTCCTCTGTTTTTTTTGACAGCCGCGTCTTTATTATTCGTAGCTGCACAAGCTACCAGACCCTCTCCAGTGGGAAGCCTACGGAGTCAGTATCTACGCGGTGGGGTATGGTAGTTGGCGGAGTCTCATCCCCCTGCATCGTTATATTTGCCTAGCATTTATGCCCAAAATTAACTTTCGGTGCAACTTGTCTATTTGCGGCGCTCCATTTTTTTTTTTGCTTCCCCACCCCCCTCCAAATCCATTTTCTTACGACAAGTCTACACCAACAATTCGGCTTCTAAACCCCAGGTCAATCAGAAGTACTTCGGGCAGCTGTGGCCTAGTTGGCAGAGCATCGAATCCGCAGCTAGGGCCGCGGGATCGAGGTCTACTGCTGGCTATAATCCGCCATGTACGCTAATGGCGCCTGGTGCATGTAAAATCCGTCATGGGTGCAAAGTCCTCCAAGTTACCTGTGAATTATACCTCTGGAGGTGCCTTGCCAGATGAAGGTCTCGTCATCTGATCAAGGTTCTAAATTACGAGACCAACTTGAGTAGCAATGTGCAGGTGCCAAACAATAGGATATAACGTTAAGTAACCGGCAAAACAATGTATACACAAACGAGCGGTAGCCACTGCAGATAGGATGGCGATCGAGGTAATGATGTCAGATTTATTGCCGCTTCGCGGCGATTAGGCGGTCTTTCGCCCCGATACCAGGTACTAAACCCGTTAAGCTGGGGCAACCCGGCAGGTAGGGGCCTAGTCATCGGTTAGAAAGAAAGGAAAGAGCCCGTTCTCAGAAACTATATATGTTGCAGACTTGAAATTTTGCATACTTATAGCTGAACACCTCACATCAAACGACAAGTTATAACATTTCAGAAAAGTCGCAATTAACGGACGTTATTAATTAAAACTCCCGAATTACAAGATCGGAAAGGCATTCATAATTCAACAAAAACATGGATTATTTTTATCAAATTACAAAAACGATCTCTTCAACAGATTAAAACAGGTGTCATTTTAAGAGCAGAGAAGGACTGGCGATTCCTTTAACCCTTTCCGGCACGGGCAATTTTTGTTGTAAAATAATTAAATGATCGACTGACACCGGAATTTTAACACGACTTTTTTAGAAATTTAAAACATGCTATTTTCACTATTCATTGTAAAAGCAAAATTTTAGTAAAATATTCTTGGTGCCGATCGTAAGTTTGGAATTAAAATTAGGTATCCTGAACCGGGCACAGTGTGCCGGAAAAGGTTAAGGCGCGATTACTTTTTTCTACGCATCCCAGAAATTCGAAATTAGTACCACAAGACGGGAAAAAAATCAGCTTTCAGAAATTCTAAAAATTATCTTGATCGTACCATAAAAACTCGAAAATTCCTTAAAAATCGAGAAAAAAATCTTTTATATTCCTTCATTTGTGAAGGCGAAAGATGTCTGATCACATTGAATTTTCCGTGGTAAACCAGATAATTATAAAACAGTTGCCTCTTATTGTCTAAAACGAACACAGAACTTTTATACAGGGCCAAATTTTTTTTAAATATCGATTTTTGAGCTAAGACTTTTGCACCATCTGACGTAAAATTTCATTCCCTTTCAGAATATGTCTTTATTTTTTAATTTCGACCATCGGAAGCTAAGATAATTAATTTTTTGTTGATTAATTCCAGAACTGCATTTTTTGCACAGCAGGCCTCATGACAGGGACAAAAAAGAGATTTTTATACAGTAAAACCTCCATAACGGACACTTCCGAAAAGCGGACACCTCAATTTAACGGCCAGTTTTCCAGTCCCCACTCCCAAAACCTAAATTTTTATATGTTTAACCTCCGAATAACGGACATTCCGAGTAGCGGACAGTAACTTTGGCAATAAAAGATGAAAAATTATTTTTGAACGAGGAAAGAAAAATGGAAAAAAAGTAAAAAGCATATAAATTTATCAGGGTAATGTGTCAAGTGTCAAGAAACAAAGAAAAAGAAAAAATTCATTTTAGTGGGGGTCGTTCCTAAAATTCAAAAAAAGAATTAACCGGATTGCATCATTGCATAACATAGAAGAAAGAAATCAAGGACGTCACATGGCGTCATTTATTGTGAGCAAAAGAAAAATAATAAATGAAAATATAACATACGATTTTATTTATTTATTTTAACTCTCTTCTATCTTCAATAGAAGAAAGTATTGTAATCGAAATTTTTTTCGTCTTTTGGTTTTTGACGGATTTACACGTTTTAGGCGTCAGAGATCACAAAAACATGTTTATACAAAATGTCTGTCTGTTCGTGTGTCCGTATGTCTGTGTGTCGCCATTGTACCATCAAAAATTGTATGAAGCTATGCAAAGAATTGAACCAATTTTTTTTAAAAGTTTTTGGCTATGGCAAGCAGGTCCTCCATTGATTTGGAAAAAATCCGCTGGTAGGGGGCGCTGTAATAGCAAATTTTGTGCGATTTTCGTGCATTTTGAATATTGTAGCATCGAAAAGTGTATGAAGTTATGCATAGAATTGAACCAAATTTTCTGTGTATGTTTGTGGCTAAGGCAAGAAGGTCTTCCCTGAATTTGGAAATATTCCGCCGGTAGGGGGCGTTATAATAGCAATTTTTGTTCATTTTGAATACTGTACCATCGAAAAGTGTACGAAGTTACGCAAAGAATAGAACCAATTTTTTTGTGTATGTTTTTGACCATGGCAGTAAGGTCCTCCCTGAATTTGAAAAAAATCCGCCGGTAGGGGGCGCTGTAATAACAATTTTTGTGCATTTTGAATATTGTACCATCGAAAAGTGTATGAAGTAATGCATAGAAATGAAGCAAATTTTTTTTGTGTATGTTTTTGGCCATGGCAAGAAGGTCCTCCCTGAATTTTGAAAAATTCCGCCGGAAGGGGGCGCTGTAATAGCTATCACCGGAAGGGGGTGTTTTAATAGCGATTTTTGGACAATTTTCAATATTGCGCCATCGAAAGGTGTATGAAGTTATGCAAAATTCTAATGAAAATACTAATAAAACTAATTAAATGAAATATTGACATTAGATAGAAGAAAGTTTTGGGATTGGCACGTCCAACTAGGTACTATTTTACAACACAAAGTAAAGAGTTACTCTATTTTATTTATTTTTTATTGGGAAACTGCGTACTGATTTTTTGGCAGCGAGTATTAAAGACGCCAAAAATGCGACGAGAGCAGGGAAAAGAACTATTTCGCAATGACGATTAGTATTTGATTCTTGTGTGTGATTAATATTTTGATAATTGCCTCAAAACTAAAACGATTAACTTTAAAAGAAAAATTTGAAATCGTAATTGTATCTGAGAAAGAGAAATTGAGTTTACGGATTGCTGTACGTTTTAAAATTGGTAAAACACAGATGGGAGAGATTTTACGAAATAAAAAGGAAATTAAAAAGAAATGTGGAAAATGTGTGTCTCTAACGAGAACACAAAAAATGTGAAATTAAAGAAGACTAATTTCATTGAAATTGATTCTGTAATTCTGAATTAGTTTACTTCAGTTCGTTCAAAAAACATTCCTATCAGTGGGCCTTTGATTTAGGAAAAGGCTTTAGAAGTCGTTAAAGAACTCAGATTACACGATTTTAAGGCTTCTAGTGGGTGGCTGGAAAAGTTCCGATCTCGGCGCAACATGTCTTTCAAAACAGTATGTGGAGAAGCAAAATCTATAGATTTTGCAGAAGTAGAAGAGTGGCATGAAAGACCACAATCAATTTGAGAAGGTTATGAGGAGAGAAACATTTTTAATGCCAATGAACCCGGACTCTTTTTCAGAATTTTTCCTAATAAGACTTTGTGTTTTATGAAGGATGACTAAATCAGCGGGAAAATCTCAAAAGAGTGACTCACTATTATATTATGTTGCAATGTGTTAGAAGAATTTGAAACTCCTCTTATTATTGGGAAATCTCTGAAACCAGGTGTTTCCCGAAGAACATTTAATTTAATCAATTTGATATTATGTGGAGAGCGAATAAGAAAGCGTGGATGACCAGTCCTTGTATGATAGAATGGTTAACTTCCTTCGATAATAGGATGAAGAAACAACAAAGAACAATACAAGTTCTCAATACATTCTCTTGTTTTTGAACAATACAATTTCTCATCCAAAACATTTGAAATGCGACAATGTTAAAATTGTGTTTATTCCCCCAAACACAATTTCACTATGCCAGCCACTTGATCAAGGCGTAATACAGAATTTTAAAGCCTGGTACAGAAAGCTTTTATTGCGCCGCATCTTTCAAAGTTAGATTCTATGAATACACTTGAGCACTGCCTAAAAATAGTTAATGCTCTTGATGCTATAATTTGAATTTCCTCAGCTGTAAAAAACATAAAATCGGAAAGCGTACGACAATATTTGAGAAAAGCATGCTCTATATTAAAAGAAAATGAAACAAACATTCCCGACACAAATGAAGAATTAAGTGAAATAAGTGAATTAATGAAATATCAGGAGTGAAGAAACTGCCGAAAATTTCATTAATATTGATGATGATTTATCTACTGAAGAAGAATCAGTTGATGTACGCGATTATAGTCCTTCAGAATTTTCGACAAAAACTGACTCTATTATATTAGTGATGATGAAACAGATATTGAAACTGGAGATGCTTTTCCTGCAGTATCGAGAATTTCCAGGAAACGGCAAAATACAGCGAGCAGCTACACAAATATTTTGTAAAAAAAAAAAAAAAAAGCTATTCAAAAGGATTAAAGCTACTGACAGAGATAAAATTTCACATTGAAAAACAAATTACATGTAATTGCAAGCAAAAGCAAACTTTTGTAACACATTTTTTTCGTAAGAATTTAATAAACAGTGGATAAAGGTATGCACAATTTTATTTTAGTTTTATTACTTAAAAATATAATTTTAATTTCTAATTAATCATATAATAGAGGTTTTAGGACACATAAAATTCAATTAATGAAACATCAAACATTTCTTCGCAATTTTTGAATCTCTGAAGTTTTCCCAATAGCGGACAGTTTCCGCGCTCCCGAGGTGTCCGTTATTTAGAGGTTTTACTGTACTAGGGTTTGATAATGGAAGTACAAAATTTTTTAACTACTGATTTTACAAATTTAGTTTTTTCGCATCCGGATATTATTTCATACACTGGTTCATAAAACCTAAATGTAAAACAAATCGGACTACAACTTTCCAATTTATGAAAAAATCGATTTTTAAACTTATAAAAGAGATGCTTTTTCGCACAGACAATTGACGGGAATTTGTTAAAATTAAGAAAACTAAAGAACTAATCGCTTTTAAAGCATTGTTCAGAAGGGTGTCACATTTTTAAACATAATTTTACAACATAAATTTTACTTATTCAATATAATAATTTCATAAGTGTTGATACCACTGTTTTCAAATAATAATTTAGCAAATATCTTAAATTCTTGTTTAAGACCATTTTTAAGCTGTAGCGTTCTCTACAGTTTTGCGTGCGGTTTTTTGACGGCGTGATGCGATAAATATTACTTATTCAATATAAAAAAAATGGCTTAGATGCTGTATATTCCCAGATGGCCGGCATCTTGGATGTTTTGGCGATTTTATGTTGGCAATCTTTATCGATATGTGAAACCCCGTGTGACGTGTGTGTTCTGGCGTGTCGTGTTCTGGTAACCCCTGAGAAGCTCATTTTCGCTTAGGATTTTGTGTATGTGTTTTGATAACGTGTTGTATCGTTCCGTCTTTTTATTTTTATGTTAGATTTATTGGATGTATTTAATTGACTATGGGTTCTGTTTATCCGTTTAAACGCTCTTGCTGAAATAATTAAGAAATATGAGGAAATTTTGACGACAAAAGGAGGTTGTTTTACAGTGCGTCAATGCGTATTCATAAGCCCATTTTGGAAAATGACGGTGATGCTATGACAGGTATTTCGTGCTTGAGCTTTCAAGAAAGCAAATGTCTGTTAAGGCATATTGATAATTTTATGTATGTTTTGTTGTCTTACGATTTTGTTACATTTTGAGATTCCTACCCTGCGAGAACTGTTTAATTTGGAGAATGCTACACAGCAAGAACTGCTGAATCCAGTGATGTTTTCTTTACGGTTAATGAGCGCGTAGCGCTCATACGACGATTACTGATTACCACTTTAACGAGTTTCGTGCATTTTTGTGGTCACGGCAGAAGGAGTTTGCAGAATCGGGTGATGTTTTTTTTCGGTTAATGAGCGCGTAACGCTCATATGACGTTTAGTGATTGCCACTTTAACGCGTTTTGTTTATTATTTACATTTTATTTTCGTTAAGCCTGACATGCGTATAAACCGGTGCTTGGCGACATTTATTACTTGGCGGAAAAGGGGTTTTCACGCCAAGAAAAATTCCAAGATGTCGGCCCGGGAAGTTTATGACATCTGTTCAAAAAAAAAATTAATAAGTGTTGATACCACTATTTTAGAATAGTAATTTAGCAAATATCTTAAATTGGTGTTTAAGACCGCCACCCCCTCGACTAATGTATCTACGGATAAGTTGTAGAAAGAAGTTTCGTTCAGATACACTTTTGATAAGAATAGAGCGCGCACCCTGGTGGTGAAATGTGGAACTAACAAACTGCGATATTATTTAAATTATGAAGCTTTAAGATAGTTTATAACACATAATAAAAAAAATTTAAAAACAATGTCGCGAGAAATTTCGGAGGGGTGGGAAGGGCGTTAAAATTTTTAAAAAACCTTAACGTTTTTTACTGTTTTATGTGTGGTTTTATGAAGGAGTCATGATATAAATGCTACTTGTTCAATATAAAAAATTTCATAAGTGTTGATACCACTATTTTAGAATAGTAGTTTCAGCAAATATCTTAAATTGACGTTTAAGACCGCCACCCCCTCGACTAATGTATCTACGGATAAGTTGTAGAAAGGAGTTTCGTTCTGATATACTTTTGTTAAGAATAGAGTGCGCACCCTGGTAGTGAAATGCAGAACTAACAGACCATGATATTATATATAAATTATGAAATATAACAAGGCGATCTGTTTGGGTTGGGTTGGGTTGATTTTTGACGGCCGATTATCTTCACGAGGGATATAGGCCCGGGGGGGGTGCCCTCCGTGGGGGTCTTTCTAAGGGAACCTAATCCGTATTTACGCATGGAAAGTCCACGGCTCGAAGAAAACCACGAAAACTCCGAACGATTAGGCCGACGGGCGCGATTGGGATCGAACCCAGCACCTCCCGTCTACCAGCTTCGAGAGCAGAACCTCTCGGCCACTGGTGGGGCTGGCGATCTGTTTGGAACTTTAAGATTGTTTTTAAAACTTTTTATTATGTGTTATAAACTATGTTACGAAAATTTTCAGGGGGGAAGGTTAAATTTGTTTTTAAACCTTAGCGTTTTTTACCGTTTTATGTGGGTTTTTTGACGGAGTCCTGAGATAAATGCTACTTGTTCAATACAAAAAAAAAAAAAAAAAAAAAAAAAAATCAGAAGTGTTGATACCACTATTTTAGAATAGTTATTTCAGCAAATATCTTAAATTGGTGTTTAAGACCGCCACCCCTCGACTAATGTATCAACGGATAAGTTGTAGAAAGGTTGGTTGGTTCTATTTTGACGGCCGACTATCTACACTTGCGATATAGGCCCTAGGGGGAGTGCCCTTCGTGGGGGTCTTTCTAAGGGAACCTAACACGTATTAACGAATGGAAATCCATGGTTCGAAGAAAACCACGAAAACTCCGAACGATTAGGCCGACGGGCGCGATTGGGATCGAACCCAGCACCTCCCGTCTACCAGTTTCGAGAGCAGAACCTCTCAGCCACTGGTGGGGCAGTTGTAGGAAGGAGTTTCGTTCAGATACAGTTTTATTAAGAATAGAGTGCGTACCCTGGTGATGGAATGTGGAATTAAAAGAACGCTATTTTATTTAAATAAGAAATGTAACACGGTGAGCTGTTTGAAACTTTAAGGTAGTTTATAACACATAAAAAAAAAGTTTAAAAAAGAATGGCCCGAGAAATGTCGTGCGGGCGGTGGTGGGGGGGGGGCGTAATTTTCTTTTAAAAAACTTATCGTTTTTTACCGTTTTATGTGCGGTATATAAGGATTTAATAATTATAAATTATTTATCAATTTGGCTTTATTAAATAAAGAATAAAGTGTTTTGAAAGGAATATTAAACGAAGCCCTCTGTGCGATCTGTGATCACACTTACCCGCTTGTTTTGTAATGTAGATAACTATACGTCGGCAAAATTTATTAATAATGCATTCCGTTAATACCACTAAGAACTCGATTCACGATAATACATTTATTTTAAGAAAAACTTCTTCAAAAAATTTTAGAATTACGTTTTCATCGCAGACAGGGTACGATGAGCTTGGATTTGTTATGAAATTCCAAATAAACACCAACTACTTATTAATATTTGCACATGACAACTTTATTTTCTCAATCCCTCATTCTGCCCCTCCTACTCCTTTCAGGTTTGTTATAAACTATTTTGTCAGAAAAATACTTATCAGTAAAACTAAAAGCAGAATGTATAAAGTAACACATTAATTTTATTCCTTTAGTAATTTTAAACAAATGTGGCACGAGGGCGCGCAGAAAGTTATTTTATTTTTATTTATTTATTTATTTATTTTTAAAGAATAATACTTAATTCTACATCTTTGAGAGCAGCAAAAGGTTGGTTGGTTGTATTTATGTCGGCCAATTATCTGCACGTGGGATATAGGCCCTAAGGGGGGGGAGTGCCTTCCGTGGAGGTCTTTCTAAGGGAACCTAACCCGTATTAACGCTTGGAGAACAAAGGTTCGAAGCAAACCACGAAAACTCCAAATGATTAGGCCGACGGGCGCGATTGGGATCGAACCCAGCACCTCCCGTCTACCAGTTTCGAGAGCAGAACCTCTCGGCCACTGGTGGGGCCTGTAGCAAAAGGAATTTGCTGATTGTGCTCTAATTCCTTTTTTTATGAGCTGCCGTATTAACTATTCTTTTCCAAAGAAGGGAGGGGTCATTATAGTGGAAAAAAAACGAACTAAACATAACACTAAATTGATTTGCTAAGTCAGGATGGCCGACCTGTCTAAGGCGACAGACTCGTAGCGAATGCCTCCTCTGAGGCAGAGGGCTGACTGTTCTAGTCCAAGAATGTGGGCAAGGACTCGAATCCCACTTCTGACATATAATTTTTGATTCAAAGCTCTGCTAATTTTTCTTTATTTTTCAACACCGTATCTTCGAAATATTTATTCTTTTGTTAATTCTAAATGTTGCAAGGGATTTAGTAATGTGTTTAGGTATAGTACATAGTGAAAAAAAGAATGTCTTTTTAGCAATATTCAAGATTATTCAGTCTTCTGCAACTATATGTCCTAATACTTAACTACGTTTTTTTGGTGATCTTAAGTAGTATATAAAATTAAGAGAAAACGAATAAAAAAGTTTAGATATAAAGAAGACAGAGGTTTGAGATTGTAAAAAAGGGTCTCATTTATCATTCTACAGTATTTCGCTTGTCAGGATGGTCGAGCTGTCTAAGGCGCCAAACACAAGCGAATGCATCCTCTGATGCAGAGAGAGATAGTGGCCGAGAGGTTCTGCTCTCGAAGCTGGTAGGCGGGAGGTGCTGGGTTTGATCCCAATCGCGCCCGTCGGCCTAATCGTTCGGAGTTTTCGTGGTTTTTTTCGAGCCGTGGATCTTCCATGAGTTAATACGGATTAGGTTCCCTTAGAAAGACTCCCACGGAGGGCACTCCCCCCGGGCCTATATCCCTCGTGTAGATAATTGGCCGTCAAAAATCAACCCAACCCTCTGATGCAGAGGGCTTAGTGTTCTGGTCCACGAATGTGATCGTGGGTTCGAATCCCACTTCTGACAAATAAATTTCTGATTCAAAGCCCTGCCAATTTTTCTTTATTTTTAATTGAATGTTATTCGAATGTTTATTCTTTTGTTAATTCAAATTTTTGCAAGCGATTTAGTAATGTGTTTAGGTATAGTACATAGTGAAAAAAATAATGTCTTTTTAGCAATATTCAAGATTATTCAGCCTTCTGCAACTATATGCCCTAATACTTAACAACTTTCTTTTGGTGATCTTAAGTAGTAAATAAAATTAAGAGAAAAAAGAATAAAAAAGTTCAGATATAATAAAAGACAGAGGTTTGAGATAGTAAAAAGAAGCACATTTATCATACTGCATTAAGTGATATGTCAGGATTGCCGAGCGGTCTAAAGCGCCAGACTCAAGCGAATGCTTCCTCTGATGCAGATGGCTGAGTGTTCTGGTCCACAAATGTGGGCGTGGGTTCAAATCTCACTACTTATACATAATATTTTGATTCAAAGCCCTGCTAATTTTTCTTTATTTTTCAACACGTTGTTTTCGAAATATTTATTCTTTTGTTAATTCTGAATGTTGCAAGCGATTTAGTAATGTGTTTAGGTATAGTACATAGTGAAACATAGAATGTCTTTTTAGCAATATTGAAGATTATTCAGTCTTCTGCAACTATGTGTTCTAATACTTAACTACTTTCTTTTGGTGATCTTAAGTAGTATTTAAAATTAAGAAAAAAAGAATAAAAAAGTTTAGATATAATAAAAGACGGAGTTTTGAGAGTTTTGTAAAAAAGAAGCTCATTTATGCTACTACAGGATGGTGCATGGCAGGATGGCCGAGCAGTCTAAGGCGGCAGACTCAAGCGAATGCTTTCTCTGATGCAGAGGGCTGAGTGTTCTGGTCCACAAATGTCGGCGTGTGTTTGAATCCCACTTCTGGCATAAAAATTTTTGATTTAAAGCCCTGCTAATTTTTCTTTATTTTTCAATATATTATCTTCGAAATATTTATTCTTCTGTTAATTCTCAATGTTACAAGTGTTATAGTAATGTGTTTAGGTATAGTACATAGTGAAAAAAAGAATGTCTTTTTAGCAATATTCAAGATTTTTCAGTCTTCTGCAACTATATGCCCTAATACTTAACAACTTTCTTTTGGTGATCTTAAGTAGTATATAAAATTAAGAGAAAAAAGAATAAAAAAGTTCAGATATAATAAAAGACAGAGGTTTGAGATAGTAAAAAAGAAGCACATTTATCATACTACAATAAGTGATATGTCAGGATTGCCGAGCGGTCTAAAGCGCTAGACTCAAGCGAATGCTGCCTCTGATGCAGATGGCTGAGTGTTGTGGTCCACAAATGTGGGCGTGGGTTAAAATCTCACTACTTATACATAATATTTTGATTCAAAGCTCTGCTAATTTTTCTTTATTTTTCAACACGGTTTTTTCGAAATATTTATTCTTTTGTTAATTCTGAATGTTGCAAGCGATTTAGTAATGTGTTTAGGTATAGTACATAGTGAAACATAGAATGTCTTTTTAGCAATATTCAAGATTATTCAGTCTTCTGCAACTATATGTCCTAATACTTAACTACTTTCTTTTGGTGATCTTAAGTAGTATTTAAAATTAAGAGAAAAACGGGTTGAATCTCAAAACAACCGAGACGCTTGGCATCGTTCAATTTGGCGAGGCGATAAATGGATCTTTGTTGTTACCAGTTCGTTTCGTAAATTCTTTCCACGCCTTCAGTTGTGTGATCTTGAATTTGGATTGGTTGAATGGGATTGGTTGATTTCCTGTGTATTGGATGGCTACGCCTACCTTTGACAACTCATCTCCGCATGTTTTGTAATTTGTGTATGAAGAGGTGCGAGACGAAGTGCTAGAAGAAAGATGTTTTGTAATTGTAAAATTTTAAGATTGCTAAACACCGAGATCTGCTGGTGACAGTGATGTTTTTTTTCGGTTAATGAACGCGAAGCGTTCATACATGTACGCTGACTGCCGCTTTAACGAGTTTCCTGCGTTTTTCAGATATCTTCAGAACTAGGTTGCTGTATTCCGTGATATATATTATTTTTTTATGAACGCGAAACGTTCATACTTCTTTAAATTAGAAATGATTTGTTCAATGTTTACTATAATATAGGCACGTACTTACAATATTAAATGACCCCATGATATTTTCTGAAAATTGTTGAGAAATGAAAATTTTAATCATTATTTCGTTACTCTGATTTAGAAAGGTACTTTAAAAAATTTACATTTTCAATAAACTTATGTTGAAATCGTTTGTTTTATTTTGAATCTCATAAAAATCAGCTTTTCTGTGTTTTCTAATACGTCGTTATTTATAAATGTTGTATTTCCCATGATTCCAGGGTGATGACGTAGTAAAAAACAGTCTGGAAGTATTCAGGAAAGTGGACCAATCACGTTAGTTTTTAGGTTGCCGCATTTTAGATTGGCGTTTGTGGGGTACTTGACGCTTGTCAGAAAAGTCGCAAAATGTGACGTCTCGGCTGTTTTGGAAATCTGCCGAAAAACGAATAAAAAAGTTTAGATATAATAAAAGACAGAGGTTTGAGATAGTAAAGAAGGGGCTCATTTATCATACTACAGCACGTCGCACGTCAGGATGGCCGGGCGGTCTAAGGCGCCAGGCTCAAGCGAATGCTTTCTCTGCTGCAGAGGGATGAGTGTTCTGGTCCACGAATGTGGGCGTTTGTTGGAATCCCACATCTGACATATAAAGTTTTGATTCAAAGCCCTTCTAATTTTTCTTTATTTTTCAACACCTTATCTTCAAAATATTTATTCTTTTGTTAATTCTAAATGTTGCAAGCGATTCAGTAATTTGTTTAGGTATAGTACATAGTGAAAAAAAGAATGCCTTTTTAGTATTATTCAAGATTATTCCGACTTCTGCAACTATATGTCCTAATACTTAACAACTTTCTTTTGGTGATCTTAAGTAGTATTTAAAATTAAGAGAAAAAGGTTTAGATATAATAAAAGACAGAGGTTTGGGAGAGTAAAAAAGGGGTTCATTTATCATACTATAATAAGTCGCATGTCAAGATGGCCGAGTGGGCTAAGGCGCCAGACTCAAGTGAATACTTCCTTTGATGCAGAGGGCTGAGTGTTCTACTCCACGAATGTGGGCGTGGTTCGAATTCCACTTCTGGCCTGAAAACTTTTGATTCAAAGACCTGCTAATTTTTCTTTTTTTTCCAACACCTTATCTTCGAAATATTTATTTTTTTGTTATTTCTAAATGTTGCAAGCGATTTAGTAATGTGTTTAGGTATAGTACATAGTGAAAAAAAGAATGGCTTTTTAGAAATATTCAAGATTATTCAGTCTTCTACAAATATATGTCCTAATACTTAACTACTTTATTTTGGTGATATTAAGTAGTATTTAAAATTAAGAAAAAACGAATAAAAATGTTTAGATATAATAAAAGACAGTGGTTTGAGATAGTAAAAAAGGGGTTCATTTATCATACTATAATATATCGCATGTCAAGATGGCCGCGTGGTCTAAGGCGCCAGACTCAAGTGAATACTTCCTCTGATGCAGGCCCCACCAGAGGCTGAGATGTTCTGCTCTCGAAGCTGGTAGACGGGAAGTGCTGGGTTCGATCCCAATCGCGCCCGTCGGCCTAATCGTTCGGAGTTTTTGTGGTTTTCTTCGAACCTTGGTTTTCCAAGTGTTAATACGGGTTAGGTTCCCTTAGAAAGACCTCCACGGAAGGCACCCCACCCCTTAGGGCCTATATCCCACGTGCTGATAATTGGCTGTCATAAATACAACCAACCAACCTGAATGTTTGGTTTTTTGTGTTTGGTTTTGTGTTTATGACGGCCGATTATCAACACGTGGGATATAGGCCCTGGGGGGAGTGCCCTTCGTGGGGGTCTTTCTAAGGGAACCTAACCCGTATTTACGCATGGGAATCCACGGTTTCGAAGAAAACCACGAAAACTCCGAAACGGTTAGGCCGACGGGCGCGATTGGGTTCGAACCCAGCACCTCCCGTCTACCAGCTTCGAGAGCAGAACCTCTCGGCCACTGGTGGGGCCCAACCTGAATGTTGCAAGCGATTTAGTAATGTGTTTAGGTATAGTACATAGTGAAACATAGAATGTCTTTTTAGCAGAATTCAAGATTATTCAGTCTTCTGCAACTATATGTCCTAATACTTAACAACTTTCTTTTGGTGATCTTTAGTAGTATTTAAAATTAAGAGAAAAACGGGCTGAATCTCAAAACAACCGAGACACTTGGCATCGTTCAATTTGGCGAGGCGATAAATGGATCTTTGTTGTTACCAGTTCGTTTCGTAAATTCTTTCCACGCCTATAGTTGTGTGATCTTGAATTTGGATTGGTTGAATGGGATTGGTTGATTTCTTGTGTATTGGATGGCTACGCCTACCTTTGACAACTCATCTCCGCATGTTTTGTAATTTGTGTACGACGAGGTGCGAGACGAAGTGCTAGAAGAAAGACGTATTGTAATTGTAAAATTATATGACGGTAAGGCTAGAGTTTGTTATTGTTAATATATTTTGCTTTTTTTAGTTCTAAAATTTGAAAGTTAAAGTACATGTGTAACTTAGTTTAAAATTGTGAGTATTTGTTAATTTTTTTTGCTGGAAAGTTAAATGAAGTTTATCGATGACTAGAAATTTACGAAATTATGGCAATTCAACATTTTATACAGTTGGTTTTCAAGAAAGGAGATGTTTGTTAAGGTATGTTAATAATTTTATGTATTTTTTATTATAGTGATTTATATTAGCCGTTTATTGTATATTTCTCATGTATTCTGAAATTACGAGTTTTGTACATTTTGATATTGCTACGCAACGTGAACTGCTGAATTTTGAGATTGCTAGGTAGAGAGAACTGCTGAATTTTGAGATTACTAAACACCGAGATCTGCTGGTGACAGTGATGTTTTTTTTTCGGTTAATGAACGCGAAGCGTTCATACATTTACGCTGATTGCCGCTTTAACGAGTTTCCTGCGTTTTTCAGATTTCTTCTGAACTAGGTTGCTTTATTCCGTGATATATATTATTTTTTATGGACGCGAAACGTTCATACTTCTTTAAATTAGAGATGAATTGTTCAATGTTTACTATAATATAGGCACGTACTTACAATATTAAATGACGGCATGATATTTTCTGAAAATTGTTGAGAAATGAAAATTTTAATCATTATATCGTTACTTTGATTTAGAAAGGTACTTTAAAAAATTCACATTTTCAATAAACTTATGTTGAAATCGTTTGTTTTATTTTGAATCTCATAAAAATCAGCTTTTCTGTGTTTTCTAATACGTCGTTATTTATAAATGTTGTATTTCCCATGATTCAGGGTGATGACGTAGTAAAAAACAGTCTGAAAGCATTCAGGAAAGTGGACCAATCACGTTAGTGTTTAGGTTGCCGCATTTTAGATTGGCGTTTGTGGGGTACTTGGAGCTTGTCAGAAAAGTGGCAAAAAGTGGCGTCTCGGCTGTTTTGGGAATCTGCCGAAAAACGAATATAAAAGTTTAGGGTTGGATTGATTGTTGACGGCCAATTATCTACACGAGGGATATGGGCCCTAGGGGGAGTGCCTTCCGTGGAGGTCTTTCTAAGGAAACCTAATCCGTATTAACGCATAGAAATCCACGGTTCGAAGAAAACCACGAAAACTCCGAACGAGTAGGCCGACGGGCGCGATTGGGTTCGAACCCAGCACCTCCCGTCTACCAGCTTCGAGAGCAGAACCTCTCAGCCACTGGTATATAAAAGTTTAGATATAATAAAAGACAGAGGTTTGAGATAGTAAAGAAGGGGCTCATTTATCATACTGCAATAAGACGCATGTCAGGATGGCCGAGCGGTCTAAGGCGCCAGACTCAAGAGAATGCTTCCTCGGCTGCAGAGGGCTGAGTGTTCTGGTCCACGAATGTGGGCGTGGGTTTGAATCCCACTTCTGACATATAAACTTTTGATTCAAAGCCCTTCTAATTTTTCTTTATTTTCAACACCTTATCTTCGAAATATTTATTCTTTTGTTAATTCTAAATGTTGCAAGCGATTTAGTAATGCTATTAGGTATAGTACATGGTGAAAAAAAGAATGTCTTTTTAGCAATATTCAAGATTATTCAGTCTTCTGCAAATATATGTCCTAATACTTAACTACTTTATTTTGGTGATTTTAAGTAGTATTTAAAATTAAGAGAAAAACGAATAAAAAAGTTTAGATATAATAAAAGACACAGGTTTGAGATAGTAAACAAGTGGGTAAGTGTGATCACAGATCGCACAGAGGGTTCCGTTTAATATTCCTTTCAAAACACTTTATCCTTTTGAAAAATCTGTTATTTTCACATTTCGCAACAAGGAGAGCACTCTATTCTAAACAAACCTCTATCCGAACGAAACTCCGTTTTACATACTATCCATAGATATATTAGTCGAGGGGATTGGACCCATAGCACACGAGATAAGTAGGCGCCCCTGGCTCTAAAAAGTGGAACTAAAATATGTAAGGCTATGGTGCATTATACGAAAGAATGGTCAAAGGGGTGTCGGCAAAAGTTAGAAAAGAGCTCCCCGGGTGCAAAGGGTGGAGGTTAGAAAAATTGCTTAAAATATACAAGTTAGAGCACGGAGGAGGAAATAATAAAAGACTTTTTGAAAATTTTATGATTTGTCGTGTGGTCTGATGTATTCAACTATACGTATGGAAAAATTCATGTCTCCAACATAATTAGGGGCTCTCTTAGAAAGATTTGCTTAAAACACATATGTGGTAGCTCAAAGGGTTAAACGTAAGACTTTTTCAAGATTTTATGATTTGTCGCCTGGCCTCAGGTGTTCTGCTATAAGTATGGAAAATTTCAAATCTTTAATTTAATAAGGGGCTCGGTTAGATAGAACTGCTTAAAATACGCATGTGGGAGCCCAAAGGGTTAAACGTAAGACTTTTTCAAGATTTTATGATTTGTCGCCTGGCCTCAGGTGTTCTGCTATAAGTATGGAAAATTTCAAATCTCCAATTTAATAAGGGGCTCGGTTAGAAAGAATTGTTTAAAATACACATGTGGGGGCCCAAAGGGTTAAATGTACTTTATCAAAATTTTATGATTTGCCGTTTGATCTGATGTGTCCATCTATAAGTACGCAAAATTTCACGCCTGCAACCTAATTAGGGACTCACTTAGAAAGAATTGCTTAAAATACACATGTGGGAGCCAAAGGGGTAAATGTACGACTTTTTCAAAATTTTATGGTTTGTCAATTGATGTGAGGTGCTCAGCTATAAGTATGCAAAATGTCACGCCTCCAACCCAATTAGGGTTCACTTAGAAGGAATTGTTTAAAATACACATGTGGGAGCCCAAAGGGTTAAATGTACTTTTTCAAAATTTTATGATTTGTCGTTTGATGTGATGTATTCAGCTATAAGTATGCAAAATTTCACTCCTCCAACCTAATTAGGGGCTCATTTAAAAAGAATTGTCTAAAATACACATGTGGGAGCCCAAAGGGTTAAATGTACTACTTTTTCAAAGTTTTATAGTTTGTCGTTTGATGTGAGGTATTCAGCTATAAGTATGCAAAATTGCACGGCTCCAGCCTAATTAGAGGCTCACATAGAAAGAATTGTTTAAAATACAGATGTGGGAGGTCAAAGGGTTAAATGTACGACTTTATCAAAATTTTATGATTTGTCGTTTGATCTGATGTGTCCATCTATAAGTACGCAAAATTTCACGCCTGCAACCTAATTACGGACTCACTTAGAAAGAATTGCTTAAAATACACATGTGGGAGCCCAAAGGGTTAAATGTACGACTTTTTCAAAATTTTATAGTTTGTCGTTTGATGTGAGGTATTCAGCTATAAGTATGCAAAATTGCACGGCTCCAGCCTAATTAGAGACTCACATAGAAAGAATTGTTTAAAATACACATGTGGGAGGTCAAAGGGTTAAATGTACGACTTTATCAAAATTTTATGACTTGCCGTTTGATCTGAGGTGTCCATCTATAAGTTCGCAAAATTTCATGCCTGCAACCTATTTAGGGACTCACTTAGAAAGAGTTGTTTAAAACACACATGTGGCAGCTCAAAGTGTTAAATATACGGCTTTTTCAAAATTTTATGATTTGTCGTTTGATGTGAGGTATTCAGCTACAAGCATGCGAAATTTCACGCCTCCAACCTAATAAGAGGATCACATAGAAAGAATTGTTTAAAATACACATGTTGGAGCTCAAAGGGTTAAATATACGACTTTTTCAAAATTTTATGATTTGTTGTTTGATGTGAGGTATTCAGCTATAAGTATGCAAAATTTCACGCCTTCAACCTATTTAGAGGCTCACATAGAAAGAACTGTTTAAAATATACATGTGGGATCCCAAAGGGTTAAATGTACGACTTTTTCAAAATTTTATCATTTGTCGTAAGATGAGTGGTGTTCATCTATAAGTATGCGAAATTTCAAGTCTCAACATGTATAGTTTCTGAGAACGGGCTCTGTGACGGACAGACAGACGGACAGACAGACAGGCAGACAGAGGTGTGAGACGAATAGGGTTTCGTCAGATGAACAAAACCCTAAAAAGAAGCTCATTTATCACACTACAGTAAGAGGCATGCCAGGATGGCCGAGCGGTCTAAGGCGCCAGAATCAAGCGAATACTTCCAGTGATGAAGAGGGTTTGAGTGTTCTGGTCCACGAATGTGGGCGTGTGTTCAAATCCCGCTTCTGACATATAAACTCTTGATTCAAAGCCCTGCTAAGGTTTCTTTATTTTTCAACACCTTATCTTTGAAATATATATTCTTTTGTTAATTCTAAATGTTGCAAGCTATTTAATAATGTGTTTAGGTATAGCACATAGTGAAAAAAAAAGAATGTCTTTTTAGCATTATTCAAGATTATTCAGTCTTCTGCAACTATATGTCCTAATACTTAAACTTTCTTTTGGTGATCTTAAGTAGTATTTAAAATTAAGAGAAAAAAGAATAAAAAAGTTCAGATATAATAAAAGACAGAGGTTTGAGATAGTAAAAAAGGGGTTCATTTATCACAGTAGAGTAAGTTGTATGTCAGGATGGCCGAGTGGTCTAAGGCGCCAAACTGAAACAAATGCTTCCTCTGATGCAGAGGGCTGAGTGTTCTGGTCCACAAATGTGGGCGTAGGTTCGAATCCCACTTCTGGCAGATAAACTTTTGATTCAAAGCCCAGCTAATTTTTCTTTATTTTTCAACACCGTATCTTCGAAATATTTATTCTTTTGATAATTTTAAAATTTGCAAGTGATTTAGTAATGTGTTTAGGAATAGCACATAGTGAAAAAAAGAATGTCTTTTTAGCAATATTCAAGAATATTTAGTCTTCTGCAAATATATGTTTTAATAGTTAACTACTTTATTTTGGTGATTTTAAGTAGTATTTAAAATTAAGAGAAAAACGAATAAAAAAGTTTAGATATAACAAAAGACAGAGGTTTGAGATAGTAAAGAAGAAGCTCATTTATCATACTACAGTATCTTGCATGTCTTGATGGCCGAGCGGTCTAAAGCGCCAGATTCAAGCGAAAGCATCCTCTGATACAGAGGGCTGAGTGTTCTTGTCCACGAATGTGGGCGTGGGATCGAATCCCACTTCTGAGACATAAACTTTTGATTCAAAGCCCTGCTAATTTTTCGTTATTTTTCAACACCTTATCTTCGAAGGCCCCACCAGTGGCTGAGAGGTTCTGCTCTCGAAACTGGTAGACGGGAAGTGCTGGGTTCGATCCCAATCGCGCCCGTTGGCCTAATCGTTCGGAGTTTTCGTGGTTTTCTTCGAACCATGGATTTCCTGCGTTAATACGGGTTAGGTTCCCTTAGAAAGACCCCCACGAAGGGCACTCCCCCTCGGGCCTACATCCCTAGTGTAGATAATCGGCCGTCACAAAATCAACCAACCAGGTTCTGCTCTCGAAACTGGTAGACGGGAAGTTCTGGGTTCGATCCCAATCTCGCCCATCGGAGTTTTCGTGGTTTTCTTCGAACCATGGATTTCCATTCGTTAATACGTGTTAGGTTCCCTTAGAAAGACTCCCAAGAAGGGCACTCCTCCTCGGTCCTATATCCCTAGTGTAGATAATCGGCCCTCACAGAATCAACAACAACAAAAACCTTATCTTCGAAATATTTATTCTTTTGATAATTTTAAATTTTGCAAGCGATTTAGTAATGTGTTTAGGTATAGTGCATAGTGAAAAAAAGAATGTCTTTTTAGCAATATTCAAGATTATTCAGTCTTCTGCAAATATATGTCGTAATACTTAACTACTTTATTTTGGTGATTTTAAGTAGTATTTAAAATTAAGAGAAAAACGAATAAAAAAGTTATATAACAAAAGACAGAGGTTTGAGATAGTAAAGAAGAAGCTCATTTATCATACTACTGTAATTTGCATGTCAGGATAGCCGAGCGGTCTAAAACGCCAGACTCAAGCGAAAGCTTCCTCTGATGCAGAGGACTGAGTGTTCTGGTCCACGAATGTGGGCGTGGGTTCGAATCCCACTTCTGACATATAAACTTTTGATTCAAACCGCAGCTAATTTTTCTTTATTTTTCAACACCTTATCTTCGAAATATTTATTCTTTTGATAATTTTAAATTTTGCAAGTGATTTAGTAATGTGTTTAGGTATAGCACATAGTGAAAAAAAGAATGTCTTTTTAGCAATATTCAAGAATATTTAGTCTTCTGCAAATATATGTTCTAATAGATAACTACTTTATTTTGGTGATTTTAAGTAGTATTTAAAATTAAGAGAAAAACGAATAAAAAAGTTTAGATATAACAAAAGACAGAGGTTTGAGATAGTAAAGAAGAAGCTCATTTATCATACTACAGTATCTTGCATGTCTTGATGGCCGAGCGGTCTAAAGCGCCAGACTCAAGCGAAAGCATCCTCTGGTACAGAGGGCTGAGTGTTCTTGTCCACGAATGTGGGCGTGGGATCGAATCCCACTTCTGAGACATAAACTTTTGATTCAAAGCCCTGCTAATTTTTCGTTATTTTTCAACACCTTATCTTCGAAGGCCCCACCAGTGGCTGAGAGGTTCTGCTCTCGAAACTGGTAGACGGGAAGTGCTGGGTTCGATCCCAATCGCGCCCGTTGGCCTAATCGTTCGGAGTTTTCGTGGTTTTCTTCGAACCATGGATTTCCATGCGTTAATACGGGTTAGGTTCCCTTAGAAAGACCCCCACGAAGGGCACTCCCCCTCGGGGCTACATCCCTAGTGTAGATAATCGGCCGTCACAATATCAACCAACCAGGTTCTGCTCTCGAAACTGGTAGACGGGAAGTTCTGGGTTCGATCCCAATCACGCCCATCGGCCTAATCGTTCGGAGTTTTCGTGGTTTTCTTCGAACCATGGATTTCCATTCGTTAATACGTGTTAGGTTCCCTTAGAAAGACCCCCACGAAGGGCACTCCTCCTCGGTCCTATATCCCTAGTGTAGATAATCGGCCCTCACAGAATCAACAACAACAAAAACCTTATCTTCGAAATATTTATTCTTTTGATAATTTTAAATTTTGCAAGCGATTTAGTAATGTGTTTAGGTATAGTGCATAGTGAAAAAAAGAATGTCTTTTTAGCAATATTCAAGATTATTCAGTCTTCTGCAAATATATGTCGTAATACTTAACCACTTTATTTTGGTGATTTTAAGTAGTATTTAAAATTAAGAGAAAAACGAATAAAAAAGTTATATAACAAAAGACAGAGGTTTGAGATAGTAAAGAAGAAGCTCATTTATCATACTACTGTAAGTTGCATGTCAGGATGGCCGAGCGGTCTAAAACGCCAGACTCAAGCGAAAGCTTCCTCTGATGCAGAGGACTGAGTGTTCTGGTCCACGAATGTGGGCGTGGGTTCGAATCCCATTTCTGACATATAAACTTTTGATTCAAACCGCAGCTAATTTTTCTTTATTTTTCAACACCGTATCTTCGAAATATTTATTCTTTTGATAATTTTAAATTTTGCAAGTGATTTAGTAATGTGTTTAGGTATAGTGCATAGTCAAAAAAAGAATGTCTTTTTAGCAATATTCAAGAGTATTCAGTCTTCTGCATCTATATGTCCTAATACTTAACTACTTTATTTTGGTGATCTTAAGTAGTATTTAAAATTAAGAGAAAAAAGAATAAAAAAGTTCAGATATAATAAAAGACAGAGGTTTGAGATAGTAAAGAAAAAGATCATTTATCATACTACACTGCAATGCACATCAGGATTGCCGAGCGGTCTAAGGCGCCAGACTCAAGCGAAAGCTTCTTTTGATGCAGCGGGCTGAGTGTTCTGGTCCACGAATGTGGGCGTGGTTTCGAATCCCACTTCTGACACATAAACTTTTGATTCAAAGCCCTGCTAATTTTTCTTTATTTTTCAACACCTTATCTTCGAAATATACATTCTTTTGTTAAATCTAAATGTTGCAAGCTATTTAATAATGTGTTTAGGTATAGCACATAGTGAAAAAAAGAATGTCTTTTTAGCATTATTCAAGATTATTCAGTCTTCTGCAACTATATGTGATAATACTTAACAACTTTCTTTTGGTGATCTTAAGTAGTATTTAAAATTAATAGAAAAAAGAATAAAAAAGTTCAGTTGGGTTGAGTTGAGTTGATTTTTGACGGCCAATTATCTACACGAGGGATATAGGCCCGGGGGGAGTGCCCTCCGTGGGGGTCTTTCTAAGGGAACCTAATCCGTATTAACGCATGGAAGATCCTCGGCTCGAAGAAAACCACGAAAACTCCGAACGATTAGGACGACGGGCGCGATTGGGATCGAACCCAGCACTTCCCGTCTACCAGCTTCGAGAGCAGAACCTCTCGGCCACTAAAAAAGTTCAGATATATTAAAAGACAGAGGTTTGAGATAGTAAAGAAGAAGCTCATTTATCATCCTACAGTTAAATGCATGTCAGGACGGCCGAGCGGTCTAAGGCGCCAAACTCAAGCGAAAGCTTCCTCTGATGCAGAGGGCTGAGTGTTCTGGTCCACAAATGTGGGCGTGGGTTCGAATCCCACTTCTGACTTATAAGCTTTTGATTCAAAGCCCTGCTAATTTTTCTTAATTTTTCAACACCTTATCTTCGAAATATACATTCTTTTGTTAATTCTAAATGTTGCAAGCTATTTAATAATGATTTTAGGTATAGCACATAGTGAAAACTAGTCGGATGTACCAATCCCAAAACTTTCTTCTATCTCATACATGTTAATACTTCAAAATCCGCTATCACACTGCCAAAATTAAATGGCAATCTATGCATCTCATGAGGATTCTAACGATATGAAATACCGTGCGTTAGTTCTTGAGATATGACTATCGCTGAAATCGTCTAAATTCAGAAAAATGCTGCCTAGCAGCGCCACCTATTGGGTGATTTATACCAAATCCTAATCAGCAACAATTTATGTCAACGTCTGACTGAATATGAAGTTTGGAGAAAATCCGTACATTAGTTTTCGAGATACAGCAATAACGAAAATCGTGAAAATTCCTGCATAGCAGCGCCACCTATTGGGTGATTAACACCAAAACCTAATTAACAACAACTTGTGTCAACATACAACTAAATCTGAAGTTAGATGAAAATTCGTCCATTAGTTCTATTGATAGAGCTAATGAGGCAATCGTGAATAAGGCAGCAGAGAAGCGCCACCTGTTGGGCGATTTACACCAACACATAATCAGTAGCATGTCATATCAAGGACTAACTGAATCTGAAGTTTGATGAAAATCCGTGCGTTAGTTCTTAAGATAGAGCTATTGGGGAAATCGTGTAAATCCTGCAAAATTCATCATAACAGCGCCACCTGTTGGGCGATTTACACCAAAACGTAATCATCATCAATTCATATCAAGGACTAACTAAATCTGAAGTTTGATCGAAATCCGTCCATTAGTTCTTGAGATAGAGCTATTGCGAAAAACGTGAAAAACACAGCATAGCAGCGCCACCTGTTGAGCGATTTACACCAAAAACTAATCAGCATCAATTGGTATTAGGGACTAACTGAATATCAATTTTTATTAAATTCCGTGCATTAGTTCTTGAGATAGAGCGCCCACAAAATTTGTGTCACATACACACAGACAGACAGACAGACTCACAGAGTCACAGACAGACATTTTGTAAAAACATGTTTTTTGGAATCTCTGACCCCTAAAACGTGTAAATCCGTCGAAAACCGGAATTCGAAAATTTTCATGAATCCAATACTTTCTTCTTGTAAAGATAGAAGAAAGTAAAAAGAATGTCTTTTTAGCATTATTCAAGATTATTCAGTCTTCTGCAACTATATGTCCTAATACTTAACAACTTTCTTTTGGTGATCTTGAGTAGTATTTAAAATTAAGAGAAAGAAGAATAAAAAAGTTCAGATATAATGAAAGACAGAGGTCTGAGATAGTAAAGAAGAAGCTCATTTATCATACTACAATAAAATGTATGTCGGGATGGCCGAGCGGTCTAAGGCGCCAGACTCAAGCGAAAGCTTCCTCTGATGCGGAGGGCTGAGTGTTCTGGTCCACGAATGTGGGCGTGGGTTCGAGTTCCGCTTCTGACACATAAACTTTTGATTCTAAGCCCTGCTACTTTTTCTTTATTTTTCAACACCTTGTCTTCGAAATATATATTCTTTTGTTAATTCTAAATGTTGCAAGCGATTTAATGTGTTTAGGTATAATAGCACATAGTGAAAAAAATAATGTCTTTTTAGTATTATTAAAGATTATTCAGTCTTCTGCAATTATATGTCCTAATACTTAACAACTTTCTTTTGGTGATCTTAAGTAGTATTTAAAATTAAGAGAAAGAAAAATAAAAAAGTTCAGATATAATGAAAGACAGAGGTCTGAGATAGTAAAGAAGAAGCTCCTTTATCATACTACAGTAACAGGCATGTCGGGATGGCCGAGCGGTCTAAGGCGCCAGACTCTAGCGAATGCTTCCTCTGATACAGAGGGATGAGTATTCTGGTCCACGAATGTGGGCTTGGGTTCGAATCCCACTTCTGGCAGGTACATTTTTGATTCAAATCCCGGCTAAATTTTCTTTATTTTTCAACACCGTATCTTTAAAATATTTATTCTTTTGTTAATTTTAAATTATGTAAGAGATTTAGTAATGTGTGTAGGTATAGTACATGGCGAAAAAAAAAATATCTTTTTAGCATTATTCAAGATTATTCAGTCTTCTGCAACGATATGTCCTAATACTTAACTATTTTATTTTGGTGATCTAAAGTAGTATTTAAAATTAAGAGAAAAACGAATAAAAAAGTTTAGATATAATAAAAGACAGAGGTTTGAGATAGTAAAAAAGAAGCTCATTTATCATACTACAATAAATTGCATGTCAGGATGGCCGAGCGGTCTAAGGCGCCAGACTCAAGCAATAGCTTCCTCTGATGCAGAGGGCTGAGTGTTCTGGTCCA
This sequence comes from Maratus speciosus, assembly GCA_963932465.1. NCBI lineage: Eukaryota > Metazoa > Arthropoda > Arachnida > Araneae > Salticidae > Maratus > Maratus speciosus. Next base: position 173,589,359 of record OZ010794.1, on the reverse strand, counting down.
AGAATGTGGGCGTGGGTTCGAATCCCACTTCTGACATATAAACTTTTGATTCAAAGCCCTGCTAATTTTTCTTTATTTTTCAACACCGTATCTTCGAAATATTTATTCTTTTGATAATTGTAAATTTTGCAAGCGATTTAGTAATGTGTTTAGGTATAGTGCATAGTGAAAAAAAGAATGTATTTTTAGCAATATTCAAGAGTATTCAGTCTTCTGCAAATATATGTCCTAATACTTTACTTTATTTTGGTGATTTTAAGTAGTATTAAAATTAAGAGAAAAACGAATAAAAAAGTTTAGATATAATAAAAGACAGAGGTTTGAGATAGTAAAAAATGGGCTCAATTATTATGCTACAGTTCGTCCCATATCAGGACGGCCGAGCGGTCTAAGGCGCCAGACTCATGCGAAATCTTCCTCTGATGCAGAGGGCTGAGTGTTCTGGTCCACGAATGTGGGCGTGGGTTCGAATCCCACTTCTGACATATAAACTTTTGATTCAAAGCCCTGCTAATTTTTCTTTATTTTTCAACACCGTATCTTCGAAATATTTATTCTTTTGATAATTTTAAATTTTGCAAGCGATTTAGTAATGTGTTTAGGTATAGTGCATAGTGAAAAAAAGAATGTCTTTTTAGCAATATTCAAGATTATTCAGTCTTCTGAAACTATATGTCCTAATACTTAACAACTTTCTTTTGGTGATCTTAAGTAGTATTTAAAATTAAGAGAAAAATGAATAAAAAATTTCAGATATAATAAAAGACAGAGGTTTGAGATATTAAAAAAGAGGTTCATTTATCATAGTAGAACGCTGTATGTCAGGATGGCCGAGTGGTCTAAGGCGCCGGACTCAAAGGAATGCTTCCTCTGATGCAGAGGGCTGAGTGTTCTGGTCCACGAATTTGGGCGTGGGTTCGAATACCGCTTCTGACATATAGACTTTTGATTCTAAGCCCTGCTACTTTTTCTTTATTTTTCAACACCTTATCTTTGAAATATATATTCTTTTTTTAATTCTAAATTTTGCAAGCTATTTAATAATGTGTTTAAGTATAGCACATAGTAAAAAAAGAATGTGTTTTTAGCATTATTCAAGATTATTCAGTCTTCTGCAACTATATGTGATAATACTTAACAACTTTCTTTTGGTGATCTTAAGTAGTATTTAAAATTAATAGAAAAAAGAATAAAAAAGTTCAGTTGGGTTGAGTTGAGTTGATTTTTGACGGCCAATTATCTACACGAGGGATATAGGCCCGGGGGGAGTGCCCTCCGTGGGGGTCTTTCTAAGGGAACCTAATCCGTATTAACGCATGGAAGATCCTCGGCTCGAAGAAAACCACGAAAACTCCGAACGATTAGGCCGACGGGCGCGATTGGGATCGAACCCAGCACTTCCCGTCTACCAGCTTCGAGAGCAGAACCTCTCGGCCACTAAAAAAGTTCAGATATATTAAAAGACAGAGGTTTGAGATAGTAAAGAAGAAGCTCATTTATCATCCTACAGTGAAATGCATGTCAGGACGGCCGAGCGGTCTAAGGCGCCAAACTCAAGCGAAAGCTTCCTCTGATGCAGAGGGCTGAGTGTTCTGGTCCACAAATGTGGGCGTGGGTTCGAATCCCACTTCTGACTTATAAGCTTTTGATTCAAAGCCCTGCTAATTTTTCTTAATTTTTCAACACCTTATCTTCGAAATATACATTCTTTTGTTAATTCTAAATGTTGCAAGCTATTTAATAATGATTTTAGGTATAGCACATAGTGAAAACTAGTCGGATGTACCAATCCCAAAACTTTCTTCTATCTCATACATGTTAATACTTCAAAATCCGCTATCACACTGCCAAAATTAAATGGCAATCTATGCATCTCATGAGGATTCTAACGATATGAAATACCGTGCGTTAGTTCTTGAGATATGACTATCGCTGAAATCGTCTAAATTCAGAAAAATGCTGCCTAGCAGCGCCACCTATTGGGTGATTTATACCAAATCCTAATCAGCAACAATTTATGTCAACGTCTGACTGAATATGAAGTTTGGAGAAAATCCGTACATTAGTTTTCGAGATACAGCAATAACGAAAATCGTGAAAAATTCCTGCATAGCAGCGCCACCTATTGGGTGATTAACACCAAAACCTAATTAACAACAACTTGTGTCAACATACAACTAAATCTGAAGTTAGATGAAAATTCGTCCATTAGTTCTATTGATAGAGCTAATGAGGCAATCGTGAATAAGGCAGCAGGAAGCGCCACCTGTTGGGCGATTTACACCAACACATAATCAGTAGCATGTCATATCAAGGACTAACTGAATCTGAAGTTTGATGAAAATCCGTGCGTTAGTTCTTAAGATAGAGCTATTGGGGAAATCGTGTAAATCCTGCAAAATTCATCATAACAGCGCCACCTGTTGGGCGATTTACACCAAAACGTAATCATCATCAATTCATATCAAGGACTAACTAAATCTGAAGTTTGATCGAAATCCGTCCATTAGTTCTTGAGATAGAGCTATTGCGAAAAACGTGAAAAATACAGCATAGCAGCGCCACCTGTTGAGCGATTTACACCAAAAACTAATCAGCATCAATTGGTATTAGGGACTAACTGAATATCAATTTTTATTAAATTCCGTGCATTAGTTCTTGAGATAGAGCGCCCACAAAATTTGTGTCACATACACACAGACAGACAGACAGACAGACTCACAGAGTCACAGACAGACATTTTGTAAAAACATGTTTTTTGGAATCTCTGACCCCTAAAACGTGTAAATCCGTGGAAAACCGGAATTCGAAAATTTTCATGAATCCAATACTTTCTTCTTGTAAAGATAGAAGAAAGTAAAAAGAATGTCTTTTTAGCATAATTCAAGATTATTCAGTCTTCTGCAACTATATGTCCTAATACTTAACAACTTTCTTTTGGTGATCTTAAGTAGTATTTAAAATTAAGAGAAAGAAGAATAAAAAAGTTCAGATATAATGAAAGACAGAGGTCTGAGATAGTAAAGAAGAAGCTCATTTATCATACTACAATAAAATGTATGTCGGGATGGCCGAGCGGTCTAAGGCGCCAGACTCAAGCGAAAGCTTCCTCTGATGCAGAGGGCTGAGTGTTCTGGTCCACGAATGTGGGCGTGGGTTCGAGTCCCGCTTCTGACACATAAACTTTTGATTCTAAGCCCTGCTACTTTTTCTTTATTTTTCAACACCTTGTCTTCGAAATATATATTCTTTTGTTAATTCTAAATGTTGCAAGCGATTTAATGTGTTTAGGTATAATAGCACATAGTGAAAAAAATAATGTCTTTTTAGTATTATTAAAGATTATTCAGTCTTCTGCAATTATATGTCCTAATACTTAACAACTTTCTTTTGGTGATCTTAAGTAGTATTTAAAATTAAGAGAAAGAAAAATAAAAAAGTTCAGATATAATGAAAGACAGAGGTCTGAGATAGTAAAGAAGAAGCTCCTTTATCATACTACAGTAACAGGCATGTCGGGATGGCCGAGCGGTCTAAGGCGCCAGACTCTAGCGAATGCTTCCTCTGATACAGAGGGATGAGTATTCTGGTCCACGAATGTGGGCTTGGGTTCGAATCCCACTTCTGACAGGTACATTTTTGATTCAAATCCCGGCTAAATTTTCTTTATTTTTCAACACCGTATCTTTAAAATATTTATTCTTTTGTTAATTTTAAATTATGTAAGAGATTTAGTAATGTGTGTAGGTATAGTACATGGCGAAAAAAAAAATATCTTTTTAGCATTATTCAAGATTATTCAGTCTTCTGCAACGATATGTCCTAATACTTAACTATTTTATTTTGGTGATCTAAAGTAGTATTTAAAATTAAGAGAAAAACGAATAAAAAAGTTTAGATATAATAAAAGACAGAGGTTTGAGATAGTAAAAAAGAAGCTCATTTATCATACTACAATAAATTGCATGTCAGGATGGCCGAGCGGTCTAAGGCGCCAGGCTCAAGTGAAAGCTACCTCTGATGCAGAGGGCTGAGTGTTCTGGTCCACGAATGTGGGCGTGGGTTCGAATCCCACTTCTGACATATAAACTTTTGATTCAAAGCCCTGCTAATTTTTCTTTATTTTTCAACACCGTATCTTTGAAATATTTATTCTTTTGATAATTGTAAATTTTGCAAGCGATTTATTAATGTGTTTAGGTATAGTGCATAGTGAAAAAAAGAATGTCTCTTTAGCAATATTCAAGAGTATTCAGTCTTCTGCAACTGTATGTCCTAATACTTAAAAACTTTCTTTTGGTGATCTTAAGTAGTATTTAAAATTAAGAGAAAGAAGAATAAAAAAGGTCAGATATAATGAAAGACAGAGGTCTGAGATAGTAAAGAAGAAGCTCATTTATCATACTAGAGTAAAAGGCATGTCCGGATGGCCGAGCGGTCTAAGGCGCCAGACTCCAGCGAAAGCTTCCTCTGATGCAGAGGGCTGAGTGTTCTGGTCCACGAATGTGGGCGTGGGTTTGAGTGTATGAGCTTATGGACGCGGGAAGCATACTCATGTACCCCCCCCCCACTTCTTCTCCTTTTTGGTTAATTTCTATCACTATCATTGTTTTGTTTTATTTTGATTTTATTTCTCAAAAATTCTCCCAATCTTTGGCTATTAATTTTTTCTTTGTCATTTTCGGTAGTTACGACTACCGGTTTTTGCTTTCTACTTTCTATATTCCCTTTCCTTCAATGATGTATGGTCGGGGCCTAGTGGACCTCTGTTCTTTATCTCTAATTATCATCTCATTATATTTTAATATATCTTAATATTTTTAGCTTCCGGCATTGGAACGTATATCTTATCATTTAAAAGTATCTCTCTGAATATAGTTACCAGTAGCTCTGAGTAATCCATATAAAAGTATCTCTCTGATTAAATGAAAAGCAATATCTATAATGGCCTTACCACTAGTAGTTGAATTATTAAATCATCTTCTAAATGGCGACACCATATAAAAGTAGAATAATCGATAATCAACAAAACCCAAGGGTAAATCCGACTAAGCTCGACCTAGATTGGAACATGGGATCAGCAGGAAGTCCAATAAATGAGTCAGGAAATAAATCAGATTCATTGGAAACGAGTACGAGATCTTCAGCAATTTCGGACACATCATGCATACACTCATTTCAATATTTATCACCATCCAGAGCAATTACCATGATAGCATGCGAACAACTGATTGGTCTCGACGATTCAAATGATATGATGAAAAATATCTTGGAAAAAGAACTAAACACAGCTAAGGAGGAGGAGAAAAGAACAATAGAGGCAAGGAAGAAAGGGATAGTGGCCGAAGCAACTCAGTTTACACCATTGCCTCTGAAACAAACACTGCAAATAATGAATTCCGATAAACATTCACAGAAAAATAATATAAATCCTAACCAAAGATTACAGAAAGAAATTCTAACAAACAACCCAAAAGTTAGTTTGGTCAGATTAGACCAGACACCAAAACAATTAATCTACAATACAACACCGAACTCAACAATGAATTCCTTGTTGAACTCAACAGTGGACTCTCCGGAAAACATAAACATACAAAAGTCATATACGGAACAATATCCAAGACTTCCAGAAAGACGTATTGAAAAACAGGACCCACTGCAAAGCCTACCGACAAGCCAATTGATTTCGGAATATGAAAGGATAGAAAGGAAAAGGGTGAGAGGAACTACAGAGAAAGCACAGAAACATCTTGAAGAACAGAAATATCTTAATGCAATATTTACAAGAGCAAAAAATGATGAATCTAGAATAATAAGATATCATAAAAATACAACAACGATACAAAGAGACGGAAGAAAAATAAGCGAATTGGAAGAGGAAATTGATAAAATTACAGCTCAGTTGGAAGAAAGCTCCAAGATGGAACAAAGACTAGAAGGAAAACTGATAGAAAAAGAAAAAGAAAATACCATTTTCAAACACAAAGAAGAGGAAATGAGAGAAGAAATAAAAAAATTAAAGAACTTAATCAAACAACAGCATTCAGCATCGGAAACAAAAGAAAAGGCAACACAAATACAAACAAAAACACAACAAAAGTATACTCAGACAATCTTGACTGGTACAAAAATGGATAAGCAATAACAACAAACAACAGAATCAACCAAAGAAATAATATCCAAATTGGAGCAGGAAATAGCTACAAGAGAAGAACAATTAAAAGCACAAGACAAAATAATAGAAGAGTGCATGAACAAGCTTAGAGATATAGAAAATAATATAGATACAGACATACCACAATTATCAAGAAGGATTCACAAAATTGAAAAACAAATAATAGAAAATCTTATAGACAAAAATACAAAGAATTATGAAAGATCTCAAGATAACGAAGAACAAAAACAATTTAACTCTCAAGGAAAGTATTCAAACTCGGCAATAATTATAAAAAATATCTCAAAGAAAATATCAACAAATAAATTGAAAGAACTGTTAAATACCGAATTGATTAAAGAAAATGATCTACCAATATTTTGTAAACAAACAAGACAAATCAATACACTGACAATTCAATCAGATATAGATAACAACACAGAGAAGTTATTGAAAAGAATTGAAAAAATCCCAAACATTTCAGAAATAGTAGAACTAACTTACAACCTGCAAAAACACTCAAGGATAATAATTACAGGAATACCATCGATGATACCTACTGATGACATAATTAACTACTTAAAGGATCGTTCAACAGACAAGAATTTAACAATATTAAAAATAATACAAAGAGAAAAATCTACAATTTATCATATGGTACTGAATTTAGAAGTAAATGCAGCTAAAAAACTTCTGGCTCAGAAAAGTATCTCAATTGGCCTCAATAATTGCAGTGTAAGAATATATCGACCCATACTTAGATGTGAGAACTGTCAACTTTACGGGCATACAAAGACTAACTGTAGAAGGAACTCCATATGTGCCAAATGTGACATGGGTCATCAAACTCTCAACTGTCCTTATATCACCGATCCATCACAGCATCGCTGTACTAATTGCTATTATCAAGAAAACTATAGGAAGCATACAGCAGACTCTAGTTTGTGTCCTATATTTCAGTCTCAATTGGTGGACAGGAGGTACAGATAAAGTATCTAAATGAAAAAAAGAAAAAAAAATATTCATTCATCTTGAAAATATCTACAGTAATATCTCTTACAAAATACTTCCATTAACTCATCAGCGAAAGATTTTAATATGAGTATCGAAGGCTAATATCTTCAAAAATGGTGTCCTGCTTTTGTAAACTTGTATGTCGCTGTGATAACCAGTTGAACTTTTCGTGATATATAGCAACTTCAGATAAACTCTTAAAAAATTTAAATTCAGCTCTTAAAAACATTAATCTTGCCCTAGTACGTTGTGGGTAACCGATAAACCCTCCCTATATGTTATTGTACTTATATATAGCTCACAGTAATTAATCTCAAATCTAGCTTAAAACTATATTTATATCGTTCAGAAGGTTTAATATGAACGTGGATCTCATACATCAATATATCAGTTCAACGGTCCTCCTCCGAGTTATGGGCAGTGAGCAGGAGTGCTGGACATACAAATTCATTACTACAGCTATTGTTTTGGCCTTTAAGTTATATATTATTGTAATTTTATCTTTAAATTTAGATTATTTTATCTTTAAATATTTTTAGTAATTTTTACCTCATATTCTAGAGGGGCCAGCAACTGACTGAAAAAAAAAAAACTAATTTAATTTTTTCATTTTTTTTTTTAAATTCTATTAAGTGTCTTAAATACTAGAGGGTTTTACAGGTAATAGTACTTTTCCCTGCCCTGGGCTCGGGGTTCAAACCTAACCATAAGCCAAAAGCGGGTTCCCAGGGTGGGTGCTTACTTACTTACTTACTTCTGACATATAAACTTTTGATTCAAAGCCCTGCTAATTTTTCTTTATTTTTCAACACCTTATCTTCGAAATATACATTCTTTTGTTAATTCTAAATGTTGCAAGCTATTTAATAATGTGTTTAGGTATAGCACATAGTGAAAAAAAGAATGTCTTTTTAGCATTATTCAAGATTATTCAGTCTTCTGCAACTATATGCAGTGGTGGAAAATTGGCGCAGAGGTGGAGCCTATTGATACCACTAAGTTATACTAGTATTTACCCTCTTATCTAATGATCAAATTTCTGAGTTTTTATTAAACTGAATAATACCATAAAATTTTAGTGGTATCAATAGGCTCCACCTCTGCGCCAATTTTCCACCACTGTATATGTCCTAATACTTAACAACTTTCTTTTGGTGATCTTAAGTAGTATATAAAATTAAGAGAAAAAAGAATAAAAAAGTTCAGATATAATAAAAGACGGAGGTTTGAGATAGTAAAGAAGGGGTTCATTTATCATAGTAGAGTAAGCTGTATGTCATGATGGCCGAGTGGTCTAAGGCGCCAGACTCAAGGGAATGCTTCCTTTGATGCAGAGGGTTTGAGTGTTCTGGTCCAAGAATGTGGGCGTGGGTTCAAATCCCACTTCTGACAGGCAAATTTTTGTTTCAAATCCCGGCTAAATTTTCTTTATTTTTCAACACCGTATCTTCGAAATATTTATTCTTTTGATAATTTTAAATTATGCAAGCGATTTAGTAATGTGTTTAGGTATAGTGCATAGTGAAAAAAAGAATGTCTTTTTAGCAATATTCAAGAGTATTCAGTCTTCTGCAAATATATGTCCTAATACTGAACTACTTTATTTTGGTGATTTTAAGTAGTATTTAAAATTAAGAGAAAAACGAATAAAAAAGTTTAGATATAACAAAAGACAGAGGTTTGAGATAGTAAAAAAGAAGCTCATTTATCATACTACAGTAAATTGCATGTCGGGATGGCCGAGCGGTCTAAGGCGCCAGACTCAAGCGATAGCTTCCCTGATGCAGAGGGCTGAGTGTTCTGGTCCACGAATGTGGGCGTGGGTTCGAATCCCACTTCTGACATATAATCTTTTGATTCAAAGCCCTGCTAATTTTTCTTTATTTTTCAACACCGTATCTTCGAAATATTTATTCTTTTGATAATTGTAAATTTTGCAAGCGATTTAGTAATGTGTTTAAGTATAGTGCATAGTGAAAAAAAGAATGTCTTTTTAGCAATATTCAAGAGTATTCAGTCTTCTGCAAATATATGTCCTAATACTTAACGAGGCCCCACCAGTGGCCGAGAGGTTCTGCTCTCGAAGCTGGTAGACGGGAGGTGCTGGATTCGATCCCAATCGCGCCCGTCGGCCTAATCGTTCGGCGTTTTCGTGGTTTTCTTCGACCCGTGGATCTTCCATGCGTTAATACGGATTAGGTTCCATTAGAAAGACCCCCACGGAGGGCACTCCCCCTGGGCCCATATCCATCGTGTAGATAATTGGCCGTCAAAAATCAACCCAAACCAACCCTAATACTTAACTACTTTATTTTGGTGATTTTAAGTAGTATTTAAAATTAAGAGAAAACCGAATAAAAAAATTTAGATATAACAAAAGACAGAGTTTTGAGATAATAAAGAAGAAACTCATTTATCATACTACGGTAAGTTGCATGTCAGAATGGCTGAGCGATCTAAGGTGGCCGAGAGGTTCTGCTCTCGAAGCTGGTAGACGGGAGGTGCTGGGTTCGATCCCAATCGCGCCCGTCGGCCTAATCGTTCGGAGTTTTCGTGGTTTTCTTCGAGCCGTGGATCTTCCATGCGTTAATACGGGTTAGGTTCCCTTAGAAAAACCCCCACGAAGGGCACTCCCCCTGGGCCTATATCCCTCGTGCAGATAATTGGCCGTCATAAATACAACCAACCAACCAACCGAGCGATCTAAGGCGCCAGACTCAAGCGAAAGCCTCCTCTGATACAGAGGGCTGAGTGTTCTGGTCCACGTATGTGGGCGTGGATTTGAATCCCACTTCCGACACATGAACTTTTGATTCAAAGCCCTGCTATTTTTTCTTTATTTTTCAACACCTTATCTTCGAAATATATATTCATTTGTTAATTCTAAATGTTTGCAAGCGATTTAGTAATGTGTTTAGGTATAGTGCATAGTGAAAAAAAGAATGTCTTTTTAGCAATATTCAAGAGTATTCAGTCTTCTGCAAATATATGTCCTAATACTTAACTAATTTATTTTGGTGATTTTAAGTAATATTTAAAATTAAGAGAAAAACGAGTAAAAAAGTTTAGATATAACAAAAGACTGAGGTTTGAGATAGTAAAAAAGAAGCTCATTTATCATACTACAATAAGTTGCATGTCTGGATGGCCGAGCGGTCTAAGGCGCCAGACTCAAGCGAAAGCTTCCTCTGATACAGAGGGCTGAGTGTTCTGGTCCATGAATGTGGGCGTGGGTTCGAAACCCACTTCTCACATATAAACTTTTGATTCAAAGCCCTGCGAATTTTTCTTTATTTTTCAACACCTTATCTTCGAAATATATATTCTTTTGTTAATTTTAAATTTTGCAAGAGATTTAGTAATGTGTTTAGGTATAGTACATGGTGAAAAAAAGAATATCTTTTCAGCATTATTCAAGATTATTCAGTCTTCTACAACTATATGTCCTAATACTTAACTATTTTATTTTAGTGATCTAAAGTAGTATTTAAAATTTAGAGAAGAACGAATAAAAAAGTTTAGATATAATAAAAGACAGAGGTTTGAGATAGTAAAAAAAGAACCTCATTTATCATAATACAGTAAGGGGCACGTCAGGATGGCCGAGCGGTCTAAGGCGACAGACTCAAGCGAAAGCTTCGTCAGATGCAGAGGGCTGAGTGTTCTTGTCCACGAATGTGGGCGTGGGTTCGAATCCCACTTCTGACATATAAACTTTTTATTCAAAGCCCTGCTAATTTTTCTTTATTTTTCAACACCTTATCTTCGGAATATACATTCTTTTGTTAATTCTAAATGTTGCAAGCTATTTAATAATGTGTTTAGGTATAGCACATAGTGAAAAAAAGAATGTCTTTTTAGCATTATTCAAGATTATTCAGTCTTCTGCAACTATATGTCCTAATACTTAACAACTTTCTTTTGGTGATCTTAAGTAGTATTTAAAATTAAGAGAAAAAAGTTCAGATATAATAAAAGACAGAGGTTTGAGATAGTAAAAAAGGGGTTCATTTATCATAGCAGGGCAAGTTGTATGTCAGGATGGCCGAGTGGTCTAAGGCGCCAGACTCAAGCGAAATCTTCCTCTGATGCAGAGGTCTGAGTGTTCTGATCCACGAATATGGGCGTGGGTTCGAATCCCACTTCTGACTTATAAACTTTTGATTCAAAGCCCTGCTAATTTTTCTTGATTTTTCAACACCTTATCTTCGAAATATACATTCTTTTGTTAATTCTAAATGTTGCAAGCTATTTAATAATGTGTTTAGGTATAGCACATAGTGAAAAAAAGAATGTCTTTTTAGCATTATTCAAGATTATTCAGTCTTCTGCAACTATATGTCCTAATACTTAACAACTTTCTTTTGGTGATCTTAAGTAGTATTCAAAATTAAGAGAAAAAAGAATAAAAAAGTTCAGATATAATAAAAGACAGAGGTTTGAGATAGTAAAGAAGAAGCTCATTCGTCATAGTGCAGTAAAAGGCATGTCAGGATGGCCGAGCGGTCTAAGGCGCCAGACTCAAGCGAACGCTTCCTCTGATGCAGAGGGCTGAGTGTTCTGGTCCACGAATGTGGGCGTGGGTTCGAATCCCACTACTGACATATAAACTTTTGATTAAAAGACCTGCTAATTTTTCTTTATTTTTCAACACCTTATTTTCGAAATATATATTCTTTTGTTAATTTTAAATTTTGCAAGAGATTTAATAATGTGTTTAGGTATAGCACATAGTGAAAAAAAGAATGTCATTTTATCATAATTCAAGATTATTCAGTCTTCTGCAACTATATGTCCTAATACTTAAACACTTTCTTTTGGTGATCTTAAGTTGTACTTAAAATTCAGAGAAAAAAGAATAAAAAATTTCAGATATAATAAAAGACAGAGATTTGAGATAGTAAAAAAGGGGTTCATTTATCATAGTAGAGTAAGTTGTATGTCAGGATGGCCGAGTGGTCTAAGGCGCCAGACTCAAGGGAATGCTTCCTTTGATGCAGAGGGTTTGAGTGGTCTGATCCACGAATGTGGGCGTTGGTTCAAATCCCACTTCTGACAGGTAAACTTATGTTTCAAATCCCGGCTAAATTTTCTTTATTTTTCAACACCGTATCTTCGAAATATTTATTCTTTTGATAATTTTAAATTATGCAAGCGATTTAGTAATGTGTTTAGGTATAGTGCATAGTGAAAAAAAGAATGTCTTTTTAGCAATATTCAAGAGTATTCAGTCTTCTGCAAATATATGTCCTAATACTTAACTATTTTATTTTAGTGATCTAAAGTAGTATTTAAAATTAAGAGAAAATCGAATAAAAAAGATTAGATATAATAAAAGACAGAGGTTTGAGATAGTAAAAAAGAAGCTCATTTATCATACTACAATAAAATGCATGTCAGGATGGCCGAGCGGTCTAAGGCGCCAGACTCAATCGAAAGATTACTCTGATGCAGAGGGCTGAGTGTTCTGGTCCACGAATGTGGGCGTGGGTTCGAATCCCACTTCTGACATATAAACTTTTTATTCAAAGCCCTGCTAATTTTTCTTTATTTTTCAACACCTTATCTTCGGAATATACATTCTTTTGTTAATTCTAAATGTTGCAAGCTATTTAATAATGTGTTTAGGTATAGCACATAGTGAAAAAAATGAATGTCTTTTTAGCATTATTCAAGATTATTCAGTCTTCTGCAACTATATGTCCTAATACTTAACAACTTTCTTTTGGTGATCTTAAGTAGTATTTAAAATTAAGAGAAAAAAGTTCAGATATAATAAAAGACAGAGGTTTGAGATAGTAAAAAAGGGGTTCATTTATCATAGTAGAGTAAGTTCTATGTCAGGATGGCCGAGTGGTCTAAGGCGCCAGACTCAAGCGAAAGCTTGCTCTGATGCAGAGGGCTGAGTGTTCTGGTCCACGAATGTGGGCGTTGGTTCGAATCTCACTTCTGACATATAAACTTTTGATTCAAAGCCCTGCTAATTTTTCTTGATTTTTCAACACCTTATCTTCGAAATATACATTCTTTTGTTAATTCTAAATGTTGCAAGCTATTTAATAATGTGTTTAGGTATAGCACATAGTGAAAAAAAGAATGTCTTTTTAGCATTATTCAAGATTATTCAGTCTTCTGCAAATATATGTCCTAATACTTAACTACTTTATTTTGGTGATTTTAAGTAATATTTAAAATTAAGAGAAAAACGAGTAAAAAAGTTTAGATATAACAAAAGACTGAGGTTTGAGATAGTAAAAAAGAAGCTCATTTATCATACTACAATAAGTTGCATGTCTGGATGGCCGAGCGGTCTAAGGCGCCAAACTCAAGCGAAAGCTTCCTCTGATACAGAGGGCTGAGTGTTCTGGTCCATGAATGTGGGCGTGGGTTCGAAACCCACTTCTCACATATAAACTTTTGATTCAAAGCCCTGCGAATTTTTCTTTATTTTTCAACACCTTATCTTCGAAATATATATTCTTTTGTTAATTTTAAATTTTGCAAGAGATTTAGTAATGTGTTTAGGTATAGTACATGGTGAAAAAAAGAATATCTTTTCAGCATTATTCAAGATTATTCAGTCTTCTACAACTATATGTCCTAATACTTAACTATTTTATTTTAGTGATCTAAAGTAGTATTTAAAATTTAGAGAAGAACGAATAAAAAAGTTTAGATATAATAAAAGACAGAGGTTTGAGATAGTAAAAAAAGAACCTCATTTATCATAATACAGTAAGGGGCACGTCAGGATGGCCGAGCGGTCTAAGGCGACAGACTCAAGCGAAAGCTTCCTTAGATGCAGAGGGCTGAGTGTTCTGGTCCACGAATGTGGGCGTGGGTTCGAATCCCACTTCTGACATATAAACTTTTTATTCAAAGCCCTGCTAATTTTTCTTTATTTTTCAACACCTTATTTTCGAAATATATATTCTTTTGTTAATTCTAAATGTTGCAAGCTATTTAATAATGTGTTTAGGTATAGCACATAGTGAAAAAAAGAATGTCTTTTTAGCATTATTCAAGATTATTCAGTCTTCTGCAACTATATGTCCTAATACTTAACAACTTTCTTTTGGTGATCTTAAGTAGTATTTAAAATTAAGAGAAAAAAGTTCAGATATAATAAAAGACAGAGGTTTGAGATAGTAAAAAAGGGGTTCATTTATCATAGCAGGGCAAGTTGTATGTCAGGATGGCCGAGTGGTCTAAGGCGCCAGACTCAAGCGAAATCTTCCTCTGATGCAGAGGTCTGAGTGTTCTGATCCACGAATATGGGCGTGGGTTCGAATCCCACTTCTGACTTATAAACTTTTGATTCAAAGCCCTGCTAATTTTTCTTGATTTTTCAACACCTTATCTTCGAAATATACATTCTTTTGTTAATTCTAAATGTTGCAAGCTATTTAATAATGTGTTTAGGTATAGCACATAGTGAAAAAAAGAATGTCTTTTTAGCATTATTCAAGATTATTCAGTCTTCTGCAACTATATGTCCTAATACTTAACAACTTTCTTTTGGTGATCTTAAGTAGTATTCAAAATTAAGAGAAAAAAGAATAAAAAAGTTCAGATATAATAAAAGACAGAGGTTTGAGATAGTAAAGAAGAAGCTCATTCGTCATAGTGCAGTAAAAGGCATGTCAGGATGGCCGAGCGGTCTAAGGCGCCAGACTCAAGCGAACGCTTCCTCTGATGCAGAGGGCTGAGTGTTCTGGTCCACGAATGTGGGCGTGGGTTCGAATCCCACTTCTGACATATAAACTTTTGATTAAAAGACCTGCTAATTTTTCTTTATTTTTCAACACCTTATTTTCGAAATATATATTCTTTTGTTAATTTTAAATTTTGCAAGAGATTTAATAATGTGTTTAGGTATAGCACATAGTGAAAAAAAGAATGTCATTTTATCATAATTCAAGATTATTCAGTCTTCTGCAACTATATGTCCTAATACTTAAACACTTTCTTTTGGTGATCTTAAGTTGTACTTAAAATTCAGAGAAAAAAGAATAAAAAATTTCAGATATAATAAAAGACAGAGATTTGAGATAGTAAAAAAGGGGTTCATTTATCATAGTAGAGTAAGTTGTATGTCAGGATGGCCGAGTGGTCTAAGGCGCCAGACTCAAGGGAATGCTTCCTTTGATGCAGAGGGTTTGAGTGGTCTGATCCACGAATGTGGGCGTTGGTTCAAATCCCACTTCTGACAGGTAAACTTATGTTTCAAATCCCGGCTAAATTTTCTTTATTTTTCAACACCGTATCTTCGAAATATTTATTCTTTTGATAATTTTAAATTATGCAAGCGATTTAGTAATGTGTTTAGGTATAGTGCATAGTGAAAAAAAGAATGTCTTTTTAGCAATATTCAAGAGTATTCAGTCTTCTGCAAATATATGTCCTAATACTTAACTATTTTATTTTAGTGATCTAAAGTAGTATTTAAAATTAAGAGAAAATCGAATAAAAAAGATTAGATATAATAAAAGACAGAGGTTTGAGATAGTAAAAAAGAAGCTCATTTATCATACTACAATAAAATGCATGTCAGGATGGCCGAGCGGTCTAAGGCGCCAGACTCAATCGAAAGATTACTCTGATGCAGAGGGCTGAGTGTTCTGGTCCACGAATGTGGGCGTGGGTTCGAATCCCACTTCTGACATATAAACTTTTTATTCAAAGCCCTGCTAATTTTTCTTTATTTTTCAACACCTTATCTTCGGAATATACATTCTTTTGTTAATTCTAAATGTTGCAAGCTATTTAATAATGTGTTTAGGTATAGCACATAGTGAAAAAAATGAATGTCTTTTTAGCATTATTCAAGATTATTCAGTCTTCTGCAACTATATGTCCTAATACTTAACAACTTTCTTTTGGTGATCTTAAGTAGTATTTAAAATTAAGAGAAAAAAGTTCAGATATAATAAAAGACAGAGGTTTGAGATAGTAAAAAAGGGGTTCATTTATCATAGTAGAGTAAGTTCTATGTCAGGATGGCCGAGTGGTCTAAGGCGCCAGACTCAAGCGAAAGCTTGCTCTGATGCGGAGGGCTGAGTGTTCTGGTCCACGAATGTGGGCGTTGGTTCGAATCTCACTTCTGACATATAAACTTTTGATTCAAAGCCCTGCTAATTTTTCTTGATTTTTCAACACCTTATCTTCGAAATATACATTCTTTTGTTAATTCTAAATGTTGCAAGCTATTTAATAATGTGTTTAGGTATAGCACATAGTGAAAAAAAGAATGTCTTTTTAGCATTATTCAAGATTATTCAGTCTTCTGCAAATATATGTCCTAATACTTAACTACTTTATTTTGGTGATTTTAAGTAATATTTAAAATTAAGAGAAAAACGAGTAAAAAAGTTTAGATATAACAAAAGACTGAGGTTTGAGATAGTAAAAAAGAAGCTCATTTATCATACTACAATAAGTTGCATGTCTGGATGGCCGAGCGGTCTAAGGCGCCAAACTCAAGCGAAAGCTTCCTCTGATACAGAGGGCTGAGTGTTCTGGTCCATGAATGTGGGCGTGGGTTCGAAACCCACTTCTCACATATAAACTTTTGATTCAAAGCCCTGCGAATTTTTCTTTATTTTTCAACACCTTATCTTCGAAATATATATTCTTTTGTTAATTTTAAATTTTGCAAGAGATTTAGTAATGTGTTTAGGTATAGTACATGGTGAAAAAAAGAATATCTTTTCAGCATTATTCAAGATTATTCAGTCTTCTACAACTATATGTCCTAATACTTAACTATTTTATTTTAGTGATCTAAAGTAGTATTTAAAATTTAGAGAAGAACGAATAAAAAAGTTTAGATATAATAAAAGACAGAGGTTTGAGATAGTAAAAAAAGAACCTCATTTATCATAATACAGTAAGGGGCACGTCAGGATGGCCGAGCGGTCTAAGGCGACAGACTCAAGCGAAAGCTTCCTCAGATGCAGAGGGCTGAGTGTTCTGGTCCACGAATGTGGGCGTGGGTTCGAATCCCACTTCTGACATATAAACTTTTTATTCAAAGCCCTGCTAATTTTTCTTTATTTTTCAACACCTTATTTTCGAAATATATATTCTTTTGTTAATTCTAAATGTTGCAAGCTATTTAATAATGTGTTTAGGTATAGCACATAGTGAAAAAAAGAATGTCTTTTTAGCATTATTCAAGATTATTCAGTCTTCTGCAACTATATGTCCTAATACTTAACAACTTTCTTTTGGTGATCTTAAGTAGTATTTAAAATTAAGAGAAAAAAGTTCAGATATAATAAAAGACAGAGGTTTGAGATAGTAAAAAAGGGGTTCATTTATCATAGCAGGGCAAGTTGTATGTCAGGATGGCCGAGTGGTCTAAGGCGCCAGACTCAAGCGAAATCTTCCGCTGATGCAGAGGTCTGAGTGTTCTGATCCACGAATATGGGCGTGGGTTCGAATCCCACTTCTGACTTATAAACTTTTGATTCAAAGCCCTGCTAATTTTTCTTGATTTTTCAACACCTTATCTTCGAAATATACATTCTTTTGTTAATTCTAAATGTTGCAAGCTATTTAATAATGTGTTTAGGTATAGCACATAGTGAAAAAAAGAATGTCTTTTTAGCATTATTCAAGATTATTCAGTCTTCTGCAACTATATGTCCTAATACTTAACAACTTTCTTTTGGTGATCTTAAGTAGTATTCAAAATTAAGAGAAAAAAGAATAAAAAAGTTCAGATATAATAAAAGACAGAGGTTTGAGATAGTAAAGAAGAAGCTCATTCGTCATAGTGCAGTAAAAGGCATGTCAGGATGGCCGAGCGGTCTAAGGCGCCAGACTCAAGCGAACGCTTCCTCTGATGCAGAGGGCTGAGTGTTCTGGTCCACGAATGTGGGCGTGGGTTCGAATCCCACTTCTGACATATAAACTTTTGATTAAAAGACCTGCTAATTTTTCTTTATTTTTCAACACCTTATTTTCGAAATATATATTCTTTTGTTAATTTTAAATTTTGCAAGAGATTTAATAATGTGTTTAGGTATAGCACATAGTGAAAAAAAGAATGTCATTTTATCATAATTCAAGATTATTCAGTCTTCTGCAACTATATGTCCTAATACTTAAACACTTTCTTTTGGTGATCTTAAGTTGTACTTAAAATTCAGAGAAAAAAGAATAAAAAATTTCAGATATAATAAAAGACAGAGATTTGAGATAGTAAAAAAGGGGTTCATTTATCATAGTAGAGTAAGTTGTATGTCAGGATGGCCGAGTGGTCTAAGGCGCCAGACTCAAGGGAATGCTTTCTTTGATGCAGAGGGTTTGAGTGGTCTGATCCACGAATGTGGGCGTTGGTTCAAATCCCACTTCTGACAGGTAAACTTATGTTTCAAATCCCGGCTAAATTTTCTTTATTTTTCAACACCGTATCTTCGAAATATTTATTCTTTTGATAATTTTAAATTATGCAAGCGATTTAGTAATGTGTTTAGGTATAGTGCATAGTGAAAAAAAGAATGTCTTTTTAGCAATATTCAAGAGTATTCAGTCTTCTGCAAATATATGTCCTAATACTTAACTATTTTATTTTAGTGATCTAAAGTAGTATTTAAAATTAAGAGAAAATCGAATAAAAAAGATTAGATATAATAAAAGACAGAGGTTTGAGATAGTAAAAAAGAAGCTCATTTATCATACTACAATAAAATGCATGTCAGGATGGCCGAGCGGTCTAAGGCGCCAGACTCAATCGAAAGATTACTCTGATGCAGAGGGCTGAGTGTTCTGGTCCACGAATGTGGGCGTGGGTTCGAATCCCACTTCTGACATATAAACTTTTTATTCAAAGCCCTGCTAATTTTTCTTTATTTTTCAACACCTTATCTTCGGAATATACATTCTTTTGTTAATTCTAAATGTTGCAAGCTATTTAATAATGTGTTTAGGTATAGCACATAGTGAAAAAAAGAATGTCTTTTTAGCATTATTCAAGATTATTCAGTCTTCTGCAACTATATGTCCTAATACTTAACAACTTTCTTTTGGTGATCTTAAGTAGTATTTAAAATTAAGAGAAAAAAGTTCAGATATAATAAAAGACAGAGGTTTGAGATAGTAAAAAAGGGGTTCATTTATCATAGTAGAGTAAGTTCTATGTCAGGATGGCCGAGTGGTCTAAGGCGCCAGACTCAAGCGAAAGCTTGCTCTGATGCAGAGGGCTGAGTGTTCTGGTCCACGAATGTGGGCGTTGGTTCGAATCTCACTTCTGACATATAAACTTTTGATTCAAAGCCCTGCTAATTTTTCTTTATTTTTCAACACCTTATCTTCGAAATATACATTCTTTTGTTAATTCTAAATGTTGCAAGCTATTTAATAATGTGTTTAGTTATAGCACATAGTGAAAAAAGAATGTCTTTTTAGCAATATTCAAGATTATTCAGTCTTCTGCAAGTATATGCCCTAATACTTAACAACTTTCTTTTGGTGATCTTAAGTAGTATTTAAAATTCAGAGAAAAAAGAATAAAAAAGTTCAGATATAATAAAAGACAGAGGTTTGAGATAGTAAAAAAGGGGTTCATTTATCATAGTAGAGCAAGTTGTATGTCAGGATGGCCGAGTGGTCTAAGGCGCCAGACTCAAGCGAAAGCTTCCTCTGATGCAGAGGGCTGAGGATTCTGGTCCACGAATGTGGGCGTGGGTTCGCATCCCACTTCTGACATATAATCTTTTGATTCAAAGCCCTGCTAATTTTTCTTGATTTTTCAACACCTTATCTTCGAAATATACATTCTTTTGTTAATTCTAAATGTTGCAAGCTATTTAATAATTTGTTTAGGTATAGCACATAGTGAAAAAAAGAATGTCTTTTTAGCATTATTCAAGATTATTCAGTCTTCTGCAACTATATGTCCTAATACTTAACAACTTTCTTTTGGTGATCTTAAGTAGTATTCAAAATTAAGAGAAAAAAGAATAAAAAAGTTCTGATATAATAAAAGACAGAGGTTTGAGATAGTAAAAAAGGGGTTCATTTATCATAGTAGAGCAAGTTGTATGTCAGGATGGCCGAGTGGTCTAAGGCGCCAGACTCAAGCGAAAGCTTTCTCTGATGCAGAGGGCTGAGTGTTCTGGTCCACGAATGTGGGCGTGGGTTCGAATCCCACTTCTGACATATAAACTTTTGATTAAAAGACCTGCTAATTTTTCTTTATTTTTCAACACCTTATTTTCGAAATATATATTCTTTTGTTAATTTTAAATTTTGCAAGAGATTTAATAATGTGTTTAGGTATAGCACATAGTGGAAAAAAGAATGTCATTTTATCATAATTCAAGATTATTCAGTCTTCTGCAACTATATGTCCTAATACTTAAACACTTTCTTTTGGTGATCTTAAGTTGTACTTAAAATTCAGAGAAAAAAGAATAAAAAATTTCAGATATAATAAAAGACAGAGATTTGAGATAGTAAAAAAGGGGTTCATTTATCATAGTAGAGTAAGTTGTATGTCAGGATGGCCGAGTGGTCTAAGGCGCCAGACTCAAGGGATTGCTTCCTTTGATGCAGAGGGTTTGAGTGGTCTGGTCCACGAATGTGGGCGTGGGTTCAAATCCCACTTCTGACAGGTAAACTTATGTTTCAAATCCCGGCTAAATTTTCTTTATTTTTCAACACCGCATCTTCGAAATATTTATTCTTTTGATAATTTTAAATTATGCAAGCGATTTAGTAATGTGTTTAGGTATAGTGCATAGTGAAAAAAAGAATGTCTTTTTAGCAATATTCAAGAGTATTCAGTCTTCTGCAAATATATGTCCTAATACTTAACTATTTTATTTTAGTGATCTAAAGTAGTATTTAAAATTAAGAGAAAATCGAATAAAAAAGATTAGATATAATAAAAGACAGAGGTTTGAGATAGTAAAAAAGAAGCTCATTTATCATACTACAATAAAATGCATGTCAGGATGGCCGAGCGGTCTAAGGCGCCAGACTCAATCGAAAGATTACTCTGATGCAGAGGGCTGAGTGTTCTGGTCCACGAATGTGGGCGTGGGTTCGAATCCCACTTCTGACATATAAACTTTTTATTCAAAGCCCTGCTAATTTTTCTTTATTTTTCAACACCTTATCTTCGGAATATACATTCTTTTGTTAATTCTAAATGTTGCAAGCTATTTAATAATGTGTTTAGGTATAGCACATAGTGAAAAAAAGAATGTCTTTTTAGCATTATTCAAGATTATTCAGTCTTCTGCAACTATATGTCCTAATACTTAACAACTTTCTTTTGGTGATCTTAAGTAGTATTTAAAATTAAGAGAAAAAAGTTCAGATATAATAAAAGACAGAGGTTTGAGATAGTAAAAAAGGGGTTCATTTATCATAGTAGAGTAAGTTCTATGTCAGGATGGCCGAGTGGTCTAAGGCGCCAGACTCAAGCGAAAGCTTGCTCTGATGCAGAGGGCTGAGTGTTCTGGTCCACGAATGTGGGCGTTGGTTCGAATCTCACTTTTGATTCAAAGCCCTGCTAATTTTTCTTTATTTTTCAACACCTTATCTTCGAAATATACATTCTTTTGTTAATTCTAAATGTTGCAAGCTATTTAATAATGTGTTTAGTTATAGCACATAGTGAAAAAAGAATGTCTTTTTAGCAATATTCAAGATTATTCAGTCTTCTGCAAGTATATGCCCTAATACTTAACAACTTTCTTTTGGTGATCTTAAGTAGTATTTAAAATTCAGAGAAAAAAGAATAAAAAAGTTCAGATATAATAAAAGACAGAGGTTTGAGATAGTAAAAAAGGGGTTCATTTATCATAGTAGAGCAAGTTGTATGTCAGGATGGCCGAGTGGTCTAAGGCGCCAGACTCAAGCGAAAGCTTCCTCTGATGCAGAGGGCTGAGGATTCTGGTCCACGAATGTGGGCGTGGGTTCGCATCCCACTTCTGACATATAAACTTTTGATTCAAAGCCCTGCTAATTTTTCTTGATTTTTCAACACCTTATCTTCGAAATATACATTCTTTTGTTAATTCTAAATGTTGCAAGCTATTTAATAATGTGTTTAGGTATAGCACATAGTGAAAAAAAGAATGTCTTTTTAGCATTATTCAAGATTATTCAGTCTTCTGCAACTATATGTCCTAATACTTAACAACTTTCTTTTGGTGATCTTAAGTAGTATTCAAAATTAAGAGAAAAAAGAATAAAAAAGTTCTGATATAATAAAAGACAGAGGTTTGAGATAGTAAAAAAGGGGTTCATTTATCATAGTAGAGCAAGTTGTATGTCAGGATGGCCGAGTGGTCTAAGGCGCCAGACTCAAGCGAAAGCTTTCTCTGATGCAGAGGGCTGAGTGTTCTGGTCCACGAATGTGGGCGTGGGTTCGAATCCCACTTCTGACATATAAACTTTTGATTAAAAGACCTGCTAATTTTTCTTTATTTTTCAACACCTTATTTTCGAAATATATATTCTTTTGTTAATTTTAAATTTTGCAAGAGATTTAATAATGTGTTTAGGTATAGCACATAGTGAAAAAAAGAATGTCATTTTATCATAATTCAAGATTATTCTGTCTTCTGCAACTATATGTCCTAATACTTAAACACTTTCTTTTGGTGATCTTAAGTTGTACTTAAAATTCAGAGAAAAAAGAATAAAAAATTTCAGATATAATAAAAGACAGAGATTTGAGATAGTAAAAAAGGTGTTCATTTATCATAGTAGTGTAAGTTGTATGTCAGGATGGCCGAGTGGTCTAAGGCGCCAGACTCAAGGGAATGCTTCCTTTGATGCCGAGGGTTTGAGTGGTCTGGTCCACGAATGTGGGCGTGGGTTCAAATCCCACTTCTGACAGGTAAACTTATGTTTCAAATCCCGGCTAAATTTTCTTTATTTTTCAACACCGTATCTTCGAAATATTTATTCTTTTGATAATTTTAAATTATGCAAGCGATTTAGTAATGTGTTTAGGTATAGTGCATAGTGAAAAAAAGAATGTCTTTTTAGCAATATTCAAGAGTATTCAGTCTTCTGCAAATATATGTCCTAATACTTAACTATTTTATTTTAGTGATCTAAAGTAGTATTTAAAATTAAGAGAAAATCGAATAAAAAAGATTAGATATAATAAAAGACAGAGGTTTGAGATAGTAAAAAAGAAGCTCATTTATCATACTACAACAAGATGCATGTCAGGATGGCCGAGCGGTCTAAGGCGCCAGACTCAATCGAAAGATTCCTCTGATGCAGAGGGCTGAGTGTTCTGGTCCACGAATGTGGGCGTGAGTTCGAATCCCACTTCTGACATATAAACTTTTGATTCAAAGCCCTGCTAATTTTTCTTTATTTTTCAACACCTTATCTTCGAAATATACGTTCTTTTTTTAATTCTAAATGTTGCAAGCTATTTAATAATGTGTTTAGGTATAGTACATGGTGAAAAAAAGAATATCTTTTCAGCATTATTCAAGATTATTCAGTCTTCTGCAACTATATGTCCTAATACTTAACAACTTTCTTTTGGTGATCTTAAGTAGTATTCAAAATTAAGAGAAAAAAGAATAAAAAAGTTCAGATATAATAAAAGACAGAGGTTTGAGATAGTAAAGAAGAAGCTCATTTGTCATAGTACAGTAAAAGGCATGTCAGGATGGCCGAGCGGTCTAAGGCGCCAGACTCAAGGGAACGCTTCCTCTGATGCAGAGGGCTGAGTGTTCTGGTCCACGAATGTGGGCGTGGGTTCGAATCCCACTTCTGACATATAAACTTTTTATTCAAAGCCCTGCTACTTTTTCTTTATTTTTCAACACCTTATCTTCGAAATATACATTCTTTTGTTAATTCTAAATGTTGCAAGCTATTTAATAATGTGTTTAGGTATAGCACATAGTGAAAAAAAGAATGTCTTTTTAGCATTATTCAAGATTATTCAGTCTTCTGCAACTATATGTCCTAATACTTAACAACTTTCTTTTGGTGATCTTAAGTAGTATTTAAAATTAAGAGAAAAATGTTCAGATATAATAAAAGACAGAGGTTTGAGATAGTAAAAAAGGGGTTCATTTATCATAGTAGGGCAAGTTGTATGTCAGGATGGCCGAGTGGTCTAAGGCGCCAGACTCAAGCGAAAGCTTCCTCTGATGCAGAGGTCTGAGTGTTCTGATCCACGAATATGGGCGTGGGTTCGAATCCCACTTCTGACTTATAAACTTTTGATTCAAAGCCCTGCTAATTTTTCTTGATTTTTCAACACCTTATCTTCGAAATATACATTCTTTTGTTAATTCTAAATGTTGCAAGCTATTTAATAATGTGTTTAGGTATAGCACATAGTGAAAAAAGAATGTCTTTTTAGCAATATTCAAGAGTATTCAGTCTTCTGCAAATATATGTCCTAATACTTAACTACTTTATTTTGGTGATTTTAAGTAGTATTTAAAATTAAGAGAAAAACGAGTAAAAAAGTTTAGATATAACAAAAGACAGAGGTTTGAGATAGTAAAAAAGAAGCTCATTTATCATACTACAGTAAGTTGCATGTCTGGATGGCCGAGCGGTCTAAGGCGCCAGACTCAAGCGAAAGCTTCCTCTGATACAGAGGGCTGAGTGTTCTGGTCCACGAATGTGGGCGTGGGTTCGAATCCCACTTCTCACATATAAACTTTTGATTCAAAGCCCTGCGAATTTTTCTTTATTTTTCAACACCTTATCTTAGAAATATATATTCTTTTGTTAATTTTAAATTTTGCAAGAGATTTAGTAATGTGTTTAGGTATAGTACATGGTGAAAAAAAGAATATCTTTTCAGCATTATTCAAGTTTATTCAGTCTTCTGCAACTATATGTCCTAATACTTAACAACTTTCTTTTGGTGATCTTAAGTAGTATTCAAAATTAAGAGAAAAAAGAATAAAAAAGTTCAGATATAATAAAAGACAGAGGTTTGAGATAGTAAAGAAGAAGCTCATTTGTCATAGTACAGTAAAAGGCATGTCAGGATGGCCGAGCGGTCTAAGGCGCCCGACTCAAGGGAACGCTTCCTCTGATGCAGAGGGCTGAGTGTTCTGGTCCACGAATGTGGGCGTGGGTTCAAATCCCACTCCTGACAGGTAAACTTATGTTTCAAATACCGGCTAAATTTTCTTTATTTTTCAACACCGTATCTTCGAAATATTTATTCTTTTGATAATTTTAAATTATGCAAGCGATTTAGTAATGTGTTTAGGTATAGTGCATAGTGAAAAAAAGAATGTCTTTTTAGCAATATTCAAGAGTATTCAGTCTTCTGCAAATATATGTCCTAATACTTAACTATTTTATTTTAGTGATCTAAAGTAGTATTTAAAATTAAGAGAAAATCGAATAAAAAAGATTAGATATAATAAAAGACAGAGGTTTGAGATAGTAAAAAAGAAGCTCATTTATCATACTACAATAAAATGCATGTCAGGATGGCCGAGCGGTCTAAGGCGCCAGACTCAATCGAAAGATTCCTCTGATGCAGAGGGCTGAGTGTTCTGGTCCACGAATGTGGGCGTGGGTTCGAATCCCACTTCTGACATATAAACTTTTGATTAAAAGACCTGCTAATTTTTCTTTATTTTTCAACACCTTATTTTCGAAATATATATTCTTTTGTTAATTTTAAATTTTGCAAGAGATTTAATAATGTGTTTAGGTATAGCACATAGTGAAAAAAAGAATGTCATTTTATCATAATTCAAGATTATTCAGTCTTCTGCAACTATATGTCCTAATACTTAAACACTTTCTTTTGGTGATCTTAAGTTGTACTTAAAATTCAGAGAAAAAAGAATAAAAAATTTCAGATATAATAAAAGACAGAGATTTGAGATAGTAAAAAAGGGGTTCATTTATCATAGTAGAGTAAGTTGTATGTCAGGATGGCCGAGTGGTCTAAGGCGCCAGACTCAAGGGAATGCTTCCTTTGATGCAGAGGGTTTGAGTGGTCTGATCCACGAATGTGGGCGTTGGTTCAAATCCCACTTCTGACAGGTAAACTTATGTTTCAAATCCCGGCTAAATTTTCTTTATTTTTCAACACCGTATCTTCGAAATATTTATTCTTTTGATAATTTTAAATTATGCAAGCGATTTAGTAATGTGTTTAGGTATAGTGCATTGTGAAAAAAAGAATGTCTTTTTAGCAATATTCAAGAGTATTCAGTCTTCTGCAAATATATGTCCTAATACTTAACTATTTTATTTTAGTGATCTAAAGTAGTATTTAAAATTAAGAGAAAATCGAATAAAAAAGATTAGATATAATAAAAGACAGAGGTTTGAGATAGTAAAAAAGAAGCTCATTTATCATACTACAATAAAATGCATGTCAGGATGGCCGAGCGGTCTAAGGCGCCAGACTCAATCGAAAGATTACTCTGATGCAGAGGGCTGAGTGTTCTGGTCCACGAATGTGGGCGTGGGTTCGAATCCCACTTCTGACATATAAACTTTTGATTGAAAGACCTGCTAATTTTTCATTATTTTTCAACACCTTATTTTCGAAATATATATTCTTTTGTTAATTCTAAATGTTGCAAGCTATTTAATAATGTGTTTAGGTATAGCACATAGTGAAAAAAAGAATGTCATTTTATCATAATTCAAGATTATTCAGTCTTCTGCAACTATATGTCCTAATACTTAACAACTTTCTTTTGGTGATCTTAAGTTGTACTTAAAATTCAGAGAAAAAAGAATAAAAAAGTTCAGATAAAATAAAAGACAGAGGTTTGAGATAGTAAAAAAGGGGTTCATTTATCATAGTAGAGTAAGTTCTATGTCAGGATGGCCGAGTGGTCTAAGGCGCCAGACTCAAGCGAAAGCTTGCTCTGATGCAGAGGGCTGAGTGTTCTGGTCCACGAATGTGGGCGTTGGTTCGAATCTCACTTCTGACATATAAACTTTTGATTCAAAGCCCTGCTAATTTTTCTTTATTTTTCAACACCTTATCTTCGAAATATACATTCTTTTGTTAATTCTAAATGTTGCAAGCTATTTAATAATGTGTTTAGTTATAGCACATAGTGAAAAAAGAATGTCTTTTTAGCAATATTCAAGATTATTCAGTCTTCTGCAACTATATGCCCTAATACTTAACAACTTTCTTTTGGTGATCTTAAGTAGTATTTAAAATTCAGAGAAAAAAGAATAAAAAAGTTCAGATATAATAAAAGACAGAGGTTTGAGATAGTAAAAAAGGGGTTCATTTATCATAGTAGAGCAAGTTGTATGTCAGGATGGCCGAGTGGTCTAAGGCGCCAGACTCAAGCGAAAGCTTCCTCTGATGCAGAGGGCTGAGGATTCTGGTCCACGAATGTGGGCGTGGGTTCGAATCCCACTTCTGACATATAAACTTTTTATTCAAAGCCCTGCTAATTTTTCTTTATTTTTCAACACCTTATCTTCGAAATATACATTCTTTTGTTAATTCTAAATGTTGCAAGCTATTTAATAATGTGTTTAGGTATAGCACATAGTGAAAAAAAGAATGTCATTTTAGCATTATTCAAGATTATTCAGTCTTCTGCAACTATATGTCCTAATACTTAACAACTTTCTTTTGGTGATCTTAAGTAGTATTCAAAATTAAGAGAAAAAAGAATAAAAAAGTTCTGATATAATAAAAGACAGAGGTTTGAGATAGTAAAAAAGGGGTTCATTTATCATAGTAGAGCAAGTTGTATGTCAGGATGGCCGAGTGGTCTAAGGCGCCAGACTCAAGCGGAAGCTTTCTCTGATGCAGAGGGCTGAGTGTTCTGGTCCACGAATGTGGGCGTGGGTTCGAATCCCACTTCTGACATATAAACTTTTGATTAAAAGACCTGCTAATTTTTCTTTATTTTTCAACACCTTATTTTCGAAATATATATTCTTTTGTTAATTCTAAATGTTGCAAGCTATTAATAATGTGTTTAGGTATAGCACATAGTGAAAAAAAGAATGTCATTTTATCATAATTCAAGATTATTCAGTCTTCTGCAACTATATGTCCTAATACTTAAACACTTTCTTTTGGTGATCTTAAGTTGTACTTAAAATTCAGAGAAAAAAGAATAAAAAATTTCAGATATAATAAAAGACAGAGATTTGAGATAGTAAAAAAGGGGTTCATTTATCATAGTAGAGTAAGTTGTATGTCAGGATGGCCGAGTGGTCTAAGGCGCCAGACTCAAGGGAATGCTTCCCTTGATGCAGAGGGTTTGAGTGGTCTGGTCCACGAATGTGGGCGTGGGTTCAAATCCCACTTCTGACAGGTAAACTTATGTTTCAAATCCCGGCTAAAATTTCTTTATTTTTCAACACCGTATCTTCGAAATATTTATTCTTTTGATAATTTTAAATTATGCAAGCGATTTAGTAATGTGTTTAGGTATAGTGCATAGTGAAAAAAAGAATGTCTTTTTAGCAATATTCAAGAGTATTCAGTCTTCTGCAAATATATGTCCTAATACTTAACTATTTTATTTTAGTGATCTAAAGTAGTATTTAAAATTAAGAGAAAATCGAATAAAAAAGATTAGATATAATAAAAGACAGAGGTTTGAGATAGTAAAAAAGAAGCTCATTTATCATACTACAACAAAATGCATGTCAGGATGGCCGAGCGGTCTAAGGCGCCAGACTCAATCGAAAGATTCCTCTGATGCAGAGGGCTGAGTGTTCTGGTCCACGAATGTGGGCGTGAGTTCGAATCCCACTTCTGACATATAAACTTTTGATTCAAAGCCCTGCTAATTTTTCTTTATTTTTCAACACCTTATCTTCGAAATATACGTTCTTTTTTTAATTCTAAATGTTGCAAGCTATTTAATAATGTGTTTAGGTATAGTACATGGTGAAAAAAAGAATATCTTTTCAGCATTATTCAAGATTATTCAGTCTTCTGCAACTATATGTCCTAATACTTAACAACTTTCTTTTGGTGATCTTAAGTAGTATTCAAAATTAAGAGAAAAAAGAATAAAAAAGTTCAGGTATAATAATGTGAAAAAAAGAATGTCATTTTATCATAATTCAAGATTATTCAGTCTTCTGCAACTATATGTCCTAATACTTAAACACTTTCTTTTGGTGATCTTAAGTTGTACTTAAAATTCAGAGAAAAAAGAATAAAAAATTTCAGATATAATAAAAGACAGAGATTTGAGATAGTAAAAAAGGGGTTCATTTATCATAGTAGAGTAAGTTGTATGTCAGGATGGCCGAGTGGTCTAAGGCGCCAGACTCAAGGGAATGCTTCCCTTGATGCAGAGGGTTTGAGTGGTCTGGTCCACGAATGTGGGCGTGGGTTCAAATCCCACTTCTGACAGGTAAACTTATGTTTCAAATCCCGGCTAAAATTTCTTTATTTTTCAACACCGTATCTTCGAAATATTTATTCTTTTGATAATTTTAAATTATGCAAGCGATTTAGTAATGTGTTTAGGTATAGTGCATAGTGAAAAAAAGAATGTCTTTTTAGCAATATTCAAGAGTATTCAGTCTTCTGCAAATATATGTCCTAATACTTAACTATTTTATTTTAGTGATCTAAAGTAGTATTTAAAATTAAGAGAAAATCGAATAAAAAAGATTAGATATAATAAAAGACAGAGGTTTGAGATAGTAAAAAAGAAGCTCATTTATCATACTACAACAAAATGCATGTCAGGATGGCCGAGCGGTCTAAGGCGCCAGACTCACTCGAAAGATTCCTCTGATGCAGAGGGCTGAGTGTTCTGGTCCACGAATGTGGGCGTGAGTTCGAATCCCACTTCTGACATATAAACTTTTGATTCAAAGCCCTGCTAATTTTTCTTTATTTTTCAACACCTTATCTTCGAAATATACGTTCTTTTTTTAATTCTAAATGTTGCAAGCTATTTAATAATGTGTTTAGGTATAGTACATGGTGAAAAAAAGAATATCTTTTCAGCATTATTCAAGATTATTCAGTCTTCTGCAACTATATGTCCTAATACTTAACAACTTTCTTTTGGTGATCTTAAGTAGTATTCAAAATTAAGAGAAAAAAGAATAAAAAAGTTCAGATATAATAAAAGACAGAGGTTTGAGATAGTAAAGAAGAAGCTCATTTGTCATAGTACAGTAAAAGGCATGTCAGGATGGCCGAGCGGTCTAAGGCGCCAGACTCAATCGAAAGATTCCTCTGATGCAGAGGGCTGAGTGTTCTGGTCCACGAATGTGGGCGTGAGTTCGAATCCCACTTCTGACATATAAACTTTTGATTCAAAGCCCTGCTAATTTTTCTTTATTTTTCAACACCTTATCTTCGAAATATACGTTCTTTTTTTAATTCTAAATGTTGCAAGCTATTTAATAATGTGTTTAGGTATAGTACATGGTGAAAAAAAGAATGTCTTTTTAGCATTATTCAAGATTATTCAGTCTTCTGCAACTATATGTCCTAATACTTAACAACTTTCTTTTGGTGATCTTAAGTAGTATTTAAAATTAAGAGAAAAATGTTCAGATATAATAAAAGACAGAGGTTTGAGATAGTAAAAAAGGGGTTCATTTATCATAATCTAGGGCAAGTTGTATGTCAGGATGGCCGAGTGGTCTAAGGCGCCAGACTCAAGCGAAAGCTTCCTCTGATGCAGAGGTCTGAGTGTTCTGATCCACGAATATGGGCGTGGGTTCGAATCCCACTTCTGACTTATAAACTTTTGATTCAAAGCCCTGCTAATTTTTCTTGATTTTTCAACACCTTATCTTCGAAATATACATTCTTTTGTTAATTCTAAATGTTGCAAGCTATTTAATAATGTGTTTAGGTATAGCACATAGTGAAAAAAGAATGTCTTTTTAGCAATATTCAAGAGTATTCAGTCTTCTGCAAATATATGTCCTAATACTTAACTACTTTATTTTGGTGATTTTAAGTAGTATTTAAAATTAAGAGAAAAACGAGTAAAAAAGTTTAGATATAACAAAAGACAGAGGTTTGAGATAGTAAAAAAGAAGCTCATTTATCATACTACAGTATGTTGCATGTCTGGATGTCCGAGCGGTCTAAGGCGCCAGACTCAAGCGAAAGCTTCCTCTGATACAGAGGGCTGAGTGTTCTGGTCCACGAATGTGGGCGTGGGTTCGAATCCCACTTCTCACATATAAACTTTTGATTCAAAGCCCTGCAAATTTTTCTTTATTTTTCAACACCTTATCTTCGAAATATATATTCTTTTGTTAATTTTAAATTTTGCAAGAGATTTAGTAATGTGTTTAGGTATAGTACATGGTGAAAAAAAGAATATCTTTTCAGCATTATTCAAGATTATTCAGTCTTCTACAACTATATGTCCTAATACTTAACTATTTTATTTTAGTGATCTAAAGTGGTATTTAAAATTAAGAGAAGAACGAATAAAAAAGTTTAGATATAATAAAAGACAGAGGTTTGAGATAGTAAAAAAAGAACCTCATTTATCATAATAGAGTAAGGTGCACGTCAGGATGGCCGAGCGGTCTAAGGCGCCAGACTCAAGCGAAAGCTTCCTCTGATGCAGAGGGCTGAGTGTTCTGGTCCACGAATGTGGGCGTGAGTTCGAATCCCACTTCTGACATATAAACTTTTGATTCAAAGCCCTGCTAATTTTTCTTTATTTTTCAACACCTTATCTTCGAAATATACATTCTTTTGTTAATTCTAAATGTTGCAAGCTATTTAATAATGTGTTTAGGTATAGTACATGGTGAAAAAAAGAATATCTTTTCAGCATTATTCAAGATTATTCAGTCTTCTGCAACTATATGTCCTAATACTTAACAACTTTCTTTTGGTGATCTTAAGTAGTATTCAAAATTAAGAGAAAAAAGAATAAAAAAGTTCAGATATAATAAAAGACAGAGGTTTGAGATAGTAAAGAAGAAGCTCATTTGTCATAGTACAGTAAAAGGCATGTCAGGATGGCCGAGCGGTCTAAGGCGCCAGACTCAAGGGAACGCTTCCTCTGATGCAGAGGGCTGAGTGTTCTGGTCCACGAATGTGGGCGTGGGTTCGAATCCCACTTCTGACATATAAACTTTTTATTCAAAGCCCTGCTACTTTTTCTTTATTTTTCAACACCTTATCTTCGAAATATACATTCTTTTGTTAATTCTAAATGTTGCAAGCTATTAATAATGTGTTTAGGTATAGCACATAGTGAAAAAAAGAATGTCATTTTATCATAATTCAAGATTATTCAGTCTTCTGCAACTATATGTCCTAATACTTAAACACTTTCTTTTGGTGATCTTAAGTTGTACTTAAAATTCAGAGAAAAAAGAATAAAAAATTTCAGATATAATAAAAGACAGAGATTTGAGATAGTAAAAAAGGGGTTCATTTATCATAGTAGAGTAAGTTGTATGTCAGGATGGCCGAGTGGTCTAAGGCGCCAGACTCAAGGGAATGCTTCCCTTGATGCAGAGGGTTTGAGTGGTCTGGTCCACGAATGTGGGCGTGGGTTCAAATCCCACTTCTGACAGGTAAACTTATGTTTCAAATACCGGCTAAATTTTCTTTATTTTTCAACACCGTATCTTCGAAATATTTATTCTTTTGATAATTTTAAATTATGCAAGCGATTTAGTAATGTGTTTAGGTATAGTGCATAGTGAAAAAAAGAATGTCTTTTTAGCAATATTCAAGAGTATTCAGTCTTCTGCAAATATATGTCCTAATACTTAACTATTTTATTTTAGTGATCTAAAGTAGTATTTAAAATTAAGAGAAAATCGAATAAAAAAGATTAGATATAATAAAAGACAGAGGTTTGAGATAGTAAAAAAGAAGCTCATTTATCATACTACAATAAAATGCATGTCAGGATGGCCGAGCGGTCTAAGGCGCCAGACTCAATCGAAAGATTCCTCTGATGCAGAGGGCTGAGTGTTTTGGTCCACGAATGTGGGCGTGGGTTCGAATCCCACTTCTGAAATATAAACTTTTGATTGAAAGACCTGCTAATTTTTCATTATTTTTCAACACCTTATTTTCGAAATATATATTCTTTTGTTAATTCTAAATGTTGCAAGCTATTTAATAATGTGTTTAGGTATAGCACATAGTGAAAAAAAGAATGTCATTTTATCATAATTCAAGATTATTCAGTCTTCTGCAACTATATGTCCTAATACTTAACAACTTTCTTTTGGTGATCTTAAGTTGTACTTAAAATTCAGAGAAAAAAGAATAAAAAAGTTCAGATATAATAAAAGACAGAGGTTTGAGATAGTAAAAAAGGGGTTCATTTATCATAGTAGAGTAAGTTGTATGTCAGGATGGCCGAGTGGTCTAAGGCGCCAGACTCAAGCGAAAGCTTGCTCTGATGCAGAGGGCTGAGTGTTCTGGTCCACGAATGTGGGCGTTGGTTCGAATCTCACTTCTGACATATAAACTTTTGATTCAAAGCCCTGCTAATTTTTCTTTATTTTTCAACACCTTATCTTCGAAATATACATTCTTTTGTTAATTCTAAATGTTGCAAGCTATTTAATAATGTGTTTAGGTATAGCACATAGTGAAAAAAGAATGTCTTTTTAGCAATATTCAAGATTATTCAGTCTTCTGCAACTATATGCCCTAATACTTAACAACTTTCTTTTGGTGATCTTAAGTAGTATTTAAAATTCAGAGAAAAAAGAATAAAAAAGTTCAGATATAATAAAAGACAGAGGTTTGAGATAGTAAAAAAGGGGTTCATTTATCATAGTAGAACAAGTTGTATGTCAGGATGGCCGAGTGGTCTAAGGCGCCAGACTCAAGCGAAAGCTTCCTCCGATGCAGAGGGCTGAGTATTCTGGTCCACGTATGTGGGCGTGGGTTCGAATCCCACTTCTGACATATAAACTTTTGATTCAAAGCCCTGCTAATTTTTCTTGATTTTTCAACACCTTATCTTCGAAATATACATTCTTTTGTTAATTCTAAATGTTGCAAGCTATTTAATAATGTGTTTAGGTATAGCACATAGTGAAAAAAAGAATGTCATTTTATCATAATTCAAGATTATTCAGTCTTCTGCAACTATATGTCCTAATACTTAACAACTTTCTTTTGGTGATCTTAAGTTGTACTTAAAATTCAGAGAAAAAAGAATAAAAAAGTTCAGATATAATAAAAGACAGAGGTTTGAGATAGTAAAAAAGGGGTTCATTTATCATAGTAGAGTAAGTTGTATGTCAGGATGGCCGAGTGGTCTAAGGCGCCAGACTCAAGCGAAAGCTTGCTCTGATGCAGAGGGCTGAGTGTTCTGGTCCACGAATGTGGGCGTTGGTTCGAATCCCACTTCTGACATATAAACTTTTGATTGTAAGCCCTGCTAATTTTTCTTTATTTTTCAACACCTTATCTTCGAAATATACATTCTTTTGTTAATTCTAAATGTTGCAAGCTATTTAATAATGTGTTTAGGTATAGCACATAGTGAAAAAAAGAATGTCTTTTTAGCATTATTCAAGAATATTCAGTCTTCTGCAACTATATGTCCTAATACTTAACAACTTTCTTTTGGTGATCTTAAGTAGTATTTAAAATTAAGAGAAAAATGTTCAGATATAATAAAAGACAGAGGTTTGAGATAGTAAAAAAGGGGTTCATTTATCATAGTAGGGCAAGTTGTATGTCAGGATGGCCGAGTGGTCTAAGGCGCCAGACTCAAGCGAAAGCTTCCTCTGATGCAGAGGTCTGAGTGTTCTGATCCACGAATATGGGCGTGGGTTCGAATCCCACTTCTGACTTATAAACTTTTGATTCAAAGCCCTGCTAATTTTTCTTGATTTTTCAACACCTTATCTTCGAAATATACATTCTTTTGTTAATTCTAAATGTTGCAAGCTATTTAATAATGTGTTTAGGTATAGAACATAGTGAAAAAAGAATGTCTTTTTAGCAATATTCAAGAGTATTCAGTCTTCTGCAAATATATGTCCTAATACTTAACTACTTTATTTTGGTGATTTTAAGTAGTATTTAAAATTAAGAGAAAAACGAGTAAAAAAGTTTAGATATAACAAAAGACAGAGGTTTGAGATAGTAAAAAAGAAGCTCATTTATCATACTACAGTAAGTTGCATGTCTGGATGGCCGAGCGGTCTAAGGCGCCAGATTCAAGCGAAAGATTCCTCTGATACAGAGGGCTGAGTGTTCTGGTCCACGAATGTGGGCGTGGGTTCGAATCCCACTTCTCACATATAAGCTTTTGATTCAAAGCCCTGCGAATTTTTCTTTATTTTTCAACACCTTATCTTCGAAATATATATTCTTTTGTTAATTTTAAATTTTGCAAGAGATTTAGTAATGTGTTTAGGTATAGTACATGGTGAAAAAAAGAATATCTTTTCAGCATTATTCAAGATTATTCAGTCTTCTACAACTATATGTCCTAATACTTAACTATTTTATTTTAGTGATCTAAAGTAGTATTTAAAATTAAGAGAAGAACGAATAAAAAAGTTTAGATATAATAAAAGACAGAGGTTTGAGATAGTAAAAAAAGAACCTCATTTATCATAATACAGTAAGGAGCACGTCAGGATGGCCGAGCGGTCTAAGGCGCCAGACTCAAGCGAAAGCTTCCTCTGATGCAGAGGGCTGAGTGTTCTGGTCCACGAATGTGGGCGTGAGTTCGAATCCCACTTCTGACATATAAACTTTTGATTCAAAGCCCTGCTAATTTTTCTTGATTTTTCAACACCTTATCTTCGAAATATACATTCTTTTGTTAATTCTAAATGTTGCAAGCTATTTAATAATGTGTTTAGGTATAGCACATAGTGAAAAAAAGAATGTCTTTTTAGCATTATTCAAGATTATTCAGTCTTCTGCAACTATATGTCCTAATACTTAACAACTTTCTTTTGGTGATCTTAAGTAGTATTCAAAATTAAGAGAAAAAAGAATAAAAAAGTTCTGATATAATAAAAGACAGAGGTTTGAGATAGTAAAAAAGGGGTTCATTTATCATAGTAGAGCAAGTTGTATGTCAGGATGGCCGAGTGGTCTAAGGCGCCAGACTCAAGCGGAAGCTTTCTCTGATGCAGAGGGCTGAGTGTTCTGGTCCACGAATGTGGGCGTGGGTTCGAATCCCACTTCTGACATATAAACTTTTGATTAAAAGACCTGCTAATTTTTCTTTATTTTTCAACACCTTATTTTCGAAATATATATTCTTTTGTTAATTCTAAATGTTGCAAGCTATTAATAATGTGTTTAGGTATAGCACATAGTGAAAAAAAGAATGTCATTTTATCATAATTCAAGATTATTCAGTCTTCTGCAACTATATGTCCTAATACTTAAACACTTTCTTTTGGTGATCTTAAGTTGTACTTAAAATTCAGAGAAAAAAGAATAAAAAATTTCAGATATAATAAAAGACAGAGATTTGAGATAGTAAAAAAGGGGTTCATTTATCATAGTAGAGTAAGTTGTATGTCAGGATGGCCGAGTGGTCTAAGGCGCCAGACTCAAGGGAATGCTTCCCTTGATGCAGAGGGTTTGAGTGGTCTGGTCCACGAATGTGGGCGTGGGTTCAAATCCCACTTCTGACAGGTAAACTTATGTTTCAAATCCCGGCTAAAATTTCTTTATTTTTCAACACCGTATCTTCGAAATATTTATTCTTTTGATAATTTTAAATTATGCAAGCGATTTAGTAATGTGTTTAGGTATAGTGCATAGTGAAAAAAAGAATGTCTTTTTAGCAATATTCAAGAGTATTCAGTCTTCTGCAAATATATGTCCTAATACTTAACTATTTTATTTTAGTGATCTAAAGTAGTATTTAAAATTAAGAGAAAATCGAATAAAAAAGATTAGATATAATAAAAGACAGAGGTTTGAGATAGTAAAAAAGAAGCTCATTTATCATACTACAACAAAATGCATGTCAGGATGGCCGAGCGGTCTAAGGCGCCAGACTCAATCGAAAGATTCCTCTGATGCAGAGGGCTGAGTGTTCTGGTCCACGAATGTGGGCGTGAGTTCGAATCCCACTTCTGACATATAAACTTTTGATTCAAAGCCCTGCTAATTTTTCTTTATTTTTCAACACCTTATCTTCGAAATATACGTTCTTTTTTTAATTCTAAATGTTGCAAGCTATTTAATAATGTGTTTAGGTATAGTACATGGTGAAAAAAAGAATATCTTTTCAGCATTATTCAAGATTATTCAGTCTTCTGCAACTATATGTCCTAATACTTAACAACTTTCTTTTGGTGATCTTAAGTAGTATTCAAAATTAAGAGAAAAAAGAATAAAAAAGTTCAGATATAATAAAAGACAGAGGTTTGAGATAGTAAAGAAGAAGCTCATTTGTCATAGTACAGTAAAAGGCATGTCAGGATGGCCGAGCGGTCTAAGGCGCCAGACTCAATCGAAAGATTCCTCTGATGCAGAGGGCTGAGTGTTCTGGTCCACGAATGTGGGCGTGAGTTCGAATCCCACTTCTGACATATAAACTTTTGATTCAAAGCCCTGCTAATTTTTCTTTATTTTTCAACACCTTATCTTCGAAATATACGTTCTTTTTTTAATTCTAAATGTTGCAAGCTATTTAATAATGTGTTTAGGTATAGTACATGGTGAAAAAAAGAATGTCTTTTTAGCATTATTCAAGATTATTCAGTCTTCTGCAAATATATGTCCTAATACTTAACAACTTTCTTTTGGTGATCTTAAGTAGTATTTAAAATTAAGAGAAAAATGTTCAGATATAATAAAAGACAGAGGTTTGAGATAGTAAAAAAGGGGTTCATTTATCATAATCTAGGGCAAGTTGTATGTCAGGATGGCCGAGTGGTCTAAGGCGCCAGACTCAAGCGAAAGCTTCCTCTGATGCAGAGGTCTGAGTGTTCTGATCCACGAATATGGGCGTGGGTTCGAATCCCACTTCTGACTTATAAACTTTTGATTCAAAGCCCTGCTAATTTTTCTTGATTTTTCAACACCTTATCTTCGAAATATACATTCTTTTGTTAATTCTAAATGTTGCAAGCTATTTAATAATGTGTTTAGGTATAGCACATAGTGAAAAAAGAATGTCTTTTTAGCAATATTCAAGAGTATTCAGTCTTCTGCAAATATATGTCCTAATACTTAACTACTTTATTTTGGTGATTTTAAGTAGTATTTAAAATTAAGAGAAAAACGAGTAAAAAAGTTTAGATATAACAAAAGACAGAGGTTTGAGATAGTAAAAAAGAAGCTCATTTATCATACTACAGTATGTTGCATGTCTGGATGTCCGAGCGGTCTAAGGCGCCAGACTCAAGCGAAAGCTTCCTCTGATACAGAGGGCTGAGTGTTCTGGTCCACGAATGTGGGCGTGGGTTCGAATCCCACTTCTCACATATAAACTTTTGATTCAAAGCCCTGCAAATTTTTCTTTATTTTTCAACACCTTATCTTCGAAATATATATTCTTTTGT
This sequence comes from Maratus speciosus, assembly GCA_963932465.1. Taxonomy (NCBI): domain Eukaryota; kingdom Metazoa; phylum Arthropoda; class Arachnida; order Araneae; family Salticidae; genus Maratus; species Maratus speciosus. The sequence goes on along the minus strand of OZ010794.1, from coordinate 173,550,739 downwards.
TAATTTTAAATTTTGCAAGAGATTTAGTAATGTGTTTAGGTATAGTACATGGTGAAAAAAAGAATATCTTTTCAGCATTATTCAAGATTATTCAGTCTTCTACAACTATATGTCCTAATACTTAACTATTTTATTTTAGTGATCTAAAGTGGTATTTAAAATTAAGAGAAGAACGAATAAAAAAGTTTAGATATAATAAAAGACAGAGGTTTGAGATAGTAAAAAAAGAACCTCATTTATCATAATAGAGTAAGGTGCACGTCAGGATGGCCGAGCGGTCTAAGGCGCCAGACTCAAGCGAAAGCTTCCTCTGATGCAGAGGGCTGAGTGTTCTGGTCCACGAATGTGGGCGTGAGTTCGAATCCCACTTCTGACATATAAACTTTTGATTCAAAGCCCTGCTAATTTTTCTTTATTTTTCAACACCTTATCTTCGAAATATACATTCTTTTGTTAATTCTAAATGTTGCAAGCTATTTAATAATGTGTTTAGGTATAGTACATGGTGAAAAAAAGAATATCTTTTCAGCATTATTCAAGATTATTCAGTCTTCTGCAACTATATGTCCTAATACTTAACAACTTTCTTTTGGTGATCTTAAGTAGTATTCAAAATTAAGAGAAAAAAGAATAAAAAAGTTCAGATATAATAAAAGACAGAGGTTTGAGATAGTAAAGAAGAAGCTCATTTGTCATAGTACAGTAAAAGGCATGTCAGGATGGCCGAGCGGTCTAAGGCGCCAGACTCAAGGGAACGCTTCCTCTGATGCAGAGGGCTGAGTGTTCTGGTCCACGAATGTGGGCGTGGGTTCGAATCCCACTTCTGACATATAAACTTTTTATTCAAAGCCCTGCTACTTTTTCTTTATTTTTCAACACCTTATCTTCGAAATATACATTCTTTTGTTAATTCTAAATGTTGCAAGCTATTAATAATGTGTTTAGGTATAGCACATAGTGAAAAAAAGAATGTCATTTTATCATAATTCAAGATTATTCAGTCTTCTGCAACTATATGTCCTAATACTTAAACACTTTCTTTTGGTGATCTTAAGTTGTACTTAAAATTCAGAGAAAAAAGAATAAAAAATTTCAGATATAATAAAAGACAGAGATTTGAGATAGTAAAAAAGGGGTTCATTTATCATAGTAGAGTAAGTTGTATGTCAGGATGGCCGAGTGGTCTAAGGCGCCAGACTCAAGGGAATGCTTCCCTTGATGCAGAGGGTTTGAGTGGTCTGGTCCACGAATGTGGGCGTGGGTTCAAATCCCACTTCTGACAGGTAAACTTATGTTTCAAATACCGGCTAAATTTTCTTTATTTTTCAACACCGTATCTTCGAAATATTTATTCTTTTGATAATTTTAAATTATGCAAGCGATTTAGTAATGTGTTTAGGTATAGTGCATAGTGAAAAAAAGAATGTCTTTTTAGCAATATTCAAGAGTATTCAGTCTTCTGCAAATATATGTCCTAATACTTAACTATTTTATTTTAGTGATCTAAAGTAGTATTTAAAATTAAGAGAAAATCGAATAAAAAAGATTAGATATAATAAAAGACAGAGGTTTGAGATAGTAAAAAAGAAGCTCATTTATCATACTACAATAAAATGCATGTCAGGATGGCCGAGCGGTCTAAGGCGCCAGACTCAATCGAAAGATTCCTCTGATGCAGAGGGCTGAGTGTTTTGGTCCACGAATGTGGGCGTGGGTTCGAATCCCACTTCTGAAATATAAACTTTTGATTGAAAGACCTGCTAATTTTTCATTATTTTTCAACACCTTATTTTCGAAATATATATTCTTTTGTTAATTCTAAATGTTGCAAGCTATTTAATAATGTGTTTAGGTATAGCACATAGTGAAAAAAAGAATGTCATTTTATCATAATTCAAGATTATTCAGTCTTCTGCAACTATATGTCCTAATACTTAACAACTTTCTTTTGGTGATCTTAAGTTGTACTTAAAATTCAGAGAAAAAAGAATAAAAAAGTTCAGATATAATAAAAGACAGAGGTTTGAGATAGTAAAAAAGGGGTTCATTTATCATAGTAGAGTAAGTTGTATGTCAGGATGGCCGAGTGGTCTAAGGCGCCAGACTCAAGCGAAAGCTTGCTCTGATGCAGAGGGCTGAGTGTTCTGGTCCACGAATGTGGGCGTTGGTTCGAATCTCACTTCTGACATATAAACTTTTGATTCAAAGCCCTGCTAATTTTTCTTTATTTTTCAACACCTTATCTTCGAAATATACATTCTTTTGTTAATTCTAAATGTTGCAAGCTATTTAATAATGTGTTTAGGTATAGCACATAGTGAAAAAAGAATGTCTTTTTAGCAATATTCAAGATTATTCAGTCTTCTGCAACTATATGCCCTAATACTTAACAACTTTCTTTTGGTGATCTTAAGTAGTATTTAAAATTCAGAGAAAAAAGAATAAAAAAGTTCAGATATAATAAAAGACAGAGGTTTGAGATAGTAAAAAAGGGGTTCATTTATCATAGTAGAACAAGTTGTATGTCAGGATGGCCGAGTGGTCTAAGGCGCCAGACTCAAGCGAAAGCTTCCTCTGATGCAGAGGGCTGAGTATTCTGGTCCACGTATGTGGGCGTGGGTTCGAATCCCACTTCTGACATATAAACTTTTGATTCAAAGCCCTGCTAATTTTTCTTGATTTTTCAACACCTTATCTTCGAAATATACATTCTTTTGTTAATTCTAAATGTTGCAAGCTATTTAATAATGTGTTTAGGTATAGCACATAGTGAAAAAAAGAATGTCATTTTATCATAATTCAAGATTATTCAGTCTTCTGCAACTATATGTCCTAATACTTAACAACTTTCTTTTGGTGATCTTAAGTTGTACTTAAAATTCAGAGAAAAAAGAATAAAAAAGTTCAGATATAATAAAAGACAGAGGTTTGAGATAGTAAAAAAGGGGTTCATTTATCATAGTAGAGTAAGTTGTATGTCAGGATGGCCGAGTGGTCTAAGGCGCCAGACTCAAGCGAAAGCTTGCTCTGATGCAGAGGGCTGAGTGTTCTGGTCCACGAATGTGGGCGTTGGTTCGAATCCCACTTCTGACATATAAACTTTTGATTGTAAGCCCTGCTAATTTTTCTTTATTTTTCAACACCTTATCTTCGAAATATACATTCTTTTGTTAATTCTAAATGTTGCAAGCTATTTAATAATGTGTTTAGGTATAGCACATAGTGAAAAAAAGAATGTCTTTTTAGCATTATTCAAGAATATTCAGTCTTCTGCAACTATATGTCCTAATACTTAACAACTTTCTTTTGGTGATCTTAAGTAGTATTTAAAATTAAGAGAAAAATGTTCAGATATAATAAAAGACAGAGGTTTGAGATAGTAAAAAAGGGGTTCATTTATCATAGTAGGGCAAGTTGTATGTCAGGATGGCCGAGTGGTCTAAGGCGCCAGACTCAAGCGAAAGCTTCCTCTGATGCAGAGGTCTGAGTGTTCTGATCCACGAATATGGGCGTGGGTTCGAATCCCACTTCTGACTTATAAACTTTTGATTCAAAGCCCTGCTAATTTTTCTTGATTTTTCAACACCTTATCTTCGAAATATACATTCTTTTGTTAATTCTAAATGTTGCAAGCTATTTAATAATGTGTTTAGGTATAGCACATAGTGAAAAAAGAATGTCTTTTTAGCAATATTCAAGAGTATTCAGTCTTCTGCAAATATATGTCCTAATACTTAACTACTTTATTTTGGTGATTTTAAGTAGTATTTAAAATTAAGAGAAAAACGAGTAAAAAAGTTTAGATATAACAAAAGACAGAGGTTTGAGATAGTAAAAAAGAAGCTCATTTATCATACTACAGTAAGTTGCATGTCTGGATGGCCGAGCGGTCTAAGGCGCCAGATTCAAGCGAAAGATTCCTCTGATACAGAGGGCTGAGTGTTCTGGTCCACGAATGTGGGCGTGGGTTCGAATCCCACTTCTCACATATAAGCTTTTGATTCAAAGCCCTGCGAATTTTTCTTTATTTTTCAACACCTTATCTTCGAAATATATATTCTTTTGTTAATTTTAAATTTTGCAAGAGATTTAGTAATGTGTTTAGGTATAGTACATGGTGAAAAAAAGAATATCTTTTCAGCATTATTCAAGATTATTCAGTCTTCTACAACTATATGTCCTAATACTTAACTATTTTATTTTAGTGATCTAAAGTAGTATTTAAAATTAAGAGAAGAACGAATAAAAAAGTTTAGATATAATAAAAGACAGAGGTTTGAGATAGTAAAAAAAGAACCTCATTTATCATAATACAGTAAGGAGCACGTCAGGATGGCCGAGCGGTCTAAGGCGCCAGACTCAAGCGAAAGCTTCCTCTGATGCAGAGGGCTGAGTGTTCTGGTCCACGAATGTGGGCGTGAGTTCGAATCCCACTTCTGACATATAAACTTTTGATTCAAAGCCCTGCTAATTTTTCTTGATTTTTCAACACCTTATCTTCGAAATATACATTCTTTTGTTAATTCTAAATGTTGCAAGCTATTTAATAATGTGTTTAGGTATAGCACATAGTGAAAAAAAGAATGTCTTTTTAGCATTATTCAAGATTATTCAGTCTTCTGCAACTATATGTCCTAATACTTAACAACTTTCTTTTGGTGATCTTAAGTAGTATTCAAAATTAAGAGAAAAAAGAATAAAAAAGTTCTGATATAATAAAAGACAGAGGTTTGAGATAGTAAAAAAGGGGTTCATTTATCATAGTAGAGCAAGTTGTATGTCAGGATGGCCGAGTGGTCTAAGGCGCCAGACTCAAGCGAAAGCTTTCTCTGATGCAGAGGGCTGAGTGTTCTGGTCCACGAATGTGGGCGTGGGTTCGAATCCCACTTCTGACATATAAACTTTTGATTAAAAGACCTGCTAATTTTTCTTTATTTTTCAACACCTTATTTTCGAAATATATATTCTTTTGTTAATTTTAAATTTTGCAAGAGATTTAATAATGTGTTTAGGTATAGCACATAGTGAAAAAAAGAATGTCATTTTATCATAATTCAAGATTATTCAGTCTTCTGCAACTATATGTCCTAATACTTACTTTCTTTTGGTGATCTTAAGTTGTACTTAAAATTCAGAGAAAAAAGAATACAAAATTTCAGATATAATAAAAGACAGAGATTTGAGATAGTAAAAAAGGGGTTCATTTATCATAGTAGAGTAAGTTGTATGTCAGGATGGCCGAGTGGTCTAAGGCGCCAGACTCAAGGGAATGCTTCCTTTGATGCAGAGGGTTTGAGTGGTCTGGTCCACGAATGTGGGCGTGGGTTCAAATCCCACTTCTGACAGGTAAACTTATGTTTCAAATCCCGGCTAAATTTTCTTTATTTTTCAACACCGTATCTTCGAAATATTTATTCTTTTGATAATTTTAAATTATGCAAGCGATTTAGTAATGTGTTTAAGTATAGTGCATAGTGAAAAAAAGAATGTCTTTTTAGCAATATTCAAGAGTATTCAGTCTTCTGCAAATATATGTCCTAATACTTAAATATTTTATTTTAGTGATCTAAAGTAGTATTTAAAATTAAGAGAAAATCGAATAAAAAAGATTAGATATAATAAAAGACAGAGGTTTGAGATAGTAAAAAAGAAGCTCATTTATCATACTACAACAAAATGCATGTCAGGATGGCCGAGCGGTCTAAGGCGCCAGACTCAATCGAAAGATTCCTCTGATGCAGAGGGCTGAGAGTTCTGGTCCACGAATGTGGGCGTGAGTTCGAATCCCACTTCTGACATATAAACTTTTGATTCAAATCCCTGCTAATTTTTCTTTATTTTTCAACACCTGATCTTCGAAATATACGTTCTTTTTTTAATTCTAAATGTTGCAAGCTATTTAATAATGTGTTTAGGTATAGTACATGGTGAAAAAAAGAATATCTTTTCAGCATTATTCAAGATTATTCAGTCTTCTGCAACTATATGTCCTAATACTTAACAACTTTCTTTTGGTGATCTTAAGTAGTATTCAAAATTAAGAGAAAAAAGAATAAAAAAGTTCAGATATAATAAAAGACAGAGGTTTGAGATAGTAAAGAAGAAGCTCATTTGTCATAGTACAATAAAAGGCATGTCAGGATGGCCGAGCGGTCTAAGGCGCCAGACTCAAGGGAACGCTTCCTCTGATGCAGAGGGCTGAGTGTTCTGGTCCACGAATGTGGGCGTGGGTTCGAATCCCACTTCTGACATATAAACTTTTTATTCAAAGCCCTGCTACTTTTTCTTTATTTTTCAACACCTTATCTTCGAAATATACATTCTTTTGTTAATTCTAAATGTTGCAAGCTATTTAATAATGTGTTTAGGTATAGCACATAGTGAAAAAAAGAATGTCTTTTTAGCATTATTCAAGATTATTCAGTCTTCTGCAACTATATGTCCTAATACTTAACAACTTTCTTTTGGTGATCTTAAGTAGTATTTAAAATTAAGAGAAAAATGTTCAGATATAATAAAAGACAGAGGTTTGAGATAGTAAAAAAGGGGTTCATTTATCATAGTAGGGCAAGTTGTATGTCAGGATGGCCGAGTGGTCTAAGGCGCCAGACTCACGCGAAAGCTTCCTCTGATGCAGAGGTCTGAGTGTTCTGATCCACGAATAAGGGCGTGGGTTCGAATCCCACTTCTGACTTATAAACTTTTGATTCAAAGCCCTGCTAATTTTTCTTGATTTTTCAACACCTTATCTTCGTAATATACATTCTTTTGTTAATTCTAAATGTTGCAAGCTATTTAATAATGTGTTTAGGTATAGCACATAGTGAAAAAAGAATGTCTTTTTAGCAATATTCAAGAGTATTCAGTCTTCTGCAAATATATGTCCTAATACTTAACTACTTTATTTTGGTGATTTTAAGTAGTATTTAAAATTAAGAGAAAAACGAGTAAAAAAGTTTAGATATAACAAAAGACAGAGGTTTGAGATAGTAAAAAAGAAGCTCATTTATCATACTACAGTAAGTTGCATGTCTGGATGGCCGAGCGGTCTAAGGCGCCAGACTCAAGCGAAAGCTTCCTCTGATACAGAGGGCTAAGTGTTCTGGTCCACGAATGTGGGCGTGGGTTCGAATCCCACTTCTCACATATAAACTTTTGATTCAAAGCCCTGCGAATTTTTCTTTATTTTTCAACACCTTATCTTCGAAATATATATTCTTTTGTTAATTTTAAATTTTGCAAGAGATTTAGTAATGTGTTTAGGTATAGTACATGGTGAAAAAAAGAATATCTTTTCAGCATTATTCAAGATTATTCAGTCTTCTACAACTATATGTCCTAATACTTAACTATTTTATTTTAGTGATCTAAAGTAGTATTTAAAATTTAGAGAAGAACGAATAAAAAAGTTTAGATATAATAAAAGACAGAGGTTTGAGATAGTAAAAAAAGAACCTCATTTATCATAATACAGTAAGGGGCACGTCAGGATGGCCGAGCGGTCTAAGGCGCCAGACTCAAGGGAATGCTTCCTTTGATGCAGAGGGTTTGAGTGTTCTGATCCACGAATATGGGCGTGGGTTCGAATCCCACTTCTGACTTATAAACTTTTGATTCAAAGCCCTGCTAATTTTTCTTGATTTTTCAACACCTTATCTTCGAAATATACATTCTTTTGTTAATTCTAAATGTTGCAAGCTATTTAATAATGTGTTTAGGTATAGCACATAGTGAAAAAAAGAATGTCTTTTTAGCATTATTCAAGATTATTCAGTCTTCTGCAACTATATGTCCTAATACTTAACAACTTTCTTTTGGTGATCTTAAGTAGTATTCAAAATTAAGAGAAAAAAGAATAAAAAAGTTCAGATATAATAAAAGACAGAGGTTTGAGATAGTAAAGAAGAAGCTCATTCGTCATAGTGCAGTAAAAGGCATGTCAGGATGGCCGAGCGGTCTAAGGCGCCAGACTCAAGCGAACGCTTCCTCTGATGCAGAGGGCTGAGTGTTCTGGTCCACGAATGTGGGCGTGGGTTCGAATCCCACTTCTGACATATAAACTTTTGATTAAAAGACCTGCTAATTTTTCTTTATTTTTCAACACCTTATTTTCGAAATATATATTCTTTTGTTAATTTTAAATTTTGCAAGAGATTTAATAATGTGTTTAGGTATAGCACATAGTGAAAAAAAGAATGTCATTTTATCATAATTCAAGATTATTCAGTCTTATGCAACTATATGTCCTAATACTTAAACACTTTCTTTTGGTGATCTTAAGTTGTACTTAAAATTCAGAGAAAAAAGAATAAAAAATTTCAGATATAATAAAAGACAGAGATTTGAGATAGTAAAAAAGGGGTTCATTTATCATAGTAGAGTAAGTTGTATGTCAGGATGGCCGAGTGGTCTAAGGCGCCAGACTCAAGGGAATGCTTCCTTTGATGCAGAGGGTTTGAGTGGTCTGATCCACGAATGTGGGCGTTGGTTCAAATCCCACTTCTGACAGGTAAACTTATGTTTCAAATCCCGGCTAAATTTTCTTTATTTTTCAACACCGTATCTTCGAAATATTTATTCTTTTGATAATTTTAAATTATGCAAGCGATTTAGTAATGTGTTTAGGTATAGTGCATAGTGAAAAAAAGAATGTCTTTTTAGCAATATTCAAGAGTATTCAGTCTTCTGCAAATATATGTCCTAATACTTAACTATTTTATTTTAGTGATCTAAAGTAGTATTTAAAATTAAGAGAAAATCGAATAAAAAAGATTAGATATAATAAAAGACAGAGGTTTGAGATAGTAAAAAAGAAGCTCATTTATCATACTACAATAAAATGCATGTCAGGATGGCCGAGCGGTCTAAGGCGCCAGACTCAATCGAAAGATTACTCTGATGCAGAGGGCTGAGTGTTCTGGTCCACGAATGTGGGCGTGGGTTCGAATCCCACTTCTGACATATAAACTTTTTATTCAAAGCCCTGCTAATTTTTCTTTATTTTTCAACACCTTGTCTTCGGAATATACATTCTTTTGTTAATTCTAAATGTTGCAAGCTATTTAATAATGTGTTTAGGTATAGCACATAGTGAAAAAAAGAATGTCTTTTTAGCATTATTCAAGATTATTCAGTCTTCTGCAACTATATGTCCTAATACTTAAAAACTTTCTTTTGGTGATCTTAAGTAGTATTTAAAATTAAGAGAAAAAAGTTCAGATATAATAAAAGACAGAGGTTTGAGATAGTAAAAAAGGGGTTCATTTATCATAGTAGAGTAAGTTCTATGTCAGGATGGCCGAGTGGTCTAAGGCGCCAGACTCAAGCGAAAGCTTTCTCTGATGCAGAGGGCTGAGTGTTCTGGTCCACGAATGTGGGCGTGGGTTCGAATCCCACTTCTGACATATAAACTTTTGATTAAAAGACCTGCTAATTTTTCTTTATTTTTCAACACCTTATTTTCGAAATATATATTCTTTTGTTAATTTTAAATTTTGCAAGAGATTTAATAATGTGTTTAGGTATAGCACATAGTGAAAAAAGAATGTCTTTTTAGCAATATTCAAGAGTATTCAGTCTTCTGCAAATATATGTCCTAATACTTAACTACTTTATTTTGGTGATTTTAAGTAGTATTTAAAATTAAGAGAAAAACGAGTAAAAAAGTTTAGATATAACAAAAGACAGAGGTTTGAGATAGTAAAAAAGAAGCTCATTTATCATACTACAGTAAGTTGCATGTCTGGATGGCCGAGCGGTCTAAGGCGCCAGACTCAAGCGAAAGCTTCCTCTGATACAGAGGGCTGAGTGTTCTGGTCCACGAATGTGGGCGTGGGTTCGAATCCCACTTCTCACATATAAACTTTTGATTCAAAGCCCTGCGAATTTTTCTTTATTTTTCAACACCTTATCTTCGAAATATATATTCTTTTGTTAATTTTAAATTTTGCAAGAGATTTAGTAATGTGTTTAGGTATAGTACATGGTGAAAAAAAGAATATCTTTTCAGCATTATTCAAGATTATTCAGTCTTCTACAACTATATGTCCTAATACTTAACTATTTTATTTTAGTGATCTAAAGTAGTATTTAAAATTTAGAGAAGAACGAATAAAAAAGTTTAGATATAATAAAAGACAGAGGTTTGAGATAGTAAAAAAAGAACCTCATTTATCATAATACAGTAAGGGGCACGTCAGGATGGCCGAGCGGTCTAAGGCGACAGACTCAAGCGAAAGCTTCCTCAGATGCAGAGGGCTGAGTGTTCTGGTCCACGAATGTGGGCGTGGGTTCGAATCCCACTTCTGACATATAAACTTTTTATTCAAAGCCCTGCTAATTTTTCTTTATTTTTCAACACCTTATCTTCGGAATATACATTCTTTTGTTAATTCTAAATGTTGCAAGCTATTTAATAATGTGTTTAGGTATAGCACATAGTGAAAAAAAGAATGTCTTTTTAGCATTATTCAAGATTATTCAGTCTTCTGCAACTATATGTCCTAATACTTAACAACTTTCTTTTGGTGATCTTAAGTAGTATTGAAAATTAAGAGAAAAAAGTTCAGATATAATAAAAGACAGAGGTTTGAGATAGTAAAAAAGGGGTTCATTTATCATAGCAGGGCAAGTTGTATGTCAGGATGGCCGAGTGGTCTAAGGCGCCAGACTCAAGCGAAATCTTCCTCTGATGCAGAGGTCTGAGTGTTCTGATCCACGAATATGGGCGTGGGTTCGAATCCCACTTCTGACTTATAAACTTTTGATTCAAAGCCCTGCTAATTTTTCTTGATTTTTCAACACCTTATCTTCGAAATATACATTCTTTTGTTAATTCTAAATGTTGCAAGCTATTTAATAATGTGTTTAGGTATAGCACATAGTGAAAAAAAGAATGTCTTTTTAGCATTATTCAAGATTATTCAGTCTTCTGCAACTATATGTCCTAATACTTAACAACTTTCTTTTGGTGATCTTAAGTAGTATTCAAAATTAAGAGAAAAAAGAATAAAAAAGTTCAGATATAATAAAAGACAGAGGTTTGAGATAGTAAAGAAGAAGCTCATTCGTCATAGTGCAGTAAAAGGCATGTCAGGATGGCCGAGCGGTCTAAGGCGCCAGACTCAAGCGAACGCTTCCTCTGATGCAGAGGGCTGAGTGTTCTGGTCCACGAATGTGGGCGTGGGTTCGAATCCCACTTCTGACATATAAACTTTTGATTAAAAGACCTGCTAATTTTTCTTTATTTTTCAACACCTTATTTTCGAAATATATATTCTTTTGTTAATTTTAAATTTTGCAAGAGATTTAATAATGTGTTTAGGTATAGCACATAGTGAAAAAAAGAATGTCATTTTATCATAATTCAAGATTATTCAGTCTTCTGCAACTATATGTCCTAATACTTAAACACTTTCTTTTGGTGATCTTAAGTTGTACTTAAAATTCAGAGAAAAAAGAATAAAAAATTTCAGATATAATAAAAGACAGAGATTTGAGATAGTAAAAAAGGGGTTCATTTATCATAGTAGAGTAAGTTGTATGTCAGGATGGCCGAGTGGTCTAAGGCGCCAGACTCAAGGGAATGCTTCCTTTGATGCAGAGGGTTTGAGTGGTCTGATCCACGAATGTGGGCGTTGGTTCAAATTCCACTTCTGACAGGTAAACTTATGTTTCAAATCCCGGCTAAATTTTCTTTATTTTTCAACACCGTATCTTCGAAATATTTATTCTTTTGATAATTTTAAATTATGCAAGCGATTTAGTAATGTGTTTAGGTATAGTGCATAGTGAAAAAAAGAATGTCTTTTTAGCAATATTCAAGAGTATTCAGTCTTCTGCAAATATATGTCCTAATACTTAACTATTTTATTTTAGTGATCTAAAGTAGTATTTAAAATTAAGAGAAAATCGAATAAAAAAGATTAGATATAATAAAAGACAGAGGTTTGAGATAGTAAAAAAGAAGCTCATTTATCATACTACAATAAAATGCATGTCAGGATGGCCGAGCGGTCTAAGGCGCCAGACTCAATCGAAAGATTACTCTGATGCAGAGGGCTGAGTGTTCTGGTCCACGAATGTGGGCGTGGGTTCGAATCCCACTTCTGACATATAAACTTTTTATTCAAAGCCCTGCTAATTTTTCTTTATTTTTCAACACCTTATCTTCGGAATATACATTCTTTTGTTAATTCTAAATGTTGCAAGCTATTTAATAATGTGTTTAGGTATAGCACATAGTGAAAAAAAGAATGTCTTTTTAGCATTATTCAAGATTATTCAGTCTTCTGCAACTATATGTCCTAATACTTAACAACTTTCTTTTGGTGATCTTAAGTAGTATTTAAAATTAAGAGAAAAAAGTTCAGATATAATAAAAGACAGAGGTTTGAGATAGTAAAAAAGGGGTTCATTTATCATAGTAGAGTAAGTTCTATGTCAGGATGGCCGAGTGGTCTAAGGCGCCAGACTCAAGCGAAAGCTTGCTCTGATGCAGAGGGCTGAGTGTTCTGGTCCACGAATGTGGGCGTTGGTTCGAATCTCACTTCTGACATATAAACTTTTGATTCAAAGCCCTGCTAATTTTTCTTTAATTTTCAACACCTTATCTTCGAAATATACATTCTTTTGTTAATTCTAAATGTTGCAAGCTATTTAATAATGTGTTTAGGTATAGCACATAGTGAAAAAAAGAATGTCTTTTTAGCATTATTCAAGATTATTCAGTCTTCTGCAACTATATGTCCTAATACTTAACAACTTTCTTTTGGTGATCTTAAGTAGTATTCAAAATTAAGAGAAAAAAGAATAAAAAAGTTCTGATATAATAAAAGACAGAGGTTTGAGATAGTGAAAAAGGGGTTCATTTATCATAGTAGAGCAAGTTGTATGTCAGGATGGCCGAGTGGTCTAAGGCGCCAGACTCAAGCGAAAGCTTTCTCTGATGCAGAGGGCTGAGTGTTCTGGTCCACGAATGTGGGCGTGGGTTCGAATCCCACTTCTGACATATAAACTTTTGATTAAAAGACCTGCTAATTTTTCTTTATTTTTCAACACCTTATTTTCGAAATATATATTCTTTTGTTAATTTTAAATTATGCAAGCGATTTAGTAATGTGTTTAGGTATAGTGCATAGTGAAAAAAAGAATGTCTTTTTAGCAATATTCAAGAGTATTCAGTCTTCTGCAAATATATGTCCTAATACTTAACTATTTTATTTTAGTGATCTAAAGTAGTATTTAAAATTAAGAGAAAATCGAATAAAAAAGATTAGATATAATAAAAGACAGAGGTTTGAGATAGTAAAAAAGAAGCTCATTTATCATACTACAATAAAATGCATGTCAGGATGGCCGAGCGGTCTAAGGCGCCAGACTCAATCGAAAGATTCCTCTGATGCAGAGGGCTGAGTGTTCTGGTCCACGAATGTGGGCGTGAGTTCGAATCCCACTTCTGACATATAAACTTTTGATTCAAAGCCCTGCTAATTTTTCTTTATTTTTCAACACCTTATCTTCGATATATACGTTCTTTTTTTAATTCTAAATGTTGCAAGCTATTTAATAATGTGTTTAGGTATAGTACATGGTGAAAAAAAGAATATCTTTTCAGCATTATTCAAGATTATTCAGTCTTCTGCAACTATATGTCCTAATACTTAACAACTTTCTTTTGGTGATCTTAAGTAGTATTCAAAATTAAGAGAAAAAAGAATAAAAAAGTTCAGATATAATAAAAGACAGAGGTTTGAGATAGTAAAGAAGAAGCTCATTTGTCATAGTACAGTAAAAGGCATGTCAGGATGGCCGAGCGGTCTAAGGCGCCAGACTCAAGGGAACGCTTCCTCTGATGCAGAGGGCTGAGTGTTCTGGTCCACGAATGTGGGCGTGGGTTCGAATCCCACTTCTGACATATAAACTTTTTATTCAAAGCCCTGCTACTTTTTCTTTATTTTTCAACACCTTATCTTCGAAATATACATTCTTTTGTTAATTCTAAATGTTGCAAGCTATTTAATAATGTGTTTAGGTATAGCACATAGTGAAAAAAAGAATGTCTTTTTAGCATTATTCAAGATTATTCAGTCTTCTGCAACTATATGTCCTAATACTTAACAACTTTCTTTTGGTGATCTTAAGTAGTATTTAAAATTAAGAGAAAAATGTTCAGATATAATAAAAGACAGAGGTTTGAGATAGTAAAAAAGGGGTTCATTTATCATAGTAGAGTAAGTTCTATGTCAGGATGGCCGAGTGGTCTAAGGCGCCAGACTCAAGCGAAAGCTTGCTCTGATGCAGAGGGCTGAGTGTTCTGGTCCACGAATGTGGGCGTTGGTTCGAATCTCACTTCTGACATATAAACTTTTTATTCAAAGCCCTGCTAATTTTTCTTTATTTTTCAACACCTTATCTTCGAAATATACATTCTTTTGTTAATTCTAAATGTTGCAAGCTATTTAATAATGTGTTTAGTTATAGCACATAGTGAAAAAAGAATGTCTTTTTAGCAATATTCAAGATTATTCAGTCTTCTGCAAGTATATGCCCTAATACTTAACAACTTTCTTTTGGTGATCTTAAGTAGTATTTAAAATTCAGAGAAAAAAGAATAAAAAAGTTCAGATATAATAAAAGACAGAGGTTTGAGATAGTAAAAAAGGGGTTCATTTATCATAGTAGAGCAAGTTGTATGTCAGGATGGCCGAGTGGTTTAAGGCGCCAGACTCAAGCGAAAGCTTCCTCTGATGCAGAGGGCTGAGGATTCTGGTCCACGAATGTGGGCGTGGGTTCGCATCCCACTTCTGACATATAAACTTTTGATTCAAAGCCCTGCTAATTTTTCTTGATTTTTCAACACCTTATCTTCGAAATATACATTCTTTTGTTAATTCTAAATGTTGCAAGCTATTTAATAATGTGTTTAGGTATAGCACATAGTGAAAAAAAGAATGTCTTTTTAGCATTATTCAAGATTATTCAGTCTTCTGCAACTATATGTCCTAATACTTAACAACTTTCTTTTGGTGATCTTAAGTAGTATTCAAAATTAAGAGAAAAAAGAATAAAAAAGTTCTGATATAATAAAAGACAGAGGTTTGAGATAGTAAAAAAGGGGTTCATTTATCATAGTAGAGCAAGTTGTATGTCAGGATGGCCGAGTGGTCTAAGGCGCCAGACTCAAGCGAAAGCTTTCTCTGATGCAGAGGGCTGAGTGTTCTGGTCCACGAATGTGGGCGTGGGTTCGAATCCCACTTCTGACATATAAACTTTTGATTAAAAGACCTGCTAATTTTTCTTTATTTTTCAACACCTTATTTTCGAAATATATATTCTTTTGTTAATTTTAAATTTTGCAAGAGATTTAATAATGTGTTTAGGTATAGCACATAGTGAAACAAAGAATGTCATTTTATCATAATTCAAGATTATTCAGTCTTCTGCAACTATATGTCCTAATACTTAAACACTTTCTTTTGGTGATCTTAAGTTGTACTTAAAATTCAGAGAAAAAAGAAGAAAAAATTTCAGATATAATAAAAGACAGAGATTTGAGATAGTAAAAAAGGGGTTCATTTATCATAGTAGAGTAAGTTGTATGTCAGGATGGCCGAGTGGTCTAAGGCGCCAGACTCAAGGGAATGCTTCCTTTGATGCAGAGGGTTTGAGTGGTCTGGTGAACGAATGTGGGCGTGGGTTCAAATCCCACTTCTGACAGGTAAACTTATGTTTCAAATCCCGGCTAAATTTTTTTTATTTTTCAACACCGTATCTTCGAAATATTTATTCTTTTGATAATTTTAAATTATGCAAGCGATTTAGTAATGTGTTTAGGTATAGTGCATAGTGAAAAAAAGAATGTCTTTTTAGCAATATTCAAGAGTATTCAGTCTTCTGCAAATATATGTCCTAATACTTAACTATTTTATTTTAGTGATCTAAAGTAGTATTTAAAATTAAGAGAAAATCGAATAAAAAAGATTAGATATAATAAAAGACAGAGGTTTGAGATAGTAAAAAAGAAGCTCATTTATCATACTACAACAAAATGCATGTCAGGATGGCCGAACGGTCTAAGGCGCCAGACTCAATCGAAAGATTCCTCTGATGCAGAGGGCTGAGTGTTCTGGTCCACGAATGTGGGCGTGAGTTCGAATCCCACTTCTGACATATAAACTTTTGATTCAAAGCCCTGCTAATTTTTCTTTATTTTTCAACACCTTATCTTCGAAATATACGTTCTTTTTTTAATTCTAAATGTTGCAAGCTATTTAATAATGTGTTTAGGTATAGTACATGGTGAAAAAAAGAATATCTTTTCAGCATTATTCAAGATTATTCAGTCTTCTGCAACTATATGTCCTAATACTTAACAACTTTCTTTTGGTGATCTTAAGTAGTATTCAAAATTAAGAGAAAAAAGAATAAAAAAGTTCAGATATAATAAAAGACAGAGGTTTGAGATAGTAAAGAAGAAGCTCATTTGTCATAGTACAGTAAAAGGCATGTCAGGATGGCCGAGCGGTCTAAGGCGCCAGACTCAAGGGAACGCTTCCTCTGATGCAGAGGGCTGAGTGTTCTGGTCCACGAATGTGGGCGTGGGTTCGAATCCCACTTCTGACATATAAACTTTTTATTCAAAGCCCTGCTACTTTTTCTTTATTTTTCAACACCTTATCTTCGAAATATACATTCTTTTGTTAATTCTAAATGTTGCAAGCTATTTAATAATGTGTTTAGGTATAGCACATAGTGAAAAAAAGAATGTCTTTTTAGCATTATTCAAGATTATTCAGTCTTCTGCAACTATATGTCCTAATACTTAACAACTTTCTTTTGGTGATCTTAAGTAGTATTTAAAATTAAGAGAAAAATGTTCAGATATAATAAAAGACAGAGGTTTGAGATAGTAAAAAAGGGGTTCATTTATCATAGTAGGGCAAGTTGTATGTCAGGATGGCCGAGTGGTCTAAGGCGCCAGACTCAAGCGAAAGCTTCCTCTGATGCAGAGGTCTGAGTGTTCTGATCCACGAATATGGGCGTGGGTTCGAATCCCACTTCTGACTTATAAACTTTTGATTCAAAGCCCTGCTAATTTTTCTTGATTTTTCAACACCTTATCTTCGAAATATACATTCTTTTGTTAATTCTAAATGTTGCAAGCTATTTAATAATGTGTTTAGGTATAGCACATAGTGAAAAAAGAATGTCTTTTTAGCAATATTCAAGAGTATTCAGTCTTCTGCAAATATATGTCCTAATACTTAACTACTTTATTTTGGTGATTTTAAGTAGTATTTAAAATTAAGAGAAAAACGAGTAAAAAAGTTTAGATATAACAAAAGACAGAGGTTTGAGATAGTAAAAAAGAAGCTCATTTATCATACTACAGTAAGTTGCATGTCTGGATGGCCGAGCGGTCTAAGGCGCCAGACTCAAGCGAAAGCTTCCTCTGATACAGAGGGCTGAGTGTTCTGGTCCACGAATGTGGGCGTGGGTTCGAATCCCACTTCTCACATATAAACTTTTGATTCAAAGCCCTGCGAATTTTTCTTTATTTTTCAACACCTTATCTTAGAAATATATATTCTTTTGTTAATTTTAAATTTTGCAAGAGATTTAGTAATGTGTTTAGGTATAGTACATGGTGAAAAAAAGAATATCTTTTCAGCATTATTCAAGATTATTCAGTCTTCTGCAACTATATGTCCTAATACTTAACAACTTTCTTTTGGTGATCTTAAGTAGTATTCAAAATTAAGAGAAAAAAGAATAAAAAAGTTCAGATATAATAAAAGACAGAGGTTTGAGATAGTAAAGAAGAAGCTCATTTGTCATAGTACAGTAAAAGGCATGTCAGGATGGCCGAGCGGTCTAAGGCGCCCGACTCAAGGGAACGCTTCCTCTGATGCAGAGGGCTGAGTGTTCTGGTCCACGAATGTGGGCGTGGGTTCAAATCCCACTTCTGACAGGTAAACTTATGTTTCAAATACCGGCTAAATTTTCTTTATTTTTCAACACCGTATCTTCGAAATATTTATTCTTTTGATAATTTTAAATTATGCAAGCGATTTAGTAATGTGTTTAGGTATAGTGCATAGTGAAAAAAAGAATGTCTTTTTAGCAATATTCAAGAGTATTCAGTCTTCTGCAAATATATGTCCTAATACTTAACTATTTTATTTTAGTGATCTAAAGTAGTATTTAAAATTAAGAGAAAATCGAATAAAAAAGATTAGATATAATAAAAGACAGAGGTTTGAGATAGTAAAAAAGAAGCTCATTTATCATACTACAATACAATGCATGTCAGGATGGCCGAGCGGTCTAAGGCGCCAGACTCAATCGAAAGATTCCTCTGATGCAGAGGGCTGAGTGTTCTGGTCCACGAATGTGGGCGTGGGTTCGAATCCCACTTCTGAAATATAAACTTTTGATTGAAAGACCTGTTAATTTTTCATTATTTTTCAACACCTTATTTTCGAAATATATATTCTTTTGTTAATTCTAAATGTTGCAAGCTATTTAATAATGTGTTTAGGTATAGCACATAGTGAAAAAAAGAATGTCATTTTATCATAATTCAAGATTATTCAGTCTTCTGCAACTATATGTCCTAATACTTAACAACTTTCTTTTGGTGATCTTAAGTTGTACTTAAAATTCAGAGAAAAAAGAATAAAAAAGTTCAGATATAATAAAAGACAGAGGTTTGAGATAGTAAAAAAGGGGTTCATTTATCATAGTAGAGTAAGTTGTATGTCAGGATGGCCGAGTGGTCTAAGGCGCCAGACTCAAGCGAAAGCTTGCTCTGATGCAGAGGGCTGAGTGTTCTGGTCCACGAATGTGGGCGTTGGTTCGAATCTCACTTCTGACATATAAACTTTTGATTCAAAGCCCTGCTAATTTTTCTTTATTTTTCAACACCTTATCTTCGAAATATACATTCTTTTGTTAATTCTAAATGTTGCAAGCTATTTAATAATGTGTTTAGGTATAGCACATAGTGAAAAAAGAATGTCTTTTTAGCAATATTCAAGATTATTCAGTCTTCTGCAACTATATGCCCTAATACTTAACAACTTTCTTTTGGTGATCTTAAGTAGTATTTAAAATTCAGAGAAAAAAGAATAAAAAAGTTCAGATATAATAAAAGACAGAGGTTTGAGATAGTAAAAAAGGGGTTCATTTATCATAGTAGAGCAAGTTGTATGTCAGGATGGCCGAGTGGTCTAAGGCGCCAGACTCAAGCGAAAGCTTCCTCTGATGCAGAGGGCTGAGTATTCTGGTCCACGTATGTGGGCGTGGGTTCGAATCCCACTTCTGACATATAAACTTTTGATTCAAAGCCCTGCTAATTTTTCTTGATTTTTCAACACCTTATCTTCGAAATATACATTCTTTTGTTAATTCTAAATGTTGCAAGCTATTTAATAATGTGTTTAGGTATAGCACATAGTGAAAAAAAGAATGTCTTTTTAGCATTATTCAAGATTATTCAGTCTTCTGCAACTATATGTCCTAATACTTAACAACTTTCTTTTGGTGATCTTAAGTAGTATTTAAATTTAAGAGAAAAACGAGTAAAAAAGTTTAGATATAACAAAAGACAGAGGTTTGAGATAGTAAAAAAGAAGCTCATTTATCATACTACAGTAAGTTGCATGTCTGGATGGCCGAGCGGTCTAAGGCGGCAGACTCAAGCGAAAGCTTCCTCTGATACAGAGGGCTGAGTGTTCTGGTCCACGAATGTGGGCGTGGGTTCGAATCCCAGTTCTCACATATAAACTTTTAATTCAAAGCCCTGCTAATTTTTCTTTATTTTTCAACACCTTATCTTCGAAATATACATTCTTTTGTTAATTCTAAATGTTGCAAGCTATTTAATAATGTGTTTAGGTATAGTACATGGTGAAAAAAAGAATATCTTTTCAGCATTATTCAAGATTATTCAGTCTTCTGCAACTATATGTCCTAATACTTAACAACTTTCTTTTGGTGATCTTAAGTAGTATTCAAAATTAAGAGAAAAAAGAATAAAAAAGTTCAGATATAATAAAAGACAGAGGTTTGAGATAGTAAAGAAGAAGCTCATTTGTCATAGTACAGTAAAAGGTGTGTCAGGATGGCCGAGCGGTCTAAGGCGCCAGACTCAAGGGTACGCTTCGTCTGATGCAGAGGGCTGAGTGTTCTGGTCCACGAATGTGGGCGTGGGTTCGAATCCCACTTCTGACATATAAACTTTTGATTAAAAGACCTGCTAATTTTTCTTTATTTTTCAACACCTTATCTTCGAAATATACATTCTTTTGTTAATTCTAAATGTTGCAAGCTATTTAATAATGTGTTTAGGTATAGCACATAGTGAAAAAAAGAATGTCATTTTAGCATTATTCAAGATTATTCAGTCTTCTGCAACTATATGTCCTAATACTTAACAACTTTCTTTTGGTGATCTTAAGTAGTATTCAAAATTAAGAGAAAAAAGAATAAAAAAGTTCTGATATAATAAAAGACAGAGGTTTGAGATAGTAAAAAAGGGGTTCATTTATCATAGTAGAGCAAGTTGTATGTCAGGATGGCCGAGTGGTCTAAGGCGCCAGACTCAAGCGGAAGCTTTCTCTGATGCAGAGGGCTGAGTGTTCTGGTCCACGAATGTGGGCGTGGGTTCGAATCCCACTTCTGACATATAAACTTTTGATTAAAAGACCTGCTAATTTTTCTTTATTTTTCAACACCTTATTTTCGAAATATATATTCTTTTGTTAATTTTAAATTTTGCAAGAGATTTAATAATGTGTTTAGGTATAGCACATAGTGAAAAAAAGAATGTCATTTTATCATAATTCAAGATTATTCAGTCTTCTGCAACTATATGTCCTAATACTTAAACACTTTCTTTTGGTGATCTTAAGTTGTACTTAAAATTCAGAGAAAAAAGAATAAAAAATTTCAGATATAATAAAAGACAGAGATTTGAGATAGTAAAAAAGGGGTTCATTTATCATAGTAGAGTAAGTTGTATGTCAGGACGGCCGAGTGGTCTAAGGCGCCAGACTCAAGCGAAAGCTTCCTCTGATGCAGAGGGCTGAGGATTCTGGTCCACGAATGTGGGCGTGGGTTCAAATCCCACTTCTGACAGGTAAACTTATGTTTCAAATCCCGGCTAAAATTTCTTTATTTTTCAACACCGTATCTTCGAAATATTTATTCTTTTGATAATTTTAAATTATGCAAGCGATTTAGTAATGTGTTTAGTTATAGTGCATAGTGAAAAAAAGAATGTCTTTTTAGCAATATTCAAGAGTATTCAGTCTTCTGCAAATATATGTCCTAATACTTAACTATTTTATTTTAGTGATCTAAAGTAGTATTTAAAATTAAGAGAAAATCGAATAAAAAAGATTAGATATAATAAAAGACAGAGGTTTAAGATAGTAAAAAAGAAGCTCATTTATCATACTACAACAAAATGCATGTCAGGATGGCCTAGCGGTCTAAGGCGCCAGACTCAATCGAAAGATTCCTCTGATGCAGAGGGCTGAGTGTTCTGGTCCACGAATGTGGGCGTGAGTTCGAATCCCACTTCTGACATATAAACTTTTGATTCAAAGCCCTGCTAATTTTTCTTTATTTTTCAACACCTTATCTTCGAAATATACGTTCTTTTTTTAATTCTAAATGTTGCAAGCTATTTAATAATGTGTTTAGGTATAGTACATGGTGAAAAAAAGAATATCTTTTCAGCATTATTCAAGATTATTCAGTCTTCTGCAACTATATGTCCTAATACTTAACAACTTTCTTTTGGTGATCTTAAGTAGTATTCAAAATTAAGAGAAAAAAGAATAAAAAATTTCAGATATAATAAAAGACAGAGGTTTGAGATAGTAAAGAAGAAGCTCATTTGTCATAGTACAGTAAAAGGCATGTCAGGATGGCCGAGCGGTCTAAGGCGCCAGACTCAATCGAAAGATTCCTCTGATGCAGAGGGCTGAGTGTTCTGGTCCACGAATGTGGGCGTGAGTTCGAATCCCACTTCTGACATATAAACTTTTGATTCAAAGCCCTGCTAATTTTTCTTTATTTTTCAACACCTTATCTTCGAAATATACGTTCTTTTTTTAATTCTAAATGTTGCAAGCTATTTAATAATGTGTTTAGGTATAGTACATGGTGAAAAAAAATGTCTTTTTAGCATTATTCAAGATTATTCAGTCTTCTGCAACTATATGTCCTAATACTTAACAACTTTCTTTTGGTGATCTTAAGTAGTATTTAAAATTAAGAGAAAAATGTTCAGATATAATAAAAGACAGAGGTTTGAGATAGTAAAAAAGGGGTTCATTTATCATAGTAGGGCAAGTTGTATGTCAGGATGGCCGAGTGGTCTAAGGCGCCAGACTCAAGCGAAAGCTTCCTCTGATGCAGAGGTCTGAGTGTTCTGATCCACGAATATGGGCGTGGGTTCGAATCCCACTTCTGACTTATAAACTTTTGATTCAAAGCCCTGCTAATTTTTCTTGATTTTTCAACACCTTATCTTCGAAATATACATTCTTTTGTTAATTCTAAATGTTGCAAGCTATTTAATAATGTGTTTAGGTATAGCACATAGTGAAAAAAGAATGTCTTTTTAGCAATATTCAAGAGTATTCAGTCTTCTGCAAATATATGTCCTAATACTTAACTACTTTATTTTGGTGATTTTAAGTAGTATTTAAAATTAAGAGAAAAACGAGTAAAAAAGTTTAGATATAACAAAAGACAGAGGTTTGAGATAGTAAAAAAGATGCTCATTTATCATACTACAGTATGTTGCATGTCTGGATGGCCGAGCGGTCTAAGGCGCCAGACTCAAGCGAAAGCTTCCTCTGATACAGAGGGCTGAGTGTTCTGGTCCACGAATGTGGGCGTGGGTTCGAATCCCACTTCTCACATATAAACTTTTGATTCAAAGCCCTGCGAATTTTTCTTTATTTTTCAACACCTTATCTTCGAAATATATATTCTTTTGTTAATTTTAAATTTTGCAAGAGATTTAGTAATGTGTTTAGGTATAGTACATGGTGAAAAAAAGAATATCTTTTCAGCATTATTCAAGATTATTCAGTCTTCTACAACTATATGTCCTAATACTTAACTATTTTATTTTAGTGATCTAAAGTGGTATTTAAAATTAAGAGAAGAACGAATAAAAAAGTTTAGATATAATAAAAGACAGAGGTTTGAGATAGTAAAAAAAGAACCTCATTTATCATAATACAGTAAGGTGCACGTCAGGATGGCCGAGCGGTCTAAGGCGCCAGACTCAAGCGAAAGCTTCCTCTGATGCAGAGGGCTGAGTGTTCTGGTCCACGAATGTGGGCGTGAGTTCGAATCCCACTTCTGACATATAAACTTTTGATTCAAAGCCCTGCTAATTTTTCTTTATTTTTCAACACCTTATCTTCGAAATATACATTCTTTTGTTAATTCTAAATGTTGCAAGCTATTTAATAATGTGTTTAGGTATAGTACATGGTGAAAAAAAGAATATCTTTTCAGCATTATTCAAGATTATTCAGTCTTCTGCAACTATATGTCCTAATACTTAACAACTTTCTTTTGGTGATCTTAAGTAGTATTCAAAATTAAGAGAAAAAAGAATAAAAAAGTTCAGATATAATAAAAGACAGAGTTTTGAGATAGTAAAGAAGAAGCTCATTTGTCATAGTACAGTAAAAGGCATGTCAGGATGGCCGAGCGGTCTAAGGCGCCAGACTCAAGGGAACGCTTCCTCTGATGCAGAGGGCTGAGTGTTCTGGTCCACGAATGTGGGCGTGGGTTCGAATCCCACTTCTGACATATAAACTTTTTATTCAAAGCCCTGCTACTTTTTCTTTATTTTTCAACACCTTATCTTCGAAATATACATTCTTTTGTTAATTCTAAATGTTGCAAGCTATTAATAATGTGTTTAGGTATAGCACATAGTGAAAAAAAGAATGTCATTTTATCATAATTCAAGATTATTCAGTCTTCTGCAACTATATGTCCTAATACTTAAACACTTTCTTTTGGTGATCTTAAGTTGTACTTAAAATTCAGAGAAAAAAGAATAAAAAATTTCAGATATAATAAAAGACAGAGATTTGAGATAGTAAAAAAGGGGTTCATTTATCATAGTAGAGTAAGT
Organism: Maratus speciosus; assembly: GCA_963932465.1. Taxonomy (NCBI): domain Eukaryota; kingdom Metazoa; phylum Arthropoda; class Arachnida; order Araneae; family Salticidae; genus Maratus; species Maratus speciosus. The sequence goes on along the minus strand of OZ010794.1, from coordinate 173,526,561 downwards.
TGTATGTCAGGATGGCCGAGTGGTCTAAGGCGCCAGACTCAAGGGAATGCTTCCCTTGATGCAGAGGGTTTGAGTGGTCTGGTCCACGAATGTGGGCGTGGGTTCAATTCCCACTTCTGACAGGTAAACTTATGTTTCAAATACCGGCTAAATTTTCTTTATTTTTCAACACCGTATCTTCGAAATATTTATTCTTTTGATAATTTTAAATTATGCAAGCGATTTAGTAATGTGTTTAGGTATAGTGCATAGTGAAAAAAAGAATGTCTTTTTAGCAATATTCAAGAGGATTCAGTCTTCTGCAAATATATGTCCTAATACTTAACTATTTTATTTTAGTGATCTAAAGTAGTATTTAAAATTAAGAGAAAATCGAATAAAAAAGATTAGATATAATAAAAGACAGAGGTTTAAGATAGTAAAAAAGAAGCTCATTTATCATACTACAACAAAATGCATGTCAGGATGGCCTAGCGGTCTAAGGCGCCAGACTCAATCGAAAGATTCCTCTGATGCAGAGGGCTGAGTGTTCTGGTCCACGAATGTGGGCGTGAGTTCGAATCCCACTTCTGACATATAAACTTTTGATTCAAAGCCCTGCTAATTTTTCTTTATTTTTCAACACCTTATCTTCGAAATATACGTTCTTTTTTTAATTCTAAATGTTGCAAGCTATTTAATAATGTGTTTAGGTATAGTACATGGTGAAAAAAAGAATATCTTTTCAGCATTATTCAAGATTATTCAGTCTTCTGCAACTATATGTCCTAATACTTAACAACTTTCTTTTGGTGATCTTAAGTAGTATTCAAAATTAAGAGAAAAAAGAATAAAAAATTTCAGATATAATAAAAGACAGAGGTTTGAGATAGTAAAGAAGAAGCTCATTTGTCATAGTACAGTAAAAGGCATGTCAGGATGGCCGAGCGGTCTAAGGCGCCAGACTCAATCGAAAGATTCCTCTGATGCAGAGGGCTGAGTGTTCTGGTCCACGAATGTGGGCGTGAGTTCGAATCCCACTTCTGACATATAAACTTTTGATTCAAAGCCCTGCTAATTTTTCTTTATTTTTCAACACCTTATCTTCGAAATATACGTTCTTTTTTTAATTCTAAATGTTGCAAGCTATTTAATAATGTGTTTAGGTATAGTACATGGTGAAAAAAAATGTCTTTTTAGCATTATTCAAGATTATTCAGTCTTCTGCAACTATATGTCCTAATACTTAACAACTTTCTTTTGGTGATCTTAAGTAGTATTTAAAATTAAGAGAAAAATGTTCAGATATAATAAAAGACAGAGGTTTGAGATAGTAAAAAAGGGGTTCATTTATCATAGTAGGGCAAGTTGTATGTCAGGATGGCCGAGTGGTCTAAGGCGCCAGACTCAAGCGAAAGCTTCCTCTGATGCAGAGGTCTGAGTGTTCTGATCCACGAATATGGGCGTGGGTTCGAATCCCACTTCTGACTTATAAACTTTTGATTCAAAGCCCTGCTAATTTTTCTTGATTTTTCAACACCTTATCTTCGAAATATACATTCTTTTGTTAATTCTAAATGTTGCAAGCTATTTAATAATGTGTTTAGGTATAGCACATAGTGAAAAAAGAATGTCTTTTTAGCAATATTCAAGAGTATTCAGTCTTCTGCAAATATATGTCCTAATACTTAACTACTTTATTTTGGTGATTTTAAGTAGTATTTAAAATTAAGAGAAAAACGAGTAAAAAAGTTTAGATATAACAAAAGACAGAGGTTTGAGATAGTAAAAAAGATGCTCATTTATCATACTACAGTATGTTGCATGTCTGGATGGCCGAGCGGTCTAAGGCGCCAGACTCAAGCGAAAGCTTCCTCTGATACAGAGGGCTGAGTGTTCTGGTCCACGAATGTGGGCGTGGGTTCGAATCCCACTTCTCACATATAAACTTTTGATTCAAAGCCCTGCGAATTTTTCTTTATTTTTCAACACCTTATCTTCGAAATATATATTCTTTTGTTAATTTTAAATTTTGCAAGAGATTTAGTAATGTGTTTAGGTATAGTACATGGTGAAAAAAAGAATATCTTTTCAGCATTATTCAAGATTATTCAGTCTTCTACAACTATATGTCCTAATACTTAACTATTTTATTTTAGTGATCTAAAGTGGTATTTAAAATTAAGAGAAGAACGAATAAAAAAGTTTAGATATAATAAAAGACAGAGGTTTGAGATAGTAAAAAAAGAACCTCATTTATCATAATACAGTAAGGTGCACGTCAGGATGGCCGAGCGGTCTAAGGCGCCAGACTCAAGCGAAAGCTTCCTCTGATGCAGAGGGCTGAGTGTTCTGGTCCACGAATGTGGGCGTGAGTTCGAATCCCACTTCTGACATATAAACTTTTGATTCAAAGCCCTGCTAATTTTTCTTTATTTTTCAACACCTTATCTTCGAAATATACATTCTTTTGTTAATTCTAAATGTTGCAAGCTATTTAATAATGTGTTTAGGTATAGTACATGGTGAAAAAAAGAATATCTTTTCAGCATTATTCAAGATTATTCAGTCTTCTGCAACTATATGTCCTAATACTTAACAACTTTCTTTTGGTGATCTTAAGTAGTATTCAAAATTAAGAGAAAAAAGAATAAAAAAGTTCAGATATAATAAAAGACAGAGTTTTGAGATAGTAAAGAAGAAGCTCATTTGTCATAGTACAGTAAAAGGCATGTCAGGATGGCCGAGCGGTCTAAGGCGCCAGACTCAAGGGAACGCTTCCTCTGATGCAGAGGGCTGAGTGTTCTGGTCTACGAATGTGGGCGTGGGTTCGAATCCCACTTCTGACATATAAACTTTTTATTCAAAGCCCTGCTACTTTTTCTTTATTTTTCAACACCTTATCTTCGAAATATACATTCTTTTGTTAATTCTAAATGTTGCAAGCTATTAATAATGTGTTTAGGTATAGCACATAGTGAAAAAAAGAATGTCATTTTATCATAATTCAAGATTATTCAGTCTTCTGCAACTATATGTCCTAATACTTAAACACTTTCTTTTGGTGATCTTAAGTTGTACTTAAAATTCAGAGAAAAAAGAATAAAAAATTTCAGATATAATAAAAGACAGAGATTTGAGATAGTAAAAAAGGGGTTCATTTATCATAGTAGAGTAAGTTGTATGTCAGGATGGCCGAGTGGTCTAAGGCGCCAGACTCAAGGGAATGCTTCCCTTGATGCAGAGGGTTTGAGTGGTCTGGTCCACGAATGTGGGCGTGGGTTCAATTCCCACTTCTGACAGGTAAACTTATGTTTCAAATACCGGCTAAATTTTCTTTATTTTTCAACACCGTATCTTCGAAATATTTATTCTTTTGATAATTTTAAATTATGCAAGCGATTTAGTAATGTGTTTAGGTATAGTGCATAGTGAAAAAAAGAATGTCTTTTTAGCAATATTCAAGAGTATTCAGTCTTCTGCAAATATATGTCCTAATACTTAACTATTTTATTTTAGTGATCTAAAGTAGTATTTAAAATTAAGAGAAAATCGAATAAAAAAGATTAGATATAATAAAAGACAGAGGTTTGAGATAGTAAAAAAGAAGCTCATTTATCATACTACAATAAAATGCATGTCAGGATGGCCGAGCGGTCTAAGGCGCCAGACTCAATCGAAAGATTCCTCTGATGCAGAGGGCTGAGTGTTCTGGTCCACGAATGTGGGCGTGGGTTCGAATCCCACTTCTGAAATATAAACTTTTGATTGAAAGACCTGCTAATTTTTCATTATTTTTCAACACCTTATTTTCGAAATATATATTCTTTTGTTAATTCTAAATGTTGCAAGCTATTTAATAATGTGTTTAGGTATAGCACATAGTGAAAAAAAGAATGTCATTTTATCATAATTCAAGATTATTCAGTCTTCTGCAACTATATGTCCTAATACTTAACAACTTTCTTTTGGTGATCTTAAGTTGTACTTAAAATTCAGAGAAAAAAGAATAAAAAAGTTCAGATATAATAAAAGACAGAGGTTTGAGATAGTAAAAAAGGGGTTCATTTATCATAGTAGAGTAAGTTGTATGTCAGGATGGCCGAGTGGTCTAAGGCGCCAGACTCAAGCGAAAGCTTGCTCTGATGCAGAGGGCTGAGTGTTCTGGTCCACGAATGTGGGCCTTGGTTCGAATCTCACTTCTGACATATAAACTTTTGATTCAAAGCCCTGCTAATTTTTCTTTATTTTTCAACACCTTATCTTCGAAATATACATTCTTTTGTTAATTCTAAATGTTGCAAGCTATTTAATAATGTGTTTAGGTATAGCACATAGTGAAAAAAGAATGTCTTTTTAGCAATATTCAAGATTATTCAGTCTTCTGCAACTATATGCCCTAATACTTAACAACTTTCTTTTGGTGATCTTAAGTAGTATTTAAAATTCAGAGAAAAAAGAATAAAAAAGTTCAGATATAATAAAAGACAGAGGTTTGAGATAGTAAAAAAGGGGTTCATTTATCATAGTAGAGCAAGTTGTATGTCAGGATGGCCGAGTGGTCTAAGGCGCCAGACTCAAGCGAAAGCTTCCTCTGATGCAGAGGGCTGAGTATTCTGGTCCACGTATGTGGGCGTGGGTTCGAATCCCACTTCTGACATATAAACTTTTGATTCAAAGCCCTGCTAATTTTTCTTGATTTTTCAACACCTTATCTTCGAAATATACATTCTTTTGTTAATTCTAAATGTTGCAAGCTATTTAATAATGTGTTTAGGTATAGCACATAGTGAAAAAAAGAATGTCATTTTATCATAATTCAAGATTATTCAGTCTTCTGCAACTATATGTCCTAATACTTAACAACTTTCTTTTGGTGATCTTAAGTTGTACTTAAAATTCAGAGAAAAAAGAATAAAAAAGTTCAGATATAATAAAAGACAGAGGTTTGAGATAGTAAAAAAGGGGTTCATTTATCATAGTAGAGTAAGTTGTATGTCAGGATGGCCGAGTGGTCTAAGGCGCCAGACTCAAGCGAAAGCTTGCTCTGATGCAGAGGGCTGAGTGTTCTGGTCCACGAATGTGGGCGTTGGTTCGAATCCCACTTCTGACATATAAACTTTTGATTGTAAGCCCTGCTAATTTTTCTTTATTTTTCAACACCTTATCTTCGAAATATACATTCTTTTGTTAATTCTAAATGTTGCAAGCTATTTAATAATGTGTTTAGGTATAGCACATAGTGAAAAAAAGAATGTCTTTTTAGCATTATTCAAGAATATTCAGTCTTCTGCAACTATATGTCCTAATACTTAACAACTTTCTTTTGGTGATCTTAAGTAGTATTTAAAATTAAGAGAAAAATGTTCAGATATAATAAAAGACAGAGGTTTGAGATAGTAAAAAAGGGGTTCATTTATCATAGTAGGGCAAGTTGTATGTCAGGAGGGCCGAGTGGTCTAAGGCGCCAGACTCAAGCGAAAGCTTCCTCTGATGCAGAGGTCTGAGTGTTCTGATCCACGAATATGGGCGTGGGTTCGAATCCCACTTCTGACTTATAAACTTTTGATTCAAAGCCCTGCTAATTTTTCTTGATTTTTCAACACCTTATCTTCGAAATATACATTCTTTTGTTAATTCTAAATGTTGCAAGCTATTTAATAATGTGTTTAGGTATAGCACATAGTGAAAAAAGAATGTCTTTTTAGCAATATTCAAGAGTATTCAGTCTTCTGCAAATATATGTCCTAATACTTAACTACTTTATTTTGGTGATTTTAAGTAGTATTTAAAATTAAGAGAAAAACGAGTAAAAAAGTTTAGATATAACAAAAGACAGAGGTTTGAGATAGTAAAAAAGAAGCTCATTTATCATACTACAGTAAGTTGCATGTCTGGATGGCCGAGCGGTCTAAGGCGCCAGACTCAAGCGAAAGCTTCCTCTGATACAGAGGGCTGAGTGTTCTGGTCCACGAATGTGGGCGTGGGTTCGAATCCCACTTCTCACATATAAACTTTTGATTCAAAGCCCTGCGAATTTTTCTTTATTTTTCAACACCTTATCTTCGAAATATATATTCTTTTGTTAATTTTAAATTTTGCAAGAGATTTAGTAATGTGTTTAGGTATAGTACATGGTGAAAAAAAGAATATCTTTTCAGCATTATTCAAGATTATTCAGTCTTCTACAACTATATGTCCTAATACTTAACTATTTTATTTTAGTGATCTAAAGTAGTATTTAAAATTAAGAGAAGAACGAATAAAAAAGTTTAGATATAATAAAAGACAGAGGTTTGAGATAGTAAAAAAAGAACCTCATTTATCATAATACAGTAAGGAGCACGTCAGGATGGCCGAGCGGTCTAAGGCGCCAGACTCAAGCGAAAGCTTCCTCTGATGCAGAGGGCTGAGTGTTCTGGTCCACGAATGTGGGCGTGAGTTCGAATCCCACTTCTGACATATAAACTTTTGATTCAAAGCCCTGCTAATTTTTCTTTATTTTTCAACACCTTATCTTCGAAATATACATTCTTTTGTTAATTCTAAATGTTGCAAGCTATTTAATAATGTGTTTAGGTATAGTACATGGTGAAAAAAAGAATATCTTTTCAGCATTATTCAAGATTATTCAGTCTTCTGCAACTATATGTCCTAATACTTAACAACTTTCTTTTGGTGATCTTAAGTAGTATTCAAAATTAAGAGAAAAAAGAATAAAAAAGTTCAGATATAATAAAAGACAGAGGTTTGAGATAGTAAAGAAGAAGCTCATTTGTCATAGTACAGTAAAAGGCATGTCAGGATGGCCGAGCGGTCTAAGGCGCCAGACTCAAGGGAACGCTTCCTCTGATGCAGAGGGCTGAGTGTTCTGGTCCACGAATGTGGGCGTGGGTTCGAATCCCACTTCTGACATATAAACTTTTTATTCAAAGCCCTGCTACTTTTTTTTTATTTTTCAACACCTTATCTTCGAAATATACATTCTTTTGTTAATTCTAAATGTTGCAAGCTATTAATAATGTGTTTAGGTATAGCACATAGTGAAAAAAGAATGTCTTTTTAGCAATATTCAAGAGTATTCAGTCTTCTGCAAATATATGTCCTAATACTTAACTACTTTATTTTGGTGATTTTAAGTAGTATTTAAAATTAAGAGAAAAACGAGTAAAAAAGTTTAGATATAACAAAAGACAGAGGTTTGAGATAGTAAAAAAGAAGCTCATTTATCATACTACAGTATGTTGCATGTCTGGATGGCCGAGCGGTCTAAGGCGCCAGACTCAAGCGAAAGCTTCCTCTGATACAGAGGGCTGAGTGTTCTGGTCCACGAATGTGGGCGTGGGTTCGAGTCCCACTTCTCACATATAAACTTTTGATTCAAAGCCCTGCGAATTTTTCTTTATTTTTCAACACCTTATCTTCGAAATATATATTCTTTTGTTAATTTTAAATTTTGCAAGAGATTTAGTAATGTGTTTAGGTATAGTACATGGTGAAAAAAAGAATATCTTTTCAGCATTATTCAAGATTATTCAGTCTTCTACAACTATATGTCCTAATACTTAACTATTTTATTTTAGTGATCTAAAGTGGTATTTAAAATTAAGAGAAGAACGAATAAAAAAGTTTAGATATAATAAAAGACAGAGGTTTGAGATAGTAAAAAAAGAACCTCATTTATCATAATACAGTAAGGTGCACGTCAGGATGGCCGAGCGGTCTAAGGCGCCAGACTCAAGCGAAAGCTTCCTCTGATGCAGAGGGCTGAGTGTTCTGGTCCACGAATGTGGGCGTGAGTTCGAATCCCACTTCTGACATATAAACTTTTGATTCAAAGCCCTGCTAATTTTTCTTTATTTTTCAACACCTTATCTTCGAAATATACATTCTTTTGTTAATTCTAAATGTTGCAAGCTATTTAATAATGTGTTTAGGTATAGTACATGGTGAAAAAAAGAATATCTTTTCAGCATTATTCAAGATTATTCAGTCTTCTGCAACTATATGTCCCAATACTTAACAACTTTCTTTTGGTGATCTTAAGTAGTATTCAAAATTAAGAGAAAAAAGAATAAAAAAGTTCAGATATAATAAAAGACAGAGTTTTGAGATAGTAAAGAAGAAGCTCATTTGTCATAGTACAGTAAAAGGCATGTCAGGATGGCCGAGCGGTCTAAGGCGCCAGACTCAAGGGAACGCTTCCTCTGATGCAGAGGGCTGAGTGTTCTGGTCCACGAATGTGGGCGTGGGTTCGAATCCCACTTCTGACATATAAACTTTTTATTCAAAGCCCTGCTACTTTTTCTTTATTTTTCAACACCTTATCTTCGAAATATACATTCTTTTGTTAATTCTAAATGTTGCAAGCTATTAATAATGTGTTTAGGTATAGCACATAGTGAAAAAAAGAATGTCATTTTATCATAATTCAAGATTATTCAGTCTTCTGCAACTATATGTCCTAATACTTATACACTTTCTTTTGGTGATCTTAAGTTGTACTTAAAATTCAGAGAAAAAAGAATAAAAAATTTCAGATATAATAAAAGACAGAGATTTGAGATAGTAAAAAAGGGGTTCATTTATCATAGTAGAGTAAGTTGTATGTCAGGATGGCCGAGTGGTCTAAGGCGCCAGACTCAAGGGAATGCTTCCCTTGATGCAGAGGGTTTGAGTGGTCTGGTCCACGAATGTGGGCGTGGGTTCAATTCCCACTTCTGACAGGTAAACTTATGTTTCAAATACCGGCTAAATTTTCTTTATTTTTCAACACCGTATCTTCGAAATATTTATTCTTTTGATAATTTTAAATTATGCAAGCGATTTAGTAATGTGTTTAGGTATAGTGCATAGTGAAAAAAAGAATGTCTTTTTAGCAATATTCAAGAGTATTCAGTCTTCTGCAAATATATGTCCTAATACTTAACTATTTTATTTTAGTGATCTAAAGTAGTATTTAAAATTAAGAGAAAATCGAATAAAAAAGATTAGATATAATAAAAGACAGAGGTTTGAGATAGTAAAAAAGAAGCTCATTTATCATACTACAATAAAATGCATGTCAGGATGGCCGAGCGGTCTAAGGCGCCAGACTCAATCGAAAGATTCCTCTGATGCAGAGGGCTGAGTGTTCTGGTCCACGAATGTGGGCGTGGGTTCGAATCCCACTTCTGAAATATAAACTTTTGATTGAAAGACCTGCTAATTTTTCATTATTTTTCAACACCTTATTTTCGAAATATATATTCTTTTGTTAATTCTAAATGTTGCAAGCTATTTAATAATGTGTTTAGGTATAGCACATAGTGAAAAAAAGAATGTCATTTTATCATAATTCAAGATTATTCAGTCTTCTGCAACTATATGTCCTAATACTTAACAACTTTCTTTTGGTGATCTTAAGTTGTACTTAAAATTCAGAGAAAATCGAATAAAAAAGATTAGATATAATAAAAGACAGAGGTTTGAGATAGTAAAGAAGAAGCTCATTTGTCATAGTACAGTAAAAGGCATGTCAGGATGGCCGAGCGGTCTAAGGCGCCAGACTCAAGGGAACGCTTCCTCTGATGCAGAGGGCTGAGTGTTCTGGTCCACGAATGTGGGCGTGGGTTCGAATCCCACTTCTGACATATAAACTTTTTATTCAAAGCCCTGCTACTTTTTTTTTATTTTTCAACACCTTATCTTCGAAATATACATTCTTTTGTTAATTCTAAATGTTGCAAGCTATTAATAATGTGTTTAGGTATAGCACATAGTGAAAAAAGAATGTCTTTTTAGCAATATTCAAGAGTATTCAGTCTTCTGCAAATATATGTCCTAATACTTAACTACTTTATTTTGGTGATTTTAAGTAGTATTTAAAATTAAGAGAAAAACGAGTAAAAAAGTTTAGATATAACAAAAGACAGAGGTTTGAGATAGTAAAAAAGAAGCTCATTTATCATACTACAGTATGTTGCATGTCTGGATGGCCGAGCGGTCTAAGGCGCCAGACTCAAGCGAAAGCTTCCTCTGATACAGAGGGCTGAGTGTTCTGGTCCACGAATGTGGGCGTGGGTTCGAGTCCCACTTCTCACATATAAACTTTTGATTCAAAGCCCTGCGAATTTTTCTTTATTTTTCAACACCTTATCTTCGAAATATATATTCTTTTGTTAATTTTAAATTTTGCAAGAGATTTAGTAATGTGTTTAGGTATAGTACATGGTGAAAAAAAGAATATCTTTTCAGCATTATTCAAGATTATTCAGTCTTCTACAACTATATGTCCTAATACTTAACTATTTTATTTTAGTGATCTAAAGTGGTATTTAAAATTAAGAGAAGAACGAATAAAAAAGTTTAGATATAATAAAAGACAGAGGTTTGAGATAGTAAAAAAAGAACCTCATTTATCATAATACAGTAAGGTGCACGTCAGGATGGCCGAGCGGTCTAAGGCGCCAGACTCAAGCGAAAGCTTCCTCTGATGCAGAGGGCTGAGTGTTCTGGTCCACGAATGTGGGCGTGAGTTCGAATCCCACTTCTGACATATAAACTTTTGATTCAAAGCCCTGCTAATTTTTCTTTATTTTTCAACACCTTATCTTCGAAATATACATTCTTTTGTTAATTCTAAATGTTGCAAGCTATTTAATAATGTGTTTAGGTATAGTACATGGTGAAAAAAAGAATATCTTTTCAGCATTATTCAAGATTATTCAGTCTTCTGCAACTATATGTCCCAATACTTAACAACTTTCTTTTGGTGATCTTAAGTAGTATTCAAAATTAAGAGAAAAAAGAATAAAAAAGTTCAGATATAATAAAAGACAGAGTTTTGAGATAGTAAAGAAGAAGCTCATTTGTCATAGTACAGTAAAAGGCATGTCAGGATGGCCGAGCGGTCTAAGGCGCCAGACTCAAGGGAACGCTTCCTCTGATGCAGAGGGCTGAGTGTTCTGGTCCACGAATGTGGGCGTGGGTTCGAATCCCACTTCTGACATATAAACTTTTTATTCAAAGCCCTGCTACTTTTTCTTTATTTTTCAACACCTTATCTTCGAAATATACATTCTTTTGTTAATTCTAAATGTTGCAAGCTATTAATAATGTGTTTAGGTATAGCACATAGTGAAAAAAAGAATGTCATTTTATCATAATTCAAGATTATTCAGTCTTCTGCAACTATATGTCCTAATACTTATACACTTTCTTTTGGTGATCTTAAGTTGTACTTAAAATTCAGAGAAAAAAGAATAAAAAATTTCAGATATAATAAAAGACAGAGATTTGAGATAGTAAAAAAGGGGTTCATTTATCATAGTAGAGTAAGTTGTATGTCAGGATGGCCGAGTGGTCTAAGGCGCCAGACTCAAGGGAATGCTTCCCTTGATGCAGAGGGTTTGAGTGGTCTGGTCCACGAATGTGGGCGTGGGTTCAATTCCCACTTCTGACAGGTAAACTTATGTTTCAAATACCGGCTAAATTTTCTTTATTTTTCAACACCGTATCTTCGAAATATTTATTCTTTTGATAATTTTAAATTATGCAAGCGATTTAGTAATGTGTTTAGGTATAGTGCATAGTGAAAAAAAGAATGTCTTTTTAGCAATATTCAAGAGTATTCAGTCTTCTGCAAATATATGTCCTAATACTTAACTATTTTATTTTAGTGATCTAAAGTAGTATTTAAAATTAAGAGAAAATCGAATAAAAAAGATTAGATATAATAAAAGACAGAGGTTTGAGATAGTAAAAAAGAAGCTCATTTATCATACTACAATAAAATGCATGTCAGGATGGCCGAGCGGTCTAAGGCGCCAGACTCAATCGAAAGATTCCTCTGATGCAGAGGGCTGAGTGTTCTGGTCCACGAATGTGGGCGTGGGTTCGAATCCCACTTCTGAAATATAAACTTTTGATTGAAAGACCTGCTAATTTTTCATTATTTTTCAACACCTTATTTTCGAAATATATATTCTTTTGTTAATTCTAAATGTTGCAAGCTATTTAATAATGTGTTTAGGTATAGCACATAGTGAAAAAAAGAATGTCATTTTATCATAATTCAAGATTATTCAGTCTTCTGCAACTATATGTCCTAATACTTAACAACTTTCTTTTGGTGATCTTAAGTTGTACTTAAAATTCAGAGAAAAAAGAATAAAAAAGTTCAGATATAATAAAAGACAGAGGTTTGAGATAGTAAAAAAGGGGTTCATTTATCATAGTAGAGTAAGTTGTATGTCAGGATGGCCGAGTGGTCTAAGGCGCCAGACTCAAGCGAAAGCTTGCTCTGATGCAGAGGGCTGAGTGTTCTGGTCCACGAATGTGGGCCTTGGTTCGAATCTCACTTCTGACATATAAACTTTTGATTCAAAGCCCTGCTAATTTTTCTTTATTTTTCAACACCTTATCTTCGAAATATACATTCTTTTGTTAATTCTAAATGTTGCAAGCTATTTAATAATGTGTTTAGGTATAGCACATAGTGAAAAAAGAATGTCTTTTTAGCAATATTCAAGATTATTCAGTCTTCTGCAACTATATGCCCTAATACTTAACAACTTTCTTTTGGTGATCTTAAGTAGTATTTAAAATTCAGAGAAAAAAGAATAAAAAAGTTCAGATATAATAAAAGACAGAGGTTTGAGATAGTAAAAAAGGGGTTCATTTATCATAGTAGAGCAAGTTGTATGTCAGGATGGCCGAGTGGTCTAAGGCGCCAGACTCAAGCGAAAGCTTCCTCTGATGCAGAGGGCTGAGTATTCTGGTCCACGTATGTGGGCGTGGGTTCGAATCCCACTTCTGACATATAAACTTTTGATTCAAAGCCCTGCTAATTTTTCTTGATTTTTCAACACCTTATCTTCGAAATATACATTCTTTTGTTAATTCTAAATGTTGCAAGCTATTTAATAATGTGTTTAGGTATAGCACATAGTGAAAAAAAGAATGTCATTTTATCATAATTCAAGATTATTCAGTCTTCTGCAACTATATGTCCTAATACTTAACAACTTTCTTTTGGTGATCTTAAGTTGTACTTAAAATTCAGAGAAAAAAGAATAAAAAAGTTCAGATATAATAAAAGACAGAGGTTTGAGATAGTAAAAAAGGGGTTCATTTATCATAGTAGAGTAAGTTGTATGTCAGGATGGCCGAGTGGTCTAAGGCGCCAGACTCAAGCGAAAGCTTGCTCTGATGCAGAGGGCTGAGTGTTCTGGTCCACGAATGTGGGCGTTGGTTCGAATCCCACTTCTGACATATAAACTTTTGATTGTAAGCCCTGCTAATTTTTCTTTATTTTTCAACACCTTATCTTCGAAATATACATTCTTTTGTTAATTCTAAATGTTGCAAGCTATTTAATAATGTGTTTAGGTATAGCACATAGTGAAAAAAAGAATGTCTTTTTAGCATTATTCAAGAATATTCAGTCTTCTGCAACTATATGTCCTAATACTTAACAACTTTCTTTTGGTGATCTTAAGTAGTATTTAAAATTAAGAGAAAAATGTTCAGATATAATAAAAGACAGAGGTTTGAGATAGTAAAAAAGGGGTTCATTTATCATAGTAGGGCAAGTTGTATGTCAGGAGGGCCGAGTGGTCTAAGGCGCCAAACTCAAGCGAAAGCTTCCTCTGATGCAGAGGTCTGAGTGTTCTGATCCACGAATATGGGCGTGGGTTCGAATCCCACTTCTGACTTATAAACTTTTGATTCAAAGCCCTGCTAATTTTTCTTGATTTTTCAACACCTTATCTTCGAAATATACATTCTTTTGTTAATTCTAAATGTTGCAAGCTATTTAATAATGTGTTTAGGTATAGCACATAGTGAAAAAAGAATGTCTTTTTAGCAATATTCAAGAGTATTCAGTCTTCTGCAAATATATGTCCTAATACTTAACTACTTTATTTTGGTGATTTTAAGTAGTATTTAAAATTAAGAGAAAAACGAGTAAAAAAGTTTAGATATAACAAAAGACAGAGGTTTGAGATAGTAAAAAAGAAGCTCATTTATCATACTACAGTAAGTTGCATGTCTGGATGGCCGAGCGGTCTAAGGCGCCAGACTCAAGCGAAAGCTTCCTCTGATACAGAGGGCTGAGTGTTCTGGTCCACGAATGTGGGCGTGGGTTCGAATCCCACTTCTCACATATAAACTTTTGATTCAAAGCCCTGCGAATTTTTCTTTATTTTTCAACACCTTATCTTCGAAATATATATTCTTTTGTTAATTTTAAATTTTGCAAGAGATTTAGTAATGTGTTTAGGTATAGTACATGGTGAAAAAAAGAATATCTTTTCAGCATTATTCAAGATTATTCAGTCTTCTACAACTATATGTCCTAATACTTAACTATTTTATTTTAGTGATCTAAAGTAGTATTTAAAATTAAGAGAAGAACGAATAAAAAAGTTTAGATATAATAAAAGACAGAGGTTTGAGATAGTAAAAAAAGAACCTCATTTATCATAATACAGTAAGGAGCACGTCAGGATGGCCGAGCGGTCTAAGGCGCCAGACTCAAGCGAAAGCTTCCTCTGATGCAGAGGGCTGAGTGTTCTGGTCCACGAATGTGGGCGTGAGTTCGAATCCCACTTCTGACATATAAACTTTTGATTCAAAGCCCTGCTAATTTTTCTTTATTTTTCAACACCTTATCTTCGAAATATACATTCTTTTGTTAATTCTAAATGTTGCAAGCTATTTAATAATGTGTTTAGGTATAGTACATGGTGAAAAAAAGAATATCTTTTCAGCATTATTCAAGATTATTCAGTCTTCTGCAACTATATGTCCTAATACTTAACAACTTTCTTTTGGTGATCTTAAGTAGTATTCAAAATTAAGAGAAAAAAGAATAAAAAAGTTCAGATATAATAAAAGACAGAGGTTTGAGATAGTAAAGAAGAAGCTCATTTGTCATAGTACAGTAAAAGGCATGTCAGGATGGCCGAGCGGTCTAAGGCGCCAGACTCAAGGGAACGCTTCCTCTGATGCAGAGGGCTGAGTGTTCTGGTCCACGAATGTGGGCGTGGGTTCGAATCCCACTTCTGACATATAAACTTTTTATTCAAAGCCCTGCTACTTTTTTTTTATTTTTCAACACCTTATCTTCGAAATATACATTCTTTTGTTAATTCTAAATGTTGCAAGCTATTAATAATGTGTTTAGGTATAGCACATAGTGAAAAAAAGAATGTCATTTTATCATAATTCAAGATTATTCAGTCTTCTGCAACTATATGTCCTAATACTTAACAACTTTCTTTTGGTGATCTTAAGTTGTACTTAAAATTCAGAGAAAAAAGAATAAAAAAGTTCAGATATAATAAAAGACAGAGGTTTGAGATAGTAAAAAAGGGGTTCATTTATCATAGTAGAGTAAGTTGTATGTCAGGATGGCCGAGTGGTCTAAGGCGCCAGACTCAAGCGAAAGCTTGCTCTGATGCAGAGGGCTGAGTGTTCTGGTCCACGAATGTGGGCGTTGGTTCGAATCTCACTTCTGACATATAAACTTTTGATTCAAAGCCCTGCTAATTTTTCTTTATTTTTCAACACCTTATCTTCGAAATATACATTCTTTTGTTAATTCTAAATGTTGCAAGCTATTTAATAATGTGTTTAGGTATAGCACATAGTGAAAAAAGAATGTCTTTTTAGCAATATTCAAGATTATTCAGTCTTCTGCAACTATATGCCCTAATACTTAACAACTTTCTTTTGGTGATCTTAAGTAGAATTTAAAATTCAGAGAAAAAAGAATAAAAAAGTTCAGATATAATAAAAGACAGAGGTTTGAGATAGTAAAAAAGGGGTTCATTTATCATAGTAGAGCAAGTTGTATGTCAGGATGGCCGAGTGGTCTAAGGCGCCAGACTCAAGCGAAAGCTTCCTCTGATGCAGAGGGCTGAGTATTCTGGTCCACGTATGTGGGCGTGGGTTCGAATCCCACTTCTGACATATAAACTTTTGATTCAAAGCCCTGCTAATTTTTCTTGATTTTTCAACACCTTATCTTCGAAATATACATTCTTTTGTTAATTCTAAATGTTGCAAGCTATTTAATAATGTGTTTAGGTATAGCACATAGTGAAAAAAAGAATGTCATTTTATCATAATTCAAGATTATTCAGTCTTCTGCAACTATATGTCCTAATACTTAACAACTTTCTTTTGGTGATCTTAAGTTGTACTTAAAATTCAGAGAAAAAAGAATAAAAAAGTTCAGATATAATAAAAGACAGAGGTTTGAGATAGTAAAAAAGGGGTTCATTTATCATAGTAGAGTAAGTTGTTTGTCAGGATGGCCGAGTGGTCTAAAGCGCCAGACTCAAGCGAAAGCTTGCTCTGATGCAGAGGGCTGAGTGTTCTGGTCCACGAATGTGGGCGTTGGTTCGAATCCCACTTCTGACATATAAACTTTTTATTGTAAGCCCTGCTAATTTTTCTTTATTTTTCAACACCTTATCTTCGAAATATACATTCTTTTGTTAATTCTAAATGTTGCAAGCTATTTAATAATGTGTTTAGGTATAGCACATAGTGAAAAAAAGAATGTCTTTTTAACATTATTCAAGATTATACAGTCTTCTGCAACTATATGTCCTAATACTTAACAACTTTCTTTTGGTGATCTTAAGTAGTATTTAAAATTAAGAGAAAAAAGTTCAGATATAATAAAAGACAGAGGTTTGAGATAGTAAAAAAGGGTTTCATTTATCATAGTAGAGCAAGTTGTATGTCAGGATGGCCGAGTGGTCTAAGGCGCCAGACTCAAGCGAAAGCTTCCTCTGATGCAGAGGGCTGAGTATTCTGGTCCACGAATGTGGGCGTGGGTTCGAATCCCACTTCTGACAAATAAACTTTTGATTCAAAGCCCTGCTAATTTTTCTTGATTTTGCAACACCTTATCTTCGAAATATACATTCTTTTGTTAATTCTAAATGTTGCAAGCTATTTAATAATGTGTTTAGGTATAGCACATAGTGAAAAAAAGAATGTCTTTTTAGCATTATTCAAGATTATTCAGTCTTCTGCAACTATATGTCCTAATACTTAACAACTTTCTTTTGGTGATCTTAAGTAGTATTCAAAATTAAGAGAAAAAAGAATAAAAAAGTTCAGATATAATAAAAGAAGGAGGTTTGAGATAGTAAAGAAGAAGATCATTTGTCATAGTACAGTAAAAGGCATGTCAGGATGGCCGAGCGGTCTAAGGCGCCAGACTCAAGCGAACGCTTCCTCTGATGCAGAGGGCTGAGTGTTCTGGTCCACGAATGTGGGCGTGGGTTCGAATCCCACTTCTGAAATATAAACTTTTGATTAAAAGACCTGCTAATTTTTCTTTATTTTTCAACACCTTATTTTCGAAATGTATATTCTTTTGTTAATTTTAAATTTTGCAAGAGATTTAATAATGTGTTTAGGTATAGCACATAGTGAAAAAAAGAATGTCATTTTATCATAATTCAAGATTATTCAGTCTTCTGCAACTATATGTCCTAATACTTAAACACTTTCTTATGGTGATCTTAAGTTGTACTTAAAATTCAGAGAAAAAAGAATAAAAAAGTTCAGATATAATAAGAGACAGAGGTTTGAGATAGTAAAAAAGGGGTTCATTTATCATAGTAGAGTAAGTTGTATGTCAGGATGGCCGAGTGGTCTAAGGCGCCAGACTCAAGCGAAAGCTTGCTCTGATGCAGAGGGCTGAGTGTTCTGGTCCACGAATGTGGGCGTGGGTTCGAATCCCACTTCTGACATATAAACTTTTGATTCAAAGCCCTGCTAATTTTTATTTATTTTTCAACACCTTATCTTCGAAATATACATTCTTTTGTTAATTCTAAAAGTTGCAAGCTATTTAATAATGTGTTTAGGTATAGCACATAGTGAAAAAAGAATGTCTTTTTAGCAATATTCAAGAGTATTCAGTCTTCTGCAAATATATGTCCTAATACTTAACTAGTTTATTTTGGTGATTTTAAGTAGTATTTAAAATTAAGAGAAAAACGAGTAAAAAAGTTTAGATATAACAAAAGACAGAGGTTTGAGATAGTAAAAAAGAAGCTCATTTATCATACTACAGTAAGTTGCATGTCTGGATGGCCGAGCGGTCTAAGGCGCCAGACTCAAACGAAAGCTTCCTCTGATACAGAGGGCTGAGTGTTCTGGTCCACGAATGGGGGCGTGGGTTCGAATCCCACTCCTCACATATAAACTTTTGATTCAAAGCCCTGCGAATTTTTCTTTATTTTTCAACACCTTATCTTCGAAATATATATTCTTTTGTTAATTTTAAATTTTGCAAGAGATTTAGTAATGTGTTTAGGTATAGTACATGGTGAAAAAAAGAATATATTTTCAGCATTATTCAAGATTATTCAGTCTTCTACAACTATATGTCCTAATACTTAACTATTTTATTTTAGTGATCTAAAGTAGTATTTAAAATTAAGAGAAGAACGAATAAAAAAGTTTAGATATAATAAAAGACAGAGGTTTGAGATAGTAAAAAAAGAACCTCATTTATCATAATACAGTAAGGTGCACGTCAGGATGGCCGAGCGGTCTAAGGCGCCAGACTCAAGCGAAAGCTTTCTCTGATGCAGAGGGCTGAGTGTTCTGGTCCACGAATGTGGGCGTGGGTTCGAATCCCACTTCTCACATATAAACTTTTGATTCAAAGCCCTGCGAATTTTTCTTTATTTTTCAACACCTTATCTTCGAAATATATATTCTTTTGTTAATTTTAAATTTTGCAAGAGATTTAGTAATGTGTTTAGGTATAGTACATGGTGAAAAAAAGAATATCTTTTCAGCATTATTCAAGATTATTCAGTCTTCTACAACTATATGTCCTAATAAAAAACTATTTTATTTTAGTGATCTAAAGTAGTATTTAAAATTTAGAGAAGAACGAATAAAAAATTTTAGATATAATAAAAGACAGAGGTTTGAGATAGTAAAAAAAGAACCTCATTTATCATAATACAGTAAGGTGCACGTTAGGATGGCCGAGCGGTCTAAGGCGACAGACTCAAGCGAAAGCTTCCTCTGATGCAGAGGGCTGAGTGTTCTGGTCCACGAATGTGGGCGTGGGTTCGAATCCCACTTCTGACATATAAACTTTTAATTCAAAGCCCTGCTAATTTTTCTTTATTTTTCAACACCTTATCTTCGAAATATACATTCTTTTGTTAATTCTAAATGTTGCAAGCTATTTAATAATGTGTTTAGGTATAGTACATGGTGAAAAAAAGAATATCTTTTCAGCATTATTCAAGATTATTCAGTCTTCTGCAACTATATGTCCTAATACATAACAACTTTCTTTTGGTGATCTTAAGTAGTATTCAAAATTAAGAGAAAAAAGAATAAAAAAGTTCAGATATAATAAAAGACAGAGGTTTGAGATAGTAAAGAAGAAGCTCATTTGTCATAGTACAGTAAAAGGTATGTCAGGATGGCCGAGCGGTCTAAGGCGCCAGACTCAAGGGTACGCTTCCTCTGATGCAGAGGTCTGAGTGTTCTGGTCCACGAATGTGGGCGTGGGTTCGAATCCCACTTCTGACATATAAACTTTTGATTAAAAGACCTGCTAATTTTTCTTTATTTTTCAACACCTTATTTTCGAAATATATATTCTTTTGTTAATTTTAAATTTTGCAAGAGATTTAATAATGTGTTTAGGTATAGCACATAGTGAAAAAAAGAATGTCATTTTATCGTAATTCAAGATTATTCAGTCTTCTGCAACTATATGTCCTAATACATAAACACTTTCTTTTGGTGATCTTAAGTTGTACTTAAAATTCAGAGAAAAAAGAATAAAAAAGTTCAGATATAATAAAAGACAGAGGTTTGAGATAGTAAAAAAGGGGTTCATTTATCATAGTAGCGAAAGTTGTATGTCAGGATGGCCGAGTGGTCTAAGGCGCCAGACTCAAGGGAATGCTTCCTTTGATGCAGAGGGTTTGAGTGCTCTGGTCCACGAATGTGGGCGTGGGTTCAAATCCCACTTCTGACATATAAACTTTTGATTCAAAGCCCTGCTAATTTTTCTTTATTTTTCAACACCTTATCTTCGAAATATATATTCTTTTGTTAATTTTAAATTTTGCAAGAGATTTAGTAATGTGTTTAGGTATAGTACATGGTGAAAAAAAGAATATCTTTTCAGCATTATTCAAGATTATTCAGTCTTCTACAACTATATGTCCTAATACTTAACTATTTTATTTTAGTGATCTAAAGTAGTATTTAAAATTAAGAGAAGAACGAATAAAAAAGTTTAGATATAATAAAAGACAGAGGTTTGAGATAGTAAAAAATGAACCTCATTTATCATAATACAGTAAGGTGCACGTCAGGATGGCCGAGAGGTCTAAGGCGCCAGACTCAAGCGAAAGCTTCCTCTGATGCAGAGGGCTGAGTGTTCTGGTCCACGAATGTGGGCGTGGGTTCGAATCCCACTTCTGACATATGAACTTTTAATTCAAAGCCCTGCTAATTCTTCTTTATTTTTCAACACCTTATCTTCGAAATATACATTCTTTTGTTAATTCTAAATGTTGCAAGCTATTTAATAATGTGTTTAGGTATAGTACATGGTGAAAAAAAGAATATCTTTTCAGCATTATTCAAGATTATTCAGTCTTCTGCAACTATATGACCTAATACTTAACAACTTTCTTTTGGTGATCTTAAGTAGTATTCAAAATTAAGAGAAAAAAGAATAAAAAAGTTCAGATATAATAAAAGACAGAGGTTTGAGATAGTAAAGAAGAAGCTCATTTGTCATAGTACAGTAAAAGGCATGTCAGGATGGCCGAGCGGTCTAAGGCGCCAGACTCAAGCGAACGCTTCCTCTGATGCAGAGGGCTGAGTGTTCTGGTCCACGAATGTGGGCGTGGGTTCGAATCCCACTTCTGACATATAAACTTTTGATTAAAAGACCTGCTAATTTTTCTTTATTTTTCAACACCTTATTTTCGAAATATATATTCTTTTGTTAATTTTAAATTTTGCAAGAGATTTAATAATGTGTTTAGGTATAGCACATAGTGAAAAAAAGAATGTCATTTTATCATAATTCAAGATTATTCAGTCTTCTGCAACTATATGTCCTAATACTTAAACACTTTCTTTTGGTGATCTTAAGTTGTACTTAAAATTCAGAGAAAAAAGAATAAAAAAGTTCAGATATAATAAAAGACAGAGGTTTCAGATAGTAAAAAAGGGGTTCATTTATCATAGTAGAGTAAGTTGTATGTCAGGATGGCCGAGTGGTCTAAGGCGCCAGACTCAAGCGAAAGCTTTCTCTGATGCAGAGGGCTGAGTGTTCTGGTCCACGAATGTGGGCGTGGGTTCGAATCCCACTTCTGACATATAAACTTTTGATTCAAAGCCCTGCTAATTTTTCTTTATTTTTCAACACCTTATCTTCGAAATATACATTCTTTTGTTAATTCTAAATGTTGCAAGCTATTTAATAATGTGTTTAGGTATAGCACATAGTGAAAAAAAGAATGTCTTTTTAGCATTATTCAAGATTATTCAGTCTTCTGCAACTATATGTCCTAATACTTAACAACTTTCTTTTGGTGATCTTAAGTAGTATTCAAAATTAAGAGAAAAAAGAATAAAAAAGTTCAGATATAATAAAAGACAGAGGTTTGAGATAGTAAAGAAGAAGCTCATTTGTCATAGTACAGTAAAAGGCATGTCAGGATGGCCGAGCGGTCTAAGGCGCCAGACTCAAGCGAACGCTTCCTCTGATGCAGAGGGCTGAGTGTTCTGGTCCACGAATGTGGGCGTGGGTTCGAATCCCACTTCTGACATATAAGCTTTTGATTAAAAGACCTGCTAATTTTTCTTTATTTTTCAACACCTTATTTTCGAAATATATATTCTTTTGTTAATTTTAAATTTTGCAAGAGATTTAATAATGTGTTTAGGTATAGCACATAGTGAAAAAAAGAATGTCATTTTATCATAATTCAAGATTATTCAGTCTTCTGCAACTATATGTCCTAATACTTAAACACTTTCTTTTGGTGATCTTAAGTTGTACTTAAAATTCAGAGAAAAAAGAATAAAAAAGTTCAGATATAATAAAAGACAGAGGTTTGAGATAGTAAAAAAGGGGTTCATTTATCATAGTAGAGTAAGTTGTATGTCAGGATGGCCGAGTGGTCTAAGGCGCCTGACTCAAGCGAAAGCTTCCTCTGATTCAGAGCGCTGAGTGTTCTGGTCCACGAATGTGGGCGTGGGTTCGAATCCCACTTCTCACATATAATCTTTTGATTCAAAGCCCTGCGAATTTTTCTTTATTTTTCAACACCTTATCTTCGAAATATATATTCTTTTGTTAATTTTAAATTTTGCAAGAGA
Organism: Maratus speciosus; assembly: GCA_963932465.1. Lineage (NCBI taxonomy): Eukaryota > Metazoa > Arthropoda > Arachnida > Araneae > Salticidae > Maratus > Maratus speciosus. Next base: position 173,504,187 of record OZ010794.1, on the reverse strand, counting down.
TTTAGTAATGTGTTTAGGTATAGTACATGGTGAAAAAAAGAATATCTTTTCAGCATTATTCAAGATTATTCAGTCTTCTACAACTATATGTCCTAATACTTAACTATTTTATTTTAGTGATCTAAAGTAGTATTTAAAATTAAGAGAAGAACGAATAAAAAAGTTTAGATATAATAAAAGACAGAGGTTTGAGATATTATAAATGAACCTCATTTATCATAATACAGTAAGGTGCGCGTCAGGATGGCCGAGCGGTCTAAGGCGCCAGACTCAAGCGAAAGCTTCCTCTGATGCAGAGGGCTGAGTGTTCTGGTCCACGAATGTGGGCGTGGGTTCGAATCCCACTTCTGACATTTAAACTTTTAATTCAAAGCCCTGCTAATTTTTCTTTATTTTTCAACACCTTATCTTCGAAATATACATTCTTTTGTTAATTCTAAATGTTGCAAGCTATTTAATAATGTGTTTAGGTATAGCACATAGTGAAAAAAAGAATGTCTTTTTAACATTATTCAAGATTATACAGTCTTCTGCAACTATATGTCCTAATACTTAACAACTTTCTTTTGGTGATCTTAAGTAGTATTTAAAATTAAGAGAAAAAAGTTCAGATATAATAAAAGACAGATGTTTGAGATAGTAAAAAAGGGGTTCATTTATCATAGTAGAGCAAGTTGTATGTCAGGATGGCCGAGTGGTCTAAGGCGCCAGACTCAAGCGAAAGCTTCCTCTGATGCAGAGGGCTGAGTATTCTGGTCCACGAATGTGGGCGTGGGTTCGAATCTCCCTTCTGACATATAAACTTTTGATTCAAAGCCCTGCTAATTTTTCTTGATTTTTCAACACCTTATCTTCGAAATATACATTCTTTTGTTAATTCTAAATGTTGCAAGCTATTTAATAATGTGTTTAGGTATAGCACATAGTGAAAAAAAGAATGTCTTTTTAGCATTATTCAAGATTATTCAGTCTTCTGCAACTATATGTCCTAATACTTAACAACTTTCTTTTGGTGATCTTAAGTAGTATTCAAAATTAAGAGAAAAAAGAATAAAAAAGTTCAGATATAATAAAAGACAGAGGTTTGAGATAGTAAAGAAGAAGCTCATTTGTCATAGTACAGTAAAAGGCATGTCAGGATGGCCGAGCGGTCTAAGGCGCCAGACTCAAGCGAACGCTTCCTCTGATGCAGAGGGCTGAGTGTTCTGGTCCACGAATGTGGGCGTGGGTTCGAATCCCACTTCTGACATATAAGCTTTTGATTATAAGACCTGCTAATTTTTCTTTATTTTTCAACACCTTATTTTCGAAATATATATTCTTTTGTTAATTTTAAATTTTGCAAGAGATTTAATAATGTGTTTAGGTATAGCACATAGTGAAAAAAAGAATGTCATTTTATCATAATTCAAGATTATTCAGTCTTCTGCAACTATATGTCCTAATACTTAAACACTTTCTTTTGGTGATCTTAAGTTGTACTTAAAATTCAGAGAAAAAAGAATAAAAAAGTTCAGATATAATAAAAGACAGAGGTTTGAGATAGTAAAAAAGGGGTTCATTTATCATAGTAGAGTAAGTTGTATGTCAGGATGGCCGAGTGGTCTAAGGCGCCAGACTCAAGCGAAAGCTTCCTCTGATTCAGAGGGCTGAGTGTTCTGGTCCACGAATGTGGGCGTGGGTTCGAATCCCACTTCTCACATATAAACTTTTGATTCAAAGCCCTGCGAATTTTTCTTTATTTTTCAACACCTTATCTTCGAAATATATATTCTTTTGTTAATTTTAAATTTTGCAAGAGATTTAGTAATGTGTTTAGGTATAGTACATGGTGAAAAAAAGAATATCTTTTCAGCATTATTCAAGATTATTCAGTCTTCTACAACTATATGTCCTAATACTTAACTATTTTATTTTAGTGATCTAAAGTATTATTTAAAATTAAGAGAAGAACGAATAAAAAAGTTTAGATATAATAAAAGACAGAGGTTTGAGATATTAAAAATGAACCTCATTTATCATAATACAGTAAGGTGCGCGTCAGGATGGCCGAGCGGTCTAAGGCGCCAGACTCAAGCGAAAGCTTCCTCTGATGCAGAGGGCTGAGTGTTCTGGTCCACGAATGTGGGCGTGGGTTCGAATCCCACTTCTGACATTTAAACTTTTAATTCAAAGCCCTGCTAATTTTTCTTTATTTTTCAACACCTTATCTTCGAAATATACATTCTTTTGTTAATTCTAAATGTTGCAAGCTATTTAATAATGTGTTTAGGTATAGCACATAGTGAAAAAAAGAATGTCTTTTTAACATTATTCAAGATTATACAGTCTTCTGCAACTATATGTCCTAATACTTAACAACTTTCTTTTGGTGATCTTAAGTAGTATTTAAAATTAAGAGAAAAAAGTTCAGATATAATAAAAGACAGATGTTTGAGATAGTAAAAAAGGGGTTCATTTATCATAGTAGAGCAAGTTGTATGTCAGGATGGCCGAGTGGTCTAAGGCGCCAGACTCAAGCGAAAGCTTCCTCTGATGCAGAGGGCTGAGTATTCTGGTCCACGAATGTGGGCGTGGGTTCGAATCTCCCTTCTGACATATAAACTTTTGATTCAAAGCCCTGCTAATTTTTCTTGATTTTTCAACACCTTATCTTCGAAATATACATTCTTTTGTTAATTCTAAATGTTGCAAGCTATTTAATAATGTGTTTAGGTATAGCACATAGTGAAAAAAAGAATGTCTTTTTAGCATTATTCAAGATTATTCAGTCTTCTGCAACTATATGTCCTAATACTTAACAACTTTCTTTTGGTGATCTTAAGTAGTATTGAAAATTAAGAGAAAAAAGAATAAAAAAGTTCAGATATAATAAAAGACAGAGGTTTGAGATAGTAAAGAAGAAGCTCATTTGTCATAGTACAGTAAGAGGCATGTCAGGATGGCCGAGCGGTCTAAGGCGCCAGACTCAAGCGAACGCTTCCTCTGATGCAGAGGGCTGAGTGTTCTGGTCCACGAATGTGGGCGTGGGTTCGAATCCCACTTCTGACATATAAGCTTTTGATTAAAAGACCTGCTAATTTTTCTTTATTTTTCAACACCTTATTTTCGAAATATATATTGTTTTGTTAATTTTAAATTTTGCAAGAGATTTAATAATGTGTTTAGGTATAGCACATAGTGAAAAAAAGAATGTCATTTTATCATAATTCAAGATTATTCAGTCTTCTGCAACTATATGTCCTAATACTTAAACACTTTCTTTTGGTGATCTTAAGTTGTACTTAAAATTCAGAGAAAAAAGAATAAAAAAGTTCAGATATAATAAAAGACAGAGGTTTGAGATAGTAAAAAAGGGGTTCATTTATCATAGTAGAGTAAGTTGTATGTCAGTATGGCCGAGTGGTCTAAGGCGCCAGACTCAAGCGAGAGCTTGCTCTGATGCAGAGGGCTGAGTGTTCTGGTCCACGAATGTGGGCGTGGGTGCGAATCCCACTTCTGACATATAAACTTTTGATTCAAAGCCCTGCTAATTTTTCTTTATTTTTCAACACATTATCTTCGAAATATACATTCTTTTGTTAATTCTAAATGTTGCAAGCTATTTAATAATGTGTTTAGGTATAGCACATAGTGAAAAAAGAATGTCTTTTTAGCAATATTCAAGAGTATTCAGTCTTCTGCAAATATATGTCCTAATACTTAACTACTTTATTTTGGTGATTTTAAGTAGTATTTAAAATTAAGAGAAAAACGAGTAAAAAAGTTTAGATATAACAAAAGACAGAGGTTTGAGATAGTAAAAAAGAAGCTCATTTACCATACTACAGTAAGTTGCATGTCTGGATGGCCGAGCGGTCTAAGGCGCCAGACTCAAGCGAAAGCTTACTCTGATACAGAGGGCTGAGTGTTCTGGTCCACGAATGTGGGCGTGGGTTCGAATCCCACTTCTCACATATAAACTTTTGATTCAATGCCCTGTTAATTTTTCTTTATTTTTCAACACCTTATTTTCGAAATATATATTCTTTTGTTAATTTTAAATTTTGCAAGAGATTTAATAATGTGTTTAGGTATAGCACATAGTGAAAAAAAGAATGTCTTTTTAGCATTATTCAAGATTATTCAGTCTTCTGCAACTATATGTCCTAATACTTAACAACTTTCTTTTGGTGATCTTAAGTAGTATTCAAAATTAAGAGAAAAAAGAATAAAAAAGTTCAGATATAATAAAAGACAGAGGTTTGAGATAGTAAAGAAGAAGCTCATTTGTCATAGTACAGTAAAAGGCATGTCAGGATGGCCGAGCGGTCTAAGGCGCCAGACTCAAGCGAACGCTTCCTCTGATGCAGAGGGCTGAGTGTTCTGGTCCACGAATGTGGGCGTGGGTTCGAATCCCACTTCTGACATATAAGCTTTTGATTAAAAGACCTGCTAATTTTTCTTTATTTTTCAACACCTTATTTTCGAAATATATATTCTTTTGTTAATTTTAAATTTTGCAAGAGATTTAATAATGTGTTTAGGTATAGCACATAGTGAAAAAAAGAATGTCATTTTATCATAATTCAAGATTATTCAGTCTTCTGCAACTATATGTCCTCATACTTAAACACTTTCTTTTGGTGATCTTAAGTTGTACTTAAAATTCAGAGAAAAAAGAATAAAAAAGTTCAGATATAATAAAAGACAGAGGTTTGAGATAGTAAAAAAGGGGTTCATTTATCATAGTAGAGTAAGTTGTATGTCAGGATGGCCGAGTGGTCTAAGGCGCCAGACTCAAGCGAAAGCTTCCTCTGATACAGAGGGCTGAGTGTTCTGGTCCACGAATGTGGGCGTGGGTTCGAATCCCACTTCTCACATATAAACTTTTGTTTCAAAGCCCTGCGAATTTTTCTTTATTTTTCAACACCTTATCTTCGAAATATATATTCTTTTGTTAATTTTAAATTTTGCAAGAGATTTAGTAATGTGTTTAGGTATAGTACATGGTGAAAAAAAGAATATCTTTTCAGCATTATTCAAGATTATTCAGTCTTCTACAACTATATGTCCTAATACTTAACTATTTTATTTTAGTGATCTAAAGTAGTATTTAAAATTAAGAGAAGAACGAATAAAAAAGTTTAGATATAATAAAAGACAGAGGTTTGAGATATTAAAAATGAACCTCATTTATCATAATACAGTAAGGTGCGCGTCAGGATGGCCGAGCGGTCTAAGGCGCCAGACTCAAGCGAAAGCTTCCTCTGATGCAGAGGGCTGAGTGTTCTGGTCCACGAATGTGGGCGTGGGTTCGAATCCCACTTCTGACATTTAAACTTTTAATTCAAAGCCCTGCTAATTTTTCTTTATTTTTCAACACCTTATCTTCGAAATATACATTCTTTTGTTAATTCTAAATGTTGCAAGCTATTTAATAATGTGTTTAGGTATAGCACATAGTGAAAAAAAGAATGTCTTTTTAACATTATTCAAGATTATACAGTCTTCTGCAACTATATGTCCTAATACTTAACAACTTTCTTTTGGTGATCTTAAGTAGTATTTAAAATTAAGAGAAAAAAGTTCAGATATAATAAAAGACAGATGTTTGAGATAGTAAAAAAGGGGTTCATTTATCATAGTAGAGCAAGTTGTATGTCAGGATGGCCGAGTGGTCTAAGGCGCCAGACTCAAGCGAAAGCTTCCTCTGATGCAGAGGGCTGAGTATTCTGGTCCACGAATGTGGGCGTGGGTTCGAATCTCCCTTCTGACATATAAACTTTTGATTCAAAGCCCTGCTAATTTTTCTTGATTTTTCAACACCTTATCTTCGAAATATACATTCTTTTGTTAATTCTAAATGTTGCAAGCTATTTAATAATGTGTTTAGGTATAGCACATAGTGAAAAAAAGAATGTCTTTTTAGCATTATTCAAGATTATTCAGTCTTCTGCAACTATATGTCCTAATACTTAACAACTTTCTTTTGGTGATCTTAAGTAGTATTGAAAATTAAGAGAAAAAAGAATAAAAAAGTTCAGATATAATAAAAGACAGAGGTTTGAGATAGTAAAGAAGAAGCTCATTTGTCATAGTACAGTAAGAGGCATGTCAGGATGGCCGAGCGGTCTAAGGCGCCAGACTCAAGCGAACGCTTCCTCTGATGCAGAGGGCTGAGTGTTCTGGTCCACGAATGTGGGCGTGGGTTCGAATCCCACTTCTGACATATAAGCTTTTGATTAAAAGACCTGCTAATTTTTCTTTATTTTTCAACACCTTATTTTCGAAATATATATTCTTTTGTTAATTTTAAATTTTGCAAGAGATTTAATAATGTGTTTAGGTATAGCACATAGTGAAAAAAAGAATGTCATTTTATCATAATTCAAGATTATTCAGTCTTCTGCAACTATATGTCCTAATACTTAAACACTTTCTTTTGGTGATCTTAAGTTGTACTTAAAATTCAGAGAAAAAAGAATAAAAAAGTTCAGATATAATAAAAGACAGAGGTTTGAGATAGTAAAAAAGGGTTTCATTTATCATAGTAGAGTAAGTTGTATGTCAGGATGGCCGAGTGGTCTAAGGCGCCAGACTCAAGCGAAAGCTTCCTCTGATACAGAGGGCTGAGTGTTCTGGTCCACGAATGTGGGCGTGGGTTCGAATCCCACTTCTCACATATAAACTTTTGTTTCAAAGCCCTGCGAATTTTTCTTTATTTTTCAACACCTTATCTTCGAAATATATATTCTTTTGTTAATTTTAAATTTTGCAAGAGATTTAGTAATGTGTTTAGGTATAGTACATGGTGAAAAAAAGAATATCTTTTCAGCATTATTCAAGATTATTCAGTCTTCTACAACTATATGTCCTAATACTTAACTATTTTATTTTAGTGATCTAAAGTAGTATTTAAAATTAAGAGAAGAACGAATAAAAAAGTTTAGATATAATAAAAGACAGAGGTTTGAGATATTAAAAATGAACCTCATTTATCATAATACAGTAAGGTGCGCGTCAGGATGGCCGAGCGGTCTAAGGCGCCAGACTCAAGCGAAAGCTTCCTCTGATGCAGAGGGCTGAGTGTTCTGGTCCACGAATGTGGGCGTGGGTTCGAATCCCACTTCTGACATTTAAACTTTTAATTCAAAGCCCTGCTAATTTTTCTTTATTTTTCAACACCTTATCTTCGAAATATACATTCTTTTGTTAATTCTAAATGTTGCAAGCTATTTAATAATGTGTTTAGGTATAGCACATAGTGAAAAAAAGAATGTCTTTTTAACATTATTCAAGATTATACAGTCTTCTGCAACTATATGTCCTAATACTTAACAACTTTCTTTTGGTGATCTTAAGTAGTATTTAAAATTAAGAGAAAAAAGTTCAGATATAATAAAAGACAGATGTTTGAGATAGTAAAAAAGGGGTTCATTTATCATAGTAGAGCAAGTTGTATGTCAGGATGGCCGAGTGGTCTAAGGCGCCAGACTCAAGCGAAAGCTTCCTCTGATGCAGAGGGCTGAGTATTCTGGTCCACGAATGTGGGCGTGGGTTCGAATCTCCCTTCTGACATATAAACTTTTGATTCAAAGCCCTGCTAATTTTTCTTGATTTTTCAACACCTTATCTTCGAAATATACATTCTTTTGTTAATTCTAAATGTTGCAAGCTATTTAATAATGTGTTTAGGTATAGCACATAGTGAAAAAAAGAATGTCTTTTTAGCATTATTCAAGATTATTCAGTCTTCTGCAACTATATGTCCTAATACTTAACAACTTTCTTTTGGTGATCTTAAGTAGTATTGAAAATTAAGAGAAAAAAGAATAAAAAAGTTCAGATATAATAAAAGACAGAGGTTTGAGATAGTAAAGAAGAAGCTCATTTGTCATAGTACAGTAAGAGGCATGTCAGGATGGCCGAGCGGTCTAAGGCGCCAGACTCAAGCGAACGCTTCCTCTGATGCAGAGGGCTGAGTGTTCTGGTCCACGAATGTGGGCGTGGGTTTGAATCCCACTTCTGACATATAAGCTTTTGATTAAAAGACCTGCTAATTTTTCTTTATTTTTCAACACCTTATTTTCGAAATATATATTCTTTTGTTAATTTTAAATTTTGCAAGAGATTTAATAATGTGTTTAGGTATAGCACATAGTGAAAAAAAGAATGTCATTTTATCATAATTCAAGATTATTCAGTCTTCTGCAACTATATGTCCTAATACTTAAACACTTTCTTTTGGTGATCTTAAGTTGTACTTAAAATTCAGAGAAAAAAGAATAAAAAAGTTCAGATATAATAAAAGACAGAGGTTTGAGATAGTAAAAAAGGGGTTCATTTATCATAGTAGAGTAAGTTGTATGTCAGTATGGCCGAGTGGTCTAAGGCGCCAGACTCAAGCGAAAGCTTGCTCTGATGCAGAGGGCTGAGTGTTCTGGTCCACGAATGTGGGCGTGGGTTCGAATCCCACTTCTGACATATAAACTTTTGATTCAAAGCCCTGCTAATTTTTCTTTATTTTTCAACACATTATCTTCGAAATATACATTCTTTTGTTAATTCTAAATGTTGCAAGCTATTTAATAATGTGTTTAGGTATAGCACATAGTGAAAAAAGAATGTCTTTTTAGCAATATTCAAGAGTATTCAGTCTTCTGCAAATATATGTCCTAATACTTAACTACTTTATTTTGGTGATTTTAAGTAGTATTTAAAATTAAGAGAAAAACGAGTAAAAAAGTTTAGATATAACAAAAGACAGAGGTTTGAGATAGTAAAAAAGAAGCTCATTTACCATACTACAGTAAGTTGCATGTCTGGATGGCCGAGCGGTCTAAGGCGCCAGACTCAAGCGAAAGCTTACTCTGATACAGAGGGCTGAGTGTTCTGGTCCACGAATGTGGGCGTGGGTTCGAATCCCACTTCTCACATATAATCTTTTGATTCAATGCCCTGTTAATTTTTCTTTATTTTTCAACACCTTATTTTCGAAATATATATTCTTTTGTTAATTTTAAATTTTGCAAGAGATTTAATAATGTGTTTAGGTATAGCACATAGTGAAAAAAAGAATGTCATTTTATCATAATTCAAGATTATTCAGTCTTCTGCAACTATATGTCCTAATACTTAAACACTTTCTTTTGGTGATCTTAAGTTGTACTTAAAATTCAGAGAAAAAAGAATAAAAAAGTTCAGATATAATAAAAGACAGAGGTTTGAGATAGTAAAAAAGGGGTTCATTTACCATACTACAGTAAGTTGCATGTCTGGATGGCCGAGCGGTCTAAGGCGCCAGACTCAAGCGAAAGCTTACTCTGATACAGAGGGCTGAGTGTTCTGGTCCACGAATGTGGGCGTGGGTTCGAATCCCACTTCTCACATGTAAACTTTTGATTCAATGCCCTGCTAATTTTTCTTTATTTTTCAACACCTTATTTTCGAAATATACATTCTTTTGTTAATTCTAAATGTTGCAAGCTATTTAATAATGTGTTTAGGTATAGCACATAGTGAAAAAAAGAATGTCTTTTTAACATTATTCAAGATTATACAGTCTTCTGCAACTATATGTCCTAATACTTAACAACTTTCTTTTGGTGATCTTAAGTAGTATTTAAAATTAAGAGAAAAAAGTTCAGATATAATAAAAGACAGATGTTTGAGATAGTAAAAAAGGGGTTCATTTATCATAGTAGAGCAAGTTGTATGTCAGGATGGCCGAGTGGTCTAAGGCGCCAGACTCAAGCGAAAGCTTCCTCTGATGCAGAGGGCTGAGTATTCTGGTCCACGAATGTGGGCGTGGGTTCGAATCCCCCTTCTGACATATAAACTTTTGATTCAAAGCCCTGCTAATTTTTCTTGATTTTTCAACACCTTATCTTCGAAATATACATTCTTTTGTTAATTCTAAATGTTGCAAGCTATTTAATAATGTGTTTAGGTATAGCACATAGTGAAAAAAAGAATGTCTTTTTAGCATTATTCAAGATTATTCAGTCTTCTGCAACTATATGTCCTAATACTTAACAACTTTCTTTTGGTGATCTTAAGTAGCATTCAAAATTAAGAGAAAAAAGAATAAAAAAGTTCAGATATAATAAAAGACAGAGGTTTGAGATAGTAAAGAAGAAGCTCATTTGTCATAGTACAGTAAGAGGCATGTCAGGATGGCCGAGCGGTCTAAGGCGCCAGACTCAAGCGAACGCTTCCTCTGATGCAGAGGGCTGAGTGTTCTGGTCCACGAATGTGGGCTTGGGTTCGAATCCCACTTCTGACATATAAGCTTTTGATTAAAAGACCTGCTAATTTTTCTTTATTTTTCAACACCTTATTTTCGAAATATATATTCTTTTGTTAATTTTAAATTTTGCAAGAGATTTAATAATGTGTTTAGGTATAGCACATAGTGAAAAAGAATGTCATTTTATCATAATTCAAGATTATTCAGTCTTCTGCAACTATATGTCCTAATACTTAAACACTTTCTTTTGGTGATCTTAAGTTGTACTTAAAATTCAGAGAAAAAAGAATAAAAAAGTTCAGATATAATAAAAGACAGAGGTTTGAGATAGTAAAAAAGGGGTTCATTTATCATAGTAGAGTAAGTTGTATGTCAGTATGGCCGAGTGGTCTAAGGCGCCAGACTCAAGCGAAAGCTTGCTTTGATGCAGAGGGCTGAGTGTTCTGGTCCACGAATGTGGGCGTGGGTTCGAATCCCACTTCTGACATATAAACCTTTGATTCAAAGCCCTGCTAATTTTTCTTTATTTTCCAACACATTATCTTCGAAATATACATTCTTTTGTTAATTCTAAATGTTGCAAGCTATTTAATAATGTGTTTAGGTATAGCACATAGTGAAAAAAGAATGTCTTTTTAGCAATATTCAAGAGTATTCAGTCTTCTGCAAATATATGTCCTAATACTTAACTACTTTATTTTGGTGATTTTAAGTAGTATTTAAAATTAAGAGAAAAACGAGTAAAAAAGTTTAGATATAACAAAAGACAGAGGTTTGAGATAGTAAAAAAGAAGCTCATTTACCATACTACAGTAAGTTGCATGTCTGGATGGCCGAGCGGTCTAAGGCGCCAGACTCAAGCGAAAGCTTCCTGTGATACAGAGGGCTGAGTGTTCTGGTCCACGAATGTGGGCGTGGGTTCGAATCCCACTTCTCACATATAAACTTTTGATTCAAAGCCCTGCTAATTTTTCTTTATTTTTCAACACCTTATTTTCGAAATATATATTCTTTTGTTAATTTTAAATTTTGCAAGAGATTTAATAATGTGTTTAGGTATAGCACATAGTGAAAAAAAGAATGTCATTTTATCATAATTCAAGATTATTCAGTCTTCTGCAACTATATGTCCTAATATTTAAACACTTTCTTTTGGTGATCTTAAGTTGTACATAAAATTCAGAGAAAAAAGAATAAAAAAGTTCAGATATAATAAAAGACAGAGGTTTGAGATAGTAAAAAAGGGGTTCATTTATCATAGTAGAGAAAGTTGTATGTCAGGATGGCCGAGTGGTCTAAGGCGCCAGACTCAAGGGAATGCTTCCTTTGATGCAGGGGGTTTGAGTGGTCTGGTCCACGAATGTGGGCGTGGGTTCACATCCCACTTCTGACAGGTAAACTTAAGTTTCAAATCCCGGCTAAATTTTCTTTATTTTTCAACACCGTATCTTCGAAATATTTATTCTTTTGATAATTTTAAATTATGCAAGCGATTTAGTAATGTGTTTAGGTATAGTGCATAGTGAAAAAAAGAATGTCTTTTTAGCAATATTCAAGAGTATTCAGTCTTCTGCAAATATATGTCCTAATACTTAACTATTTTATTTTAGTGATCTAAAGTAGTATTTAAAATTAAGAGAAAATCGAATAAAAAAGATTAGATATAATAAAAGACAGAGGTTTGAGATAGTAAAGAAGAAGCTCATTTGTCATAGTACAGTAAAATGCATGTCAGGATGGCCGAGCGGTCTAAGGCGCCAGACTCAAGCGAACGCTTCCTCTGATGCAGAGGGCTGAGTGTTCTGGTCCACGAATGTGGGCGTGGGTTCGAATCCCACTTCTGACATATAAACTTTTGATTCAAAGCCCTGCTAATTTTTCTTTATTTTTCAACACATTATCTTCGAAATATACATTCTTTTGTTAATTCTAAATGTTGCAAGCTATTTAATAATGTGTTTAGGTATAGCACATAGTGAAAAAAGAATGTCTTTTTAGCAATATTCAAGAGTATTCAGTCTTCTGCAAATATATGTCCTAATACTTAACTACTTTATTTTGGTGATTTTAAGTAGTATTTAAAATTAAGAGAAAAACGAGTAAAAAAGTTTAGATATAACAAAAGACAGAGGTTTGTGATAGTAAAAAAGAAGCTCATTTACCATACTACAGTAAGTTGCATGTCTGGATGGCCGAGCGGTCTAAGGCGCCAGACTCAAGCGAAAGCTTCCTCTGATACAGAGATCTGAGTGTTCTGGTCCAAGAATGTGGGCGTGGGTTCGAATCCCACTTCTCACATATAAACTTTTGATTCAAAGCCCTGCGAATTTTTCTTTATTTTTCAACACCTTATCTTCGAAATATATATTCTTTTGTTAATTTTAAATTTTGCAAGAGATTTAGTAATGTGTTTAGGTATAGTACATGGTGAAAAAAAGAATATCTTTTCAGCATTATTCAAGATTATTCAGTCTTCTACAACTATATGTCCTAATACTCAACTATTTTATTTTAGTGATCTTAAGTAGTATTTAAAATTCAGAGAAAAAAGAATAAAAAAGTTCAGATATAATAAAAGGCAGAGGTTTGAGATAGTAATAAAGGGGTTCATTTATCATAGTAGAGCAAGTTGTATGTCAGGATGGCCGAGTGGTCTAAGGCGCCAGACTCAAGCGAAAGCTTCCTCTGATGCAGAGGGCTGAGTATTCTGGTCCACGAATGTGGGCGTGGGTTCGAATCTCCCTTCTGACATATAAACTTTTGATTCAAAGCCCTGCTAATTTTTCTTGATTTTTCAACACCTTATTTTCGAAATATATATTCTTTTGTTAATTTTAAATTTTGCAAGAGATTTAATAATGTGTTTAGGTATAGCACATAGTGAAAAAAAGAATGTCATTTTATCATAATTCAAGATTATTCAGTCTTCTGCAACTATATGTCCTAATACTTAAACACTTTCTTTTGGTGATCTTAAGTTGTACTTAAAATTCAGAGAAAAAAGAATAAAAAAGTTCAGATATAATAAAAGACAGAGGTTTGAGATAGTAAAAAAGGGGTTCATTTATCATAGTAGAGTAAGTTGTATGTCAGTATGGCCGAGTGGTCTAAGGCGCCAGACTCAAGCGAAAGCTTGCTCTGATGCAGAGGGCTGAGTGTTCTGGTCCACGAATGTGGGCGTGGGTTCGAATCCCACTTCTGACATATAAACTTTTGATTCAAAGCCCTGCTAATTTTTCTTTATTTTTCAACACATTATCTTCGAAATATACATTCTTTTGTTAATTCTAAATGTTGCAAGCTATTTAATAATGTGTTTAGGTATAGCACATAGTGAAAAAAGAATGTCTTTTTAGCAATATTCAAGAGTATTCAGTCTTCTGCAAATATATGTCCTAATACTTAACTACTTTATTTTGGTGATTTTAAGTAGTATTTAAAATTAAGAGAAAAACGAGTAAAAAAGTTTAGATATAACAAAAGACAGAGGTTTGAGATAGTAAAAAAGAAGCTCATTTACCATACTACAGTAAGTTGCATGTCTGGATGGCCGAGCGGTCTAAGGCGCCAGACTCAAGCGAAAGCTTCCTCTGATGCAGAGGGCCGAGTATTCTGGTCCACGAATGTGGGCGTGGGTTCGAATCTCCCTTCTGACATATAAACTTTTGATTCAAAGCCCTGCTAATTTTTCTTGATTTTTCAACACCTTATTTTCGAAATATATATTCTTTTGTTAATTTTAAATTTTGCAAGAGATTTAATAATGTGTTTAGGTATAGCACATAGGGAAAAAAAGAATGTCATTTTATCATAATTCAAGATTATTCAGTCTTCTGCAACTATATGTCCTAATACTTAAACACTTTCTTTTGGTGATCTTAAGTTGTACTTAAAATTCAGAGAAAAAAGAATAAAAAAGTTCAGATATAATAAAAGACAGAGGTTTGAGATAGTAAAAAAGGGGTTCATTTATCATAGTAGAGTAAGTTGTATGTCAGTATGGCCGAGTGGTCTAAGGCGCCAGACTCAAGCGAAAGCTTGCTCTGATGCAGAGGGCTGAGTGTTCTGGTCCACGAATGTGGGCGTGGGTTCGAATCCCACTTCTGACATATAAACTTTTGATTCAAAGCCCTGCTAATTTTTCTTTATTTTTCAACACATTATCTTCGAAATATACATTCTTTTGTTAATTCTAAATGTTGCAAGCTATTTAATAATGTGTTTAGGTATAGCACATAGTGAAAAAAGAATGTCTTTTTAGCAATATTCAAGAGTATTCAGTCTTCTGCAAATATATGTCCTAATACTTAACTACTTTATTTTGGTGATTTTAAGTAGTATTTAAAATTAAGAGAAAAACGAGTAAAAAAGTTTAGATATAACAAAAGACAGAGGTTTGAGATAGTAAAAAAGAAGCTCATTTACCATACTACAGTAAGTTGCATGTCTGGATGGCCGAGCGGTCTAAGGCGCCAGACTCAAGCGAAAGCTTACTCTGATACAGAGGGCTGAGTGTTCTGGTCCACGAATGTGGGCGTGGGTTCGAATCCCACTTCTCACATATAAACTTTTGATTCAATGCCCTGTTAATTTTTCTTTATTTTTCAACACCTTATTTTCGAAATATATATTCTTTTGTTAATTTTAAATTTTGCAAGAGATTTAATAATGTGTTTAGGTATAGCACATAGTGAAAAAAAGAATGTCATTTTATCATAATTCAAGATTATTCAGTCTTCTGCAACTATATGTCCTAATACTTAAACACTTTCTTTTGGTGATCTTAAGTTGTACTTAAAATTCAGAGAAAAAAGAATAAAAAAGTTCAGATATAATAAAAGACAGAGGTTTGAGATAGTAAAAAAGGGGTTCATTTACCATACTACAGTAAGTTGCATGTCTGGATGGCCGAGCGGTCTAAGGCGCCAGACTCAAGCGAAAGCTTACTCTGATACAGAGGGCTGAGTGTTCTGGTCCACGAATGTGGGCGTGGGTTCGAATCCCACTTCTCACATATAAACTTTTGATTCAATGCCCTGCTAATTTTTCTTTATTTTTCAACACCTTATTTTCGAAATATACATTCTTTTGTTAATTCTAAATGTTGCAAGCTATTTAATAATGTGTTTAGGTATAGCACATAGTGAAAAAAAGAATGTCTTTTTAACATTATTCAAGATTATACAGTCTTCTGCAACTATATGTCCTAATACTTAACAACTTTCTTTTGGTGATCTTAAGTAGTATTTAAAATTAAGAGAAAAAAGTTCAGATATAATAAAAGACAGATGTTTGAGATAGTAAAAAAGGGGTTCATTTATCATAGTAGAGCAAGTTGTATGTCAGGATGGCCGAGTGGTCTAAGGCGCCAGACTCAAGCGAAAGCTTCCTCTGATGCAGAGGGCTGAGTATTCTGGTCCACGAATGTGGGCGTGGGTTCGAATCCCCCTTCTGACATATAAACTTTTGATTCAAAGCCCTGCTAATTTTTCTTGATTTTTCAACACCTTATCTTCGAAATATACATTCTTTTGTTAATTCTAAATGTTGCAAGCTATTTAATAATGTGTTTAGGTATAGCACATAGTGAAAAAAAGAATGTCTTTTTAACATTATTCAAGATTATACAGTCTTCTGCAACTATATGTCCTAATACTTAACAACTTTCTTTTGGTGATCTTAAGTAGCATTCAAAATTAAGAGAAAAAAGAATAAAAAAGTTCAGATATAATAAAAGACAGAGGTTTGAGATAGTAAAAAAGGGGTTCATTTATCATAGTAGAGTAAGTTGTATGTCAGTATGGCCGAGTGGTCTAAGGCGCCAGACTCAAGCGAAAGCTTGCTTTGATGCAGAGGGCTGAGTGTTCTGGTCCACGAATGTGGGCGTGGGTTCGAATCCCACTTCTGACATATAAACCTTTGATTCACATTATCTTCGAAATATACATTCTTTTGTTAATTCTAAATGTTGCAAGCTATTTAATAATGTGTTTAGGTATAGCACATAGTGAAAAAAGAATGTCTTTTTAGCAATATTCAAGAGTATTCAGTCTTCTGCAAATATATGTCCTAATACTTAACTACTTTATTTTGGTGATTTTAAGTAGTATTTAAAATTAAGAGAAAAACGAGTAAAAAAGTTTAGATATAACAAAAGACAGAGGTTTGTGATAGTAAAAAAGAAGCTCATTTACCATACTACAGTAAGTTGCATGTCTGGATGGCCGAGCGGTCTAAGGCGCCAGACTCAAGCGAAAGCTTCCTCTGATACAGAGGTCTGAGTGTTCTCGTCCAAGAATGTGGGCGTGGGTTCGAATCCCACTTCTCACATATAAACTTTTGATTCAAAGCCCTGCGAATTTTTCTTTATTTTTCAACACCTTATCTTCGAAATATATATTCTTTTGTTAATTTTAAATTTTGCAAGAGATTTAGTAATGTGTTTAGGTATAGTACATGGTGAAAAAAAGAATATCTTTTCAGCATTATTCAAGATTATTCAGTCTTCTACAACTATATGTCCTAATACTCAACTATTTTATTTTAGTGATCTTAAGTAGTATTTAAAATTCAGAGAAAAAAGAATAAAAAAGTTCAGATATAATAAAAGGCAGAGGTTTGAGATAGTAATAAAGGGGTTCATTTATCATAGTAGAGTAAGTTGTATGTCAGGATGGCCGAGTGGTCTAAGGCGCCAGACTCAAGCGAAATCTTGCTCTGATGCAGAGGGCTGAGTGTTCTGGTCCACGAATGTGGGCGTGGGTTCGAATCCCACTTCTGACATATAAACTTTTGATTCAAAGCCCTGCTAATTTTTCTTTATTTTTCAACAACTTATCTTCGAAATATACATTCTTTTGTTAATTCTAAATGTTGCAAGCTATTTAATAATGTGTTTAGGTATAGCACATAGTGAAAAAAGAATGTCTTTTTAGCAATATTCAAGAGTATTCAGTCTTCTGAAAATATATGTCCTAATACTTAACTACTTTATTTTGGTGATTTTAAGTAGTATTTAAAATTAAGAGAAAAACGAGTAAAAAAGTTTAGATAACAAAAGACAGAGGTTTGAGATAGTAAAAAAGAAGCTCATTTATCATACTACAGTAAGTTGCATGTCTGGATGGCCGAGCGGTCTAAGGCGCCAGACTCCAGCGAAAGCTTCCTCTGATAAAGAGGGCTGAGTGTTCTGATCCACGAATGTGGGCGTGGGTTCGAATCCCACACTCCCACATATAAACTTTTTATTCAAAGACCTGCTAATTTTTCTTTATTTTTCAACACCTTATCTTCGAAATATACATTCTTTTGTTAATTCTAAATGTTGCAAGCTATTTAATAATGTGTTTAGGTATAGCACATAGTGAAAAAAAGAATGTCTTTTTAGCATTATTCAAGATTATTCAGTCTTCTGCAACTATATGTCCTAATACTTAACAACTTTCTTTTGGTGATCTTAAGTAGTATTCAAAATTAAGAGAAAAAAGAATAAAAAAGTTCAGATATAATAAAAGACAGAGGTTTGAGATAGTAATGAAGAAGCTCATTTGTCATAGTACAGTAAAATGCATGTCAGGATGGCCGAGCGGTCTAAGGCGCCAGACTCAAGCGAACGCTTCCTCTGATGCAGAGGGCTGAGTGTTCTGGTCCACGAATGTGGGCGTGGGTTCGAATCCCACTTCTGACATATAAACTTTTGATTCAAAGCCGTTCTAATTTTTCTTTATTTTTCAACACCTTATCTTCGAAATATATATTCTTTTGTTAATTTTAAATTTTGCAAGAGATTTAGTAATGTGTTTAGGTATAGTACATGGTGAAAAAAAGAATATCTTTTCAGCATTATTCAAGATTATTCAGTCTTCTGCAACTATATGCCCTAATACTTAACAACTTTCTTTTGGTGATCTTAAGTAGTATTTTAAATTCAGAGAAAAAAGAATAAAAAAGTTCAGATATAATAAAAGACAGAGGTTTGAGATAGTAAAAAAGGGGTTCATTTATCATAGTAGAGCAAGTTGTATATCAGGATGGCCGAGTAGTCTAAGGCGCCAGACTCAAGCGAGAGCTTCCTCTGATGCAGAGGGCTGAGTGTTCTGGTCCACGAATGTGGGCGTGGGTTCGAATCCCACTTCTGACATATAAACTTTTGATTCAAAGCCGTGCTAATTTTTCTTTATTTTTCAACATCTTATCTACGAAATATATATTCTTTTGTTAATTTTAAATTTTGCAAGAGATTTAGTAATGTGTTTAGGTATAGTACATGGTGAAAAAAAGAATATCTTTTCAGCATTATTCAAGATTATTCAGTCTTCTGCAACTATATGCCCTAATACTTAACAACTTTCTTTTGGTGATCTTAAGTAGTATTTAAAATTCAGAGGAAAAAGAATAAAAAAGTTCAGATATAATAAAAGACAGAGGTTTGAGATAGTAAAAAAGGGGTTCATTTATCATAGTAGAGCAAGTTGTATATCAGGATGGCCGAGTAGTCTAAGGCGCCAGACTCAAGCGAGAGCTTCCTCTAATGCAGAGGGCTGAGTGTTCTGGTCCACGAATGTGGGCGTGGGTTCGAATCCCACTTCTGACATATAAACTTTTGATTAAAAGACCTGCTAATTTTTCTTTATTTTTCAACACCTTATTTTCGAAATATATATTCTTTTGTTAAATTTAAATTTAGCAAGAGATTTAATAAAGTGTTTAGGTATAGCACATAGTGAAAAAAAGAATGTCTTTTTAGCATTATTCAAGATTATTCAGTCTTCTGCAACTATATGTCCTAATACTTAACAGCTTTCTTTTGGTGATCTTAAGTAGTATTCAAAATTAAGAGAAAAAAGAATAAAAAAGTTCAGATATAATAAAAGACAGAGGTTTGAGATAGTAAAAAAGGGGTTCATTTATCATAGTAGAGCAAGTTGTATATCAGGATGGCCGAGTAGTCTAAGGCGCCAGACTCAAGCGAGAGCTTCCTCTGATGCAGAGGGCTGAGTGTTCTGGTCCACGAATGTGGGCGTGGGTTCGAATCCCACTTCTGACATATGAACTTTTGATTCAAAGCCGTGCTAATTTTTCTTTATTTTTCAACACCTTATCTTCGAAATATATATTCTTTTGTTAATTTTAAATTTTGCAAGAGATTTAGTAATGTGTTTAGGTATAGTACATGGTGAAAAAAAGAATATCTTTTCAGCATTATTCAAGATTATTCAGTCTTCTGCAACTATATGCCCTAATACTTAACAACTTTCTTTTGGTGATCTTAAGTAGTATTTAAAATTCAGAAGAAAAAGAATAAAAAAGTTCAGATATAATAAAAGACAGAGGTTTGAGATAGTAAAAAAGGGGTTCATTTATCATAGTAGAGCAAGTTGTATATCAGGATGGCCGAGTAGTCTAAGGCGCCAGACTCAAGCGAGAGCTTCCTCTAATGCAGAGGGCTGAGTGTTCTGGTCCACGAATGTGGGCGTGGGTTCGAATCCCACTTCTGACATATAAACTTTTGATTAAAAGACCTGCTAATTTTTCTTTATTTTTCAACACCTTATTTTCGAAATATATATTATTTTGTTAAATTTAAATTTAGCAAGAGATTTAATAATGTGTTTAGGTATAGCACATAGTGAAAAAAAGAATGTCTTTTTAGCATTATTCAAGATTATTCAGTCTTCTGCAACTATATGTCCTAATACTTAACAGCTTTCTTTTGGTGATCTTAAGTAGTATTCAAAATTAAGAGAAAAAAGAATAAAAAAGTTTAGACATAACAAAAGACAGAGGTTTGAGATAGTAAAAAAGAAGCTCATTTATCATACTAAAGTAAGTTGCATGTCTGGATGGCCGAGCGGTCTAAGGCGCCAGACACAAGCGAAAACTTCCTCTGATACAGAGGGCTGAGTGTTCTGGTCCTGAATGTGGGCGTGGGTTCGAATCCCACTTCTCACATATAAACTTTTGATTCAAAGCCCTGCGAATTTTTCTTTATTTTGCAACACCTTATCTTCGAAATATATATTCTTTTGTTAATTTTAAATTTTGCAAGAGATTTAATAATGTGTTTAGGTATAGCACATAGTGGAAAAAAGAATGTCATTTTAGCATTATTCAAGATTATTCAGTCTTCTGCAACTATATGTCCTAATACTTAACAACTTTCTTTTGGTGATCTTAAGTAGTGTTTAAAATAAAGAGAAAAAAGTTCAGATATAATAAAAGACAGAGGTTTGAGATAGTAAAAAAGGGGTTCATTTATCATAGTAGAGCAAGTTGTATGTCAGGATGGCCGAGTGGTCTAAGGCGCCAGACTCAAGCGAAAGCTTCCTCTGTTGCAGAGGGCTGAGTGTTCTGGTCCACGAATATGGGCGTGGGTTTGAATCCCACTTCTGACATATAAACTTTTGATTGAAAGCCCTGCTAATTTTTGTTGATTTTTCAACTCCTTATCTTCGAAATATACATTCTTTTGTTAATTCTAAATGTTGCAAGCTATTTAATAATGTGTTTAGGTATAGCACATAGTGAAAAAAAGAATGTCTTTTTAGCATTATTCAAGATTATTCAGTCTTCTGCAACTATATGTCCTAATACTTAACAACTTTCTTTTGGTGATCTTAAGTAGTATTCAAAATTAAGAGAAAAAAGAATAAAAAAGTTCAGGTATAATAAAAGACAGAGGTTTGAAATAGTAAAGAAGAAGCCCATTTGTCATAGTACAGTAAAAGGCATGTCAGGATGGCCGAGCGGTCTAAGGCGCCAGACTCATGCGAACGCTTCCTCTGATGCAGAGAGCTGAGTGCTCTGGTCCACGAATGTGGGCATGGGTTCGAATCCCACTTCTGACATATAAACTTTTGATTAAAAGACCTGCTAATTTTTCTTTATTTTTCAACACCTTATTTTCGAAATATATATTCTTTTGTTAATTTTAAATTTTGCAAGAGATTTAATAATGTGTTTAGGTATAGCACATAGTGAAAAAAAGAATGTCATTTTATCATAATTCAAGATTATTCAGTCTTCTGCAACTATATGTCCTAATACTTAAACACTTTCTTTTGGTGATCTTAAATTGTACTTAAAATTCAGAGAAAAAAGAATAAAAAAGTTCAGATATAATAAAAGACAGAGGTTTGAGATAGTAAAAAAGGGGTTCATTTATCATAGTAGAGTAAGTTGTATGTCAGGATGGCCGAGTGGTCTAAGGCGCCAGACTCAAGGGAATGCTTCCTTTGATGCAGAGGGTTTGAGTGGTCTGGTCCACGATTGTGGGCGTGGGTTCAAATCCCACTTCTGACAGGTAAACTTATGTTTCAAATCCCGGCTAAATTTTCTTTATTTTTCAACACCGTATCTTCGAAATATTTATTCTTTTGATAATTTTAAATTATGCAAGCGATTTAGTAATGTGTTTAGGTATAGTGCATAGTGAAAAAAAGAATGTCTTTTTAGCAATATTCAAGAGTATTCAGTCTTCTGCAAATATATGTCCTAATACTTAACTATTTTATTTTAGTGATCTTAAGTAGTATTTAAAATTCAGAGAAAAAATAATAAAAAAGTTCAGATATAATAAAAGGCAGAGGTTTGAGATAGTAAAAAAGGGGTTCATTTATCATAGTAGAGCTAGGTGTATGTCAGGATGGCCGAGTGGTCTAAGGCGCCAGACTCAAGCGAAAACTTCCTCTGATGCAGAGGGCTGAGTATTCTGGTCCACGAATGTGGGCGTGGGTTCGAATCCCACTTCTGACATATAAACTTTTGATTCAAAGCCCTGCTAATTTTTCTTGATTTTTCAACACCTTATCTTCGAAATATACATTCTTTTGTTAATTCTAAATGTTGCAAGCTATTTAATAATGTGTTTAGGTATAGCACATAGTGAAAAAAAGAATGTCTTTTTAGCATTATTCAAGATTATTCAGTCTTCTGCAACTATATGTCCTAATACTTAACAACTTTCTTTTGGTGATCTTAAGTAGTATTCAAAATTAAGAGAAAAAAGAATAAAAAAGTTCAGATATAGTAAAAGACAGAGGTTTGAGATAGTAAAGAAGAAGCTCATTTGTCATAGTACAGTAAAAGTCATGTCAGGATGGCCGAGCGTTCTAAGGCGCCAGACCCAAGCGAACGCTTCCTCTGATGCAGAGGGCTGAGTGTTCTGGTCCGCGAATGTGGGCGTGGGTTCGAATCCCACTTCGGACATATAAACTTTTGATTAAAAGACCTGCTAATTTTTCTTTATTTTTCAACACCTTATTTTCGAAATATATATTCTTTTGTTAATTTTAAATTTTGCAAGAGATTTAATAATGTGTTTAGGTATAGCACATAGTGAAAAAAAGAATGTCATTTTATCATAATTCAAGATTATTCAGTCTTCTGCAACTATATGTCCTAATACTTAAACACTTTCTTTTGGTGATCTTAAGTTGTACTTAAAATTCAGAGAAAAAAGAATAAAAAAGTTCAGATATAATAAAAGACAGAGGTTTGAGATAGTAATAAAGGGGTTCATTTATCATAGTAGAGTTAGTTGTATGTCAGGATGGCCGAGTGGTCTAAGGCGCCAGACTCAAGCGAAATCTTGCTCTGATGCAGAGGGCTGAGTGTTCTGGTCCACGAATGTGGGCGTGGGTTTGAATTCCACTTCTGACATATAAACTTTTGATTCAAAGCCCTGCTAATTTTTCTTTATTTTTCAACAACTTATCTTCGAAATATACATTCTTTTGTTAATTCTAAATGTTGCAAGCTATTTAATAATGTGTTTAGGTATAGCACATAGTGAAAAAAAGAATGTCTTTTTAGCATTATTCAAGATTATTCAGTCTTCTGCAACTATATGTCCTAATACTTAACAACTTTCTTTTGGTGATCTTAAGTAGTATTCAAAATTAAGAGAAAAAAGAATAAAAAAGTTCAGATATAGTAAAAGACAGAGGTTTGAGATAGTAAAGAAGAAGCTCATTTGTCATAGTACAGTAAAAGACATGTCAGGATGGCCGAGCGGTCTAAGGCGCCAGACCCAAGCGAACGCTTCCACTGATGCAGAGGGCTGAGTGTTCTGGTCCGCGAATGTGGGCGTGGGTTCAAATCCCACTTCTGACATATAAACTTTTGATTAAAAGACCTGCTAATTTTTCTTTATTTTTCAACACCTTATTTTCGAAATATATATTCTTTTGTTAATTTTAAATTTTGCAAGAGATTTAATAATGTGTTTAGGTATAGCACATAGTGAAAAAAAGAATGTCATTTTATCATAATTCAAGATTATTCAGTCTTCTGCAACTATATGTCCTAATACTTAAACACTTTCTTTTGGTGATCTTAAGTAGTATTTAAAATTAAGAGAAAAACGAGTAAAAAAGTTTAGATATAACAAAAGACAGAGGTTTGAGATAGTAAAAAAGAAGCTCATTTATCATACTACAGTAAGTTGCATGTCTGGATGGCCGAGCGGTCTAAGGCGCCAGACTCAAGCGAAAGCTTCCTCTGATACAGAAGGCTGAGTGTTCTGGTCCAAGAATGTGGGCGTGGGTTCGAATCCCACTTCTCGCATGTAAACTTTTGATTCAAAGCCCTGCGAATTTTTCTTTATTTTTCAACACCTTATCTTCGAAATATATATTCTTTTGTTAATTTTAAATTTTGCAAGAGATTTAGTAATGTGTTTAGGTATAGTACATGGTGAAAAAAAGAATATCTTTTCAGCATTATTCAAGATTATTCAGTCTTCTACAACTATATGTCCTAATACTTAAGTATTTTATTTTAGTGATCTAAAGTAGTATTTAAAATTAAGAGAAGAACGAATAAAAAAGTTTAGATATAATAAAAGACAGAGGTTTGAGATAGTAAAAAAAGAACCTCATTTATCATAATACAGTAAGGTGCACGTCAGGATGGCCGAGCGGTCTAAGGCGCCAGACTCAAGCGAAAGCTTCCTCTGATGCAGAGGGCTGAGTGTTCTGGTCCGCGAATGTGGGCGTGGGTTCGAATCCCACTTCTGACATATAAACTTTTAATTCAAAGCCCTGCTAATTTTTCTTTATTTTTCAACACCTTATCTTCGAAATATACATTGTTTTGTTAATTCTAAATGTTGCAAGCTATTTAATAATGTGTTTAGGTATAGTACATGGTGAAAAAAAGAATATCTTTTCAGCATTATTCAAGATTATTCAGTCTTCTGCAACTATATGTCCTAATACTTAACAACTTTCTTTTGGTGATCTTAAGTAGTATTCAAAATTAAGAGAAAAAAGAATAAAAAAGTTCAGATATAATAAAAGACAGAGGTTTGAAATAGTAAAGAAGAAGCTCATTTGTCATAGTACAGTAAAAGGCATGTCAGGATGGCCGAGCGGTCTAAGGCGCCAGACTCATGCGAACGCTTCCTCTGATGCAGAGAGCTGAGTGTTCTGGTCCACGAATGTGGGCATGGGTTCGAATCCCACTTCTGACATATAAACTTTTGATTAAAAGACCTGCTAATTTTTCTTTATTTTTCAACACCTTATTTTCGAAATATATATTCTTTTGTTAATTTTAAATTTTGCAAGAGATTTAATAATGTGTTTAGGTATAGCACATAGTGAAAAAAAGATGGTCATTTTATCATAATTCAAGATTATTCAGTCTTCTGCAACTATATGTCCTAATACTTAAACACTTTCTTTTGGTGATCTTAAGTTGTACTTAAAATTCAGAGAAAAAAGAATAAAAAAGTTCAGATATAATAAAAGACAGAGGTTTGAGATAGTAAAAAAGGGGTTCATTTATCATAGTAGAGCAAGTTGTATGTCAGGATGGCCGAGTGGTCTAAGGCGCCAGACTCAAGGGAATGCTTCCTTTGATGCAGAGGGTTTGAGTGGTCTGGTCCACGAATGTGGGCGTGGGTTCAAATCCCACTTCTGACATATAAACTTTTGATTCAAAGCCCTGCTAATTTTTCTTTATTTTTCAACAACTTATCTTCGAAATATACATTCTTTTGTTAATTCTAAATGTTGCAAGCTATTTAATAATGTGTTTAGGTATAGCACATAGTGAAAAAAGAATGTCTTTTTAGCAATATTCAAGAGTATTCAGTCTTCTGCAAATATATGTCCTAATACTTAACTACTTTATTTTGGTGATTTTAAGTAGTATTTAAAATTAAGAGAAAAACGAGTAAAAAAGTTTAGATATAACAAAAGACAGAGGTTTGAGATAGTAAAAAAGAAGCTCATTTATCATACTACAGTAAGTTGCATGTCTGGATGGCCGAGCGGTCTAAGGCGCCAGACTCAAGCGAAAGCTTCCTCTGATACAGAGGGCTGAGTGTTCTGGTCCACGAATGTAGGCGTGGGTTCGAATCCCACTTCTCACATATAAACATTTGATTGAAAGCCCTGCTAATTTTTGTTGATTTTTCAACACCTTATCTTCGAAATATACATTCTTTTGTTAATTCTAAATGTTGCAAGCTATTTAATAATGTGTTTAGGTATAGCACATAGTGAAAAAAAGAATGTCTTTTTAGCATTATTCAAGATTATTCAGTCTTCTGCAACTATATGTCCTAATACTTAACAACTTTCTTTTGGTGATCTTAAGTAGTATTTAAAATTAAGAGAAAAAAGAATAAAAAAGTTCAGATATAATAAAAGACAGAATTTTGAGATAGTAAAAAAGGGGTTCATTTATCATAGTAGAGCAAGTTTTATGTCAGGATGGCCGAGTGGTCTAAGGCGCCAGACTCAAGCGAAAGCTTCCTCTGATGCAGGGGGCTGAGTGTTCTGGTCCACGAATATGGGCGTGGGTTTGAATCCCACTTCTGTCATATAAACTTTTGATTGAAAGCCCTGCTAATTTTTGTTGATTTTTCAACACCTTATCTTCGAAATATACATTCTTTTGTTAATTCTAAATGTTGCAAGCTATTTAATAATGTGTTTAGGTATAGCACATAGTGAAAAAAAGAATGTCTTTTTAGCATTATTCAAGATTATTCAGTCTTCTGCAACTATATGTCCTAATACTTAACAACTTTCTTTTGGTGATCTTAAGTAGTATTCAAAATTAAGAGAAAAAAGAATAAAAAAGTTCAGATATAGTAAAAGACAGAGGTTTGAGATAGTAAAGAAGAAGCTCATTTGTCATAGTACAGTAAAAGAAATGTCAGGATGGCCGAGCGGTCTAAGGCGCCAGACCCAAGCGAACGCTTCCTCTGATGCAGAGGGCTGAGTGTTCTGGTCCGCGAATGTGGGCGTGGGTTCAAATCCCACTTCTGACATATAAACTTTTGATTAAAAGACCTGCTAATTTTTCTTTATTTTTCAACACCTTATTTTCGAAATATATATTCTTTTGTTAATTTTAAATTTTGCAAGAGATTTAATAATGTGTTTAGGTATAGCACATAGTGAAAAAAAGAATGTCATTTTATCATAATTCAAGATTATTCAGTCTTCTGCAACTATATGTCCTAATACTTAAACACTTTCTTTTGGTGATCTTAAGTAGTATTTAAAATTAAGAGAAAAACGAGTAAAAAAGTTTAGATATAACAAAAGACAGAGGTTTGAGATAGTAAAAAAGAAGCTCATTTATCATACTACAGTAAGTTGCATATCTGGATGGCCGAGCGGTCTAAGGCGCCAGACTCAAGCGAAAGCTTCCTCTGATACAGAGGGCTGAGTGTTCTGGTCCAAGAATGTGGGCGTGGGTTCGAATCCCACTTCTCGCATGTAAACTTTTGATTCAAAGCCCTGCGAATTTTTCTTTATTTTTCAACACCTTATCTTCGAAATATATATTCTTTTGTTAATTTTAAATTTTGCAAGAGATTTAGTAATGTGTTTAGGTATAGTACATGGTGAAAAAAAGAATATCTTTTCAGCATTATTCAAGATTATTCAGTCTTCTACAACTATATGTCCTAATACTTAAGTATTTTATTTTAGTGATCTAAAGTAGTATTTAAAATTAAGAGAAGAACGAATAAAAAAGTTTAGATATAATAAAAGACAGAGGTTTGAGATAGTAAAAAAAGAACCTCATTTATCATAATACAGTAAGGTGCACGTCAGGATGGCCGAGCGGTCTAAGGCGCCAGACTCAAGCGAAAGCTTCCTCTGATGCAGAGGGCTGAGTGTTCTGGTCCGCGAATGTGGGCGTGGGTTCGAATCCCACTTCTGACATATAAACTTTTAATTCAAAGCCCTGCTAATTTTTCTTTATTTTTCAACACCTTATCTTCGAAATATACATTGTTTTGTTAATTCTAAATGTTGCAAGCTATTTAATAATGTGTTTAGGTATAGTACATGGTGAAAAAAAGAATATCTTTTCAGCATTATTCAATATTATTCAGTCTTCTGCAACTATATGTCCTAATACTTAACAACTTTCTTTTGGTGATCTTAAGTAGTATTCAAAATTAAGAGAAAAAAGAATAAAAAAGTTCAGATATAATAAAAGACAGAGGTTTGAAATAGTAAAGAAGAAGCTCATTTGTCATAGTACAGCAAAAGGCATGTCAGGATGGCCGAGCGGTCTAAGGCGCCAGACTCATGCGAACGCTTCCTCTGATGCAGAGAGCTGATTGTTCTGGTCCACGAATGTGGACATGGGTTCGAATCCCACTTCTGACATATAAACTTTTGATTAAAAGACCTGCTAATTTTTCTTTATTTTTCAACACCTTATTTTCGAAATATATATTCTTTTGTTAATTTTAAATTTTGCAAGAGATTTAATAATGTGTTTAGGTATAGCACATAGTGAAAAAAAGATGGTCATTTTATCATAATTCAAGATTATTCAGTCTTCTGCAACTATATGTCCTAATACTTAAACACTTTCTTTTGGTGATCTTAAGTTGTACTTAAAATTCAGAGAAAAAAGAATAAAAAAGTTCAGATATAATAAAAGACAGAGGTTTGAGATAGTAAAAAAGGGGTTCATTTATCATAGTAGAGCAAGTTGTATGTCAGGATGGCCGAGTGGTCTAAGGCGCCAGACTCAAGGGAATGCTTCCTTTGATGCAGAGGGTTTGAGTGGTCTGGTCCACGAATGTGGGCGTGGGTTCAAATCCCACTTCTGACAGGTAAACTTATGTTTCAAATCCCGGCTAAATTTTCTTTATTTTTCAACACCGTATCTTCGAAATATTTATTCTTTTGATAATTTTAAATTTTGCAAGAGATTTAATAATGTGTTTAGGTATAGCACATAGTGAAAAAAAGAATGTCATTTTATCATAATTCAAGATTATTCAGTCTTCTGCAACTATATGTCCTAATACTTAAACACTTTCTTTTGGTGATCTTAAGTTGTACTTAAAATTCAGAGAAAAAAGAATAAAAGAGTTCAGATATAATAAAAGACAGAGGTTTGAGATAGTAATAAAGGGGTTCATTTATCATAGTAGAGTAAGTTGTATGTCAGGATGGCCGAGTGGTCTAAGGCGCCAGACTCAAGCGAAATCTTGCTCTGATGCAGAGGGCTGAGTGTTCTGGTCCACGAATGTGGGCGTGGGTTCGAATCCCACTTCTGGCATATAAACTTTTGATTCAAAGCCCTGCTAATTTTTCTTTATTTTTCAACAACTTATCTTCGAAATATACATTCTTTTGTTAATTCTAAATGTTGCAAGCTATTTAATAATGTGTTTAGGTATAGCACATAGTGAGAAAAGAATGTCTTTTTAGCAATATTCAAGAGTATTCAGTCTTCTGCAAATATATGTCCTAATACTTAACTACTTTATTTTGGTGATTTTAAGTAGTATTTAAAATTAAGAGAAAAACGAGTAAAAAAGTTTAGATATAACAAAAGACAGAGGTTTGAGATAGTAAAAAAGAAGCTCATTTATCATACTACAGTAAGTTGCATCTCTGGATGGCCGAGCGGTCTAAGGCGCCAGTCTCAAGCGAAAGCTTCCTCTGATACAGAGGGCTGAGTGTTCTGGTCCACGAATGTGGGCGTGGGTTCGAATCCCACTTCTCACATATAAACTTTTGATTCAAAGCCCTGCGAATTTTTCTTTATTTTTCAACACCTTATCTTCGAAATATACATTCTTTTGTTAATTCGAAATGTTGCAAGCTATTTAATAATGTGTTTAGGAATAGCACATAGTGAAAAAAGAATGTCTTTTTAGCAATATTCAAGAGTATTCAGTCTTCTGCAAATATATGTCCTAATACTTAACTACTTTATTTTGGTGATTTTAAGTAGTATTTAAAATTAAGAGAAAAACGAGTAAAAAAGTTTAGATATAACAAAAGACAGAGGTTTGAGATAGTAAAAAAGAAGCTCATTTATCATACTACAGTAAGTTGCATGTCTGGATGGCCGAGCGGTCTAAGGCGCCAGACTCAAGCAAAAGCTTCCTCTGATACAGAGGGCTGAGTGTTCTGTTCCACGAATGTGGGCGTGGGTTCGAATCCCACTTCTCACATATAAACTTTTGATTCAAAGCCCTGCGAATTTTTCTTTATTTTTCAACACCTTATCTTCGAAATATATATTCTTTTGTTAATTTTAAATTTTGCAAGAGATTTAGTAATGTGTTTAGGTATAGTACATGGTGAAAAAAAGAATATCTTTTCAGCATTATTCAAGATTATTCAGTCTTCTACAACTATATGTCCTAATACTTAAGTATTTTATTTCAGTGATCTAAAGTAGTATTTAAAATTAAGAGAAGAACGAATAAAAAAGTTTAGATATAATAAAAGACAGAGGTTTGAGATAGTAAAAAAAGAACCTCATTTATCATAATACAGTAAGGTGCACGTCAGGATGGCCGAGCGGTCTAAGGCGCCAGACTCAAGCGAAAGCTTCCTCTGATGCAGAGGGCTGAGTGTTCTGGTCCGCGTATGTGGGCGTGGGTTCGAATCCCACTTCTGACATATAAACTTTTAATTCAAAGCCCTGCTAATTTTTCTTTATTTTTCAACACCTTATCTTCGAAATATACATTGTTTTGTTAATTCTAAATGTTGCAAGCTATTTAATAATGTGTTTAGGTATAGTACATGGTGAAAAAAAGAATATCTTTTCAGCATTATTCAAGATTATTCAGTCTTCTACAACTATATGTCCTAATACTTAACAACTTTCTTTTGGTGATCTTAAGTAGTATTCAAAATTAAGAGAAAAAAGAATAAAAAAGTTCAGATATAATAAAAGACAGAGGTTTGAAATAGTAAAGAAGAAGCTCATTTGTCATAGTACAGCAAAAGGCATGTCAGGATGGCCGAGCGGTCTAAGGCGCCAGACTCATGCGAACGCTTCCTCTGATGCAGAGAGCTGAGTGTTCTGGTCCACTTATGTGGACATGGGTTCGAATCCCACTTCTGACATATAAACTTTTGATTAAAAGACCTGCTAATTTTTCTTTATTTTTCAACACCTTATTTTCGAAATATATATTCTTTTGTTAATTTTAAATTTTGCAAGAGATTTAATAATGTGTTTAGGTATAGCACATAGTGAAAAAAAGATGGTCATTTTATCATAATTCAAGATTATTCAGTCTTCTGCAACTATATGTCCTAATACTTAAACACTTTCTTTTGGTGATGTTAAGTTGTACTTAAAATTCAGAGAAAAAAGAATAAAAAAGTTCAGATATAATAAAAGACAGAGGTTTGAGATAGTAAAAAAGGGGTTCATTTATCATAGTAGAGCAAGTTGTATGTCAGGATGGCCGAGTGGTCTAAGGCGCCAGACTCAAGGGAATGCTTCCTTTGATGCAGAGGGTTTGAGTGGTCTGGTCCACGAATGTGGGCGTGGGTTCAAATCCCACTTCTGACAGGTAAACTTATGTTTCAAATCCCGGCTAAATTTTCTTTATTTTTCAACACCGTATCTTCGAAATATTTATTCTTTTGATAATTTTAAATTTTGCAAGAGATTTAATAATGTGTTTAGGTATAGCACATAGTGAAAAAAAGAATGTCATTTTATCATAATTCAAGATTATTCAGTCTTCTGCAACTATATGTCCTAATACTTAAACACTTTCTTTTGGTGATCTTAAGTTGTACTTAAAATTCAGAGAAAAAAGAATAAAAAAGTTCAGATATAATAAAAGACAGAGGTTTGAGATAGTAATAAAGGGGTTCATTTATCATAGTAGAGTAAGTTGTATGTCAGGATGGCCGAGTGGTCTAAGGCGCCAGACTCAAGCGAAATCTTGCTCTGATGCAGAGGGCTGAGTGTTCTGGTCCACGAATGTGGGCGTGGGTTCGAATCCCACATCTGGCATATAAACTTTTGATTCAAAGCCCTGCTAATTTTTCTTTATTTTTCAACAACTTATCTTCGAAATATACATTCTTTTGTTAATTCTAAATGTTGCAAGCTATTTAATAATGTGTTTAGGTATAGCACATAGTGAGAAAAGAATGTCTTTTTAGCAATATTCAAGAGTATTCAGTCTTCTGCAAATATATGTCCTAATACTTAACTACTTTATTTTGGTGATTTTAAGTAGTATTTAAAATTAAGAGAAAAACGAGTAAAAAAGTTTAGATATAACAAAAGACAGAGGTTTGAGATAGTAAAAAAGAAGCTCATTTATCATACTACAGTAAGTTGCATCTCTGGATGGCCGAGCGGTCTAAGGCGCCAGTCTCAAGCGAAAGCTTCCTCTGATACAGAGGGCTGAGTGTTCTGGTCCACGAATGTGGGCGTGGGTTCGAATCCCACTTCTCACATATAAACTTTTGATTCAAAGCCCTGCGAATTTTTCTTTATTTTTCAACACCTTATCTTCGAAATATATATTCTTTTGTTAATTTTAAATTTTGCAAGAGATTTAGTAATGTGTTTAGGTATAGTACATGGTGAAAAAAAGAATATCTTTTCAGCATTATTCAAGATTATTCAGTCTTCTACAACTATATGTCCTAATACTTAACTATTTTTTTTTAGTGATCTAAAGTAGTATTTAAAATTAAGAGAAGAACGAATAAAAAAGTTTAGATATAATAAAAGACAGAGGTTTGAGATAGTAAAAAAAGAACCTCATTTATCATAATACAGTAAGGTGCACGTCAGGATGGCCGAGCGGTCTAAGGCGCCAGGCTCAAGCGAAAGCTTCCTCTGATGCAGAGGGCTGAGTGTTCTGGTCCACGAATGTGGGCGTGGGTTCGAATCCCACTTCTGACATATAAACTTTTAATTCAAAGCCCTGCTAATTTTTCTTGATTTTT
Source organism: Maratus speciosus (assembly GCA_963932465.1). Classification (NCBI taxonomy): domain Eukaryota; kingdom Metazoa; phylum Arthropoda; class Arachnida; order Araneae; family Salticidae; genus Maratus; species Maratus speciosus. The sequence continues at coordinate 173,471,736 of OZ010794.1, read as the reverse complement.
CAACACCTTATCTTCGAAATATAAATTCTTTTGTTAATTCTAAATGTTGCAAGCTATTTAACCACTTCACCGGCGACGGGTATAGGGAAAGAGTGCTTTTACCCCCGACCTATCTCGGGGCAGCCGTTGAAGTGGTTAATAATGTGTTTAGGTATAGCACATAGTGAAAAAAGAATGTCTTTTTAGCAATATTCAAGAGTATTCAGTCTTCTGCAAATATATGTCCTAATACTTAACTACTTTATTTTGGTGATTTTAAGTAGTATTTAAAATTAAGAGAAAAACGAGTAAAAAAGTTTAGATATAACAAAAGACAGAGGTTTGAGATAGTAAAAAAGAAGCTCATTTATCATACTACAGTAAGTTGCATGGCTGGATGGCCGAGCGGTCTAAGGCGCCAGACTAAAGCGAAAGCTTCCTCTGATACAGAGGGCTGAGTGTTCTGGTCCACGAATGTGGGCGTGGGTTCGAATCCCACTTCTCACATATAAACTTTTGATTCAAAGCCCTGCGAATTTTTCTTTATTTTTCAACACCTTATCTTCGAAATATATATTCTTTTGTTAATTTTAAATTTTGCAAGAGATTTAGTAATGTGTTTAGGTATAGTACATGGTGAAAAAAAGAATATCTTTTCAGCATTATTCAAGATTATTCAGTCTTCTACAACTATATGTCCTAATACTTAACTATTTTATTTTAGTGATCTAAAGTAGTATTTAAAATTAAGAGAAGAACGAATAAAAAAGTTTAGATATAATAAAAGACAGAGGTTTGAGATAGTAAAAAAAGAACCTCATTTATCATACTACAGTAAGGTGCACGTTAGGATGGCCGAGCGGTCTAAGGCGCCAGACTCAAGCGAAAGCTTCCTCTGATGCAGAGGGCTGAGTGTTCTGGTCCACGAATGTGGGCTTGGGTTCGGATCCCACTTCTGACATATAAACTTTTGATTCAAAGCCCTGCTAATTTTTCTTGATTTTTCAACACCTTATCTTCGAAATATACATTCTTTTGTTAATTCTAAATGTTGCAAGCTATTTAATAATGTGTTTAGGTATAGCACATAGTGAAAAAAAGAATATCTTTTCAGCATTATTCAAGATTATTCAGTCTTCTACAACTATATGTCCTAATACTTAACTATTTTATTTTAGTGATCTAAAGTAGTATTTAAAATTAAGAGAAAATCGAATAAAAAAGATTAGATATAATAAAAGACAGATGTTTGAGATAGTAAAAAAGGGGTTCATTTATCATAGTAGAGCAAGTTGTATGTCAGGATGGCCGAGTGGTCTAAGGCGCCAGACTCAAGCGAGAGCTTGCTCTGATGCAGAGGGCTGAGTGTTCTGGTCCACGAATGTGGGCGTGGGTTCGAATCCCACTTCTGACATATAAACTTTTGATTCAAAGCCCTGCTAATTTTTCTTTATTTTTCAACACCTTATCTTCGAAATATACATTCTTTTGTTAATTCTAAATGTTGCAGGCTATTTAATAATGTGTTTAGGTATAGCACATAGTGAAAAAAAGAATGTCTTTTTAGCAATATTCAAGAATATTCAGGCTTCTGCAAATATATGTCCTAATACTTAACTACTTTATTTTGGTGATTTTAAGTAGTATTTAAAATTAAGAGAAAAACGAGTAAAAAAGTTTAGATATAACAAAAGACAGAGGTTTGAGATAGTAAAAAAGGAGCTCATTTATCATACTACAGTACGTTGCATGTCTGGATGGCCGAGCGGTCTAAGGCGCCAGACTCAAGCGAAAGCTTCCTCTGATACAGAGGGCTGAGTGTTCTGGTCTACGAATGTGGGCGTGGGTTCTAATCCCAATTCTCACATATAAACTTTTGATTCAAAGCCCTGCGAATTTTTCTTTATTTTTCAACACCTTATCTTCGAAATATATATTCTTTTGTTAATTTTAAATTTTGCAAGAGATTTAGTAATGTGTTTAGGTATAGTACATGGTGAAAAAAAGAATATCTTTTCAGCATTATTCAAGATTATTCAGTCTTCTGCAACTATATGCCCTAATACTTAACAACTTTCTTTTGGTGATCTTAAGTAGTATTTAAAATTCAGAGAAAAAAGAATAAAAAAGTTCAGATATAATAAAAGACAGAGGTTTGAGATAGTAAAAAAGGGGTTCATTTATCATAAAAGAGCAAGTTGTATATCAGGATGGCCGAGTGGTCTAAGGCGCCAGACTCAAGCGAGAGCTTCCTCTGAAGCAGAGGGCTGAGTGTTCTGGTCCACGAATGTGGGCGTGGGTTCGAATCCCACTTCTGACATATAAACTTTTGATTCAACGCCCTGCTAATTTTTCTTTATTTTTCAACACCTTATCTTCGAAATATATATTCTTTTGTTAATTTTAAATTTTGCAAGAGATTTAGTAATGTGTTTAGGTATAGTACATGGTGAAAAAAAGAATATCTTTTTAGCATTATTCAAGATTATTCAGTCTTCTACAACTATATGTCCTAATACTTAACTATTTTATTTTAGTGATCTAAAGTAGTATTTAAAATTAAGAGAAAATCGAATAAAAAAGATTAGATATAATAAAAGACAGAGGTTTGAGATAGTAAAAAAGAAGCTCATTTATCATACTACAATAAAATGCATGTCAGGATGGCCGAGCGGTCTAAGGCGCCAGACTCAAGCGAAAGATTCCTCTGATGCAGAGGGCTGAGTGTTCTGGTCCACGAATGTGGGCGTGGGTTCGAATCCCACTTCTGACATATAAACTTTTGATTAAAAGACCTGCTAATTTTTCTTTATTTTTCAACACCTTATTTTCGAAATATATATTCTTTTGTTAATTTTAAATTTTGCAAGAGATTTAATAATGTGTTTAGGTATAGCACATAGTGAAAAAAAGAATGTCATTTTATCATAATTCAAGATTATTCAGTCTTCTGCAACTATATGTCCTAATACTTAACCACTTTCTTTTGGTGATCTTAAGTTGTACTTAAAATTCAGAGAAAAAAGGATAAAAAAGTTCAGATATAATAAAAGACAGAGGTTTGAGATAGTAAAAAAGGGGTTCATTTATCATAGTAGTGCAAGTTGTATGTCAGGATGGCCGAGTGGTCTAAGGCGCCAGACTCAAGCGAAAGCTTCCTCTGATGCAGAGGGCTGAGTGTTCTGGTCCACGAATGTGGGCGTGGGTTCGAATCCCACTTCTGACATATAAATTTTTTTTCAAAGCCCTGCTAATTTTTCTTTATTTTTCAACACCTTATCTTCGAAATATACATTCTTTTGTTAATTCTAAATGTTGCAAGCTATTTAATAATGTGTTTAGGTATAGCACATAGTGAAAAAAAGAATGTCATTTTAGCATTATTCAAGATTATTCAGTCTTCTGCAACTATATGTCCTAATACTTAATAACTTGCTTTTGGTGATCTTAAGTAGTGTTTAAAATAAAGAGAAAAAAGTTCAGATATAATAAAAGACAGAGGTTTGAGATAGTAAAAAAGGGGTTCATTTATCATAGTAGTGCAAGTTGTATGTCAGGATGGCCGAGTGGTCTAAGGCGCCAGACTCAAGCGAAAGCTTCCTCTGATGCAGAGGGCTGAGTGTTCTGGTCCACGAATATGGGCGTGGGTTTGAATCCCACTTCTGACATATAAACTTTTGATTGAAAGCCCTGCTAATTTTTGTTGATTTTTCAACACATTATCTTCGAAATATACATTCTTTTGTTAATTCTAAATGTTGCAAGCTATTTAATAATGTGTTTAGGTATAGCACATAGTGAAAAAAAGAATGTCTTTTTAGCATTATTCAAGATTATTCAGTCTTCTGCAACTATATGTCCTAATACTTAACAACTGTCTTTTGGTGATCTCAAGTAGTATTCAAAATTAAGAGAAAAAAGAATAAAAAAGTTCAGATATAATAAAAGACAGAGGTTTGAGATAGTAAAGAAGAAGCCCATTTGTCATAGTACAGTAAAAGGCATGTCAGGATGGCCGAGCGGTCTAAGGCGCCAGACTCAAGCGAACGCTTCCTCTGATGCAGAGGGCTGAGTGTTCTGGTCCACGAATGTGGGCGTGGGTTCGAATCCCACTTCTGACATATAAGCTTTTGATTCAAAGCCCTGCTAATTTTTCTTTATTTTTCAACACCTTATCTTCGAAATATATATTCTTTTGTTAATTTTAAATTTTGCAAGAGATTTAGTAATGTGTTTAGGTATAGCACATAGTGAAAAAAAGAATGTCTTTTTAGCATCATTCAAGATTATTCAGTCTTCTGCAACTATATGTCCTAATAATTAAACACTTTCTTTTGGTGATCTTAAGTTGTACTTAAAATTCAGAGAAAAAAGAATAAAAAAGTTCAGTTATAATAAAAGACAGAGGTTTGACATAGTAAAAATGGGGTTCATTTATCATAGTAGAGTAAGTTGTATGTCAGGATGGCCGAGTGGTCAAAGGCACCAGACTCAAGCGAATGCTTGCTCTGATGCAGAGGCCTGAGTGTTCTGGTCCACGAATGTGGGCGTGGGTTCGAATCCCACTTCTGACATATAAACTTTTTATTCAAAGCCCTGCTAATTTTTCTTTATTTTTCAACACCTTATCTTCGAAATATACATTCTTTTGTTAATTCTAAATGTTGCAAGCTATTTAATAATATGTTTAGGTATAGCACATAGTGAAAAAAGAATGTCTTTTTAGCATTATTCAAGATTATTCAGTCTTCTGCAACTATATGTCCTAATACTTAACAACTTTCTTTTGGTGATCCTAAGTAGTGTTTAAAATTAAGAGAAAAAAGTTCAGATATAATAAAAGACAGAGGTTTGAGATAGTAAAAAAGGGGTTCATTTATCATAGTACAGCTAGTTGTATGTCAGGATGGCCGAGTGGTCTAAGGCGCCAGACTCAAGCGAAAGCTTCCTCTGATGCAGAGGGCTGAGTGTTCTGGTGCACGAATATGGGCGTGGGTTGTAATCCCTCTTCTGACCTATAAACTTTTGATTCAAAGCCCTGCTAATTTTTCTTGATTTTTCAACACATTATCTTCGAAATATACATTCTTTTGTTAATTCGAAATGTTGCAAGCTATTTAATAATGTGTTTAGGAATAGCACATAGTGAAAAAAGAATGTCTTTTTAGCAATATTCAAGAGTATTCAGTCTTCTGCAAATATATGTCCTAATACTTAACTACTTTATTTTGGTGATTTTAAGTAGTATTTAAAATTAAGAGAAAAACGAGTAAAAAAGTTTAGATATAACAAAAGACAGAGGTTTGAGATAGTAAAAAAGAAGCTCATTTATCATACTACAGTAAGTTGCATCTCTGGATGGCCGAGCGGTCTAAGGCGCCAGACTCAAGCGAAAGCTTCCTCTGATACAGAGGGCTGAGTGTTCTGGTCCACGAATGTGGGCGTGGGTTCGAATCCCACTTCTCACATATAAACTTTTGATTCAAAGCCCTGCGAATTTTTCTTTATTTTTCAACACCTTATCTTCGAAATATACATTCTTTTGTTAATTCGAAATGTTGCAAGCTATTTAATAATGTGTTTAGGAATAGCACATAGTGAAAAAAGAATGTCTTTTTAGCAATATTCAAGAGTATTCAGTCTTCTGCAAATATATGTCCTAATACTTAACTACTTTATTTTGGTGATTTTAAGTAGTATTTAAAATTAAGAGAAAAACGAGTAAAAAAGTTTAGATATAACAAAAGACAGAGGTTTGAGATAGTAAAAAAGAAGCTCATTTATCATACTACAGTAAGTTGCATGTCTGGATGGCCGAGCGGTCTAAGGCGCCAGACTCAAGCAAAAGCTTCCTCTGATACAGAGGGCTGAGTGTTCTGGTCCACGAATGTGGGCGTGGGTTCGAATCCCACTTCTCACATATAAACTTTTGATTCAAAGCCCTGCGAATTTTTCTTTATTTTTCAACACCTTATCTTCGAAATATATATTCTTTTGTTAATTTTAAATTTTGCAAGAGATTTAGTAATGTGTTTAGGTATAGTACATGGTGAAAAAAAGAATATCTTTTCAGCATTATTCAAGATTATTCAGTCTTCTACAACTATATGTCCTAATACTTAACTATTTTTTTTTAGTGATCTAAAGTAGTATTTAAAATTAAGAGAAGAACGAATAAAAAAGTTTAGATATAATAAAAGACAGAGGTTTGAGATAGTAAAAAAAGAACCTCATTTATCATAATACAGTAAGGTGCACGTCAGGATGGCCGAGCGGTCTAAGGCGCCAGACTCAAGCGAAAGCTTCCTCTGATGCAGAGGGCTGAGTGTTCTGGTCCACGAATGTGGGCGTGGGTTCGAATCCCACTTCTGACATATAAACTTTTAATTCAAAGCCCTGCTAATTTTTCTTGATTTTTCAACACCTTATCTTCGAAATATACATTCTTTTGTTAATTCTAAATGTTGCAAGCTATTTAACCACTTCACCGGCGACGGGTATAGGGAAAGAGTGCTTTTACCCCCGACCTATCTCGGGGCAGCCGTTGAAGTGGTTAATAATGTGTTTAGGTATAGCACATAGTGAAAAAAGAATGTCTTTTTAGCAATATTCAAGAGTATTCAGTCTTCTGCAAATATATGTCCTAATACTTAACTACTTTATTTTGGTGATTTTAAGTAGTATTTAAAATTAAGAGAAAAACGAGTAAAAAAGTTTAGATATAACAAAAGACAGAGGTTTGAGATAGTAAAAAAGAAGCTCATTTATCATACTACAGTAAGTTGCATGGCTGGATGGCCGAGCGGTCTAAGGCGCCAGACTAAAGCGAAAGCTTCCTCTGATACAGAGGGCTGAGTGTTCTGGTCCACGAATGTGGGCTTGGGTTCGAATCCCACTTCTGACATATAAACTTTTGATTCAAAGCCCTGCTAATTTTTCTTGATTTTTCAACACCTTATCTTCGAAATATACATTCTTCTGTTAATTCTAAATGTTGCAAGCTATTTAATAATGTGTTTAGGTATACCACATAGTGAAAAAAAGAATGTCTTTTTAGCATTATTCAAGATTATTCAGTCTTCTGCAACTATATGTCCTAATACTTAACAACTTTCTTCTGGTGATTTTAAGTAGTATTTAAAATTAAGAGAAAAACGAGTAAAAAAGTTTAGATATAACAAAAGACAGAGGTTTGAGATAGTAAAAAAGAAGCTCATTTATCATACTACAGTAAGTTGCGTGTCAGGATGGCGGAGCGGTCTAAGGCGCCAGACTCAAGCGAAAGCTCCCTCTGATACAGAGGGTTGAGTGTTCTGGTCCACGAATGTGGGCGTGGGTTCGAATCCCACTTCTCACATATAAACTTTTGATTCAAAGCCCTGCTAATTTTTCTTTATTTTTCAACACCTTATCTTCGAAATATATATTCTTTTGTTAATTTTAAATTTTGCAAGAGATTTAGTAATGTGTTTAGGTATAGTACATGGTGAAAAAAAGAATATCTTTTCAGCATTATTCAAGATTATTCAGTCTTCTACAACTATATGTCCTAATACTTAACTATTTTATTTTAGTGATCTAAAGTAGTATTTAAAATTAAGAGAAAATCGAATAAAAAAGATTAGATATAATAAAAGACAGATGTTTGAGATAGTAAAAAAGGTGTTCATTTATCATAGTAGAGCAAGTTGTATGTCAGGATGGCCGAGTGGTCTAAGGCGCCAGACTCAAGCGAGAGCTTGCTCTGATGCAGAGGGCTGAGTGTTCTGGTCCACGAATGTGGGCGTGGGTTCGAATCCCACTTCTGACATATAAACTTTTGATTCAAAGCCCTGCTAATTTTTCTTTATTTTTCAACACCTTATCTTCGAAATATACATTCTTTTGTTAATTCTAAATGTTGCAGGCTATTTAATAATGTGTTTAGGTATAGCACATAGTGAAAAAAAGAATGTCTTTTTAGCAATATTCAAGAATATTCAGGCTTCTGCAAATATATGTCCTAATACTTAACTACTTTATTTTGGTGATTTTAAGTAGTATTTAAAATTAAGAGAAAAACGAGTAAAAAAGTTTAGATATAACAAAAGACAGAGGTTTGAGATAGTAAAAAAGGAGCTCATTTATCATACTACAGTACGTTGCATGTCTGGATGGCCGAACGGTCTAAGGCGCCAGACTCAAGCGAAAGCTTCCTCTGATACAGAGGGCTGAGTGTTCTGGTCTACGAATGTGGGCGTGGGTTCTAATCCCAATTCTCACATATAAACTTTTGATTCAAAGCCCTGCGAATTTTTCTTTATTTTTCAACACCTTATCTTCGAAATATATATTCTTTTGTTAATTTTAAATTTTGCAAGAGATTTAGTAATGTGTTTAGGTATAGTACATGGTGAAAAAAAGAATATCTTTTCAGCATTATTCAAGATTATTCAGTCTTCTGCAACTATATGCCCTAATACTTAACAACTTTCTTTTGGTGATCTTAAGTAGTATTTAAAATTCAGAGAAAAAAGAATAAAAAAGTTCAGATATAATAAAAGACAGAGGTTTGAGATAGTAAAAAAGGGGTTCATTTATCATAAAAGAGCAAGTTGTATATCAGGATGGCCGAGTGGTCTAAGGCGCCAGACTCAAGCGAGAGCTTCCTCTGACGCAGAGGGCTGAGTGTTCTGGTCCACGAATGTGGGCGTGGGTTCGAATCCCACTTCTGACATATAAACTTTTGATTCAACGCCCTGCTAATTTTTCTTTATTTTTCAACACCTTATCTTCGAAATATATATTCTTTTGTTAATTTTAAATTTTGCAAGAGATTTAGTAATGTGTTTAGGTATAGTACATGGTGAAAAAAAGAATATCTTTTTAGCATTATTCAAGATTATTCAGTCTTCTACAACTATATGTCCTAATACTTAACTATTTTATTTTAGTGATCTAAAGTAGTATTTAAAATTAAGAGAAAATCGAATAAAAAAGATTAGATATAATAAAAGACAGAGGTTTGAGATAGTAAAAAAGAAGCTCATTTATCATACTACAATAAAATGCATGTCAGGATGGCCGAGCGGTCTAAGGCGCCAGACTCAAGCGAAAGATTCCTCTGATGCAGAGGGCTGAGTGTTCTGGTCCACGAATGTGGGCGTGGGTTCGAATCCCACTTCTGACATATAAACTTTTGATTAAAAGACCTGCTAATTTTTCTTTATTTTTCAACACCTTATTTTCGAAATATATATTCTTTTGTTAATTTTAAATTTTGCAAGAGATTTAATAATGTGTTTAGGTATAGCACATAGTGAAAAAAAGAATGTCATTTTATCATAATTCAAGATTATTCAGTCTTCTGCAACTATATGTCCTAATACTTAACCACTTTCTTTTGGTGATCTTAAGTTGTACTTAAAATTCAGAGAAAAAAGGATAAAAAAGTTCAGATATAATAAAAGACAGAGGTTTGAGATAGTAAAAAAGGGGTTCATTTATCATAGTAGTGCAAGTTGTATGTCAGGATGGCCGAGTGGTCTAAGGCGCCAGACTCAAGCGAAAGCTTCCTCTGATGCAGAGGGCTGAGTGTTCTGGTCCACGAATGTGGGCGTGGGTTCGAATCCCACTTCTGACATATAAACTTTTTATTCAAAGCCCTGCTAATTTTTCTTTATTTTTCAACACCTTATCTTCGAAATATACATTCTTTTGTTAATTCTAAATGTTGCAAGCTATTTAATAATGTGTTTAGGTATAGCACATAGTGAAAAAAAGAATGTCATTTTAGCATTATTCAAGATTATTCAGTCTTCTGCAACTATATGTCCTAATACTTAACAACTTTCTTTTGGTGATCCTAAGTAGTGTTTAAAATTAAGAGAAAAAAGTTCAGATATAATAAAAGACAGAGGTTTGAGATAGTAAAAAAGGGGTTCATTTATCATAGTACAGCTAGTTGTATGTCAGGATGGCCGAGTGGTCTAAGGCGCCAGACTCAAGCGAAAGCTTCCTCTGATGCAGAGGGCTGAGTGTTCTGGTGCACGAATATGGGCGTGGGTTGTAATCCCTCTTCTGACCTATAAACTTTTGATTCAAAGCCCTGCTAATTTTTCTTGATTTTTCAACACATTATCTTCGAAATATACATTCTTTTGTTAATTCGAAATGTTGCAAGCTATTTAATAATGTGTTTAGGAATAGCACATAGTGAAAAAAGAATGTCTTTTTAGCAATATTCAAGAGTATTCAGTCTTCTGCAAATATATGTCCTAATACTTAACTACTTTATTTTGGTGATTTTAAGTAGTATTTAAAATTAAGAGAAAAACGAGTAAAAAAGTTTAGATATAACAAAAGACAGAGGTTTGAGATAGTAAAAAAGAAGCTCATTTATCATACTACAGTAAGTTGCATCTCTGGATGGCCGAGCGGTCTAAGGCGCCAGACTCAAGCGAAAGCTTCCTCTGATACAGAGGGCTGAGTGTTCTGGTCCACGAATGTGGGCGTGGGTTCGAATCCCACTTCTCACATATAAACTTTTGATTCAAAGCCCTGCGAATTTTTCTTTATTTTTCAACACCTTATCTTCGAAATATACATTCTTTTGTTATTTCGAAATGTTGCAAGCTATTTAATAATGTGTTTAGGAATAGCACATAGTGAAAAAAGAATGTCTTTTTAGCAATATTCAAGAGTATTCAGTCTTCTGCAAATATATGTCCTAATACTTAACAACTTTATTTTGGTGATTTTAAGTAGTATTTAAAATTAAGAGAAAAACGAGTAAAAAAGTTTAGATATAACAAAAGACAGAGGTTTGAGATAGTAAAAAAGAAGCTCATTTATCATACTACAGTAAGTTGCATGTCTGGATGGCCGAGCGGTCTAAGGCGCCAGACTCAAGCAAAAGCTTCCTCTGATACAGAGGGCTGAGTGTTCTGGTCCACGAATGTGGGCGTGGGTTCGAATCCCACTTCTCACATATAAACTTTTGATTCAAAGCCCTGCGAATTTTTCTTTATTTTTCAACACCTTATCTTCGAAATATATATTCTTTTGTTAATTTTAAATTTTGCAAGAGATTTAGTAATGTGTTTAGGTATAGTACATGGTGAAAAAAAGAATATCTTTTCAGCATTATTCAAGATTATTCAGTCTTCTACAACTATATGTCCTAATACTTAACTATTTTTTTTTAGTGATCTAAAGTAGTATTTAAAATTAAGAGAAGAACGAATAAAAAAGTTTAGATATAATAAAAGACAGAGGTTTGAGATAGTAAAAAAAGAACCTCATTTATCATAATACAGTAAGGTGCACGTCAGGATGGCCGAGCGGTCTAAGGCGCCAGACTCAAGCGAAAGCTTCCTCTGATGCAGAGGGCTGAGTGTTCTGGTCCACGAATGTGGGCGTGGGTTCGAATCCCACTTCTGACATATAAACTTTTAATTCAAAGCCCTGCTAATTTTTCTTGATTTTTCAACACCTTATCTTCGAAATATACATTCTTTTGTTAATTCTAAATGTTGCAAGCTATTTAACCACTTCACCGGCGACGGGTATAGGGAAAGAGTGCTTTTACCCCCGACCTATCTCGGGGCAGCCGTTAAAGTGGTTAATAATGTGTTTAGGTATAGCACATAGTGAAAAAAGAATGTCTTTTTAGCAATATTCAAGAGTATTCAGTCTTCTGCAAATATATGTCCTAATACTTAACTACTTTATTTTGGTGATTTTAAGTAGTATTTAAAATTAAGAGAAAAACGAGTAAAAAAGTTTAGATATAACAAAAGATAGAGGTTTGAGATAGTAAAAAAGAAGCTCATTTATCATACTACAGTAAGTTGCATGGCTGGATGGCCGAGCGGTCTAAGGCGCCAGACTAAAGCGAAAGCTTCCTCTGATACAGAGGGCTGAGTGTTCTGGTCCACGAATGTGGGCGTGGGTTCGAATCCCACTTCTCACATATAAACTTTTGATTCAAAGCCCTGCGAATTTTTCTTTATTTTTCAACACCTTATCTTCGAAATATATATTCTTTTGTTAATTTTAAATTTTGCAAGAGATTTAGTAATGTGTTTAGGTATAGTACATGGTGAAAAAAAGAATATCTTTTCAGCATTATTCAAGATTATTCAGTCTTCTACAACTATATGTCCTAATACTTAACTATTTTATTTTAGTGATCTAAAGTAGTATTTAAAATTAAGAGAAGAACGAATAAAAAAGTTTAGATATAATAAAAGACAGAGGTTTGAGATAGTAAAAAAAGAACCTCATTTATCATACTACAGTAAGGTGCACGTTAGGATGGCCGAGCGGTCTAAGGCGCCAGACTCAAGCGAAAGCTTCCTCTGATGCAGAGGGCTGAGTGTTCTGGTCCACGAATGTGGGCTTGGGTTCGAATCCCACTTCTGACATATAAACTTTTGATTCAAAGCCCTGCTAATTTTTCTTGATTTTTCAACACCTTATCTTCGAAATATACATTCTTCTGTTAATTCTAAATGTTGCAAGCTATTTAATAATGTGTTTAGGTATAGCACATAGTGAAAAAAAGAATATCTTTTTAGCATTATTCAAGATTATTCAGTCTTCTACAACTATATGTCCTAATACTTAACTATTTTATTTTAGTGATCTAAAGTAGTATTTAAAATTAAGAGAAAATCGAATAAAAAAGATTAGATATAATAAAAGACAGAGGTTTGAGATAGTAAAAAAGAAGCTCATTTATCATACTACAATAAAATGCATGTCAGGATGGCCGAGCGGTCTAAGGCGCCAGACTCAAGCGAAAGATTCCTCTGATGCAGAGGGCTGAGTGTTCTGGTCCACGAATGTGGGCGTGGGTTCGAATCCCACTTCTGACATATAAACTTTTGATTAAAAGACCTGCTAATTTTTCTTTATTTTTCAACACCTTATTTTCGAAATATATATTCTTTTGTTAATTTTAAATTTTGCAAGAGATTTAATAATGTGTTTAGGTATAGCACATAGTGAAAAAAAGAATGTCATTTTATCATAATTCAAGATTATTCAGTCTTCTGCAACTATATGTCCTAATACTTAACCGCTTTCTTTTGGTGATCTTAAGTTGTACTTAAAATTCAGAGAAAAAAGGATAAAAAAGTTCAGATATAATAAAAGACAGAGGTTTGAGATAGTAAAAAAGGGGTTCATTTATCATAGTAGTGTAAGTTGTATGTCAGGATGGCCGAGTGGTCTAAGGCGCCAGACTCAAGCGAAAGCTTCCTCTGATGCAGAGGGCTGAGTGTTCTGGTCCACGAATGTGGGCGTGGGTTCGAATCCCACTTCTGACATATAAACTTTTTATTCAAAGCCCTGCTAATTTTTCTTTATTTTTCAACACCTTATCTTCGAAATATACATTCTTTTGTTAATTCTAAATGTTGCAAGCTATTTAATAATGTGTTTAGGTATAGCACATAGTGAAAAAAAGAATGTCATTTTAGCATTATTCAAGATTATTCAGTCTTCTGCAACTATATGTCCTAATACTTAACAACTTTCTTTTGGTGATCCTAAGTAGTGTTTAAAATTAAGAGAAAAAAGTTCAGATATAATAAAAGACAGAGGTTTGAGATAGTAAAAAAGGGGTTCATTTATCATAGTACAGCTAGTTGTATGTCAGGATGGCCGAGTGGTCTAAGGTGCCAGACTCAAGCGAAAGCTTCCTCTGATGCAGAGGGCTGAGTGTTCTGGTGCACGAATATGGGCGTGGGTTGTAATCCCTCTTCTGACCTATAAACTTTTGATTCAAAGCCCTGCTAATTTTTCTTGATTTTTCAACACATTATCTTCGAAATATACATTCTTTTGTTAATTCGAAATGTTGCAAGCTATTTAATAATGTGTTTAGGAATAGCACATAGTGAAAAAAGAATGTCTTTTTAGCAATATTCAAGAGTATTCAGTCTTCTGCAAATATATGTCCTAATACTTAACTACTTTATTTTGGTGATTTTAAGTAGTATTTAAAATTAAGAGAAAAACGAGTAAAAAAGTTTAGATATAACAAAAGACAGAGGTTTGAGATAGTAAAAAAGAAGCTCATTTATCATACTACAGTAAGTTGCATCTCTGGATGGCCGAGCGGTCTAAGGCGCCAGACTCAAGCAAAAGCTTCCTCTGATACAGAGGGCTGAGTGTTCTGGTCCACGAATGTGGGCGTGGGTTCGAATCCCACTTCTCACATATAAACTTTTGATTCAAAGCCCTGCGAATTTTTCTTTATTTTTCAACACCTTATCTTCGAAATATACATTCTTTTGTTAATTCGAAATGTTGCAAGCTATTTAATAATGTGTTTAGGAATAGCACATAGTGAAAAAAGAATGTCTTTTTAGCAATATTCAAGAGTATTCAGTCTTCTGCAAATATATGTCCTAATACTTAACTACTTTATTTTGGTGATTTTAAGTAGTATTTAAAATTAAGAGAAAAACGAGTAAAAAAGTTTAGATATAACAAAAGACAGAGGTTTGAGATAGTAAAAAAGAAGCTCATTTATCATACTACAGTAAGTTGCATGTCTGGATGGCCGAGCGGTCTAAGGCGCCAGACTCAAGCAAAAGCTTCCTCTGATACAGAGGGCTGAGTGTTCTGGTCCACGAATGTGGGCGTGGGTTCGAATCCCACTTCTCACATATAAACTTTTGATTCAAAGCCCTGCGAATTTTTCTTTATTTTTCAACACCTTATCTTCGAAATATATATTCTTTTGTTAATTTTAAATTTTGCAAGAGATTTAGTAATGTGTTTAGGTATAGTACATGGTGAAAAAAAGAATATCTTTTCAGCATTATTCAAGATTATTCAGTCTTCTACAACTATATGTCCTAATACTTAACTATTTTTTTTTAGTGATCTAAAGTAGTATTTAAAATTAAGAGAAGAACGAATAAAAAAGTTTAGATATAATAAAAGACAGAGGTTTGAGATAGTAAAAAAAGAACCTCATTTATCATAATACAGTAAGGTGCACGTCAGGATGGCCGAGCGGTCTAAGGCGCCAGACTCAAGCGAAAGCTTCCTCTGATGCAGAGGGCTGAGTGTTCTGGTCCACGAATGTGGGCGTGGGTTCGAATCCCACTTCTGACATATAAACTTTTAATTCAAAGCCCTGCTAATTTTTCTTGATTTTTCAACACCTTATCTTCGAAATATACATTCTTTTGTTAATTCTAAATGTTGCAAGCTATTTAACCACTTCACCGGCGACGGGTATAGGGAAAGAGTGCTTTTACCCCCGACCTATCTCGGGGCAGCCGTTGAAGTGGTTAATAATGTGTTTAGGTATAGCACATAGTGAAAAAAGAATGTCTTTTTAGCAATATTCAAGAGTATTCAGTCTTCTGCAAATATATGTCCTAATACTTAACTACTTTATTTTGGTGATTTTAAGTAGTATTTAAAATTAAGAGAAAAACGAGTAAAAAAGTTTAGATATAACAAAAGACAGAGGTTTGAGATAGTAAAAAAGAAGCTCATTTATCATACTACAGTAAGTTGCATGGCTGGATGGCCGAGCGGTCTAAGGCGCCAGACTAAAGCGAAAGCTTCCTCTGATACAGAGGGCTGAGTGTTCTGGTCCACGAATGTGGGCGTGGGTTCGAATCCCACTTCTCACATATAAACTTTTGATTCAAAGCCCTGCGAATTTTTCTTTATTTTTCAACACCTTATCTTCGAAATATATATTCTTTTGTTAATTTTAAATTTTGCAAGAGATTTAGTAATGTGTTTAGGTATAGTACATGGTGAAAAAAAGAATATCTTTTCAGCATTATTCAAGATTATTCAGTCTTCTACAACTATATGTCCTAATACTTAACTATTTTATTTTAGTGATCTAAAGTAGTATTTAAAATTAAGAGAAGAACGAATAAAAAAGTTTAGATATAATAAAAGACAGAGGTTTGAGATAGTAAAAAAAGAACCTCATTTATCATACTACAGTAAGGTGCACGTTAGGATGGCCGAGCGGTCTAAGGCGCCAGACTCAAGCGAAAGTTTCCTCTGATGCAGAGGGCTGAGTGTTCTGGTCCACGAATGTGGGCTTGGGTTCGAATCCCACTTCTGACATATAAACTTTTGATTCAAAGCCCTGCTAATTTTTCTTGATTTTTCAACACCTTATCTTCGAAATATACATTCTTCTGTTAATTCTAAATGTTGCAAGCTATTTAATAATGTGTTTAGGTATAGCACATAGTGAAAAAAAGAGTGTCTTTTTAGCATTATTCAAGATTATTCAGTCTTCTGCAACTATATGTCCTAATACTTAACAACTTTCTTCTGGTGATTTTAAGTAGTATTTAAAATTAAGAGAAAAACGAGTAAAAAAGTTTAGATATAACAAAAGACAGAGGTTTGAGATAGTAAAAAAGAAGCTCATTTATCATACTACAGTAAGTTGCGTGTCAGGATGGCGGAGCGGTCTAAGGCGCCAGACTCAAGCGAAAGCTCCCTCTGATACAGAGGGTTGAGTGTTCTGGTCCACGAATGTGGGCGTGGGTTCGAATCCCACTTCTCACATATAAACTTTTGATTCAAAGCCCTGCTAATTTTTCTTTATTTTTCAACACCTTATCTTCGAAATATATATTCTTTTGTTAATTTTAAATTTTGCAAGAGATTTAGTAATGTGTTTAGGTATAGTACATGGTGAAAAAAAGAATATCTTTTCAGCATTATTCAAGATTATTCAGTCTTCTACAACTATATGTCCTAATACTTAACTATTTTATTTTAGTGATCTAAAGTAGTATTTAAAATTAAGAGAAAATCGAATAAAAAAGATTAGATATAATAAAAGACAGATGTTTGAGATAGTAAAAAAGGGGTTCATTTATCATAGTAGAGCAAGTTGTATGTCAGGATGGCCGAGTGGTCTAAGGCGCCAGACTCAAGCGAGAGCTTGCTCTGATGCAGAGGGCTGAGTGTTCTGGTCCACGAATGTGGGCGTGGGTTCGAATCCCACTTCTGACATATAAACTTTTGATTCAAAGCCCTGCTAATTTTTCTTTATTTTTCAACACCTTATCTTCGAAATATACATTCTTTTGTTAATTCTAAATGTTGCAGGCTATTTAATAATGTGTTTAGGTATAGCACATAGTGAAAAAAAGAATGTCTTTTTAGCAATATTCAAGAATATTCAGGCTTCTGCAAATATATGTCCTAATACTTAACTACTTTATTTTGGTGATTTTAAGTAGTATTTAAAATTAAGAGAAAAACGAGTAAAAAAGTTTAGATATAACAAAAGACAGAGGTTTGAGATAGTAAAAAAGGAGCTCATTTATCATACTACAGTACGTTGCATGTCTGGATGGCCGAGCGGTCTAAGGCGCCAGACTCAAGCGAAAGCTTCCTCTGATACAGAGGGCTGAGTGTTCTGGTCTACGAATGTGGGCGTGGGTTCTAATCCCAATTCTCACATATAAACTTTTGATTCAAAGCCCTGCGAATTTTTCTTTATTTTTCAACACCTTATCTTCGAAATATATATTCTTTTGTTAATTTTAAATTTTGCAAGAGATTTAGTAATGTGTTTAGGTATAGTACATGGTGAAAAAAAGAATATCTTTTCAGCATTATTCAAGATTATTCAGTCTTCTGCAACTATATGCCCTAATACTTAACAACTTTCTTTTGGTGATCTTAAGTAGTATTTAAAATTCAGAGAAAAAAGAATAAAAAAGTTCAGATATAATAAAAGACAGAGGTTTGAGATAGTAAAAAAGGGGTTCATTTATCATAAAAGAGCAAGTTGTATATCAGGATGGCCGAGTGGTCTAAGGCGCCAGACTCAAGCGAGAGCTTCCTCTGACGCAGAGGGCTGAGTGTTCTGGTCCACGAATGTGGGCGTGGGTTCGAATCCCACTTCTGACATATAAACTTTTGATTCAACGCCCTGCTAATTTTTCTTTATTTTTCAACACCTTATCTTCGAAATATATATTCTTTTGTTAATTTTAAATTTTGCAAGAGATTTAGTAATGTGTTTAGGTATAGTACATGGTGAAAAAAAGAATATCTTTTTAGCATTATTCAAGATTATTCAGTCTTCTACAACTATATGTCCTAATACTTAACTATTTTATTTTAGTGATCTAAAGTAGTATTTAAAATTAAGAGAAAATCGAATAAAAAAGATTAGATATAATAAAAGACAGAGGTTTGAGATAGTAAAAAAGAAGCTCATTTATCATACTACAATAAAATGCATGTCAGGATGGCCGAGCGGTCTAAGGCGCCAGACTCAAGCGAAAGATTCCTCTGATGCAGAGGGCTGAGTGTTCTGGTCCACGAATGTGGGCGTGGGTTCGAATCCCACTTCTGACATATAAACTTTTTATTCAAAGCCCTGCTAATTTTTCTTTATTTTTCAACACCTTATCTTCGAAATATACATTCTTTTGTTAATTCTAAATGTTGCAAGCTATTTAATAATGTGTTTAGGTATAGCACATAGTGAAAAAAAGAATGTCATTTTAGCATTATTCAAGATTATTCAGTCTTCTGCAACTATATGTCCTAATACTTAATAACTTGCTTTTGGTGATCTTAAGTAGTGTTTAAAATAAAGAGAAAAAAGTTCAGATATAATAAAAGACAGAGGTTTGAGATAGTAAAAAAGGGGTTCATTTATCATAGTAGTGCAAGTTGTATGTCAGGATGGCCGAGTGGTCTAAGGCGCCAGACTCAAGCGAAAGCTTCCTCTGATGCAGAGGGCTGAGTGTTCTGGTCCACGAATATGGGCGTGGGTTTGAATCCCACTTCTGACATATAAACTTTTGATTGAAAGCCCTGCTAATTTTTGTTGATTTTTCAACACATTATCTTCGAAATATACATTCTTTTGTTAATTCTAAATGTTGCAAGCTATTTAATAATGTGTTTAGGTATAGCACATAGTGAAAAAAAGAATGTCTTTTTAGCATTATTCAAGATTATTCAGTCTTCTGCAACTATATGTCCTAATACTTAACAACTGTCTTTTGGTGATCTCAAGTAGTATTCAAAATTAAGAGAAAAAAGAATAAAAAAGTTCAGATATAATAAAAGACAGAGGTTTGAGATAGTAAAGAAGAAGCTCATTTGTCATAGTACAGTAAAAGGCATGTCAGGATGGCCGAGCGGTCTAAGGCGCCAGACTCAAGCGAACGCTTCCTCTGATGCAGAGGGCTGAGTGTTCTGGTCCACGAATGTGGGCGTGGGTTCGAATCCCACTTCTGACATATAAGCTTTTGATTCAAAGCCCTGCTAATTTTTCTTTATTTTTCAACACCTTATCTTCGAAATATATATTCTTTTGTTAATTTTAAATTTTGCAAGAGATTTAGTAATGTGTTTAGGTATAGCACATAGTGAAAAAAAGAATGTCTTTTTAGCATCATTCAAGATTATTCAGTCTTCTGCAACTATATGTCCT
Source organism: Maratus speciosus (assembly GCA_963932465.1). Lineage (NCBI taxonomy): Eukaryota > Metazoa > Arthropoda > Arachnida > Araneae > Salticidae > Maratus > Maratus speciosus. The sequence continues at coordinate 173,452,304 of OZ010794.1, read as the reverse complement.
AATAATTAAACACTTTCTTTGGGTGATCTTAAGTTGTACTTAAAATTCAGAGAAAAAAGAATAAAAAAGTTCAGTTATAATAAAAGACAGAGGTTTGACATAGTAAAAATGGGGTTCATTTATCATAGTAGAGTAAGTTGTATGTCAGGATGGCCGAGTGGTCAAAGGCACCAGACTCAAGCGAATGCTTGCTCTGATGCAGAGGCCTGAGTGTTCTGGTCCACGAATGTGGGCGTGGGTTCGAATCCCACTTCTGACATATAAACTTTTTATTCAAAGCCCTGCTAATTTTTCTTTATTTTTCAACACCTTATCTTCGAAATATACATTCTTTTGTTAATTCTAAATGTTGCAAGCTATTTAATAATATGTTTAGGTATAGCACATAGTGAAAAAAGAATGTCTTTTTAGCATTATTCAAGATTATTCAGTCTTCTGCAACTATATGTCCTAATACTTAACAACTTTCTTTTGGTGATCCTAAGTAGTGTTTAAAATTAAGAGAAAAAAGTTCAGATATAATAAAAGACAGAGGTTTGAGATAGTAAAAAAGGGGTTCATTTATCATAGTAGAGCTAGTTGTATGTCAGGATGGCCGAGTGGTCTAAGGCGCCAGACTCAAGCGAAAGCTTCCTCTGATGCAGAGGGCTGAGTGTTCTGGTGCACGAATATGGGCGTGGGTTGTAATCCCTCTTCTGACCTATAAACTTTTGATTCAAAGCCCTGCTAATTTTTCTTGATTTTTCAACACATTATCTTCGAAATATACATTCTTTTGTTAATTCTAAATGTTGCAAGCTATTTAATAATGTGTTTAGGTATAGCACATAGTGAAAAAAAGAATGTCTTTTTAGCATTATTCAAGATTATTCAGTCTTCTGCAACTATATGTCCTAATACTTAACTATTTTTTTTAGTGATCTAAAGTAGTATTTAAAATTAAGAGAAGAACGAATAAAAAAGTTTAGATATAATAAAAGACAGAGGTTTGAGATAGTAAAAAAAGAACCTCATTTATCATAATACAGTAAGGTGCACGTCAGGATGGGCGAGCGGTCTAAAGCGCCAGACTCAAGCGAAAGCTTCCTCTGATGCGGAGGTCTGAGTGTTCTGGTCCACGAATGTGGGCGTGGGTTCGAATCCCACTTCTGACATATAAACTTTTAATTCAAAGCCCTGCTAGTTTTTCTTTATTTTTCAACACCTTATCTTCGAAATATACATTCTTTTGTTAATTCTAAATGTTGCAAGCTATTTAATAATGTGTTTAGGTATAGCACATAGTGAAAAAAAGAATGTCTTTTTAACATTATTCAAGATTATACAGTCTTCTGCAACTATATGTCCTAATACTTAACAACTTTCTTTTGGTGATCTTATGTAGTATTTAAAATTAAGAGAAAAAAGTTTAGATATAACAAAAGACAGAGGTTTGAGATAGTAAAAAAGAAGCTCATTTATCATACTACAGTAAGTTGCATGTCAGGACGGCGGAGCAGTCTAAGGCGCCAGACTCAAGCGAAAGCTCCCTCTGATACATTAGGTTGAGTATTCTGGTCCACGAATGTGGGCGTGGGTCACTTCTCACATATAAACTTTTGATTCAAAGCACTGCTAATTTTTCTTTATTTTTCAACACCTTATCTTTGAAATATATATTCTTTTGTTAATTTTAAATTTTGCAAGAGATTTAGTAATGTGTTTAGGTATAGTACATGGTGAAAAAAAGAATATCTTTCAGCATTATTCAAGATTATTCAGTCTTCTACAACTATATGTCCTAATACTTAACTATTTTATTTTAGTGATCTTAAGTAGTATTCAAAATTAAGAGAAAAAACAATAAAAAAGTTCAGATATAATAAAAGACAGAGGTTTGAGATAGTAAAGAAGAATCTCATTTGTCATACTACAGTAAAATGCATGTCAGGATGGCCGAGCGGTCTAAGGCGCCAGACTCAAGCGAGAGCTTGCTCTGATGCAGAGGGCTGAGTGTTCTGGTCCACGAATGTGGGCGTGGGTTCGAATCCCACTTCTGACATATAAACTTTTGATTCAAAGCCCTGCTAATTTTTCTTGATTTTTCAACACCTTATCTTCGAAATATACATTCTTTTGTTAATTCTAAATGTTGCAAGCTATTTAATAATGTGTTTAGGTATAGCACATAGTGAAAAAAAGAATGTCTTTTTAGCATTATTCAAGATTATTCAGTCTTCTGCAACTATATGTCCTAATACTTAACAACTTTCTTTTGGTGATCTTAAGTAGTATTCAAAATTAAGAGAAAAAACAATAAAAAAGTTCAGATATAATAAAAGACAGAGGTTTGAGATAGTAAAGAAGAATCTCATTTGTCATACTACAGTAAAATGCATGTCAGGATGGCCGAGCGGTCTAAGGCGCCAGACTCAAGCGAACGCTTCCTCTGATGCAGAGGGATGAGTGTTCTGGTCCACGAATGTGGGCGTGGGTTCGAATCCCACTTCTGACATATAAACTTTTGATTCAAAGCCCTGCTAATTTTTCTTTATTTTTCAACACATTATCTTCGAAATATATATTCTTTTGTTAATTTTAAATTTTGCAAGAGATTTAGTAATGTGTTTAGGTATAGCACATAGTGAAAAAAAGAATTTCTTTTTAGCATTATTCAAGATTATTCAGTCTTCTGCAACTATATGTCCTAATACTTAACAACTTTCTTTTGGTGATCTTAAGTAGTATTCAAAATTAAGAGAAAAAACATTAAAAAAGTTCAGATATAATAAAAGACAGAGGTTTGAGATAGTAAAGAAGAATCTCATTTGTCATACTACAGTATAATGCATGTCAGGATGGCCGAGCGGTGTAAGGCGCCAGACTCAAGTGGAAGCTTCCTCTGATGCAGAGGGCTGAGTGTTCTGGTCCACGAATGTGGGCGTGTGTTCGAATCCCACTTCTGACATATAAATTTTGATTCAAAGCCCTGCTAATTTTTCTTTATTTCTCAACACCTTATCTTCGAAATATATATTGTTTTGTTAATTTTAAATTTTGCAAGAGATTTAGTAATGTGTTTAGGTATAGTACTTGGTGAAAAAAAGAATATCTTTTCAGCAATATTCAAGATTATTCAGTCTTCTACAACTATATGTCCTAATACTTAACTATTTTATTTTAGTGATCTAAAGTAATATTTAAAATTAAGAGAAAAACGAATAAAAAAGTTTAGATGTAATAAAAGACAGAGGTTTGAGATAGTAAAGAAGAACCTCATTTATCATACTACAGTAAACTCCATGTCGGGATGGCCGAGCGATCTAAGGCGCCAGATTCAAGCGAAAGCTTCCTCTGTTGCAAAAGACTGAGTGTTCTGGTCCACGAATGTGGGCGTGGGTTCGAATCCCACTTCAGACAGGCAAATTTTTGATTAAATCCCGGCTAAATTTTCTTTATTTTTCAACACCGTATCTTTAAAATATTTATTCTTTTGTTAATTTTAAATTATGCAAGAGATTTAGTAATGTGTTTAGGTATAGTACATGGTGAAAAAAAGAATATCTTTTTAGCATTATTCAAGATTATTCAGTCTTCTACAACTATATGTCCTAATACTTAACTATTTTATTTTGGTGATCTAAAGTAGTATTTAAAATTAAGAGAAAAACGAATAAAAAAGTTTAGATATAATAAAAGACAGAGGTTTGAGATATTAAAAAAGAAGCTCATTTATCATACTACAGTAAGCTGGATGTCAGGGTGGCCGAGTGGTCTAAAGCGCCAGACTCAAGCGAATACTTTCTCTGATGCAGAGGGCTGAGTGTTCTGGTCCACGAATGTGGCCGTGGGTTCGAATACCACTTCTGACATGTAAACTTTTGATTAAAAGACCTGCTAATTTTTCTTTATTTTTCAACACCTTATTTTCGAAATATATATTCTTTTGTTAATTTTAAATTTTGCAAGAGATTTAATAATGTGTTTAGGTATAGCACATAGTGAAAAAAAGAATGTCATTTTATCATAATTCAAGATTATTCAGTCTTCTGCAACTATATGTCCTAATACTTAACCACTTTCTTTTGGTGATCTTAAGTTGTACTTAAAATTCAGAGAAAAACGAGTAAAAAAGTTTAGACATAACAAAAGACAGAGGTTTGAGATAGTAAAAAAGAAGCTCATTTATCATACTACAGTAAGTTGCATGTCTGGATGGCCGAGCGGTCTAAGGCGCCAGACTCAAGCGAAAGCTTCCTCTGTTACAGAGGGCTGAGTGCTCTGGTCCTGTATGTGGGCGTGGGTTCGAATCCCACTTCTCACATATAAACTTTTGATTCAAAGCCCTGCGAATTTTTCTTTATTTTGCAACACCTTATCTTCGAAATATATATTCTTTTGTTAATTTTAAATTTTGCAAGAGATTTAGTAATGTGTTTAGGTATAGTACATGGTGAAAAAAAGAATATCTTTTCAGCATTATTCAAGATTATTCAGTCTTCTACAACTTTATGTCCTAATACTTAACTATTTTATTTTAGTGATCTAAAGTAGTATTTAAAATTAAGAGAAGAACGAATAAAAAAGTTTAGATATAATAAAAGACAGAGGTTTGAGATAGTAAAAAAAGAACCTCATTTATCATACTACAGTAAGGTGCACGTCAGGATGGCCTAGCGGTCTAAGGCGCCAGACTCAAGCGAAAGCTTCCTCTGATGCAGAGGGCTGAGTGTTCTGGTCCACGAATGTGGGCGTGGGTTCGAATCCCACTTCTGACATATAAACTTTTTATTCAAAGCCCTGCTAATTTTTCTTTATTTTTCAACACCTTATCTTAGAAATATACATTCTTTTGTTAATTCTAAATGTTGCAAGCTATTTAATAATGTGTTTAGGTATAGCACATAGTGAAAAAAAGAATGTCATTTTAGCATTATTCAAGATTATTCAGTCTTCTGCAACTATATGTCCTAATACTTAACAACTTTCTTTTGGTGATCTTAAGTAGTGTTTAACCCTAGATCTACCGGGAATTTTATTCAAGTTTTAATAAAACGTTCTACACCAGAATTTTTATTTAAAACTATTTAACTTATTTATTTACCTTATTTTTGTCTGGTTTATATACTTAGTTTATTTTAAAGAAATTTCTGGTTTGAATGAATATTTTGTATGTACCTGTCGGGTCCAATGGACCCGTCTGGTAGACGGAGGGTTAAAATAAAGAGAAAAAAGTTCAGATATAATAAAAGACAGAGGTTTGAGATAGTAAAAAAGGGGTTCATTTATCATAGTAGAGCTAGCTGTATGTCAGGATGGCCGAGTGGTCTAAGGCGCCAGACTCAAGCGAAAGCTTCCTCTGATGCAGAGGGCTGAGTGTTCTGGTCCTCGAATATGGGCGTGGGTTTGAATCCCACTTCTGACATATAAACTTTTGATTCAAAGCCCTGCTAATTTTTGTTGATATTTCAACACATTATCTTCGAAAAATACATTCTTTTGTTAATTCTAAATGTTGCAAGCTATTTAATAATGTGTTTAGGTATAGCACATAGTGAAAAAAAGAATGTCTTTTTAGCATTATTCAAGATTATTCAGTCTTCTGCAACTATATGTCCTAATACTTAACAACTTTCTTTTGGTGATCTTAAGTAGTATTTAAAATTAAGAGAAAAAAGAATAAAAAAGTTCAGATATAATAAAAGACAGAGGTTTGAGATAGTAAAAAAGGGGTTCATTTATCATAGTAGAGCAAGTTTTATGTCAGGATGGCCGAGTGGTCTAAGGCGCCAAACTCAAGCGAAAGCTTCCTCTGATGCAGAGGGCTGAGTGTTCTGGTCCACGAATGTGGGCTTGGGTTCGAATCCCAGTTCTGACATATAAACTTTTGATTCAAAGACCTGCTAATTTTTCTTGATTTTTCAACACCTTATCTTCGAAATATACATTCTTTTATTAATTCTAAATGTTGCAAGCTATTTAATAATGTGTTTAGGTATAGCACATAGTGAAAAAAAGAATGTCTTTTTAGCATTATTCAAGATTATTCAGTCTTCTGCAACTATATGTCCTAATACTTAACAACTTTCTTTTGGTGATCTTAAGTAGTATTCAAAATTAAGAGAAAAAACAATAAAAAAGTTCAGATATAATAAAAGACAGAGGTTTGAGATAGTAAAGAAGAATCTCATTTGTCATACTACAGTAAAATGCATGTCAGGATAGCCGAGCGGTCTAAGGCGCCAGACTCAAGCGAACGCTTCCTCTGATGCAGAGGGATGAGTGTTCTGGTCCACGAATGTGGGCGTGGGTTCGAATCCCACTTCTGACATATAAACTTTTCATTCAAAGCCCTGCTAATTTTTCTTTATTTTTCAACACATTATCTTCGAAATATATATTCTTTTGTTAATTTTAAATTTTGCAAGAGATTTAGTAATGTGTTTAGGTATAGCACATAGTGAAAAAAAGAATTTCTTTTTAGCATTATTCAAGATTATTCAGTCTTCTGCAACTATATGTCCTAATACTTAACAACTTTCTTTTGGTGATCTTAAGTAGTATTCAAAATTAAGAGAAAAAACAATAAAAAAGTTCAGATATAATAAAAGACAGAGGTTTGAGATAGTAAAGAAGAATCTCATTTGTCATACTACAGTAAAATGCATGTCAGGATGGCCGAGCGGTCTAAGGCGCCAGACTCAAGTGGAAGCTTCCTCTGATGCAGAGGGCTGAGTGTTCTGGTCCACGAATGTGGGCGTGTGTTCGAATCCCACTTCTGACATATAAATTTTGATTCAAAGCCCTGCTAATTTTTCTTTATTTCTCAACACCTTATCTTCGAAATATATATTGTTTTGTTAATTTTAAATTTTGCAAGAGATTTAGTAATGTGTTTAGGTATAGTACTTGGTGAAAAAAAGAATATCTTTTCAGCAATATTCAAGATTATTCAGTCTTCTACAACTATATGTCCTAATACTTAACTATTTTATTTTAGTGATCTAAAGTAATATTTAAAATTAAGAGAAAAACGAATAAAAAAGTTTAGATGTAATAAAAGACAGAGGTTTGAGATAGTAAAGAAGAACCTCATTTATCATACTACAGTAAACTCCATGTCGGGATGGCCGAGCGATCTAAGGCGCCAGATTCAAGCGAAAGCTTCCTCTGTTGCAAAAGACTGAGTGTTCTGGTCCACGAATGTGGGCGTGGGTTCGAATCCCACTTCTGACAGGCAAATTTTTGATTAAATCCCGGCTAAATTTTCTTTATTTTTCAACACCGTATCTTTAAAATATTTATTCTTTTGTTAATTTTAAATTATGCAAGAGATTTAGTAATGTGTTTAGGTATAGTACATGGTGAAAAAAAGAATATCTTTTTAGCATTATTCAAGATTATTCAGTCTTCTACAACTATATGTCCTAATACTTAACTATTTTATTTTGGTGATCTAAAGTAGTATTTAAAATTAAGAGAAAAACGAATAAAAAAGTTTAGATATAATAAAAGACAGAGGTTTGAGATATTAAAAAAGAAGCTCATTTATCATACTACAGTAAGCTGGATGTCAGGGTGGCCGAGTGGTCTAAAGCGCCAGACTCAAGCGAATACTTTCTCTGATGCAGAGGGCTGAGTGTTCTGGTCCACGAATGTGGCCGTGGGTTCGAATACCACTTCTGACATGTAAACTTTTGATTAAAAGACCTGCTAATTTTTCTTTATTTTTCAACACCTTATTTTCGAAATATATATTCTTTTGTTAATTTTAAATTTTGCAAGAGATTTAATAATGTGTTTAGGTATAGCACATAGTGAAAAAAAGAATGTCATTTTATCATAATTCAAGATTATTCAGTCTTCTGCAACTATATGTCCTAATACTTAACCACTTTCTTTTGGTGATCTTAAGTTGTACTTAAAATTCAGAGAAAAACGAGTAAAAAAGTTTAGACATAACAAAAGACAGAGGTTTGAGATAGTAAAAAAGAAGCTCATTTATCATACTACAGTAAGTTGCATGTCTGGATGGCCGAGCGGTCTAAGGCGCCAGACTCAAGCGAAAGCTTCCTCTGTTACAGAGGGCTGAGTGTTCTGGTCCTGTATGTGGGCGTGGGTTCGAATCCCACTTCTCACATATAAACTTTTGATTCAAAGCCCTGCGAATTTTTCTTTATTTTGCAACACCTTATCTTCGAAATATATATTCTTTTGTTAATTTTAAATTTTGCAAGAGATTTAGTAATGTGTTTAGGTATAGTACATGGTGAAAAAAAGAATGTCATTTTATCATAATTCAAGATTATTCAGTCTTCTGCAACTATATGTCCTAATACTTAACCACTTTCTTTTGGTGATCTTAAGTTGTACTTAAAATTCAGAGAAAAACGAGTAAAAAAGTTTAGATATAATAAAAGACAGAGGTTTGAGATAGTAAAAAAAGAACCTCATTTATCATACTACAGTAAGGTGCACGTCAGGATGGCCTAGCGGTCTAAGGCGCCAGACTCAAGCGAAAGCTTCCTCTGATGCAGAGGGCTGAGTGTTCTGGTCCACGAATGTGGGCGTGGGTTCGAATCCCACTTCTGACATATAAACTTTTTATTCAAAGCCCTGCTAATTTTTCTTTATTTTTCAACACCTTATCTTAGAAATATACATTCTTTTGTTAATTCTAAATGTTGCAAGCTATTTAATAATGTGTTTAGGTATAGCACATAGTGAAAAAAAGAATGTCATTTTAGCATTATTCAAGATTATTCAGTCTTCTGCAACTATATGTCCTAATACTTAACAACTTTCTTTTGGTGATCTTAAGTAGTGTTTAAAATAAAGAGAAAAAAGTTCAGATATAATAAAAGACAGAGGTTTGAGATAGTAAAAAAGGGGTTCATTTATCATAGTAGAGCTAGTTGTATGTTAGGATGGCCGAGTGGTCTAAGGCGCCAGACTCAAGCGAAAGCTTCCTCTGATGCAGAGGGCTGAGTGTTCTGGTCCACGAATATGGGCGTGGGTTTGAATCCCACTTCTGACATATAAACTTTTGATTCAAAGCCCTGCTAATTTTTGTTGATATTTCAACACATTATCTTCGAAAAATACATTCTTTTGTTAATTCTAAATGTTGCAAGCTATTTAATAATGTGTTTAGGTATAGCACATAGTGAAAAAAAGAATGTCTTTTTAGCATTATTCAAGATTATTCAGTCTTCTGCAACTATATGTCCTAATACTTAACAACTTTCTTTTGGTGATCTTAAGTAGTATTTAAAATTAAGAGAAAAAAGAATAAAAAAGTTCAGATATAATAAAAGACAGAGGTTTGAGATAGTAAAAAAGGGGTTCATTTATCATAGTAGAGCAAGTTTTATGTCAGGATGGCCGAGTGGTCTAAGGCGCCAAACTCAAGCGAAAGCTTCCTCTGATGCAGAGGGCTGAGTGTTCTGGTCCACGAATGTGGGCTTGGGTTCGAATCCCAGTTCTGACATATAAACTTTTGATTCAAAGACCTGCTAATTTTTCTTGATTTTTCAACACCTTATCTTCGAAATATACATTCTTTTATTAATTCTAAATGTTGCAAGCTATTTAATAATGTGTTTAGGTATAGCACATAGTGAAAAAAAGAATGTCTTTTTAGCATTATTCAAGATTATTCAGTCTTCTGCAACTATATGTCCTAATACTTAACAACTTTCTTTTGGTGATCTTAAGTAGTATTCAAAATTAAGAGAAAAAAGAATAAAAAAGTTCAGATATAATAAAAGACAGAGGTTTGAGATAGTAAAGAAGAAGCTCATTTGTCATAGTACTGTAAAAGGCATGTCAGGATGGCCGAGCGGTCTAAGGCGCCAGACTCAAGCGAACGCTTCCTCTGATGCAGAGGGCTGAGTGTTCTGGTCCACGAATGTGGGCGTGGGTTCGAATCCCACTTCTGACATATAAACTTTTCATTCAAAGCCCTGCTAATTTTTCTTGATTTTCCAACACCTTATCTTCGAAATATACATTCTTTTGTTAATTCTAAATGTTGCAAGCTATTTAATAATGTGTTTAGGTATAGCACATAGTGAAAAAAAGAATGTCTTTTTAGCATTATTCAAGATTATTCAGTCTTCTGCAACTATATGTCCTAATACTTAACAACTTTCTTTTGGTGATCTTAAGTAGTATTTAAAATTAAAAGAAAAAAGAATAAAAAAGTTCAGATATAATAAAAGACAGAGGTTTGAGATAGTAAAAAAGGGGTTCATTTATCATAGTAGAGAAAGTTGCATGTCAGGATGGCCGAGCGGTCTAAGGCGACCTGCTCAAGCGAAAGCTTCCTCTGATGCAGAGGGCTGGGTGTTCTGGTCCACGAATATGGGCGTGTGTTCGAATCCCACTTCTGACATATAAAGTTTATTCAAAGCCCTCTTGATTTTTCAACACCTTATCTTCGAAATATACATTCTTTTGTTAATTCTAAATGTTGCAAGCTATTTAATAATGTGTTTAGGTATAGCACATAGTGAAAAAAAGAATGTCTTTTTAGCATTATTCAAGATTATTCAGTCTTCTGCAACTATATGTCCTAATTCTTAACAACTTTCTTTTGGTGATCTTAAGTAGTACTTAAAATTAAAAGAAAAAAGAATAAAAAAGTTCAGATATAATAAAAGACAGAGGTTTGAGATAGTAAAAAAGGGGTTCATTTATCATAGTAGAGCAAGTTTTATGTCAGGATGGCCGAGTGGTCTACGGCGCCAGACTCAAGCGAAAGCTTCCTCTGATGCAGAGGGCTGAGTGTTCTGGTCCACGAATGTGGGCGTGGGTTCGAATCCCACTTCTGACATATAAACTTTTGATTCAAAGCCCTGCTAATTTTTCTTGATTTTTCAACACCTTATCTTCGAAATATACATTCTTTTGTTAATTCTAAATGTTGCAAGCTATTTAATAATGTGTTTAGGTATAGCACATAGTGAAAAAAAGAATGTCTTTTTAGCATTATTCAAGATTATTCAGTCTTCTGCAACTATATGTCCTAATACTTAACAACTTTCTTTTGGTGATCTTAAGTTGTACTTAAAATTCAGAGAAAAAAGAATAAAAAAGTTCAGATATATTAAAAGACAGAGGTTTGAGATAGTAAAAATGGGGTTCATTTATCATAGTAGAGTAAGTTGTATGTCAGGATGACATTTGGTGATCTTAAGTAGTATTTAAAATTAAGAGAAAAAAGAATAAAAAAGTTCAGATATAACAAAAGACAGAGGTTTGAGATAGTAAAAAAGAAGCTCATTTATCATAGTACAGTGAGTTGCATGTCAGGATGGCCGAACGGTCTAAGGCGCCAGACTCAAGCGAAAGCTCTCTCTGATGCAGAGGCCTGAGTGTTCTGGTCCACGAATGTGGGCGTGGGTTCGAATCCCACTTCTGACATATTAACTTTTGATTCAAAGCCCTGCTAATTTTTCTTGATTTTTCAACACCATATCTTCGAAATATACATTCTTTTGTTAATTCTAAATGTTGCAAGCTATTTAATAATGTGTTTAGTTATAGCACATAGTGAAAAAAAGAATGTCTTTTTAGCATTATTCAAGATTATTCAGTCTTCTGCAACTATATGTCCTAATTCTTAACAACTTTCTTTTGGTCATCTTAAGTAGTATTCAAAATTAAGAGAAAAAACAATAAAAAAGTTCAGATATAATAAAAGACAGAGGTTTGACATAGTAAAGAAGAATCTCATTTGTCATACTACAATAAGATGCATGTCAGGATGGCCGTGCGGTCTAAGGCGCCAGACTCAAGTGAAAGCTTTCTCAGATGCAGAGGGCTGAGTGTTCTGGTCCACAAATGTGGGCGTGTGTTCGAATCCCACTTCTGACATATAAATTTTGATTCAAAGCCCTGCTAATTGTTCTTTATTTTTCAACACCTTATCTTCGAAATATATATTGTTTTGTTAATTTTAAATTTTGCAAGAGATTTAGTAATGTGTTTAGGTATAGCACATAGTGAAAAAAAGAATGTCTTTTTAGCATTATTCAAGATTATTCAGTCTTCTGCAACTATATGTCCTAATTCTTAACAACTTTCTTTTTGTGATCTTAAGTAGTATTTAAAATTAAGAGAAAAAAGAATAAAAAAGTTCAGATATAATAAAAGACAGAGGTTTGAGATAGTAAAAAAGGGGTTCATTTATCATAGTAGAAAAAGCTGCATGTCAGGATGGCCGAGCTGTCTAAGACAACAGGCTCAAACGAAAGCTTCCTCTGATGCAGAGGGCTGAGTGTTCTGGTCCACGAATGTGGGCGTGGGTTCGAATCCCACTTCTGACATATAAACTTTTTATTCAAAGCCCTGCTAATTTTTCTTTATTTTTCAACACCTTATCTTCGAAATATACATTCTTTTGTTAATTCTAAATGTTGTAAGCTATTTAATAATATGTTTAGGTATAGCACATAGTGAAAAAAAGAATGTCTTTTTAGCATTATTCAAGATTATTCAGTCTTCTGCAACTATATGTCCTAATACTTAACAACTTTCTTTTGGTGATCTTAAGTAGTGTTTAAAATTAAGAGAAAAAAGTTCAGATATAATAAAAGACAGAGGTTTGAGATAGTAAAAAAGGGGTTCATTTATCATAGTAGAGCTAGTTGTATGTCAGGATGGCCGAGTGGTCTAAGGCGCCAGACTCAAGCGAAAGCTTCCTGTGATGCAGAGGGCTGAGTGTTCTGGTGCACGAATATGGGCGTGGGTTGTAATCCCTCTTCTGACATATAAACTTTTGATTCAAAGCCCTGCTAATTTTTCTTGATTTTTCAACACATTATCTTCGAAATATACATTCTTTTGTTAATTCTAAATGTTGCAAGCTATTTAATAATGTGTTTAGGTATAGCACATAGTGAAAAAAAGAATGTCTTTTTAGCATTATTCAAGATTATTCAGTCTTCTGCAACTATATGTCCTAATTCTTAACAACTTTCTTTTGGTGATCTTAAGTAGTATTTAAAATTAAAAGAAAAAAGAATAAAAAAGTTCAGATATAATAAAAGACAGAGGTTTGAGATAGTAAAAAAGGGGTTCATTTATCATAGTAGAGAAAGTTGCATGTCAGGATGGCCGAGCGGTCTAAGGCGAAAGGCTCAAGCGAAAGCTTCCTCTGATGCAGAGGGCTGGGTGTTCTGGTCCACGAATATGGGCGTGTGTTCGAATCCCACTTCTGACATATAAAGTTTATTCAAATCCCTGCTAAATTTTCTTGATTTTTCAACACCTTATCTTCGAAATATACATTCTTTTGTTAATTCTAAATGTTGCAAGCTATTTAATAATGTGTTTAGGTATAGCACATAGTGAAAAAAAGAATGTCTTTTTAGCATTATTCAAGATTATTCAGTCTTCTGCAACTATATGTCCTAATACATAACAACTTTCTTTTGGTGATCTTAAGTAGTATACAAAATTAAGAGAAAAAACAATAAAAAAGTTCAGATATAATAAAAGGCAGAGGTTTGAGATAGTAAAGAAGAACCTCATTTATCATACTACAGTAAAATCCATGTCGGGATGGCCGAGCGATCTAAGGCGCCAGATTCAAGCGAAAGCTTCCTCTGTTGCAAAAGACTGAGTGTTCTGGTCCACGAATGTGGGCGTGGGTTCGAATCCCACTTCTGACATATTAACTTTTGATTCAAAGCCCTGCTAATTTTTCTTTATTTTTCAAAACCTTATCTTCACATATACATTCTTTTGTTAATTCTAAATGTTGCAAGCTATTTAATAATGTGTTTAGGTATAGCACATAGTGAAAAAAGAATGTCTTTTTAGCAATATTCAAGAGTATTCAGTCTTCTGCAAATATATGTCCTAATACTTAACTACTTTATTTTGGTGATTTTAAGTAGTATTTAAAATTAAGAGAAAAACGAGTAAAAAAGTTTAGATATAACAAAAGACAGAGGTTTGACATAGTAAAGAAGAATCTCATTTGTCATACTACAATAAGATGCATGTCAGGATGGCCGAGCGGTCTAAGGCGCCAGACTCAAGTGAAAGCTTCCTCTGATGCAGAGGGCTGAGAGTTCTGGTCCACAAATGTGGGCGTGTGTTCGAATCCCACTTGTGACATATAAATTTTGATTCAAAGCCCTGCTAATTTTTCTTTATTTTTCAACACATTATCTTCGAAATATATATTGTTTTGTTAATTTTAAATTTTGCAAGAGATTTAGTAATGTGTTTAGGTATAGCACATAGTGAAAAAAAGAATGTCTTTTTAGCATTATTCAAGATTATTCAGTCTTCTGCACCTATATGTACTAATTCTTAACAACTTTCTTTTTGTGATCTTAAGTAGTATTTAAAATTAAGAGAAAAAAGAATAAAAAAGTTCAGATATAATAAAAGACAGAGGTTTGAGATAGTAAAGAAGGGGTTCATTTATCATAGTAGAGAAAGCTGCATGTCAGGATGGCCGAGCTGTCTAAGACGACAGGCTCAAGCGAAAGCTTCCTCTGATGCAGAGGGCTGAGTGTTCTGGTCCACGAATGTGGGCGTGGGTTCGAATCCCACTTCTGACATATAAACTTTTTATTCAAAGCCCTGCTAATTTTTCTTTATTTTTCAACACCTTATCTTCGAAATATACATTCTTTTGTTAATTCTAAATGTTGCAAGCTATTTAATAATATGTTTAGGTATAGCACATAGTGAAAAAAAGAATGTCTTTTTAGCATTATTCAAGATTATTCAGTCTTCTGCAACTATATGTCCTAATACTTAACAACTTTCTTTTGGTGATCTTAAGTAGTGTTTAAAATTAAGAGAAAAAAGTTCAGATATAATAAAAGACAGAGGTTTGAGATAGTAAAAAAGGGGTTCATTTATCATAGTAGAGCTAGTTGTATGTCAGGATGGCCGAGTGGTCTAAGGCGCCAGACTCAAGCGAAAGCTTCCTGTGATGCAGAGGGCTGAGTGTTCTGGTGCACGAATATGGGCGTGGGTTGTAATCCCTCTTCTGACATATAAACTTTTGATTCAAAGCCCTGCTAATTTTTCTTGATTTTTCAACACATTATCTTCGAAATATACATTCTTTTGTTAATTCTAAATGTTGCAAGCTATTTAATAATGTGTTTAGGTATAGCACATAGTGAAAAAAAGAATGTCTTTTTAGCATTATTCAAGATTATTCAGTCTTCTGCAACTATATGTCCTAATTCTTTACAACTTTCTTTTGGTGATCTTAAGTAGTATTTAAAATTAAAAGAAAAAAGAATAAAAAAGTTCAGATATAATAAAAGACAGAGGTTTGAGATAGTAAAAAAGGGGTTCATTTATCATAGTAGAGAAAGTTGCATGTCAGGATGGCCGAGCGGTCTAAGGCGACAGGCTCAAGCGAAAGCTTCCTCTGATGCAGAGGGCTGGGTGTTCTAGTCCACGAATATGGGCGTGTGTTCGAATCCCACTTCTGACATATAAAGTTTATTCATAGCCCTGCTAATTTTTCTTGATTTTTCAACACCTTATCTTCGAAATATACATTCTTTTGTTAATTCTAAATGTTGCAAGCTATTTAATAATATGTTTAGGTATAGCACATAGTGAAAAAAAGAATGTCTTTTTAGCATTATTCAAGATTATTCAGTCTTCTGCAACTATATGTCCTAATACTTAACAACTTTCTTTTGGTGATCTTAAGTAGTATACAAAATTAAGAGAAAAAACAATAAAAAAGTTCAGATATAATAAAAGGCAGAGGTTTGAGATAGTAAAGAAGAACCTCATTTATCATACTACAGTAAAATCCATGTCGGGATGGCCGAGCGATCTAAGGCGCCAGATTCAAGCGAAAGCTTCCTCTGTTGCAAAAGACTGAGTGTTCTGGTCCACGAATGTGGGCGTGGGTTCGAATCCCACTTCTGACATATTAACTTTTGATTCAAAGCCCTGCTAATTTTTCTTTATTTTTCAACACCTTATCTTCACATATACATTCTTTTGTTAATTCTAAATGTTGCAAGCTATTTAATAATGTGTTTAGGTATAGCACATAGTGAAAAAAGAATGTCTTTTTAGCAATATTCAAGAGTATTCAGTCTTCTGCAAATATATGTCCTAATACTTAACAACTTTATTTTGGTGATTTTAAGTAGTATTTAAAATTAAGAGAAAAACGAGTAAAAAAGTTTAGATATAACAAAAGACAGAGGTTTGAGATAGTAAAGAAGTATCTCATTTGTCATACTACAATAAGATGCATGTCAGGATGGCCGAGCGGTCTAAGGCGCCAGACTCAAGTGAAAGCTTCCTCTGATGCAGAGGGCTGAGTGTTCTGGTCCACAAATGTGGGCGTGTGTTCGAATCCCACTTGTGACATATAAATTTTGATTCAAAGCCCTGCTAATTTTTCTTTATTTTTCAACACATTATCTTCGAAATATATATTGTTTTGTTAATTTTAAATTTTGCAAAAGATTTAGTAATGTGTTTAGGTATAGCACATAGTGAAAAAAAGAATGTCTTTTTAGCATTATTCAAGATTATTCAGTCTTCTGCACCTATATGTCCTAATTCTTAACAACTTTCTTTTTGTGATCTTAAGTAGTATTTAAAATTAAGAGAAAAAAGAATAAAAAAGTTCAGATATAATAAAAGGCAGAGGTTTGAGATAGTAAAAAAGGGGTTCATTTATCATAGTAGAGAAAGCTGCATGTCAGGATGGCCGAGCTGTCTAAGACGACAGGCTCAAGCGAAAGCTTCCTCTGATGCAGAGGGCTGAGTGTTCTGGTCCACGAATGTGGGCGTGGGTTCGAATCCCACTTCTGACATATAAACTTTTTATTCAAAGCCCTGCTAATTTTTCTTTATTTTTCAACACCTTATCTTCGAAATATACATTCTTTTGTTAATTCTAAATGTTGCAAGCTATTTAATAATATGTTTAGGTATAGCACATAGTGAAAAAAAGAATGTCTTTTTAGCATTATTCAAGATTATTCAGTCTTCTGCAACTATATGTCCTAATACTTAACAACTTTCTTTTGGTGATCTTAAGTAGTGTTTAAAATTAAGAGAAAAAAGTTCAGATATAATAAAAGACAGAGGTTTGAGATAGTAAAAAAGGGGTTCATTTATCATAGTAGAGCTAGTTGTATGTCAGGATGGCCGAGTGGTCTAAGGCGCCAGGCTCAAGCGAAAGCTTCCTGTGATGCAGAGGGCTGAGTGTTCTGGTGCACGAATATGGGCGTGGGTTGTAATCCCTCTTCTGACATATAAACTTTTGATTCAAAGCCCTGCTAATTTTTCTTGATTTTTCAA
The DNA here is from genome assembly GCA_963932465.1 of Maratus speciosus. Taxonomy (NCBI): domain Eukaryota; kingdom Metazoa; phylum Arthropoda; class Arachnida; order Araneae; family Salticidae; genus Maratus; species Maratus speciosus. The sequence continues at coordinate 173,435,003 of OZ010794.1, read as the reverse complement.
CACATTATCTTCGAAATATACATTCTTTTGTTAATTCTAAATGTTGCAAGCTATTTAATAATGTGTTTAGGTATAGCACATAGTGAAAAAAAGAATGTCTTTTTAGCATTATTCAAGATTATTCAGTCTTCTGCAACTATATGTCCTAATTCTTAACAACTTTCTTTTGGTGATCTTAAGTAGTATTTAAAATTAAAAGAAAAAAGAATAAAAAAGTTCAGATATAATAAAAGACAGAGGTTTGAGATAGTAAAAAAGGGGTTCATTTATCATAGTAGAGAAAGTTGCATGTCAGGATGGCCGAGCGGTCTAAGGCGACAGGCTCAAGCGAAAGCTTCCTCTGATGCAGAGGGCTGAGTGTTCTGGTGCACGAATATGGGCGTGGGTTGTAATCCCTCTTCTGACATATAAACTTTTGATTCAAAGCCCTGCTAATTTTTCTTGATTTTTCAACACATTATCTTCGAAATATACATTCTTTTGTTAATTCTAAATGTTGCAAGCTATTTAATAATGTGTTTAGGTATAGCACATAGTGAAAAAAAGAATGTCTTTTTAGCATTATTCAAGATTATTCAGTCTTCTGCAACTATATGTCCTAATACTTAACAACTTTCTTTTGGTGATCTTAAGTAGTATACAAAATTAAGAGAAAAAACAATAAAAAAGTTCAGATATAAAAAAGGCAGAGGTTTGAGATAGTAAAGAAGAACCTCATTTATCATACTACAGTAAAATCCATGTCGGGATGGCCGAGCGATCTAAGGCGCCAGATTCAAGCGAAAGCTTCCTCTGTTGCAAAAGACTGAGTGTTCTGGTCCACGAATGTGGGCGTGGGTTCGAATCCCACTTCTGACATATTAACTTTTGATTCAAAGCCCTGCTAATTTTTCTTTATTTTTCAACACCTTATCTTCACATATACATTCTTTTGTTAATTCTAAATGTTGCAAGCTATTTAATAATGTGTTTAGGTATAGCACATAGTGAAAAAAGAATGTCTTTTTAGCAATATTCAAGAGTATTCAGTCTTCTGCAAATATATGTCCTAATACTTAACAACTTTATTTTGGTGATTTTAAGTAGTATTTAAAATTAAGAGAAAAACGAGTAAAAAAGTTTAGATATAACAAAAGACAGAGGTTTGAGATAGTAAAAAAGAAGCTCATTTATAATACTACAGTAAGTTGCATGTCAGGATGGCCGAGCGGTGTAAGGCGCCAGATTCAAGCGAAAGCTCCCTCTGATACAGAGGGTTGAGTGTTCTGGTCCACGAATGTGGGCGTGTGTTCGAATCCCACTTGTGACATATAAAGTTTGATTCAAAGCCCTGTTAATTTTTCTTTATTTTTCAACACATTATCTTCGAAATATATATTGTTTTGTTAATTTTAAATTTTGCAAGAGATTTAGTAATGTGTTTAGGTATAGCACATAGTGAAAAAAAGAATGTCTTTTTAGCATTATTAAAGATTATTCAGTCTTCTGCACCTATATGTCCTAATTCTTAACAACTTTCTTTTTGTGATCTTAAGTAGTATTTAAAATTAAGAGAAAAAAGAATAAAAAAGTTCAGATATAATAAAAGACAGAGGTTTGAGATAGTAAAAAAGGGGTTCATTTATCATAGTAGAGAAAGCTGCATGTCAGGATGGCCGAGCTGTCTAAGACGACAGGCTCAAGCGAAAGCTTCCTCTGATGCAGAGGGCTGAGTGTTCTGGTCCACGAATGTGGGCGTGGGTTCGAATCCCACTTCTGACATATAAACTTTTTATTCAAAGCCCTGCTAATTTTTCTTTATTTTTCAACACCTTATCTTCGAAATATACATTCTTTTGTTAATTCTAAATGTTGCAAGCTATTTAATAATATGTTTAGGTATAGCACATAGTGAAAAAAAGAATGTCTTTTTAGCATTATTCAAGATTATTCAGTCTTCTGCAACTATATGTCCTAATACTTAACAACTTTCTTTTGGTGATCTTAAGTAGTGTTTAAAATTAAGAGAAAAAAGTTCAGATATAATAAAAGACAGAGGTTTGAGATTGTAAAAAAGGGGTTCATTTATCATAGTAGAGCTAGTTGTATGTCAGGATGGCCGAGTGGTCTAAGGCGCCAGACTCAAGCGAAAGCTTCCTGTGATGCAGAGGGCTGAGTGTTCTGGTGCACGAATATGGGCGTGGGTTGTAATCCCTCTTCTGACATATAAACTTTTGATTCAAAGCCCTGCTAATTTTTCTTGATTTTTCAACACATTATCTTCGAAATATACATTCTTTTGTTAATTCTAAATGTTGCAAGCTATTTAATAATGTGTTTAGGTATAGCACATAGTGAAAAAAAGAATGTCTTTTTAGCATTATTCAAGATTATTCAGTCTTCTGCAACTATATGTCCTAATTCTTAACAACTTTCTTTTGGTGATCTTAAGTAGTATTTAAAATTAAAAGAAAAAAGAATAAAAAAGTTCAGATATAATAAAAGACAGAGGTTTGAGATAGTAAAAAAGGGGTTCATTTATCATAGTAGAGAAAGTTGCATGTCAGGATGGCCGAGCGGTCTAAGGCGACAGGCTCAAGCGAAAGCTTCCTCTGATGCAGAGGGCTGGGTGTTCTAGTCCACGAATATGGGCGTGTGTTCGAATCCCACTTCTGACATATAAAGTTTATTCAAAGCCCTGCTAATTTTTCTTGATTTTTCAACACCTTATCTTCGAAATATACATTCTTTTGTTAATTCTAAATGTTGCAAGCTATTTAATAATGTGTTTAGGTATAGCACATAGTGAAAAAAAGAATGTCTTTTTAGCATTATTCAAGATTATTCAGTCTTCTGCAACTATATGTCCTAATACTTAACAACTTTCTTTTGGTGATCTTAAGTAGTATACAAAATTAAGAGAAAAAACAATAAAAAAGTTCAGATATAATAAAAGGCAGAGGTTTGAGATAGTAAAGAAGAACCTCATTTATCATACTACAGTAAAATCCATGTCGGGATGGCCGAGCGATCTAAGGCGCCAGATTCAAGCGAAAGCTTCCTCTGTTGCAAAAGACTGAGTGTTCTGGTCCACGAATGTGGGCGTGGGTTCGAATCCCACTTCTGACATATTAACTTTTGATTCAAAGCCCTGCTAATTTTTCTTTATTTTTCAACACCTTATCTTCACATATACATTCTTTTGTTAATTCTAAATGTTGCAAGCTATTTAATAATGTGTTTAGGTATAGCACATAGTGAAAAAAGAATGTCTTTTTAGCAATATTCAAGAGTATTCAGTCTTCTGCAAATATATGTCCTAATACTTAACAACTTTATTTTGGTGATTTTAAGTAGTATTTAAAATTAAGAGAAAAACGAGTAAAAAAGTTTAGATATAACAAAAGAAAGAGGTTTGAGATAGTAAAAAAGAAGCTCATTTATAATACTACAGTAAGTTGCATGTCAGGATGGCCGAGCGGTGTAAGGCGCCAGATTCAAGCGAAAGCTCCCTCTGATACAGAGGGTTGAGTGTTCTGGTCCACGAATGTGGGCGTGTGTTCGAATCCCACTTCTGACATATAAAGTTTGATTCAAAGCCCTGCTAATTTTTCTTGATTTTTCAACACCATATCTTCGAAATATACATTCTTTTGTTAATTCTAAATGTTGCAAGCTATTTAATAATATGTTTAGTTATAGCACATAGTGAAAAAAAGAATGTCTTTTTAGCATTATTCAAGATTATTCAGTCTTCTGCAACTATATGTCCTAATACTTAACAACTTTCTTTTGGTGATCTTAAGTTGTACTTAAAATTCAGAGAAAAAGAATAAAAAAGTTCAGATATATTAAAAGACAGAGGTTTGAGATAGTAAAAATGGGGTTCATTTATCATAGTAGAGTAAGTTGTATGTCAGGATGACATTTGGTGATCTTAAGTAGTATTTAAAATTAAGAGAAAAAAGAATAAAAAAGTTCAGATATAACAAAAGACAGAGGTTTGAGATAGCAAAAAAGAAGCTCATTTATCATACTACAGTAAGTTGCATGTCAGGATGGCCGAACCGTCTAAGTCGCCAGACTCAAGCGAAAGCTCCCTCTGATGCAGAGGCCTGAGTGTTCTGGTCCACGAATGTGGGCGTGGGTTCGAATCCCACTTCTGACATATTAACTTTTGATTCAAAGCCCTGCTAATTTTTCTTGATTTTTCAACACCATATCTTCGAAATATACATTCTTTTGTTAATTCTAAATGTTGCAAGCTATTTAATAATGTGTTTAGTTATAGCACATAGTGAAAAAAAGAATGTCTTTTTAGCATTATTCAAGATTATTCAGTCTTCTGCAACTATATGTCCTAATACTTAACAACTTTCTTTTGGTGATCTTAAGTAGTATTCAAAATTAAGAGAAAAAACAATAAAAAAGTTCTGATATAATAAAAGACAGAGTTTTGAGATAGTAAAGAAGAATCTCATTTGTCATACTACAATAAGATGCATGTCAGGATGGCCGAGCGGTCTATGGCGCCAGACTCAAGTGAAAGCTTCCTCTGATGCAGAGTTGGTTGGTTGGTTGTATTTATGACGGCCAATTATCTGCACGAGGGATATAGGCCCAGGGGGAGTGCCCTTCGTGGGGGTCTTTCTAAGGGAACCTAACCCGTAATAACGCTTGGAAATCCAAGGTTCGAAGAAAACCACGAAAACTCCGAACGATTAGGCCGACGGGCGCGATTGGGATCGAACCCAGCACCTCCCGTCTACCAGATTTGAGAGCAGAACCTCTCAGCCACTGGTGGGGCCTCTGATGCAGAGGGCTGAGTGTTCTGGTCCACAAATGTGGGCGTGTGTTCGAATCCCACTTCTGACATATAAATTTTGATTCAAACCCCTGCTAATTTTTCTTTATTTTTCAACACCTTATCTTCGAAATATATATTGTTTTGTTAATTTTAAATTTTGCAAGAGATTTAGTAATGTGTTTATGTATAGCACATAGTGAAAAAAAGAATGTCTTTTTAGCATTATTCAAGATTATTCAGTCTTCTGCAACTATATGTCCTAATTCTTAACAACTTTCTTTTTGTGATCTTAAGTAGTATTTAAAATTAAGAGAAAAAAGAATAAAAAAGTTCAGATATAATAAAAGACAGAGGTTTGAGATAGTAAAAAAGGGGTTCATTTATCATAGTAGAGAAAGCTGCATGTCAGGATGGTCGAGCTGTCTAAGACGACAGGCTCAAGCGAAAGCTTCCTCTGATGCAGAGGGCTGAGTGTTCTGGTCCACGAATGTGGGCGTGGGTTCGAATCCCACTTCTGACATATAAACTTTTTATTCAAAGCCCTGCTAATTTTTCTTTATTTTTCAACACCTTATCTTCGAAATATACATTCTTTTGTTAATTCTAAATGTTGCAAGCTATTTAATAATATGTTTAGGTATAGCACATAGTGAAAAAAAGAATGTCTTTTTAGCATTATTCAAGATTATTCAGTCTTCTGCAACTATATGTCCCAATACTTAACAACTTTCTTTTGGTGATCTTAAGTAGTGTTTAAAATTAAGAGAAAAAAGTTCAGATATAATAAAAGACAGAGGTTTGAGATAGTAAAAAAGGGGTTCAATTATCATAGTAGAGCTAGTTGTATGTCAGGATGGCCGAGTGGTCTAAGGCGCCAGACTCAAGCGAAAGCTTCCTGTGATGCAGAGGGCTGAGTGTTCTGGTGCACGAATATGGGCGTGGGTTGTAATCCCTCTTCTGACATATAAACTTTTGATTCAAAGCCCTGCTAATTTTTCTTGATTTTTCAACACATTATCTTCGAAATATACATTCTTTTGTTAATTCTAAATGTTGCAAGCTATTTAATAATGTGTTTAGGTATAGCACATAGTGAAAAAAAGAATGTCTTTTTAGCATTATTCAAGATTATTCAGTCTTCTGCAACTATATGTCCTAATTCTTAACAACTTTCTTTTGGTGATCTTAAGTAGTATTTAAAATTAAAAGAAAAAAGAATAAAAAAGTTCAGATATAATAAAAGACAGAGGTTTGAGATAGTAAAAAAGGGGTTCATTTATCATAGTAGAGAAAGTTGCATGTCAGGATGGCCGAGCGGTCTAAGGCGACAGGCTCAAGCGAAAGCTTCCTCTGATGCAGAGGGCTGGGTGTTCTGGTCCACGAATATGGGCGTGTGTTCGAATCCCACTTCTGACATATAAAGTTTATTCAAAGCCCTGCTAATTTTTCTTGATTTTTCAACACCTTATCTTCGAAATATACATTCTTTTGTTAATTCTAAATGTTGCAAGCTATTTAATAATGTGTTTAGGTATAGCACATAGTGAAAAAAAGAATGTCTTTTTAGCACTATTCAAGATTATTCAGTCTTCTGCAACTATATGTCCTAATACTTAACAACTTTCTTTTGGTGATCTTAAGTAGTATTCAAAATTAAGAGAAAAAACAATAAAAAAGTTCAGATATAATAAAAGGCAGAGGTTTGAGATAGTAAAGAAGAACCTCATTTATCATACTACAGTAAAATCCATGTCGGGATGGCCGAGCGATCTAAGGCGCCAGATTCAAGCGAAAGCTTCCTTTGTTGCAAAAGACTGAGTGTTCTGGTCCACGAATGTGGGCGTGGGTTCGAATCCCACTTCTGACACATTAACTTTTGATTCAAAGCCCTGCTAATTTTTCTTTATTTTTCAACACCTTATCTTCACATATACATTCTTTTTTTAATTCTAAATGTTGCAAGCTATTTAATAATGTGTTTAGGTATAGCACATAGTGAAAAAAGAATGTCTTTTTAGCAATATTCAAGAGTATTCAGTCTTCTGCAAATATATGTCCTAATACTTAACTACTTTATTTTGGTGATTTTAAGTAGTATTTAAAATTAAGAGAAAAACGAGTAAAAAAGTTTAGATATAACAAAAGACAGAGGTTTGAGATAGTAAAAAAGAAGCTCATTTATAATACTACAGTAAGTTGCATGTCAGGATGGCCGAGCGGTGTAAGGCGCCAGATTCAAGCGAAAGCTCCCTCTGATACAGAGGGTTGAGTGTTCTGGTCCACGAATGTGGGCGTGTGTTCGAATCCCACTTCTGACATATAAAGTTTGATTCAAAGCCCTGCTAATTTTTCTTGATTTTTCAACACCATATCTTCGAAATATACATTCTTTTGTTAATTCTAAATGTTGCAAGCTATTTAATAATGTGTTTAGTTATAGCACATAGTGAAAAAAAGAATGTCTTTTTAGCATTATTCAAGATTATTCAGTCTTCTGCAACTATATGTCCTAATTCTTAACAACTTTCTTTTTGTGATCTTAAGTAGTATTTAAAATTAAGAGAAAAAAGAATAAAAAAGTTCAGATATAATAAAAGACAGAGGTTTGAGATAGTAAAAAAGGGGTTCATTTATCATAGTAGAGAAAGCTGCATGTCAGGATGGCCGAGCTGTCTAAGACGACAGGCTCAAGCGAAAGCTTCCTCTGATGCAGAGGGCTGAGTGTTCTGGCTCCACGAATGTGGGCGTGGGTTCGAATCCCACTTCTGACATATAAACTTTTTATTCAAAGCCCTGCTAATTTTTCTTTATTTTTCAACACCTTATCTTCGAAATATACATTCTTTTGTTAATTCTAAATGTTGCAAGCTATTTAATAATATGTTTAGGTATAGCACATAGTGAAAAAAAGAATGTCTTTTTAGCATTATTCAAGATTATTCAGTCTTCTGCAACTATATGTCCTAATACTTAACAACTTTCTTTTGGTGATCTTAAGTAGTGTTTAAAATTAAGAGAAAAAAGTTCAGATATAATAAAAGACAGAGGTTTGAGATAGTAAAAAAGGGGTTCATTTATCATAGTAGAACTAGTTGTATGTCAGGATGGCCGAGTGGTCTAAGGCGCCAGACTCAAGCAAAAGCTTCCTGTGATGCAGAGGGCTGAGTGTTCTGGTGCACGAATATGGGCGTGGGTTGTAATCCCTCTTCTGACATATAAACTTTTGATTCAAAGCCCTGCTAATTTTTCTTGATTTTTCAACACATTATCTTCGATATATACATTCTTTTGTTAATTCTAAATGTTGCAAGCTATTTAATAATGTGTTTAGGTATAGCACATAGTGAAAAAAAGAATGTCTTTTTAGCATTATTCAAGATTATTCAGTCTTCTGCAACTATATGTCCTAATTCTTAACAACTTTCTTTTGGTGATCTTAAGTAGTATTTAAAATTAAAAGAAAAAAGAATAAAAAAGTTCAGATATAATAAAAGACAGAGGTTTGAGATAGTAAAAAAGGGGTTCATTTATCATAGTAGAGAAAGTTGCATGTCAGGATGGCCGAGCGGTCTAAGGCGACAGGCTCAAGCGAAAGCTTCCTCTGATGCAGAGGGCTGGGTGTTCTGGTCCACGAATATGGGCGTGTGTTCGAATCCCACTTCTGACATATAAAGTTTATTCAAAGCCCTGCTAATTTTTCTTGATTTTTCAACACCTTATCTTCGAAATATACATTCTTTTGTTAATTCTAAATGTTGCAGGCTATTTAATAATGTGTTTAGGTATAGCACATAGTGAAAAAAAGAATGTCTTTTTAGCATTATTCAAGATTATTCAGTCTTCTGCAACTATATGTCCTAATACTTAACAACTTTCTTTTGGTGATCTTAAGTAGTATACAAAATTAAGAGAAAAAACAATAAAAAAGTTCAGATATAATAAAAGGCAGAGGTTTGAGATAGTAAAGAAGAACCTCATTTATCATACTACAGTAAAATCCATGTCGGGATGGCCGAGCGATCTAAGGCGCCAGATTCAAGCGAAAGCTTCCTCTGTTGCAAAAGACTGAGTGTTCTGGTCCACGAATGTGGGCGTGGGTTCGAATCCCACTTCTGACATATTAACTTTTGATTCAAAGTCCTGCTATTTTTTCTTTATTTTTCAACACCTTATCTTCACATATACATTCTTTTGTTAATTCTAAATGTTGCAAGCTATTTAATAATGTGTTTAGGTATAGCACATAGTGAAAAAAGAATGTCTTTTTAGCAATATTCAAGAGTATTCAGTCTTCTGCAAATATATGTCCTAATACTTAACTACTTTATTTTGGTGATTTTAAGTAGTATTTAAAATTAAGAGAAAAACGAGTAAAAAAGTTTAGATATAACAAAAGACAGAGGTTTGAGATAGTAAAAAAGAAGCTCATTTATAACTACAGTAAGTTGCATGTCAGGATGGCCGAACGGTGTAAGGCGCCAGATTCAAGCGAAAGCTCCCTCTGATACAGAGGGTTGAGTGTTCTGGTCCACGAATGTGGGCGTGTGTTCGAATCCCACTTCTGACATATAAAGTTTGATTCAAAGCCCTGCTAATTTTTCTTGATTTTTCAACACCATATCTTCGAAATATATATTGTTTTGTTAATTTTAAATTTTGCAAGAGATTTAGTAATGTGTTTAGGTATAGCACATAGTGAAAAAAAGAATGTCTTTTTAGCATTATTCAAGATTATTCAGTCTTCTGCAACTATATGTCCTAATACTTAACAACTTTCTTTTGGTGATCTTAAGTAGTATTCAAAATTAAGAGAAAAAACAATAAAAAAGTTCAGATATAATAAAAGACAGAGGTTTGACATAGTAAAGAAGAATCTCATTTGTCATACTACAATAAGATGCATGTCAGGATGGCCGAGCGGTCTAAGGCGCCAGACTCAAGTGAAAGCTTCCTCTGATGCAGAGGGCTGAGTGTTCTGGTCCACAAATGTGGGCGTGTGTTCGAATCCCACTTCTGACATATAAATTTTGATTCAAAGCCCTGCTAATTTTTCTTTATTTTTCAACACCTTATCTTCGAAATATATATTGTTTTGTTAATTTTAAATTTTGCAAGAGATTTAGTAATGTGTTTAGGTATAGCACATAGTGAAAAAAAGAATGTCTTTTTAGCATTATTCAAGATTATTCAGTCTTCTGCAACTATATGTCCTAATTCTTAACAACTTTCTTTTTGTGATCTTAAGTAGTATTTAAAATTAAGAGAAAAAAGAATAAAAAAGTTCAGATATAATAAAAGACAGAGGTTTGAGATAGTAAAAAAGGGGTTCATTTATCATAGTAGAGAAAGCTGCACGTCAGGATGGCCGAGCTGTCTAAGACGACAGGCTCAAGCGAAAGCTTCCTCTGATGCAGAGGGCTGAGTGTTCTGGTCCACGAATGTGGGCGTGGGTTCGAATCCCACTTCTGACATATAAACTTTTTATTCAAAGCCCTGCTAATTTTTCTTTATTTTTCAACACCTTATCTTCGAAATATACATTCTTTTGTTAATTCTAAATGTTGCAAGCTATTTAATAATATGTTTAGGTATAGCACATAGTGAAAAAAAGAATGTCTTTTTAGCATTATTCAAGATTATTCAGTCTTCTGCAACTATATGTCCTAATACTTAACAACTTTCTTTTGGTGATCTTAAGTAGTGTTTAAAATTAAGAGAAAAAAGTTCAGATATAATAAAAGACAGAGGTTTGAGATTGTAAAAAAGGGGTTCATTTATCATAGTAGAGCTAGTTGCATGTCAGGATGGCCGAGTGGTCTAAGGCGCCAGACTCAAGCGAAAGCTTCCTGTGATGCAGAGGGCTGAGTGTTCTGGTGCACGAATATGGGCGTGGGTTGTAATCCCTCTTCTGACATATAAACTTTTGATTCAAAGCCCTGCTAATTTTTCTTGATTTTTCAACACATTATCTTCGAAATATACATTCTTTTGTTAATTCTAAATGTTGCAAGCTATTTAATAATGTGTTTAGGTATAGCACATAGTGAAAAAAAGAATGTCTTTTTAGCATTATTCAAGATTATTCAGTCTTCTGCAACTATATGTCCTAATTCTTAACAACTTTCTTTTGGTGATCTTAAGTAGTATTTAAAATTAAAAGAAAAAAGAATAAAAAAGTTCAGATATAATAAAAGACAGAGGTTTGAGATAGTAAAAAATGGGTTCATTTATCATAGTAGAGAAAGTTGCATGTCAGGATGGCCGAGCGGTCTAAGGCGACAGGCTCAAGCGAAAGCTTCCTCTGATGCAGAGGGCTGGGTGTTCTAGTCCACGAATATGGGCGTGTGTTCGAATCCCACTTCTGACATATAAAGTTTATTCAAAGCCCTGCTAATTTTTCTTGATTTTTCAACACCTTATCTTCGAAATATACATTCTTTTGTTAATTCTAAATGTTGCAAGCTATTTAATAATGTGTTTAGGTATAGCACATAGTGAAAAAAAGAATGTCTTTTTAGCATTATTCAAGATTATTCAGTCTTCTGCAACTATATGTCCTAATACTTAACAACTTTCTTTTGGTGATCTTAAGTAGTATACAAAATTAAGAGAAAAAACAATAAAAAAGTTCAGATATAATAAAAGGCAGAGGTTTGAGATAGTAAAGAAGAACCTCATTTATCATACTACAGTAAAATCCATGACGGGATGGCCGAGCGATCTAAGGCGCCAGATTCAAGCGAAAGCTTCCTCTGTTGCAAAAGACTGAGTGTTCTGGTCCACGAATGTGGGCGTGGGTTCGAATCCCACTTCTGACATATTAACTTTTGATTCAAAGCCCTGCTAATTTTTCTTTATTTTTCAACACCTTATCTTCACATATACATTCTTTTGTTAATTCTAAATGTTGCAAGCTATTTAATAATGTGTTTAGGTATAGCACATAGTGAAAAAAGAATGTCTTTTTAGCAATATTCAAGAGTATTCAGTCTTCTGCAAATATATGTCCTAATACTTAACAACTTTATTTTGGTGATTTTAAGTAGTATTTAAAATTAAGAGAAAAACGAGTAAAAAAGTTTAGATATAACAAAAGAAAGAGGTTTGAGATAGTAAAAAAGAAGCTCATTTATAATACTACAGTAAGTTGCATGTCAGGATGGCCGAGCGGTGTAAGGCGCCAGATTCAAGCGAAAGCTCCCTCTGATACAGAGGGTTGAGTGTTCTGGTCCACGAATGTGGGCGTGTGTTCGAATCCCACTTCTGACATATAAAGTTTGATTCAAAGCCCTGCTAATTTTTCTTGATTTTTCAACACCATATCTTCGAAATATACATTCTTTTGTTAATTCTAAATGTTGCAAGCTATTTAATAATATGTTTAGTTATAGCACATAGTGAAAAAAAGAATGTCTTTTTAGCATTATTCAAGATTATTCAGTCTTCTGCAACTATATGTCCTAATACTTAACAACTTTCTTTTGGTGATCTTAAGTTGTACTTAAAATTCAGAGAAAAAGAATAAAAAAGTTCAGATATATTAAAAGACAGAGGTTTGAGATAGTAAAAATGGGGTTCATTTATCATAGTAGAGTAAGTTGTATGTCAGGATGACATTTGGTGATCTTAAGTAGTATTTAAAATTAAGAGAAAAAAGAATAAAAAAGTTCAGATATAACAAAAGACAGAGGTTTGAGATAGCAAAAAAGAAGCTCATTTATCATACTACAGTAAGTTGCATGTCAGGATGGCCGAACCGTCTAAGTCGCCAGACTCAAGCGAAAGCTCCCTCTGATGCAGAGGCCTGAGTGTTCTGGTCCACGAATGTGGGCGTGGGTTCGAATCCCACTTCTGACATATTAACTTTTGATTCAAAGCCCTGCTAATTTTTCTTGATTTTTCAACACCATATCTTCGAAATATACATTCTTTTGTTAATTCTAAATGTTGCAAGCTATTTAATAATGTGTTTAGTTATAGCACATAGTGAAAAAAAGAATGTCTTTTTAGCATTATTCAAGATTATTCAGTCTTCTGCAACTATATGTCCTAATACTTAACAACTTTCTTTTGGTGATCTTAAGTAGTATTCAAAATTAAGAGAAAAAACAATAAAAAAGTTCTGATATAATAAAAGACAGAGTTTTGAGATAGTAAAGAAGAATCTCATTTGTCATACTACAATAAGATGCATGTCAGGATGGCCGAGCGGTCTATGGCGCCAGACTCAAGTGAAAGCTTCCTCTGATGCAGAGTTGGTTGGTTGGTTGTATTTATGACGGCCAATTATCTGCACGAGGGATATAGGCCCAGGGGGAGTGCCCTTCGTGGGGGTCTTTCTAAGGGAACCTAACCCGTAATAACGCTTGGAAATCCAAGGTTCGAAGAAAACCACGAAAACTCCGAACGATTAGGCCGACGGGCGCGATTGGGATCGAACCCAGCACCTCCCGTCTACCAGATTTGAGAGCAGAACCTCTCAGCCACTGGTGGGGCCTCTGATGCAGAGGGCTGAGTGTTCTGGTCCACAAATGTGGGCGTGTGTTCGAATCCCACTTCTGACATATAAATTTTGATTCAAAGCCCTGCTAATTTTTCTTTATTTTTCAACACCTTATCTTCGAAATATATATTGTTTTGTTAATTTTAAATTTTGCAAGAGATTTAGTAATGTGTTTATGTATAGCACATAGTGAAAAAAAGAATGTCTTTTTAGCATTATTCAAGATTATTCAGTCTTCTGCAACTATATGTCCTAATTCTTAACAACTTTCTTTTTGTGATCTTAAGTAGTATTTAAAATTAAGAGAAAAAAGAATAAAAAAGTTCAGATATAATAAAAGACAGAGGTTTGAGATAGTAAAAAAGGGGTTCATTTATCATAGTAGAGAAAGCTGCATGTCAGGATGGCCGAGCTGTCTAAGACGACAGGCTCAAGCGAAAGCTTCCTCTGATGCAGAGGGCTGAGTGTTCTGGTCCACGAATGTGGGCGTGGGTTCGAATCCCACTTCTGACATATAAACTTTTTATTCAAAGCCCTGCTAATTTTTCTTTATTTTTCAACACCTTATCTTCGAAATATACATTCTTTTGTTAATTCTAAATGTTGCAAGCTATTTAATAATATGTTTAGGTATAGCACATAGTGAAAAAAAGAATGTCTTTTTAGCATTATTCAAGATTATTCAGTCTTCTGCAACTATATGTCCCAATACTTAACAACTTTCTTTTGGTGATCTTAAGTAGTGTTTAAAATTAAGAGAAAAAAGTTCAGATATAATAAAAGACAGAGGTTTGAGATAGTAAAAAAGGGGTTCAATTATCATAGTAGAGCTAGTTGTATGTCAGGATGGCCGAGTGGTCTAAGGCGCCAGACTCAAGCGAAAGCTTCCTGTGATGCAGAGGGCTGAGTGTTCTGGTGCACGAATATGGGCGTGGGTTGTAATCCCTCTTCTGACATATAAACTTTTGATTCAAAGCCCTGCTAATTTTTCTTGATTTTTCAACACATTATCTTCGAAATATACATTCTTTTGTTAATTCTAAATGTTGCAAGCTATTTAATAATGTGTTTAGGTATAGCACATAGTGAAAAAAAGAATGTCTTTTTAGCATTATTCAAGATTATTCAGTCTTCTGCAACTATATGTCCTAATTCTTAACAACTTTCTTTTGGTGATCTTAAGTAGTATTTAAAATTAAAAGAAAAAAGAATAAAAAAGTTCAGATATAATAAAAGACAGAGGTTTGAGATAGTAAAAAAGGGGTTCATTTATCATAGTAGAGAAAGTTGCATGTCAGGATGGCCGAGCGGTCTAAGGCGACAGGCTCAAGCGAAAGCTTCCTCTGATGCAGAGGGCTGGGTGTTCTGGTCCACGAATATGGGCGTGTGTTCGAATCCCACTTCTGACATATAAAGTTTATTCAAAGCCCTGCTAATTTTTCTTGATTTTTCAACACCTTATCTTCGAAATATACATTCTTTTGTTAATTCTAAATGTTGCAAGCTATTTAATAATGTGTTTAGGTATAGCACATAGTGAAAAAAAGAATGTCTTTTTAGCACTATTCAAGATTATTCAGTCTTCTGCAACTATATGTCCTAATACTTAACAACTTTCTTTTGGTGATCTTAAGTAGTATTCAAAATTAAGAGAAAAAACAATAAAAAAGTTCAGATATAATAAAAGGCAGAGGTTTGAGATAGTAAAGAAGAACCTCATTTATCATACTACAGTAAAATCCATGTCGGGATGGCCGAGCGATCTAAGGCGCCAGATTCAAGCGAAAGCTTCCTTTGTTGCAAAAGACTGAGTGTTCTGGTCCACGAATGTGGGCGTGGGTTCGAATCCCACTTCTGACACATTAACTTTTGATTCAAAGCCCTGCTAATTTTTCTTTATTTTTCAACACCTTATCTTCACATATACATTCTTTTTTTAATTCTAAATGTTGCAAGCTATTTAATAATGTGTTTAGGTATAGCACATAGTGAAAAAAGAATGTCTTTTTAGCAATATTCAAGAGTATTCAGTCTTCTGCAAATATATGTCCTAATACTTAACTACTTTATTTTGGTGATTTTAAGTAGTATTTAAAATTAAGAGAAAAACGAGTAAAAAAGTTTAGATATAACAAAAGACAGAGGTTTGAGATAGTAAAAAAGAAGCTCATTTATAATACTACAGTAAGTTGCATGTCAGGATGGCCGAGCGGTGTAAGGCGCCAGATTCAAGCGAAAGCTCCCTCTGATACAGAGGGTTGAGTGTTCTGGTCCACGAATGTGGGCGTGTGTTCGAATCCCACTTCTGACATATAAAGTTTGATTCAAAGCCCTGCTAATTTTTCTTGATTTTTCAACACCATATCTTCGAAATATACATTCTTTTGTTAATTCTAAATGTTGCAAGCTATTTAATAATGTGTTTAGTTATAGCACATAGTGAAAAAAAGAATGTCTTTTTAGCATTATTCAAGATTATTCAGTCTTCTGCAACTATATGTCCTAATTCTTAACAACTTTCTTTTTGTGATCTTAAGTAGTATTTAAAATTAAGAGAAAAAAGAATAAAAAAGTTCAGATATAATAAAAGACAGAGGTTTGAGATAGTAAAAAAGGGGTTCATTTATCATAGTAGAGAAAGCTGCATGTCAGGATGGCCGAGCTGTCTAAGACGACAGGCTCAAGCGAAAGCTTCCTCTGATGCAGAGGGCTGAGTGTTCTGGTCCACGAATGTGGGCGTGGGTTCGAATCCCACTTCTGACATATAAACTTTTTATTCAAAGCCCTGCTAATTTTTCTTTATTTTTCAACACCTTATCTTCGAAATATACATTCTTTTGTTAATTCTAAATGTTGCAAGCTATTTAATAATATGTTTAGGTATAGCACATAGTGAAAAAAAGAATGTCTTTTTAGCATTATTCAAGATTATTCAGTCTTCTGCAACTATATGTCCTAATACTTAACAACTTTCTTTTGGTGATCTTAAGTAGTGTTTAAAATTAAGAGAAAAAAGTTCAGATATAATAAAAGACAGAGGTTTGAGATAGTAAAAAAGGGGTTCATTTATCATAGTAGAACTAGTTGTATGTCAGGATGGCCGAGTGGTCTAAGGCGCCAGACTCAAGCAAAAGCTTCCTGTGATGCAGAGGGCTGAGTGTTCTGGTGCACGAATATGGGCGTGGGTTGTAATCCCTCTTCTGACATATAAACTTTTGATTCAAAGCCCTGCTAATTTTTCTTGATTTTTCAACACATTATCTTCGATATATACATTCTTTTGTTAATTCTAAATGTTGCAAGCTATTTAATAATGTGTTTAGGTATAGCACATAGTGAACAAAAGAATGTCTTTTTAGCATTATTCAAGATTAGTCAGTCTTCTGCAACTATATGTCCTAATTCTTAACAACTTTCTTTTGGTGATCTTAAGTAGTATTTAAAATTAAAAGAAAAAAGAATAAAAAAGTTCAGATATAATAAAAGACAGAGGTTTGAGATAGTAAAAAAGGGGTTCATTTATCATAGTAGAGAAAGTTGCATGTCAGGATGGCCGAGCGGTCTAAGGCGACAGGCTCAAGCGAAAGCTTCCTCTGATGCAGAGGGCTGGGTGTTCTGGTCCACGAATATGGGCGTGTGTTCGAATCCCACTTCTGACATATAAAGTTTATTCAAAGCCCTGCTAATTTTTCTTGATTTTTCAACACCTTATCTTCGAAATATACATTCTTTTGTTAATTCTAAATGTTGCAGGCTATTTAATAATGTGTTTAGGTATAGCACATAGTGAAAAAAAGAATGTCTTTTTAGCATTATTCAAGATTATTCAGTCTTCTGCAACTATATGTCCTAATACTTAACAACTTTCTTTTGGTGATCTTAAGTAGTATACAAAATTAAGAGAAAAAACAATAAAAAAGTTCAGATATAATAAAAGGCAGAGGTTTGAGATAGTAAAGAAGAACCTCATTTATCATACTACAGTAAAATCCATGTCGGGATGGCCGAGCGATCTAAGGCGCCAGATTCAAGCGAAAGCTTCCTCTGTTGCAAAAGACTGAGTGTTCTGGTCCACGAATGTGGGCGTGGGTTCGAATCCCACTTCTGACATATTAACTTTTGATTCAAAGTCCTGCTATTTTTTCTTTATTTTTCAACACCTTATCTTCACATATACATTCTTTTGTTAATTCTAAATGTTGCAAGCTATTTAATAATGTGTTTAGGTATAGCACATAGTGAAAAAAGAATGTCTTTTTAGCAATATTCAAGAGTATTCAGTCTTCTGCAAATATATGTCCTAATACTTAACTACTTTATTTTGGTGATTTTAAGTAGTATTTAAAATTAAGAGAAAAACGAGTAAAAAAGTTTAGATATAACAAAAGACAGAGGTTTGAGATAGTAAAAAAGAAGCTCATTTATAACTACAGTAAGTTGCATGTCAGGATGGCCGAACGGTGTAAGGCGCCAGATTCAAGCGAAAGCTCCCTCTGATACAGAGGGTTGAGTGTTCTGGTCCACGAATGTGGGCGTGTGTTCGAATCCCACTTCTGACATATAAAGTTTGATTCAAAGCCCTGCTAATTTTTCTTGATTTTTCAACACCATATCTTCGAAATATATATTGTTTTGTTAATTTTAAATTTTGCAAGAGATTTAGTAATGTGTTTAGGTATAGCACATAGTGAAAAAAAGAATGTCTTTTTAGCATTATTCAAGATTATTCAGTCTTCTGCAACTATATGTCCTAATACTTAACAACTTTCTTTTGGTGATCTTAAGTAGTATTCAAAATTAAGAGAAAAAACAATAAAAAAGTTCAGATATAATAAAAGACAGAGGTTTGACATAGTAAAGAAGAATCTCATTTGTCATACTACAATAAGACGCATGTCAGGATGGCCGAGCGGTCTAAGGCGCCAGACTCAAGTGAAAGCTTCCTCTGATGCAGAGGGCTGAGTGTTCTGGTCCACAAATGTGGGCGTGTGTTCGAATCCCACTTCTGACATATAAATTTTGATTCAAAGCCCTGCTAATTTTTCTTTATTTTTCAACACCTTATCTTCGAAATATATATTGTTTTGTTAATTTTAAATTTTGCAAGAGATTTAGTAATGTGTTTAGGTATAGCACATAGTGAAAAAAAGAATGTCTTTTTAGCATTATTCAAGATTATTCAGTCTTCTGCAACTATATGTCCTAATTCTTAACAACTTTCTTTTTGTGATCTTAAGTAGTATTTAAAATTAAGAGAAAAAAGAATAAAAAAGTTCAGATATAATAAAAGACAGAGGTTTGAGATAGTAAAAAAGGGGTTCATTTATCATAGTAGAGAAAGCTGCATGTCAGGATGGCCGAGCTGTCTAAGACGACAGGCTCAAGCGAAAGCTTCCTCTGATGCAGAGGGCTGGGTGTTCTGGTCCACGAATATGGGCGTGTGTTCGAATCCCACTTCTGACATATAAAGTTTATTCAAATCCCTGCTAATTTTTCTTTATTTTTCAACACCTTATCTTCGAAATATACATTCTTTTGTTAATTCTAAATGTTGCAAGCTATTTAATAATATGTTTAGGTATAGCACATAGTGAAAAAAAGAATGTCTTTTTAGCATTATTCAAGATTATTCAGTCTTCTGCAACTATATGTCCTAATACTTAACAACTTTCTTTTGGTGATCTTAAGTAGTGTTTAAAATTAAGAGAAAAAAGTTCAGATATAATAAAAGACAGAGGTTTGAGATAGTAAAAAAGGGGTTCATTTATCATAGTAGAACTAGTTGTATGTCAGGATGGCCGAGTGGTCTAAGGCGCCAGACTCAAGCAAAAGCTTCCTGTGATGCAGAGGGCTGAGTGTTCTGGTGCACGAATATGGGCGTGGGTTGTAATCCCTCTTCTGACATATAAACTTTTGATTCAAAGCCCTGCTAATTTTTCTTGATTTTTCAACACATTATCTTCGAAATATACATTCTTTTGTTAATTCTAAATGTTGCAAGCTATTTAATAATGTGTTTAGGTATAGCACATAGTGAAAAAAAGAATGTCTTTTTAGCATTATTCAAGATTATTCAGTCTTCTGCAACTATATGTCCTAATTCTTAACAACTTTCTTTTGGTGATCTTAAGTAGTATTTAAAATTAAAAGAAAAAAGAATAAAAAAGTTCAGATATAATAAAAGGCAGAGGTTTGAGATAGTAAAGAAGAACCTCATTTATCATACTACAGTAAAATCCATGTCAGGATGGCCGAGCGGTCTAAGGCGACAGGCTCAAGCGAAAGCTTCCCCTGATGCAGAGGGCTGGGTGTTCTGGTCCACGAATATGGGCGTGTGTTCGAATCCCACTTCTGACATATAAAGTTTATTCAAAGCCCTGCTAATTTTTCTTGATTTTTCAACACCTTATCTTCGAAATATACATTCTTTTGTTAATTCTAAATGTTGCAAGCTATTTAATAATGTGTTTAGGTATAGCACATAGTGAAAAAAAGAATGTCTTTTTAGCATTATTCAAGATTATTCAGTCTTCTGCAACTATATGTCCTAATACTTAACAACTTTCTTTTGGTGATCTTAAGTAGTATACAAAATTAAGAGAAAAAACAATAAAAAAGTTCAGATATAATAAAAGGCAGAGGTTTGAGATAGTAAAGAAGAACCTCATTTATCATACTACAGTAAAATCCATGTCGGGATGGCCGAGCGATCTAAGGCGCCAGATTCAAGCGAAAGCTTCCTCTGTTGCAAAAGACTGAGTGTTCTGGTCCACGAATGTGGGCGTGGGTTCGAATCCCACTTCTGACATATTAACTTTTGATTCAAAGTCCTGCTAATTTTTCTTTATTTTTCAACACCTTATCTTCACATATACATTCTTTTGTTAATTCGAAATGTTGCAAGCTATTTAATAATGTGTTTAGGTATAGCACATAGTGAAAAAAGAATGTCTTTTTAGCAATATTCAAGAGTATTCAGGCTTCTGCAAATATATGTCCTAATACTTAACTACTTTATTTTGGTGATTTTAAGTAGTATTTAAAATTAAGAGAAAAACGAGTAAAAAAGTTTAGATATGACAAAAGACAGAGGTTTGAGATAGTAAAAAAGAAGCTCATTTATAACTACAGTAAGTTGCATGTCAGGATGGCCGAGCGGTGTAAGGCGCCAGATTCAAGCGAAAGCTCCCTCTGATACAGAGGGTTGAGTGTTCTGGTCCACGAATGTGGGCGTGTGTTCGAATCCCACTTCTGACATATAAAGTTTGATTCAAAGCCCTGCTAATTTTTTTTGATTTTTCAACACCATATCTTCGAAATATACATTCTTTTGTTAATTCTAAATGTTGCAAGCTATTTAATAATGTGTTTAGTTATAGCACATAGTGAAAAAAAGAATGTCTTTTTAGCATTATTCAAGATTATTCAGTCTTCTGCAACTATATGTCCTAATACTTAACAACTTTCTTTTGGTGATCTTAAGTAGTATTTAAAATTAAGAGAAAAAAGAATAAAAAAGTTCAGATATAATAAAAGACAGAGGTCTGAGATAGTAAAGAAGAAGCTCATTTATCATACTACAGTAAAATGCATGTCAGGACGGCCGAGTGGTCTAAAGCGCCAGACTCAAGCGAATGCTCTATGATGCAGAGGGCTGAGTGTTCTGGTCCACGAATGTGGTCGTGGGTTCGAATACCACTTCTAACATATAAACTTTTGATTCTAAGCACTGCTACTTTTTCTTTACTTTTCAACACCTTATCTTCGAAATATATATTCTTTTGTTAATTCTAAATGTTGCAAGCGATTTAATAATGTGTTTAGGTATAGCACATAGTGAAAAAAAGAATGTCTTTTTAGCAATATTCAAGATTAATCAGTCTTCTGCAACTATATGCCCTAATACTTAACAACTTTCTTTTGGTGATCTTAAGTAGTATACAAAATTAACCCTCTGACAGTCTTGGAAAAAGGCAAAAATTGTAATGTTGTCTTCTCTGCATTTTGTTTTAAATCCTAAAAAAAGTTGATTCTTTCAACATTTTATAAAAAAAAACTTAACAACCAATATGTATGCAATCCTTAAAAGTATTAATTATTGTTCAATGTATTAAAAATAGATTAAATATAGAATTAGATAACTTTAAAAATTGATTGCATTGCAGTGAAACCTGGAGCTTAGTTAACGTATTAACACGGTCTTGTCAGTGAGGGGGTTAAGAGAAAAAACAATAAAAAAGTTCAGATATAATAAAAGACAGAGGTTTGAGATAGTAAAGAAGAATCTCATTTCTCATACTACAGTAAAATGCATGTCAGGATGGCCGAGCGGTCTAAGGCGCCAGACTCAAGCGAAAGCTTCCTCTGATGCAGAGGGCTGGGTGTTCTGGTCCACGAATATGGGCGTGTGTTCGAATCCCACTTCTGACATATAAAGTTTATTCAAAGCCCTGCTAATTTTTCTTGATTTTTCAACACCTTATCTTCGAAATATACATTCTTTTGTTAATTCTAAATGTTGCAAGCTATTTAATAATGTGTTTAGGTATAGCACATAGTGAAAAAAAGAATGTCTTTTTAGCATTATTCAAGATTATTCAGTCTTCTGCAACTATATGTCCTAATACTTAACAACTTTCTTTTGGTGATCTTAAGTAGTATACAAAATTAAGAGAAAAAACAATAAAAAAGTTCAGATATAATAAAAGACAGAGGTTTGAGATAGTAAAGAAGAATCTCATTTGTCATACTACAGTATAATGCATGTCAGGATGGCCGAGCGGTCTAAGGCGCCAGACTCAAGTGAAAGCTTCCTCTGATGCAGAGGGCTGAGTGTTCTGGTCCGCGAATATGGGCGTGGGTTTGAATCCCACTTCTGACATATAAACTTTTGATTCAAAGCCCTGCTAATTTTTGTTGATTTTTCAACACATTATCTTCTAAATATACATTCTTTTGTTAATTCTAAATGTTGCAAGCTATTTAATAATGTGTTTAGGTATAGCACGTAGTGAAAAAAAGAATGTCTTTTTAGCATTATTCAAGATTATTCAGTCTTCTGCAACTATATGTCCTAATACTTAACAACTTTCTTTTGGTGATCTTAAGTAGTGTTTAAAATAAAGAGAAAAAAGTTGAGATATAATAAAAGACAGAGGTTTGAGATAGTAAAAAAGTAGCTCATTTATCATACTACAGAAATTGCATGCCAGGATGACCGAGCGGTCTAAGGCGCCAGACTCAAGTGAAAGCTGCCTCTGGTGCAGAGGGCTGAGTGTTCTGGTCCACAAATGTGGGCGTGGGTTCGAATCCCACTTCTGACATATAAACTTTTGATTCAAAGCCCTGCTAATTTTTCTTTATTTTTCAACACCGTATCTTCGAATTATTTATTCTTTTGATAATTGTAAATTTTGCAAGCGATTTATTAATGTGTTTATGTATAGTGCATAGTGAAAAAAAGAATGTCTTTTTAGCAATATTCAAGAGTATTTAGTCTTCTGCAAATATATGTCCTAATACTTAACTACATTATTTTAGTGATCTAAAGTAGTATTTAAAATTAAGAGAAAAACGAATAAAAAAGTTTAGATATAATAAAAGACAGAGGTTTGAGATAGTAAAAAAGGGGTTCATTTATCATAGTAGAAAAAGTTGCATGTCAGGATGGCCGAGCGGTCTAAGGCGAGAGGCTCAAGCGAAAGCTTCCTCTGATGCAGAGGGCTGAGTGTTCTGGTCCACGAATATGGGCGTGTGTTCGAATCCCACTTCTGACATATAAAGTTTGATTCAAAGCCCTGCTAACTTTTCTTGATTTTTCAACACCTTATCTTCGAAATATACATTCTTTTGTTAATTCTAAATGTTGCAAGCTATTTAATAATGTGTTTAGGTATAGCACATAGTGAAAAAAAGAATGTCATTTTATCATAATTCAAGATTATTCAGTCTTCTGCAACTATATGTCCTAATACTTAACCACTTTCTTTTGGTGATCTTAAGTTGTACTTAAAATTCAGAGAAAAACGAGTAAAAAAGTTTAGACATAACAAAAGACAGAGGTTTGAGATAGTAAAAAAGAAGCTCATTTATCATACTACAGCAAGTTGCATGTCTGGATGGCCGAGCGGTCTAAGGCGCCAGACTCAAGCGAAAGCTTCCTCTGATACAGAGGGCTGAGTGTTCTGGTCCTGAATATGGGCTTTGGTTCGAATACAACTTCTCACATATAAACTTTTGATTCAAAGCCCTGCGAATTTTTCTTTATTTTGCAACACCTTATCTTCGAAATATATATTCTTTTGTTAATTTTAAATTTTGCAAGAGATTTAGTAATGTGTTTAGGTATAGTACATGGTGAAAAAAAGAATATCTTTTCAGCATTATTCAAGATTATTCAGTCTTCTACAACTATATGTCCTAATACTTAACTATTTTATTTTAGTGATCTAAAGTAGTATTTAAAATTAAGAGAAGAACGAATAAAAAAGTTTAGATATAATAAAAGACAGAGGTTTGAGATAGTAAAAAAAGAACCTCATTTATCATACTACAGTAAGGAGCACGTCAGGATGGCCTAGCGGTCTAAGGCGCCAGACTCAAGCGAAAGCTTCCTCTGATGCAGAGGGCTTAGTGTTCTGGTCCACGAATGTGGGCGTGGGTTCGAATCCCACTTCTGACATATATACTTTTTATTCAAAGCCCTGCTAATTTTTCTTTATTTTTCAACACCTTATCTTCGAAATATACATTCTTTTGTTAATTCTAAATGTTGCAAGCTATTTAA
Organism: Maratus speciosus; assembly: GCA_963932465.1. NCBI lineage: Eukaryota > Metazoa > Arthropoda > Arachnida > Araneae > Salticidae > Maratus > Maratus speciosus. The sequence goes on along the minus strand of OZ010794.1, from coordinate 173,410,928 downwards.
TAATGTGTTTAGGTATAGCACATAGTGAAAAAAAGAATGTCATTTTAGCATTATTCAAGATTATTCAGTCTTCTGCAACTATATGTCCTAATACTTAACAACTTTCTTTTGGTGATCTTAAGTAGTACTTAAAATAAAGAGAAAAAAGTTCAGATATAATAAAAGACAGAGGTTTGAGATAGTAAAAAAGGGGTTCATTTATCATAGTAGAGCAAGTTTTATGTCAGGATGTCCGAGTGGTCTAAGGCGCCAGACTCAAGCGAAAGCTTCCTCTGATGCAGAGGGCTGAGTGTTCTGGTCCACGAATGTGGGCGTGGGTTCGAATCCCACTTCTGACATATAAACTTTTGATTCAAAGCCCTGCTAATTTTTCTTGATTTTTCAACACCTTATCTTCGAAATATACATTCTTTTGTTAATTCTAAATGTTGCAAGCTATTTAATAATGTGTTTAGGTATAGCACATAGTGAAAAAAAGAATGTCTTTTTAGCATTATTCAAGATTATTCAGTCTTCTGCAACTATATGTCCTAATACTTAACAACTTACTTTTGGTGATCTTAAGTAGTATTCAAAATTAAGAGAAAAAAGAATAAAAAAGTTCAGATATAATAAAAGACAGAGGTTTGAGATAGTAAAGAAGAAGCTCATTTGTCATAGTACAGTAAAAGGCATGTCAAGATGGCCGAGCGGTCTAAGGCGCCAGACTCAAGCGAACGCTTCCTCTGATGCAGAGGGCTGAGTGTTCTGGTCCACGAATGTGGGCGTGGGTTCGAATCCCACTTCTGACATATAAACTTTTGATTCAAAGCCCTGCTAATTTTTCTTTATTTTTCAACACCTTATCTTCGAAATATATATTCTTTTGTTAATTTTAAATTTTGCAAGAGATTTAGTAATGTGTTTAGGTATAGCACATAGTGAAAAAAAGAATGTCTTTTTAGCATCATTCAAGATTATTCAGTCTTCTGCAACTATATGTCCTAATAATTAAACACTTTCTTTTGGTGATCTTAAGTAGTATTCAAAATTAAGAGAAAAAACAATAAAAAAGTTCAGATATAATAAAAGACAGAGGTTTGAGATAGTAAAGAAGAATCTCATTTGTCATACTACAGTAAGATGCATGTCAGGATGGCCGAGCGGTCTAAGGCGCCAGACTCAAGTGAAAGCTTCCTCTGATGCAGAGGGCTGAGTGTTCTGGTCCACAGATGTGGGCGTGTGTTCAAATCCCACTTCTGACATTTAAATTTTGATTCAAATCCCTGCTAATTTTTCTTTATTTTTCAACACCTTATCTTCGAAATATACATTCTTTTGTTAATTCTAAATGTTGCAAGCTATTTAATAATGTGTTTAGGTATAGCACATAGTGAAAAAAGAATGTCTTTTTAGCAATATCAAAGAGTATTCAGTCTTCTGCAAATATATGTCCTAATACTTAACTACTTTATTTTGGTGATTTTAAGTAGTATTTAAAATTAAGAGAAAAACGAGTAAAAAAGTTTAGATATAACAAAAGACAGAGGTTTGAGATAGTAAAAAAGAAGCTCATTTATCATACTACAGTAAGTTGCATGTCAGGATGGCCGAGCGGTCTAAGGCGCCAGACTCAAGCGAAAGCTCCCTCTGATACAGAGGGTTGAGTGTTCTGGTCCACGAATGTGGGCGTGGGTTCGAATCCCACTTCTCACATATAAACTTTTGATTCAAAGCCCTGCTAATTTTTCTTTATTTTTCAACACCTTATCTTCGAAATATATATTCTTTTGTTAATTTTAAATTTTGCAAGAGATTTAGTAATGTGTTTAGGTATAGTACATGGTGAAAAAAAGAATATCTTTTCAGCATTATTCAAGATTATTCAGTCTTCTACAACTATATGTCCTAATACTTAACTATTTTATTTTAGTGACCTAAAGTAGTATTTAAAATTAAGAGAAGAACGAATAAAAAAGTTTAGATATAATAAAAGACAGAGGTTTGAGATAGTAAAAAAGAAGCTCATTTATCATACTACAATAAGGTGCACGTCAGGATGGCCGAGCGGTCTAAGGCGCCAGACTCAAGCGAAAGCTTCCTCTGATGCAGAGGGCTGAGTGTTCTGGTCCACGAATGTGGGCGTGGGTTGTAATCCCACTTCTGACATATAATCTTTTTATTCAAAGCCCTGCTAATTTTTCTTTATTTTTCAACACCTTATCTTCGAAATATACATTCTTTTGTTAATTCTAAATGTTGCAAGCTATTTAATAATATGTTTAGGTATAGCACATAGTGAAAAAAAGAATGTCTTTTGAGCATTATTCAAGATTATTCAGTCTTCTGCAACTATATGTCCTAATACTTAACAACTTTCTTTTGGTGATCTTAAGTAGTGTTTAAAATTAAGAGAAAAAAGTTCAGATATAATAAAAGACAGAGGTTTGAGATAGTAAAAAAGGGGTTCATTTATCATAGTAGAGCAGGTTGTATGTCAGGATGGCCGAGTGGTCTAACGCGCCAGACTCAAGCGAAAGCTTCCTCCTATGCAGAGGGCTGAGTGTTCTGGTGCACGAATATGGGCGTGGGTTGTAATCCCTCTTCTGACATATAAACTTTTGATTCAAAGCCCTGCTAATTTTTCTTGATTTTTCAACACCTTATCTTCGACATATACATTCTTTTGTTAATTCTAAATGTTGCAAGCTATTTAATAATGTGTTTAGGTATAGCACATAGTGAAAAAAGAATGTCTTTTTAGCAATATTCAAGAGTATTCAGTCTTCTGCAAATATATGTTCTAATACTTAACTACTTTATTTTGGTGATTTTAAGTAGTATTTAAAATTAAGAGAAAAACGAGTAAAAAAGTTTAGATATAACAAAAGCCAGAGGTTTGAGATAGTAAAAAAGAAGCTCATTTATCATACTACAGTAAGTTGCATGTCAGGATGGCCGAGCGGCCTAAGGCGCCAGACTCAAGCGAAAGCTCCCTATGATACAGAGGGTTGAGTGTTCTGGTCCACGAATGTGGGCGTGTGTTCGAATCCCACTTCTGACATATAAAGTTTGATTCAAAGCCCTGCTAATTTTTCTTGATTTTTCAACACCATATCTTCGAAATATACATTCTTTTGTTAATTCTAAATGTTGCAAGCTATTTAATAATGTGTTTAGGTATAGCACATAGTGAAAAAAAGAATGTCTTTTTAGCATTATTCAAGATTATTCAGTCTTCTGCAACTATATGTCCTAATACTTAACAACTTTCTTTTGGTGATCTTAAGTAGTATTCAAAATTAAGAGAAAAAACAATAAAAAAGTTCAGATATAATAAAAGACAGAGGTTTGAGATAGCAAAGAAGAATCTCATTTGTCATACTACAGTAAGATGCATGTCAGGATGGCCGAGCGGTCTAAGGCGCCAGACTCAAGTGAAAGCTTCCTCTGATGCAGAGGGTTGAGTGTTCTGGTCCACAAATGTGGGCGTGTGTTCAAATCCCACTTCTGACATTTAAATTTTGATTCAAAGCCCTGCTAATTTTTCTTTATTTTTCAACACCTTATCTTCGAAATATATATTGTTTTGTTAATTTTAAATTTTGCAATAGATTTAGTAATGTGTTTGAGTATAGTACATGGTGAAAAAAAGAATATCTTTTTAGCATTATTCAAGATTATTCAGTCTTCTACAACTATATGTCCTAATACTTAACAACTTTCTTTTGGTGATCTTAAGTAGTATTCAAAATTAAGAGAAAAAAGAATATTAAAGTTCAGATATAATAAAAGACAGAGGTTTGAGATAGTAAAGAAGACGCTCATTTGTCATAGTACAGTAAAAGGTATGTCAGGATGGCCGAGCGGTCTAAGGCGCCAGACTCAAGCGAACGCTTCCTCTGATGCAGAGGGCTGAGTGTTCTGGTCCACGAATGTGGGCGTGGGTTCGAATACCACTTCTGACATATAAACTTTTGATTCAAAGCCCTGCTAATTTTTCTTTATTTTTCAACACCTTATCTTCGAAATATATATTCTTTTGTTAATTTAAAATTTTGCAAGAGATTTAGTAATGTGTTTAGGTATAGCACATAGTGAAAAAAAGAATGTCTTTTTAGCATCATTCAAGATTATTCAGTCTTCTGCAACTATATGTCCTAATTCTTAACAACTTTCTTTTGGTGATCTTAAGTAGTATTTAAAATTAAGAGAAAAAAGAATAAAAAAGTTCAGATATAATAAAAGACAGAGGTTTGAGATAGTAAAAAAGGGGTTCACTTATCATAGTAGAGAAAGTTGCATGTCAGGATGGCCGAGCGGTCTAAGGCGACAGGCTCAAGCGAAAGCTTCCTCTGATGCAGAGGGCTGAGTGTTCTGGTCCACGAATGTGGGCGTGGGTTCGAATCCCACTTCTGACATATAAACTTTTTGTTCAAAGCCCTGCTAATTTTTCTTTATTTTTCAACACCTTATCTTCGAAATATACATTCTTTTGTTAATTCTAAATGTTGCAAGCTATTTAATAATATGTTTAGGTATAGCACATAGTGAAAAAAAGAATGTCTTTTTAGCATTATTCAAGATTATTTAGTCTTCTGCAACTATATGTCCTAATACTTAACAACTTTCTTTTGGTGATCTTAAGTAGTATTTAAAATTAAGGGTTGGGTTGATTTTTGACGGCCAATTATCTACACGAGGGATATAGGCCCGGGGGGAGTGCCCTCCGTGGGGGTCTTTCTAAGGGAACCTAATCCGTATTAACGCATGGAAGATCCACGGCTCGAAGAAAACCACGAAAACTCCGAACGATTAGGGTGACGGGCGCGACTGGGATCGAACCCAGCACCTCCCGTCTACCAGCTTCGAGAGCAGAACCTCTCGGCCACTGGTGGGGCCAATTTAAAATTAAGAGAAAAACGAATAAAAAAGTTTAGATATAATAAAAGACAGAGGTCTGAGATGCTAAAGAAGAAGCTCATTTATCATACTACAATTAGAAGCGTGTCGGGATGGCCGAGCGGTCTAAGGCGCCAGACTCAAGCTAAAGCTTCCTCTGATGCAGAGGGCTGAGTGTTCTGGTCCACGAATGTGGGCGTGGGTTCGAGTCCCTCTTCTGACATATAAACTTTTGATTCAAAGCCCTGCTAATTTTTCTTTATTTTTCAACACCTTATCTTCGAAATATATATTCTTTTGTTAATTCTAAATGTTGCAAGCGATTTAATAATGTGTTTAGGTATAGCACATAGTGAAAAAAAGAATGTCTTTTTAGCATTATTCAAGATTATTCAGTCTTCTGCAACTATATGTCCTAATACTTAACAACTTTCTTTTGTTGATCTTAAGTAGTATATAAAATTAAGAGAAAAAAGAATAAAAAAGTTCAGATATAATAAAAGACAGAGGTTTGAGATATTAAAAAAGAGGTTCATTTATCATAGTAGAATAATATGTATGTCAGAATGGCCGAGAGGTCTAAGGCGCCAGACTCAAGGGAATGCTTCCTTTGATGCAGAGGGTTTGTGTGTTCTGGTTCACGATTGCGGGCGTGGGTTCGAATCCCACTTCTGACAGGCAAATTTTTGATTAAATCCCTGCTAAATTTTCTTTATTTTTCAACACCGTATCTTTAAAATATTTATTCTTTTGTTACTTTTAAATTATGCAAGAGATTTAGTAATGTGTTTAGGTATAGTAGATGGTGAAAAAAAGAATATCTTTTTAGCATTATTCAAGATTATTCAGTCTTCTACAACTATATGTCCTAATACTTAACTATTTTATTTTGGTGATCTAAAGTAGTATTTAAAATTAAGAGAAAAACGAATAAAAAAGTTTAGATATAATAAAAGACAGAGGTTTGAGATAGTAAAAAAGTAGCTCATTTATCATACTACAAAAATTGCATGTCAGGATGGCCGAGCGGTCTAAGGCGCCAGACTCAAGTGAAAGCTGCCTCTGGTGCAGAGGGCTGAGTGTTCTGGTCCACCAATGTGGGCGTGGGTTCGAATTCCACTTCTGACATATAAACTTTTGATTCAAAGCCCTGCTAATTTTTCTTTATTTTTCAACACCTTATCTTCGAAATATACATTCTTTTGTTAATTCTAAATGTTGCAAGCTATTTAATAATATGTTTAGGTATAGCCCATAGTGAAAAAAAGAATGTCTTTTTAGCATTATTCAAGATTATTCAGTCTTCTGCAACTATATGTCCTAATACTTAACAACTTTCTTTTGGTGATCTTAAGTAGTATTTAAAATTAAGGGTTGGGTTGATTTTTGACGGCCAATTATCTACACGAGGGATATAGGCCCGGGGGGAGTGCCCTCCGTGGGGGTCTTTCTAAGGGAACCTAATCCGTATTAACGCATGGAAGATCCACGGCTCGAAGAAAACCACGAAAACTCCGAACGATTAGTGTGACGGGCGCGATTGGGATCGAACCCAGCACCTCCCGTCTACCAGCTTCGAGAGCAGAACCTCTCGGCCACTGGTGGGGCCAATTTAAAATTAAGAGAAAAACGAATAAAAAAGTTTAGATATAATAAAAGACAGAGGTCTGAGATGCTAAAGAAGAAGCTCATTTATCATACTACAATTAGAAGCATGTCGGGATGGCCGAGCGGTCTAAGGCGCCAGACTCAAGCTAAAGCTTCCTCTGATGCAGAGGGCTGAGTGTTCTGGTCCACGAATGTGGGCGTGGGTTCGAGTCCCTCTTCTGACATATAAACTTTTGATTCAAAGCCCTGCTAATTTTTCTTTATTTTTCAACACCTTATCTTCGAAATATATATTCTTTTGTTAATTCTAAATGTTGCAAGCGATTTAATAATGTGTTTAGGTATAGCACATAGTGAAAAAAAGAATGTCTTTTTAGCATTATTCAAGATTATACAGTCTTCTGCAACTATATGTCCTAATACTTAACAACTTTCTTTTGTTGATCTTAAGTAGTATATAAAATTAAGAGAAAAAAGAATAAAAAATTTCAGATATAATAAAAGACAGAGGTTTGAGATATTAAAAAAGAGGTTCATTTATCATAGTAGAATAATATGTATGTCAGAATGGCCGAGAGGTCTAAGGCGCCAGACTCAAGGGAATGCTTCCTTTGATGCAGAGGGTTTGAGTGTTCTGGTCCACGATTGCGGGCGTGGGTTCGAATCCCACTTCTGACAGGCAAATTTTTGATTAAATCCCTGCTAAATTTTCTTTATTTTTCAACACCGTATCTTTAAAATATTTATTCTTTTGTTACTTTTAAATTATGCAAGAGATTTAGTAATGTGTTTAGGTATAGTAGATGGTGAAAAAAAGAATATCTTTTTAGCATTATTCAAGATTATTCAGTCTTCTACAACTATATGTCCTAATACTTAACTATTTTATTTTGGTGATCTAAAGTAGTATTTAAAATTAAGAGAAAAACGAATAAAAAAGTTTAGATATAATAAAAGACAGAGGTTTGAGATAGTAAAAAAGTAGCTCATTTATCATACTACAGAAATTGCATGTCAGGATGGCCGAGCGGTCTAAGGCGCCAGACTCAAGTGAAAGCTGCCTCTGGTGCAGAGGGCTGAGTGTTCTGGTCCACAAATGTGGGCGTGGGTTCGAATCCCACTTCTGACATATAAACTTTTGATTCAAAGCCCTGCTAATTTTTCTTTATTTTTCAACACCGTATCTTCGAATTATTTATTCTTTTGATAATTGTAAATTTTGCAAGCGATTTATTAATGTGTTTAGGTATAGTGCATAGTGAAAAAAAGAATGTCTTTTTAGCAATATTTAAGAGTATTCAGTCTTCTGCAAATATATGTCCTAATACTTAACTACATTATTTTAGTGATCTAAAGTAGTATTTAAAATTAAGAGAAAAACGAATAAAAAAGTTTAGATATAATAAAAGACAGAGGTTTGAGATAGTAAAGAAGTAGCTCATTTATCATACTACAGAAATTGCATGTCAGGATGGCCGAGCGGTCTAAGGCGCCAGACTGAAGTGAAAGCTGCCTCTGGTGCAGAGGGCTGAGTGTTCTGGTCCACGAATGTGGCCGTGGGTTCGAATACCACTTCTGACATATAAACTTTTGATTCTAAGCTCTGCTACTTTTTCTTTACTTTTCAACACCTTATCTTCGAAATATATATTCTTTTTTAATATTAAATTTTGCAAGAGATTTAGTAATGTGTTTAGGTATAGTACATGGTGAAAAAAAGAATATCCTTTTAGCATTATTCAAGATTATTCAGTCTTCTGCAACTATATGTCCTAATACTTAAACACTTTCTTTTGGTGATCTTAAGTTGTACTTAAAATTCAGAGAAAAAAGAATAAAAAAGTTCAGATATAATAAAAGACAGATGTTTGAGATAGTAAAAATGGGGTTCATTTATCATAGTAGAGTAAGTTGTATGTCAGGATGGCCGAGTGGTCTAAGGCGCCAGACTCAAGCGAATGCTTGCTCTGATGCAGAGGGCTGAGTGTTCTGGTCCACGAATGTGGGCGTGGGTTCGAATCCCACGTCTGACATATTAACTTTTGATTCAAAGCCCTGCTAATTTTTCTTTATTTTTCAACACCTTATCTTCGAAATATACATTCTTTTGTTAATTCTAAATGTTGCAAGCTATTTAATAATGTGTTTAGGTATAGCACATAGTGAAAAAATAATGTCTTTTTAGCAATATTCAAGAGTATTCAGTCTTCTGCAAATATATGTCCTAATACTTAACTACTTTATTTTGGTGATTTTAAGTAGTATTTAAAATTAAGAGAAAAACGAGTAAAAAACATTAGATATAACAAAAGACAGAGGTTTGAGATAGTAAAAAAGAAGCTCATTTATCATACTACAGTAAGTTGTATGACAGGATGGCCGAGCGGTCTAAGGCGCCAGAATCAAGCGAAAGCTCCCTCTGATACAGAGGGTTGAGTGTTCTGGTCCACGAACGTGGGCGTGGGTTCGAATCCCACTTCTCACATATAAACTTTTGATTCAAAGCCCTGCTAATTTTTCTTTATTTTTCAACACCTTATCTTCGAAATATATATTCTTTTGTTAATTCTAAATGTTGCAAGCTATTTAATAATGTGTTTAGGTATAGCACATAGTGAAAAAATGAATGTCTTTTTAGCATTATTCAAGATTATTCAGTCTTCTGCAACTATATGACCTAATTCTTAACAACTTTCTTTTGGTGATCTTAAGTAGTATTTAAAATTAAGAGAAAAAAGAATAAAAAAGTTCAGATATAATAAAAGACAGAGGTTTGAGATAGTAAAAAAGGGGTACATTTATCATAGTAGAGAAAGTTGCATGTCAGGATGGCCGAGCGATCTAAGGCGCCAGACTCAAGCGAAAGCTTCCTCTGTTGCAGAGGACTGAGTGTTCTGGTCCACGAATGTGGGCGTGGGTTCGAATCCCACTTCTGACATAGAAACTTTCTATTCAAAGCCCTGCTAATTTTTCTTTATTTTTCAACACCTTATCTTCGAAATATATATTGTTTTGTTAATTTTAAATTTTGCAAGAGATTTAGTAATGTGTTTAAGTATAGTACATGGTGAAAAAAAGAATGTCTTTTTAGTATTATTCAAGATTATTCAGTCTTCTGCAACTATATGTCCTAATACTTAAAAACTTTCTTTTGGTGATCTTAAGTAGTATTTAAAATTAAGAGAAAGAAGAATAAAAAAGTTCAGATATAATAAAAGACAGAGGTTTGAGATAGTAAAGAAGAACCTCATTTATCATACTACAATAAAATCCATGTCAGGATGGCCGAGCGATCTAAGGCGCCAGACTGAAGCGAAAGCTTCCTCTGTTGCAGAGGACTGAGTGTTCTGGTCCACGAATGTGGGCGTGGGTTCGAATCCCACTTCTGAAATAGAAACTTTCTATTCAAAGCCCCGCTAATATTTCTTTATTTTTCAACACCTTATCTTCGAAATATATATTGTTTTGTTAATTTTAAATTTTGCAAGAGATTTAGTAATGTGTTTAAGTATAGTACATGGTGAAAAAAAGAATGTCTTTTTAGTATTATTCAAGATTATTCAGTCTTCTGCAACTATATGTCCTAATACTTAAAAACTTTCTTTTGGTGATCTTAAGTAGTATTTAAAATTAAGAGAAAGAAGAATAAAAAAGTTCAGATATAATAAAAGACAGAGGTTTGAGATAGTAAAGAAGAACCTCATTTATCATACTACAGTAAAATCCATGTCAGGATGGCCGAGCGATCTAAGGCGCCAGATTTAAGCGAAAGCTTCCTCTGTTGCAGAGGACTGAGTGTTCTGGTCCACGAATGTGGGCGTGGGTTCGAATCCCACTTCTGACATATAAACTTTCTATTCAAAGCCCTGCTAATTTTTCTTTATTTTTCAACACCTTATGTTCAAAATATATATTCTTTTGTTAATTCTAAATGTTGCAAGCGATTTCATAATGTGTTTAGGTATAGCACATAGTGAAAAAAAGAATGTCTTTTTAGCAATATTCAAGATTATTCAGTCTTCTGCAACTATATACCCTAATACTTAACAACTTTATTTTGGTGATCTTAAATAGTATTTAAAATTAAGAGAAAAAAGAATAAAAAAGTTCAGATATAATAAAAGACAGAGGTCTGAGATAGTAAAGAAGAAGCTCATTTATCATACTACAGTAAAATGCATGTCAGGATGGCCGAGCGGTCTAAGGCGCCAGACTCAAGGGAATGCTTCCTTTGATGCAGAGGGTTTGAGTGTTCTGGTCCACGAACGTGGGCGTGGGTTCGAATCCCACTTCTGACAGGCAAATTTGTGATTAAATCCCTGCTAAATTTTCTTTATTTTTCAACACCGTATCTTTAAAATATTTATTCTTTTGTTAATTTTAAATTATGCAAGAGATTTAGTAATGTGTTTAGGTATAGTAGATGGTGAAAAAAAGAATATCTTTTTAGCATTATTCAAGATTATTCAGTCTTCTACAACTATATGTCCTAATACTTAACTATTTTATTTTGGTGATCCAAAGTAGTATTTAAAATTAAGAGAAAAACGAATAAAAAAGTTTAGATATAATAAAAGACAGAGGTTTGAGATAGTAAAAAAGTAGCTCATTTATCACACTACAGAAATTGCATGTCAGGATGGCCGAGCGGTCTAAGGCGCCAGACTCAAGTGAAAGCTGCCTCTGGTACAGAGGGCTGAGTGTTCTGGTCCACGAATGTGGGCGTGGGTTCGAATCCCACTTCTGACATATAAACTTTTGATTCAAAGCCCTGCTAATTTTTCTTTATTTTTCAACACCGTATCTTCGAATTATTTATTCTTTTGATAATTGTAAATTTTGCAAGCGATTTATTAATGTGTTTAGGTATAGTGCATAGTGAAAAAAAGAATGTCTTTTTAGCAATATTCAAGAGTATTCAGTCTTCTGCAAATATATGTCCTAATACTTAACTACATTATTTTGGTGATCTAAAGTAGTATTTAAAATTAAGAGAAAAACGAATAAAAAAGTTTAGATATAATAAAAGACAGAGGTTTGAGATAGTAAAAAAGTAGCTCATTTATCATACTACAGAAATTGCATGTCAGGATGGCCGAGCGGTCTAAGGCGCCAGACTCAAGTGAAAGGTGCCTCTGGTGCAGAGGGCTGAGTGTTCTGGTCCACGAATGTGGCCGTGGGTTCGAATACCACTTCTGACATATAAACTTTTGATTCTAAGCTCTGCTACTTTTTCTTTACTTTTCAACACCTTATCTTCGAAATATATATTCTTTTTTAATATTAAATTTTGCAAGAGATTTAGTAATGTGTTTAGGTATAGTACATGGTGAAAAAAAGAATATCCTTTTAGCATTATTCAAGATTATTCAGTCTTCTGCAACTATATGTCCTAATACTTAAACACTTTCTTTTGGTGATCTTAAGTTGTACTTAAAATTCAGAGAAAAAAGAATAAAAAAGTTCAGATATAATAAAAGACAGATGTTTGAGATAGTAAAAATGGGGTTCATTTATCATAGTAGAGTAAGTTGTATGTCAGGATGGCCGAGTGGTCTAAGGCGCCAGACTCAAGCGAATGCTTGCTCTGATGCAGAGGGCTGAGTGTTCTGGTCCACGAATGTGGGCGTGGGTTCGAATCCCACGTCTGACATATTAACTTTTTATTCAAAGCCCTGCTAATTTTTCTTTATTTTTCAACACCTTATCTTCGAAATATACATTCTTTTGTTAATTCTAAATGTTGCAAGCTATTTAATAATGTGTTTAGGTATAGCACATAGTGAAAAAATAATGTCTTTTTAGCAATATTCAAGAGTATTCAGTCTTCTGCAAATATATGTCCTAATACTTAACTACTTTATTTTGGTGATTTTAAGTAGTATTTAAAATTAAGAGAAAAACGAGTAAAAAAAATTAGATATAACAAAAGACAGAGGTTTGAGATAGTAAAAAAGAAGCTCATTTATCATACTACAGTAAGTTGCATGACAGGATGGCCGAGCGGTCTAAGGCGCCAGAATCAAGCGAAAGCTCCCTCTGATACAGAGGGTTGAGTGTTCTGATCCACGAACGTGGGCGTGGGTTCGAATCCCACTTCTCACATATAAACTTTTGATTCAAAGCCCTGCTAATTTTTCTTTATTTTTCAACACCTTATCTTCGAAATATATATTCTTTTGTTAATTCTAAATGTTGCAAGCTATTTAATAATGTGTTTAGGTATAGCACATAGTGAAAAAATGAATGTCTTTTTAGCATTATTCAAGATTATTCAGTCTTCTGCAACTATATGCCCTAATACTTAACAACTTTATTTTGGTGATCTTAAATAGTATTTAAAATTAAGAGAAAAAAGAATAAAAAAGTTCAGATATAATAAAAGACAGAGGTCTGAGATAGTAAAGAAGAAGCTCATTTATCATACTACAGTAAAATGCATGTCAGGATGGCCGAGCGGTCTAAGGCGCCAGACTCAAGGGAATGCTTCCTTTGATGCAGAGGGTTTGAGTGTTCTGGTCCACGAACGTGGGCGTGGGTTCGAATCCCACTTCTGACAGGCAAATTTGTGATTAAATCCCTGCTAAATTTTCTTTATTTTTCAACACCGTATCTTTAAAATATTTATTCTTTTGTTAATTTTAAATTATGCAAGAGATTTAGTAATGTGTTTAGGTATAGTAGATGGTGAAAAAAAGAATATCTTTTTAGCATTATTCAAGATTATTCAGTCTTCTACAACTATATGTCCTAATACTTAACTATTTTATTTTGGTGATCCAAAGTAGTATTTAAAATTAAGAGAAAAACGAATAAAAAAGTTTAGATATAATAAAAGACAGAGGTTTGAGATAGTAAAAAAGTAGCTCATTTATCACACTACAGAAATTGCATGTCAGGATGGCCGAGCGGTCTAAGGCGCCAGACTCAAGTGAAAGCTGCCTCTGGTACAGAGGGCTGAGTGTTCTGGTCCACGAATGTGGGCGTGGGTTCGAATCCCACTTCTGACATATAAACTTTTGATTCAAAGCCCTGCTAATTTTTCTTTATTTTTCAACACCGTATCTTCGAATTATTTATTCTTTTGATAATTGTAAATTTTGCAAGCGATTTATTAATGTGTTTAGGTATAGTGCATAGTGAAAAAAAGAATGTCTTTTTAGCAATATTCAAGAGTATTCAGTCTTCTGCAAATATATGTCCTAATACTTAACTACATTATTTTGGTGATCTAAAGTAGTATTTAAAATTAAGAGAAAAACGAATAAAAAAGTTTAGATATAATAAAAGACAGAGGTTTGAGATAGTAAAAAAGTAGCTCATTTATCATACTACAGAAATTGCATGTCAGGATGGCCGAGCGGTCTAAGGCGCCAGACTCAAGTGAAAGGTGCCTCTGGTGCAGAGGGCTGAGTGTTCTGGTCCACGAATGTGGCCGTGTGTTCGAATACCACTTCTGACATATAAACTTTTGATTCTAAGCTCTGCTACTTTTTCTTTACTTTTCAACACCTTATCTTCGAAATATATATTCTTTTTTAATATTAAATTTTGCAAGAGATTTAGTAATGTGTTTAGGTATAGTACATGGTGAAAAAAAGAATATCCTTTTAGCATTATTCAAGATTATTCAGTCTTCTGCAACTATATGTCCTAATACTTAAACACTTTCTTTTGGTGATCTTAAGTTGTACTTAAAATTCAGAGAAAAAAGAATAAAAAAGTTCAGATATAATAAAAGACAGATGTTTGAGATAGTAAAAATGGGGTTCATTTATCATAGTAGAGTAAGTTGTATGTCAGGATGGCCGAGTGGTCTAAGGCGCCAGACTCAAGCGAATGCTTGCTCTGATGCAGAGGGCTGAGTGTTCTGGTCCACGAATGTGGGCGTGGGTTCGAATCCCACGTCTGACATATTAACTTTTGATTCAAAGCCCTGCTAATTTTTCTTTATTTTTCAACACCTTATCTTCGAAATATACATTCTTTTGTTAATTCTAAATGTTGCAAGCTATTTAATAATGTGTTTAGGTATAGCACATAGTGAAAAAATAATGTCTTTTTAGCAATATTCAAGAGTATTCAGTCTTCTGCAAATATATGTCCTAATACTTAACTACTTTATTTTGGTGATTTTAAGTAGTATTTAAAATTAAGAGAAAAACGAGTAAAAAAAATTAGATATAACAAAAGACAGAGGTTTGAGATAGTAAAAAAGAAGCTCATTTATCATACTACAGTAAGTTGCATGACAGGATGGCCGAGCGGTCTAAGGCGCCAGAATCAAGCGAAAGCTCCCTCTGATACAGAGGGTTGAGTGTTCTGGTCCACGAACGTGGGCGTGGGTTCGAATCCCACTTCTCACATATAAACTTTTGATTCAAAGCCCTGCTAATTTTTCTTTATTTTTCAACACCTTATCTTCGAAATATATATTCTTTTGTTAATTCTAAATGTTGCAAGCTATTTAATAATGTGTTTAGGTATAGCACATAGTGAAAAAATGAATGTCTTTTTAGCATTATTCAAGATTATTCAGTCTTCTGCAACTATATGACCTAATTCTTAACAACTTTCTTTTGGTGATCTTAAGTAGTATTTAAAATTAAGAGAAAAAAGAATAAAAAAGTTCAGATATAATAAAAGACAGAGGTTTGAGAAGGTAAAAAAGGGGTACATTTATCATAGTAGAGAAAGTTGCATGTCAGGATGGCCGAGCGATCTAAGGCGCCAGACTCAAGCGAAAGCTTCCTCTGTTGCAGAGGACTGAGTGTTCTGGTCCACGAATGTGGGCGTGGGTTCGAATCCCACTTCTGACATAGAAACTTTCTATTCAAAGCCCTGCTAATTTTTCTTTATTTTTCAACACCTTATCTTCGAAATATATATTGTTTTGTTAATTTTAAATTTTGCAAGAGATTTAGTAATGTGTTTAAGTATAGTACATGGTGAAAAAAAGAATGTCTTTTTAGTATTATTCAAGATTATTCAGTCTTCTGCAACTATATGTCCTAATACTTAAAAACTTTCTTTTGGTGATCTTAAGTAGTATTTAAAATTAAGAGAAAGAAGAATAAAAAAGTTCAGATATAATAAAAGACAGAGGTTTGAGATAGTAAAGAAGAACCTCATTTATCATACTACAATAAAATCCATGTCAGGATGGCCGAGCGATCTAAGGCGCCAGACTGAAGCGAAAGCTTCCTCTGTTGCAGAGGACTGAGTGTTCTGGTCCACGAATGTGGGCGTGGGTTCGAATCCCACTTCTGAAATAGAAACTTTCTATTCAAAGCCCCGCTAATATTTCTTTATTTTTCAACACCTTATCTTCGAAATATATATTGTTTTGTTAATTTTAAATTTTGCAAGAGATTTAGTAATGTGTTTAAGTATAGTACATGGTGAAAAAAAGAATGTCTTTTTAGTATTATTCAAGATTATTCAGTCTTCTGCAACTATATGTCCTAATACTTAAAAACTTTCTTTTGGTGATCTTAAGTAGTATTTAAAATTAAGAGAAAGAAGAATAAAAAAGTTCAGATATAATAAAAGACAGAGGTTTGAGATAGTAAAGAAGAACCTCATTTATCATACTACAGTAAAATCCATGTCAGGATGGCCGAGCGATCTAAGGCGCCAGATTTAAGCGAAAGCTTCCTCTGTTGCAGAGGACTGAGTGTTCTGGTCCACGAATGTGGGCGTGGGTTCGAATCCCACTTCTGACATATAAACTTTCTATTCAAAGCCCTGCTAATTTTTCAACACCTTATGTTCAAAATATATATTCTTTTGTTAATTCTAAATGTTGCAAGCGATTTCATAATGTGTTTAGGTATAGCACATAGTGAAAAAAAGAATGTCTTTTTAGCAATATTCAAGATTATTCAGTCTTCTGCAACTATATGCCCTAATACTTAACAACTTTATTTTGGTGATCTTAAATAGTATTTAAAATTAAGAGAAAAAAGAATAAAAAAGTTCAGATATAATAAAAGACAGAGGTCTGAGATAGTAAAGAAGAAGCTCATTTATCATACTACAGTAAAATGCATGTCAGGATGGCCGAGCGGTCTAAGGCGCCAGACTCAAGGGAATGCTTCCTTTGATGCAGAGGGTTTGAGTGTTCTGGTCCACGAACGTGGGCGTGGGTTCGAATCCCACTTCTGACAGGCAAATTTGTGATTAAATCCCTGCTAAATTTTCTTTATTTTTCAACACCGTATCTTTAAAATATTTATTCTTTTGTTAATTTTAAATTATGCAAGAGATTTAGTAATGTGTTTAGGTATAGTAGATGGTGAAAAAAAGAATATCTTTTTAGCATTATTCAAGATTATTCAGTCTTCTACAACTATATGTCCTAATATTTAACTATTTTATTTTGGTGATCCAAAGTAGTATTTAAAATTAAGAGAAAAACGAATAAAAAAGTTTAGATATAATAAAAGACAGAGGTTTGAGATAGTAAAAAAGTAGCTCATTTATCACACTACAGAAATTGCATGTCAGGATGGCCGAGCGGTCTAAGGCGCCAGACTCAAGTGAAAGCTGCCTCTGGTACAGAGGGCTGAGTGTTCTGGTCCACGAATGTGGGCGTGGGTTCGAATCCCACTTCTGACATATAAACTTTTGATTCAAAGCCCTGCTAATTTTTCTTTATTTTTCAACACCGTATCTTCGAATTATTTATTCTTTTGATAATTGTAAATTTTGCAAGCGATTTATTAATGTGTTTAGGTATAGTGCATAGTGAAAAAAAGAATGTCTTTTTAGCAATATTCAAGAGTATTCAGTCTTCTGCAAATATATGTCCTAATACTTAACTACATTATTTTGGTGATCTAAAGTAGTATTTAAAATTAAGAGAAAAACGAATAAAAAAGTTTAGATATAATAAAAGACAGAGGTTTGAGATAGTAAAAAAGTAGCTCATTTATCATACTACAGAAATTGCATGTCAGGATGGCCGAGCGGTCTAAGGCGCCAGACTCAAGTGAAAGGTGCCTCTGGTGCAGAGGGCTGAGTGTTCTGGTCCACGAATGTGGGCGTGGGTTCGAATACCACTTCTGACATATAAACTTTTGATTCTAAGCTCTGCTACTTTTTCTTTACTTTTCAACACCTTATCTTCGAAATATATATTCTTTTGTTAATTCTAAATGTTGCAAGCGATTTAATAATGTGTTTAGGTATAGCACATAGTGAAAAAAAGAATGTCTTTTTAGCAATATTCAAGATTATTCAGTCTTCTGCAACTATAAGCCCTAATACTTAACAACTTTCTTTTGGTGATCTTAAGTAGTATTTAATATTAAGAGAAAAATGAATAAAAAATTTCAGATATAATAAAAGACAGAGGTTTGAGATATTAAAAAAGAGGTTCATTTATCATAGTAGCGTAAGCTGTATGTCAGGATGGCCGAGTGGTCTAAGGCGCCAGACTCAAGCTAATGCTTCCTTTGATGCAGAGGGATGAGTGTTCTTGCCACGAATGTGTGCGTGGGTTCGAATCCCACTTCTGACATGTAAACTTTTGATTCAAAGCCCTGCTAATTTTTCTTGATTTTTCAACACATTATCTTCGAAATATACATTCTTTTGTTAATTCTGAATGTTGCAAGCTATTTAATAATGTGTTTAGGTATAGCACATAGTGAAATAAAGAATGTCTTTTTAGCATTATTCAAGATTATTCAGTCTTCTTCAACTATATGTCCTAATTCTTAACAACTTTCTTTTGGTGATCTTAAGTAGTATTTAAAATTAAGAGAAAAAAGAATAAAAAAATTTAGATATAATAAAAGACAGAGGTTTGGGATAGTAAAGAAGAAGCTCATTTATCATACTACAATAAGCTGTATGTCAGGATGGCCGAGTGGTCTAAAGCGCCAGACTCAAGCGAATGCTTTCTCTGATGCAGAGGGCTGAGAGTTCTGGACCACGAATGTGGCCGTGGGTTTGAATACAACTTCTGACAAATAAACTTTTGATTCTAATACCTGCTACTTTTTCTTTACTTTTCAACACCTTATCTTCGAAATATATATTCTTTTGTTAATTCTAAATGCTGCAAGCGATTTCATAATGTGTTTAGGTATAGCACATAGTGAAAAAAGAATGTCTTTTTAGTATTATTCAAGATTATTCAGTCTTCTGCAACTATATGTCCTAATACTTAACAACTTTATTTTGGTGATCTTAAATAGTATTTAAAATTAAGAGAAAAAAGAATAAAAAAGTTCAGATATAATAAAAGACAGAGGTTTGAGATATTAAAAAAGAGGTTCATTTATCATAGTAGAATAAGCTGTATGTCAGGATGGCCGAGAGGTCTAAGGCGCCAGACTCAAGGGAATGCTTCTATTGATGCAGAGGGTTTGAGTGTTCTGGTCCACGAATGTGGGGTTGGTTTCGAATCTCTCTTCTGACAAGCAAAGTTTTGATTAAATCCCTGCTAAATTTTCTTTATTTTTCAACACCGTATCTTTAAAATATTTATTCTTTTGTTAATTTTAAATTATGCAAGAAATTTAGTAATGTGTTTAGGTATAGTAGATGGTGAAAAAAAGAATATCTTTTTAGCATTATTCAAGATTATTCAGTCTTCTACAACTATATGTCCTAATACTTAACTATTTTATTTTGGTGATCTAAAGTAGTATTTAAAATTAAGAGAAAAACGAATAAAAAATTTAGATATAATAAAAGACAGAGGTTTGAGATAGTAAAAAGGGGGTTCATTTATCATAGTAAAGTAAGTTGTATGTCAGGATGGCCGAGTGGTCTAAGGCGCCAGACCCAAGCGAATGCTTACTCTGATGCTGAGGGCTGAGTGTTCTGGTCCACAAATGTGGGCGTGGGTTCGAATCCCACTTCTGACATATAAACTTTTGATTAAAAGACCTGCTAATTTTTCTTTATTTTTCAACACCTTATCTTCGAAATATATATTCTTTTGTTAATTTTAAATTTTGCAAGAGATTTAGTAATGTGTTTAGGTATATGGTGAAAAAACAGTACATGGTGAAAAAAAGAATATCTTTTTAGCATTATTCAAGATTATTCAGTCTTCTACAACTATATGTTCTAATACTTAACTATTTTATTATAGTGATCTAAAGTAGTATTTAAAATTAAGAGAAAAACGAATAAAAAAGTTTAGATATAGCAAAAGACAGAGGTTTGAGATAGTAAAGAAGAAGCTCATTTATCATACTACAGTAAAATGCATGTCAGGATGGCCGAGCGGTCTAAGGCGCCAGACTCAAGCGAAAGCTTACTCTGATGCAGAGGGCTGAGTGTTCTCGTCCACGAATGTGGACGTGGGTTCGAGTCCCACTTCTGACATATAAACTTTTGATTCAAAGACCTGCTAATTTTTCTTTATTTTTCAACACCTTATTTTCGAAATATATATTCTTTTGTTAATTCTAAATGTTGCAAGCGATTTAATAATGTGTTTAGGTATAGCACATAGTGAAAAAAAGAATGTCTTTTTAGCATTATTCAAGATTATTCAGTCTTCTGCAACTATATGTCCTAATACTTAACAACTTTCTTTTGGTGATCTTAAGTAGTATTTAAAATTAAGAGAAAAAAGTTCAGATATAATAAAAGACAGAGGTTTGAGATAGTAAAAAAGGGGTTCATTTATCATAGTAGAGAAAGTTGTATGTCAGGATGGCAAAGTGGTCTAAGGCGCCAGACTCAAGCGAAAACTTCCTCTGATGCAGAGGGCTGAGTGTTCTGGTCCACGAATGTGTGCGTGGGTTCGAATCCCACTTCTGACATATAAACTTTTGATTAAAAGACCTGCTAATTTTTCTTTATTTTTCAACACCTTATCTTCGAAATATATATTCTTTTGTTAATTTTAAATTTTGCAAGAGATTTAGTAATGTGTTTAGGTATATGGTGAAAAAACAGTACATGGTGAAAAAAAGAATATCTTTTTAGCATTATTCAAGATTATTCAGTCTTCTACAACTATATGTCCTAATACTTAACTATTTTATTTTGGTGATCTAAAGTAGTATTTAAAATTGAGAGAAAAACGAATAAAAAAGTTTAGATATAATAAAAGACAGAGGTTTGATATAGTAAAAAAGAAGCTCATTTATCATACTACAATAACTTGCATGTCAGGATGGCCGAGCGACCTAAGGCGCCAGATTCAAGCGAAAGCTTCCTCTGATGCAGAGGGCTGAGTGTTCTGGTCCACGAATGTGGACGTGGGTTCGAATCCCACTTCTGACATATAAACTTTTGATTCAAAGACCTGCTAATTTTTCTTTATTTTTCAACACCCTATCTTCGAATTATATATTCTTTTGTTAATTCTAAATGTTGCAAGCGATTTAATAATGTGTTTAGGTATAGCACATGGTGAAAAAAGAGTATCTTTTTAGCATTATTCAAGATTATTCAGTCTTCTACAACTATATGTCCTAATACTTAACTATTTTATTTTGGTGATCTAAAGTAGTATATAAATTGAGAGAAAAACGAATAAAAAAGTTTAGATATAATAAAAGACAGAGGTTTGATATAGTAAAAAAGAAGCTCATTTATCATACTACAATAACTTGCATGTCAGGATGGCCGAGCGACCTAAGGCGCCAGATTCAAGCGAAAGCTTCCTCTGATGCAGAGGGCTGAGTGTTCTGGTCCACGAATGTGGACGTGGGTTCGAATCCCACTTCTGACATATAAACTTTTGATTCAAAGCCCTGCTAATTTTTCTTGATTTTTCAACACCTTATCTTCGAAATATATATTTTTTTGTTAATTCTAAATGTTGCAAGCTATTTAATAATGTGTTTAGGTATAGCACATAGTGAAAAAAAGAATGTCTTTTTAGCAATATTCAAGAGTATTCAGTCTTCTGCAAATATATGTCCTAATACTTAACTACTTTATTTTGGTGATTTTAAGTAGTATTTAAAATTAAGAGAAAACGAGTAAAAAAGTTTAGATATAACAAAGACAGAGGTTTGAGATAGTAAAGAAGAAGCTCATTTATCATACTACAGTAAATTGCATGTCAGGATGGCCGAGCGGTCTAAGGCGCCAGACTCAAGCGAAAGCTTCCTCTGATACAGAGGGCTGAGTGTTCTGGTTCACGAATGTGGGCGTGGGTTCGAATCCCACTTCTGACACATGAACTTTTGATTCAAAGCCCTGCTAATTTTTCTTGATTTTTCAACACCTTATCTTCGAAATATATATTCTTCTGTTAATTTTAAATTTTGCAAGAGATTTAATAATGTGTTTAGGTATAGCACATAGTGAAAAAAAGAATGTCTTTTTAGCATCAGTCAAGATTATTCAGTCTTCTGCAACTATATGTCCTAATACTTAACAACTGTCTTTTGGTGATTTTAAGTAGTATTTAAAATTAAGAGAAAAAAGTTCAGATATAATAAAAGACAGAGGTTTGAGATAGTGAAAAAGGGGTTCATTTATCATAGTAGAGAAAGTTGTATGTCAGGATGGCAAAGTGGTCTAAGGCGCCAGACTCAAGCGAAAACTTCCTCTGATGCAGAGGGCTGAGTGTTCTTGTCCACGAATGTGTGCGTGGGTTCGAATCCCACTTCTGACATGTAAACTTTTGATTCTAAGCCCTGCTAATTTTTCTTTATTCTTCAACACCTTATCTTCGAAATATGTATTCTTTTGTTAATTTTAAATTTTGCAAGAGATTTAGTAATGTGTTTCGGTATAGCACATGGTGAAAAAAGAGTATCTTTTTAGCATTATTCAAGATTATTCAGTCTTCTACAACTATATGTCCTAATACTTAACTATTTTATTTTGGTGATCTAAAGTAGTATTTAAAATTAAGAGAAAAAAGAATAAAAAAGTTCAGATATAATAAAAGACAGAGGTTTGAGATAGTAAAAAAGGGTTCATTTATCATAGTAGAGAAAGTTGTATGTCAGGATGGCCGAGCGGTCTAAGGCGCCGGACTCAAGCGAAAGCTTCCTCTGATGCTGAGGGCTGAGTGTTCTGGTCCACGAATGTGGGCGTGGATCCGAATCCCACTTCTGACATATAAACTTTTGATCTAAAGCCCTGCTAATTTTTCTTGATTTTTCAACACCTTATCTTCGAAATATACATTCTTTTGTTAATGCTAAATGATGCAAGAGATTTAGTAATGTGTTTAGGTATAGCACCTAGTGAAAAAAAGAATGTCTTTTTAGCATTATTCAAGATTATTCAGTCTTCTACAACTATATGTCCTAATACTTAACTATTTTATTATAGTGATCTAAAGTAGTATTTAAAATTAAGAGAAAAACGAATAAAAAAGTTTAGATATAGCAAAAGACAGAGGTTTGAGATAGTAAAGAAGAAGCTCATTTATCATACTACAGTAAAATGCATGTCAGGATGGCCGAGCGGTCTAAGGCGCCAGACTCAAGCGAAAGCTTACTCTGATGCAGAGGGCTGAGTGTTCTCGTCCACGAATGTGGACGTGGGTTCGAGTCCCACTTCTGACATATAAACTTTTGATTCAAAGACCTGCTAATTTTTCTTTATTTTTCAACACCTTATTTTCGAAATATATATTCTTTTGTTAATTCTAAATGTTGCAAGCGATTTAATAATGTGTTTAGGTATAGCACATAGTGAAAAAAAGAATGTCTTTTTAGCATTATTCAAGATTATTCAGTCTTCTGCAACTATATGTCCTAATACTTAACAACTTTCTTTTGGTGATCTTAAGTAGTATTTAAAATTAAGAGAAAAAAGTTCAGATATAATAAAAGACAGAGGTTTGAGATAGTAAAAAAGGGGTTCATTTATCATAGTAGAGGAAGTTGTATGTCAGGATGGCAAAGTGGTCTAAGGCGCCAGACTCAAGCGAAAACTTCCTCTGATGCAGAGGGCTGAGTGTTCTGGTCCACGAATGTGTGCGTGGGTTCGAATCCCACTTCTGACATGTAAACTTTTGATTCTAAGCCCTGCTAATTTTTCTTTATTCTTCAACACCTTATCTTCGAAATATGTATTCTTTTGTTAATTTTAAATTTTGCAAGAGATTTAGTAATGTTTTTAGGTATAGCACATGGTGAAAAAAGAGTATCTTTTTAGCATTATTCAAGATTATTCAGTCTTCTACAACTATATGTCCTAATACTTAACTATTTTATTTTGGTGATCTAAAGTAGTATTTAAAATTGAGAGAAAAACGAATAAAAAAGTTTAGATATAATAAAAGACAGAGGTTTGATATAGTAAAAAAGAAGCTCATTTATCATACTACAGTAACTTGCATGTCAGGATGGCCGAGCGACCTAAGGCGCCAGATTCAAGCGAAAGCTTCCTCTGATGCAGAGGGCTGAGTGTTCTGGTCCACGAATGTGGACGTGGGTTCGAATCCCACTTCTGACATATAAACTTTTGATTCAAAGACCTGCTAATTTTTCTTTATTTTTAAAAACCTTATCTTCGAAATATATATTCTTTTGTTAATTCTAAATGTTGCAAGCGATTTAATAATGTGTTTAGGTATAGCACATAGTGAAAAAAAGAATGTCTTTTTAGCATTATTCAAGATTATTCAGTCCTCTGCAACTATATGTCCTAATACTTAACAACTTTCTTTTGGTGATCTTAAGTAGTATTTAAAATTCAGAGAAAATAGAATAAAAAAGTTCAGATATAATAAAAGACAGAGGTTTGAGATAGTAAAAAAGGGGTTCATTTATCATAGTAGAGCAAGTTGTATGTCAGGATGGAAGAGTGGTCTAAGGCGCCAGACTCAAGCGAAAGCTTCCTCTGATGCAGAGGGCTGAGTGTCCTGGTCCACGAATGTGGGCGTGGGTTCGAATCCCACTTCCGACATATAAACTTTTGATTCAAAGCCCTGCTAATTTTTCTTGATTTTTCAACACCTTATCTTCGAAATATATATACTTTTGCTAATTCTAAATGTTGCAAGCTATTTAATAATGTGTTTAGGTATAGCACATGGTGAAAAAAAGAGTATCTTTTTAGCATTATTCAAGAGTATTCAGTCTTCTGCAAATATATGTCCTAATGCTTAACTATTTTATTTTGGTGACCTAAAGTAGTATTTAAAATTAAGAGAAAAACGAATAAAAAAGTTTAGATATAATAAAAGACAGAGGTTTGAGATAGTAAAAAAGTAGCTCATTTATCATACTACAGTAAGTTGCATGTCAAGATGACCCAGCGGTCTAAGGCGCCAGATTCAAGTGAAAGCTTCTTCTGATGCAGAGGGCTGAGTGTTCTGGTCCACGAATGTGGACGTGGGTTCGAATCCCACTTCTGACATATAAACTTTTGATTCAAAGACCTGCTAATTTTTCTTTATTTTTCAACACCCTATCTTCGAATTATATATTCTTTTGTTAATTCTAAATGTTGCAAGCGATTTAATAATGTGTTTAGGTACAGCACATGGTGAAAAAAGAGTATCTTTTTAGCATTATTCAAGATTATTCAGTCTTCTACAACTATATGTCCTAATACTTAACTATTTTATTTTGGTGATCTAAAGTAGTATTTAAAATTGAGAGAAAAACGAATAAAAAAGTTTAGATATAATAAAAGACAGAGGTTTGATATAGTAAAAAAGAAGCTCATTTATCATACTACAATAACTTGCATGTCAGGATGGCCGAGCGACCTAAGGCGCCAGATTCCAGCGAAAGCTTCCTCTGATGCAGAGGGCTGAGTGTTCTGGTCCACGAATGTGGACGTGGGTTCGAATCCCACTTCTGACATATAAACTTTTGATTCAAAGCCCTGCTAATTTTTCTTGATTTTTCAACACCTTATCTTCGAAATATATATTTTTTTGTTAATTCTAAATGTTGCAAGCTATTTAATAATGTGTTTAGGTATAGCACATAGTGAAAAAAAGAATGTCTTTTTAGCAATATTCAAGAGTATTCAGTCTTCTGCAAATATATGTCCTAATACTTAACTACTTTATTTTGGTGATTTTAAGTAGTATTTAAAATTAAGAGAAAACGAGTAAAAAAGTTTAGATATAACAAAGACAGAGGTTTGAGATAGTAAAGAAGAAGCTCATTTATCATACTACAGTAAGTTGCATGTCAGGATGGCCGAGCGGTCTAAGGCGCCAGACTCAAGCGAAAGCTTCCTCTGATACAGAGGGCTGAGTGTTCTGGTTCACGAATGTGGGCGTGGGTTCGAATCCCACTTCTGACACATGAACTTTTGATTCAAAGCCCTGCTAATTTTTCTTGATTTTTCAACACCTTATCTTCGAAATATATATTCTTCTGTTAATTTTAAATTTTGCAAGAGATTTAATAATGTGTTTAGGTATAGCACATAGTGAAAAAAAGAATGTCTTTTTAGCATCAGTCAAGATTATTCAGTCTTCTGCAACTATATGTCCTAATACTTAAACACTTTCTTTTGGTGATCTTAAGTAGTACGTAAAATTCAGAGAAAAAAGAATAAAAAAGTTCAGATATAATAAAAGACAGAGGTATGAGTTAGTAAAAATGGGTTCATTTATCATAGTAGAGTAAGCTGTATGTCAGGATGGCCGAGTGGTCTAAGGCGCCAGACTCAAGCGAATGCTTGCTCTGATGCAGAGGGCTGACTGTTCTGGTCCACGAATGTGGGCGTGGGTTCGAATCCCACTTCTGACATATAAACTTTTGATTCAAAGCCCTGCTAATTTTTCTTTATTTTTCAACACCTTCTCTTCGAAATATACATTATTTTGTTAATTCTAAATGTTGCAAGCTATTTAATAATGTGTTTAGGTATAGCACATAGTGAAAAAAAGAATGTCTTTTTAGCATTATACAAGATTATTCAGTCTTCTGCAATTATATGTCCTAATACTTAACAACTTTCTTTAGGTGATCTTAAGTAGTATTTAAAATTAAGAGAAAAAAGAATAAAAAAGTTCAGATATAATAAAAGACAGAGGTTTGAGATAGTGAAAAAGGGGTTCATTTATCATAGTAGAGAAAGTTGTATGTCAGGATGGCAAAGTGGTCTAAGGCGCCAGACTCAAGCGAAAACTTCCTCTGATGCAGAGGGCTGAGTGTTCTGGTCCACGAATGTGTGCGTGGGTTCGAATCCCACTTCTGACATGTAAACTTTTGATTCTAAGCCCTGCTAATTTTTCTTTATTCTTCAACACCTTATCTTCGAAATATGTATTCTTTTGTTAATTTTAAATTTTGCAAGAGATTTAGTAATGTGTTTAGGTATAGCACATGGTGAAAAAAGAGTATCTTTTTAGCATTATTCAAGATTATTCAGTCTTCTACAACTATATGTCCTAATACTTAACTATTTTATTTTGGTGATCTAAAGTAGTATTTAAAATTAAGAGAAAAAAGAATAAAAAAGTTCAGATATAATAAAAGACAGAGGTTTGAGATAGTAAAAAAGGGGTTCATTTATCATAGTAGAGAAAGTTGTATGTCAGGATGGCCGAGCGGTCTAAGGCGCCGGACTCAAGCGAAGGCTTCCTCTGATGCTGAGGGCTGAGTGTTCTGGTCCACGAATGTGGGCGTGGATCCGAATCCCACTTCTGACATATAAACTTTTGATCTAAAGCCCTGCTAATTTTTCTTGATTTTTCAACACCTTATCTTCGAAATATACATTCTTTTGTTAATGCTAAATGATGCAAGAGATTTAGTAATGTGTTTAGGTATAGCACCTAGTGAAAAAAAGAATGTCTTTTTAGCATTATTCAAGATTATTCAGTCTTCTACAACTATATGTCCTAATACTTAAATATTTTATTATAGTGATCTAAAGTAGTATTTAAAATTAAGAGAAAAACGAATAAAAAAGTTTAGATATAGCAAAAGACAGAGGTTTGAGATAGTAAAGAAGAAGCTCATTTATCATACTACAGTAAAACGCATGTCAGGATGGCCGAGCGGTCTAAGGCGCCAGACTCAAGCGAAAGCTTACTCTGATGCAGAGGGCTGAGTGTTCTCGTCCACGAATGTGGACGTGGGTTCGAGTCCCACTTCTGACATATAAACTTTTGATTCAAAGACCTGCTAATTTTTCTTTATTTTTCAACACCTTATTTTCGAAATATATATTCTTTTGTTAATTCTAAATGTTGCAAGCGATTTAATAATGTGTTTAGGTATAGCACATAGTGAAAAAAAGAATGTCTTTTTAGCATTATTCAAGATTATTCAGTCTTCTGCAACTATATGTCCTAATACTTAACAACTTTCTTTTGGTGATCTTAAGTAGTATTTAAAATTAAGAGAAAAAAGTTCAGATATAATAAAAGACAGAGGTTTGAGATAGTAAAAAAGGGGTTCATTTATCATAGTAGAGAAAGTTGTATGTCAGGATGGCAAAGTGGTCTAAGGCGCCAGACTCAAGCGAAAACTTCTTCTGATGGAGAGGGCTGAGTGTTCTGGTCCACGAATGTGTGCGTGGGTTCGAATCCCACTTCTGACATGTAAACTTTTGATTCTAAGCCCTGCTAATTTTTCTTTATTCTTCAACACCTTATCTTCGAAATATGTATTCTTTTGTTAATTTTAAATTTTGCAAGAGATTTAGTAATGTGTTTAGGTATAGCACATGGTGAAAAAAGAGTATCTTTTTAGCATTATTCAAGATTATTCAGTCTTCTACAACTATATGTCCTAATACTTAACTATTTTATTTTGGTGATCTAAAGTAGTATTTAAAATTGAGAGAAAAACGAATAAAAAAGTTTAGATATAATAAAAGACAGAGGTTTGATATAGTAAAAAAGAAGCTCATTTATCATACTACAGTAAGTTGCATGTCAAGATGGCCCAGCGGTCTAAGGCGCCAGATTCATGTGAAAGCTTCCTCTGATGCAGAGGGCTGAGTGTTCTGGTCCAAGAATGTGGGCGTGGGTTCGAGTCCCACTTCTGACATATAAACTTTATTCAAAAACCTGCTAATTTTTCTTTATTTTTCAACACCTTATCTTCGAAATATATATTCTTTTGTTAATTCTAAATGTTGCAAGCGATTTAATAATGTGTTTAGGTATAGCACATAGTGAAAAAAAGAATGTCTTTTTAGCATTATTCAAGATTATTCAGTCTTCTGCAACTATATGTCCTAATACTTAACAACTTTCTTTTGGTGATCTTAAGTAGTATTTAAAATTAAGAGAAAAAAGAATAAAAAAGTTCAGATATAATAAAAGACAGAGGTTTGAGATAGTAAAAAAGGGGTTCATTTATCATAGTAGAGAATATTGTATATCAGGATGGAAAAGTGGTGTAAGGCGCCAGACTCAAGAGAAAGCTTCCTCTGATGCAGAGGGCTGAGTATTCTGGTCCACGAATGTGGTCGTGGGTTCGAATCCCGCTTCTGACATATAAACTTTTGATTCTAAGCCCTGCTAATTTTTCTTCATTTTTCAACACCTTATCTTCGAAATATATATTCTTTTGTTAATTCTAAATGTTGCAAGCTATTTAATAATGTGTTTAGGTATAGCACATAGTGAAAAAAAGAATGTCTTTTTAGCATTATTCAAGATTATTCAGTCTTCTGCAACTATATGTCCTAATACTTAACAACTTTCTTTTGGTGATCTTAAGTAGTATTTAAAATTAAGAGAAAAAAGTTCAGATATAATAAAAGACAGAGGTTTGAGATAGTAAAAAAGGGGTTCATTTATCATAGTAGAGAAATTTGTATGTCAGGATGGCAAAGTGGTCTAAGGCGCCAGACTCAAGCGATAACTTCCTCTGATGCAGAGGGCTGAGTGTTCTGGTCCACGAATGTGTGCGTGGGTTCGAATCCCACTTCTGACATATAAACTTTTGATTCTAAGCCCTGCTAATTTTTCTTTATCCTTCAACACCTTATCTTCGAAATATGTATTCTTTTGTTAATTTTAAATTTTGCAAGAGGTTTAGTAATGTGTTTAGGTATAGCACATGGTGAAAAAAGAGTATCTTTTTAGCATTATTCAAGATTATTCAGTCTTCTACAACTATATGTCCTAATACTTAACTATTTTATTTTGGTGATCTAAAGTAGTATTTAAAATTGAGAGAAAAACGAATAAAAAAGTTTAGATATAATAAAAGACAGAGGTTTGATATAGTAAAAAAGAAGCTCATTTATCATACTACAGTAAGTTGCATGTCAGGATGGCCGAGCGACCTAAGGCGCCAGATTCAAGCGAAAGCTCCCTCTGATACAGAGGGTTGAGTGTTCTGGTCCACGAACGTGGGCGTGGGTTCGAATCCCACTTCTCACATATAAACTTTTGATTCAAAGCCCTGCTAATTTTTCTTGATTTTTCAACACCTTATCTTCGAAATATACATTCTTTTGTTAATTCTAAATGTTGCAAGCTATTTAATAATGTGTTTAGGTATAGCACATAGTGAAAAAAGAATGTCTTTTTAGCATTATTCAAGATTATTCAGTCTTCTGCAACTATATGTCCTAATACTTAACAACTGTCTTTTGGTGATCTTAAGTAGTATTCAAAATTAAGAGAAAAAAGAATAAAAAAGTTCAGATATAATAAAAGACAGAGGTTTGAGATAGTAAAAAAGAAGCTCATTTATCATACTACAGTAAAATGCATGTCAGGATGGCCGAGCGGTCTAAGGCGCCAGACTCAAGCGAAAGATTCCTCTGATGCAGAGGGCTGAGTGTTCTGGTCCACGAATGTGGGCGTGGGTTCGAATCCCACTTCTGACACATAAACTTTTGATTCAATGCCCTGCTAATTTTTCTTTATTTTTCAACACCTTATCTTCGAAATATACATTCTTTTGTTAATGCTAAATGATGCAAGAGATTTAGTAATGTGTTTAGGTATAGCACCTAGTGAAAAAAAGAATGTCTTTTTAGCATTATTCAAGATTATTCAGTCTTCTACAACTATATGTCCTAATACTTAACTATTTTATTATAGTGATCTAAAGTAGTATTTAAAATTAAGAGAAAAACGAATAAAAAAGTTTAGATATAGCAAAAGACAGAGGTTTGAGATAGTAAAGAAGAAGCTCATTTATCATACTACTGCAAAATGCATGTCAGGATGGCCGAGCGGTCTAAGGCGCCAGACTCAAGCGAAAGCTTACTCTGATGCAGAGGGCTGAGTGTTCTCGTCCACGAATGTGGACGTGGGTTCGAGTCCCACTTCTGACATATAAACTTTTGATTCAAAGACCTGCTAATTTTTCTTTATTTTTCAACACCTTATTTTCGAAATATATATTCTTTTGTTAATTCTAAATGTTGCAAGCGATTTAATAATGTGTTTAGGTATAGCACATAGTGAAAAAAAGAATGTCTTTTTAGCATTATTCAAGATTATTCAGTCTTCTGCAACTATATGTCTTAATACTTAACAACTTTCTTTTGGTGATCTTAAGTAGTATTTAAAATTAAGAGAAAAACGTTCAGATATAATAAAAGACAGAGGTTTGAGATAGTAAAAAAGGGGTTCATTTATCATAGTAGAGAAAGTTGTATGTCAGGATGGCAAAGTGGTCTAAGGCGCCAGACTCAAGCGAAAACTTCCTCTGATGCAGAGGGCTGAGTGTTCTGGTCCACGAATGTGTGCGTGGGTTCGAATCCCACTTCTGACATGTAAACTATTGATTCTAAGCCCTGCTAATTTTTCTTTATTCTTCAACACCTTATCTTCGAAATATGTATTCTTTTGTTAATTTTAAATTTTGCAAGAGATTTAGTAATGTGTTTAGGTATAGCACATGGTGAAAAAAGAGTATCTTTTTAGCATTATTCAAGATTATTCAGTCTTCTACAACTATATGTCCTAATACTTAACTATTTTATTTTGGTGATCTAAAGTAGTATTTAAAATTAAGAGAAAAAAGAATAAAAAAGTTCAGATATAATAAAAGACAGAGGTTTGAGATAGTAAAAAATGGGTTCATTTATCATAGTAGAGAAAGTTGTATGTCAGGATGGCCGAGCGGTCTAAGGCGCCGGACTCAAGCGAAAGCTTCCTCTGATGCTGAGGGCTGAGTGTTCTGGTCCACGAATGTGGGCGTGGATCCGAATCCCACTTCTGACATATAAACTTTTGATCTAAAGCCCTGCTAATTTTTCTTGATTTTTCAACACTTTATCTTCGAAATATACATTCTTTTGTTAATGCTAAATGATGCAAGAGATTTAGTAATGTGTTTAGGTATAGCACCTAGTGAAAAAAAGAATGTCTTTTTAGCATTATTCAAGATTATTCAGTCTTCTACAACTATATGTCCTAATTCTTAACTATTTTATTATAGTGATCTAAAGTAGTATTTAAAATTAAGAGAAAAACGAATAAAAAAGTTTAGATATAGCAAAAGACAGAGGTTTGAGATAGTAAAGAAAAGCTCATTTATCATACTACAATAAAATGCATGTCAGGATGGCCGAGCGGTCTAAGGCGCCAGACTCAAGCGAAAGCTTACTCTGATGCAGAGGGCTGAGTGTTCTCGTCCACGAATGTGGACGTGGGTTCGAGTCCCACTTCTGACATATAAACTTTTGATTCAAAGACCTGCTAATTTTTCTTTATTTTTCAACACCTTATTTTCGAAATATATATTCTTTTGTTAATTCTAAATGTTGCAAGCGATTTAATAATGTGTTTAGGTATAGCACATAGTGAAAAAAAGAATGTCTTTTTAGCATTATTCAAGATTATTCAGTCTTCTGCAACTATATGTCCTAATACTTAACAACTTTCTTTTGGAGATCTTAAGTAGTATTTAAAATTAAGAGAAAAAAGAATAAAAAAGTTCAGATATAATAAAAGACAGAGGTTTGAGATAGTAAAAAAGGGGTTCATTTATCATAGTAGAGCAAGTTGTATGTCAGGATGGCCGAGTGGTCAAAGGCGCCAGACTCAAGCGAAAGCTTCCTCTGATGCAGAGGGCTGAGTGTTCTGGTCCACGAATGTAGGCGTGGGTTCGAATCCCACTTCTGACATATAAACTTTTGATTCAAAGCCCTGCTAATTTTTCTTTATTTTTCAACACCTTATCTTCGAAATATACATTCTTTTGTTAATTCTAAATGTTGCAGGCTATTTAATAATGTGTTTAGGTATAGCACATAGTGAAAACAAGAACGTCTTTTTAGCATTATTCAAGATTATTCAGTCTTCTGCAACTATATGTCCTAATACTTAACAACTTTCTTTTGGTGATCTTAAGTAGTATTTAAAATTAAGAGAAAAAAGAATAAAAAAGTTCAGATATAATAAAAGACAGAGGTTTGAGATAGTAAAAAAGGGGTTCATTTATCATAGTAGAGAATATTGTATATCAGGATAGAAAAGTGGTGTAAGGCGCCAGACTCCAGAGAAAGCTTCCTCTGATGCAGAGGACTGAGTATTCTGGTCCACGAATGTGGTCGTGGGTTCGAATCCCGCTTCTGACATATAAACTTTTGATTCTAAGCCCTGCTAATTTTTCTTCATTTTTCAACACCTTATCTTCGAAATACACTATGACGCAAAAGTTTAGACAATGAAGAAATTCTTACATACTTTGAAAAATATTTATTCAATTTTCAAATCACTGCTTGAAATTAATGTGCTGTACATATAAGCAATATTTATAACAAAGAAAAGTGGAATTGTGCATATTGCAATAAATTAAATGGTAACAAAAATAAACTGCTGTCTCAAAAGTTTAGACACAAATTAAATAAAATGGAAATAAACAATTTTTAAAACCTGGTTGCGCATCCATGCTTATGTATTACGTCATACACACGAGATTGCATGGAAGAAACTAAATCTTGCATAGTTTGTGGATCGATATCGTACCATGCATTCTCAATAGATGTCTTAAGTTCCTTTTCAGAAGAGTATTGTCTAGCGTTGCTATAAACTTTGCGACACATGATGCCCCAAAGGTTTTCTATAGGGTTAAGATCTGGGCTACATGCTGGCCAGTCGAGAACTCTTATATTATGGGAATTAAACCAAGATTTTGAATGTTTTGCAGTGCGAATTGAAGCATTGTCTTGCTGAAATTCCCACTGAGGACCCCCTAGAAGCTCAGCAAATGGCAGTAGGTTTTCTTCTAATGTCTGTGTATAATGCTGTGAAGTTTGACGACCACTGGTGAAGGTCAGAGATACTTGTCCATTATAGCAAAAGGCTGCCCAAACCATCACCGAGCCCCCTCCTTGTCTGCGACTAAAAAAACGTCGAGGTTCCTTCCGCAAGTCATGCCAATACGATAAACAACCATCTGGACCATCCAGATTCCACTTTTTTTCATCGCTAAATATGACTGACTGCCATTTCTCTCCATATGACATATGCTTTCGAGTCCACATAAGTCTTTGTAACTTATGATATGGTTTCAGAGCTGGTTTCTTCTGCATTTTGCTATAAACGATTGTTCCTATTTCCAAAATTCGTCTACGAATCGTATCCTTCGATAAAGAGTCCCGATGAGCTTTGAACTCCACGTACGCTCATTTGTTGAGTACTCGCTAGTCTTTGTATCAGGCGATCCTCTCGTACATGTGTCACACGTGGCCTCCCAGACCGACATTTTGCTTTATATTCGGAACCACTCGATAAAACTCGATAAATAGATTTTTTTGACCTATTAATAATAGCAGAAATTTCAGAAACGCTCTTCCCTTCACCTTTCAACTGCCAAATCCTTGAAACCTCATTCACTAGAATTTCTTTAGCTCTCGGCATGTCGACTATGAAGCGCAATCGTTTGCAGAACTTAAGTACTCCAAATTTGTGACATCATCGATTCTAAATTTGCATATGCCAGCGAATATTCAAAGAAATTTAGAATAGTGTCTAAACTTTTGCGACAAGCACATTTGAATTTTTATGAAAAAAATTAGTATTATAGCAAATAAAACGACTGTCTTTTGTACATAGCATTTTAAATCGGTTTTTGAATATATTTACAGGTTTTTGTAATTCTGACGTCATAATTCTACATTTTAAAGCTGAATGACGTCATTGTCTAAACTTTTGCGTCATAGTGTATATATTCTTTTGTTAATTCTAAATGTTGCAAGCTATTTAATAATGTGTTTAGGTATAGCACATAGTGAAAAAAAGAATGTCTTTTT
Source organism: Maratus speciosus (assembly GCA_963932465.1). Lineage (NCBI taxonomy): Eukaryota > Metazoa > Arthropoda > Arachnida > Araneae > Salticidae > Maratus > Maratus speciosus. Next base: position 173,376,344 of record OZ010794.1, on the reverse strand, counting down.
AGCATTATTCAAGATTATTCAGTCTTCTGCAACTATATGTCCTAATACTTAACAACTTTCTTTTGGTGATCTTAAGTAGTATTTAAAATTAAGAGAAAAAAGTTCAGATATAATAAAAGACAGAGGTTTGAGATAGTAAAAAAGGGGTTCATTTATCATAGTAGAGAAATTTGTATGTCAGGATGGCAAAGTGGTCTAAGGCGCCAGACTCAAGCGATAACTTCCTCTGATGCAGAGGGCTGAGTGTTCTCGTCCACGAATGTGGACGTGGGTTCGAGTCCCACTTCTGACATATAAACTTTTGATTCTAAGCCCTGCTAATTTTTCTTTATCCTTCAACACCTTATTTTCGAAATATATATTCTTTTGTTAATTTTAAAGGCTAAGATGTGTTATTATCCCACCCTCCGCGATGTTGAGTATTTGGCGATTTTTATCGCTCTGGCAACCCCGGCGTTTGGCGTCTAGTAACTTATTATGGCAACCCCCTTTTTTGCGTGAACATTCATTTCACTGCCGGGTGTCGTTGGTGACGGTTGCTTGACTCTTGTACCAGATACTCTTTGATATCGTGTTCTATGGCTGTCTTTTTATTTTCGTGTTAAATTTATTGGATGTATTTCATTGACTATAGTTTCTGTAGTCCGTTTAAACACTCTTGCTGAAGTAATTAAGAAATATGAGGAAATTTTGACATGAAAGTGAGGTTTGTTTATAGCGTGTCAATGCGTATTAAGCCTATTTTGGAAAATGACGGCGGTGTTATATTTTGTGCTGTAGGTTTCAAGAAAGCAGATGTCTGTTAAGGTATGTTGATAATTTTATGTATATTTTGCTGTTTTAAGAGTTTTTTACATTTTGAGATTGCTACAAGACGAGAACTGCTGGATTTTGAGAATGCTGAATTCGGCGATGTTTTTTTTCCGTTAAATGTGCGCGAAGCGCTCATACAAGGATTACTGATTGCCAGTTTAGCGAATTTTGTTTATTATTTACATTTTATTTTCGTTGAGCCAAACATGCGTATAAACGGGTGCTTGGCGACATTTACTACTTGGCGGAAAACGGGTTTTCTCGCCAAAAAAAATCCAAGATGGCGGAGGGTGGGATAATAACACATCTGTTCCATTTTAAATTTTGCAAGAGATTTAATAATGTGTTTAGGTATAGCACATAGTGAAAAAAAGAATGTCTTTTTAGCATCATTCAAGATTATTCAGTCTTCTGCAACTATATGTCCTAATACTTAAACACTTTCTTTTGGTGATCTTAAGTTGTACTTAAAATTCAGAGAAAAAAGAATAAAAAAGTTCAGATATAATAAAAGACAGAGGTTTGAGATAGTAAAAAAGGGGTTCATTTATCATAGTAGAGTAAGTTGAATGTCAGGATGGCCGAGTGGTCTAAGGCGCCATACTCAAGCGAAAGCTTCCTCTGATAAAGAGGGCTGAGTGTTCTGGTCCACGAATGTGGGCGTGGGTTCGAATCCCACTTCTCACATATAAACTTTTGATTCAAAGCCCTCCTAATTTTTCCTTATTTTTCAACACCTTATCTTCGAAATATACATTCTTTTGTTAATTCTAAATGTTGCAAGCTATTTAATAATGTGTTTAGGTATAGCACATAATGAAAAAAAGAATGTCTTTTTAGCATTATTCAAGATTATTCAGTCTTCTGCAACTATATGTCCTAATACTTAACAACTTTCTTTTGGTGATCTTAAGTAGTATTTAAAATTAAGAGAAAAAAGAATAAAAAAGTTCAGATATAATAAAAGTCAGAGGTTTGAGATAGTAAAAAAGGGGTTCATTTATCATAGTAGAGAAAGTTGCATGTCAGGATGGCCGAGCGTTCTAAGGCGACAGGCTCAAGCGAAAGCTTCCTCTGATGCAGAGGGCTGAGTGTTCTGGTCCACGAATATGGGCGTGTGTTCGAATTCCACTTCTGTCATATAAATTTTGATTCAAAGCCCTGCTAAATTTTCTTGATTTTTCAACACCTTATCTTCGAAATATACATTCTTTTGTTAATTCTAAATGTTGCAAGCTATTTAATAATGTGTTTAGGTATAGCACATAGTGAAAAGAAGAACGTCTTTTTAGCATTATTCAAGATTATTCAGTCTTCTGCAACTATATGTCCTAATACTTAACAACTTTCTTTTGGTGATCTTAAGTAGTATTCAAAATTAAGAGAAAAAAGAATAAAAAAGTTCAGATATAATAAAAGACAGAGGTTTGAGATAGTAAAGAAGAATCTCATTTGTCATACTACAGTAAAATGCATGTCAGGATGGCCGAGCGGTCTAAGGCGAAAGACTCAAGGGAATGCTTCCTTTGATGCAGAGAGTTTGAGTGTTCTGGTCCACGAATGTGGGCGTGGGTTCAAATCCCACTTCTGACAAATAAGATTTTGATTCAAAGCCTTGCTAATTTTTCTTTATTTTTCAACACCTTATCTTCGAAATATACATTCTTTTGTTAATTCTAAATGTTGCAAGCTATTTAATAATGTGTTTAGGTATAGCACATGGTGAAAAAAAGAGTATCTTTTTAGCATTATTCAAGAGTATTCAGTCTTCTGCAAATATATGTCCTAATACTTAACTACTTTATTTTGGTGATTTTAAGTAGTATTTAAAATTAAGAGAAAAACGAGTAAAAAAGTTTAGATATAACAAAAGACAGAGGTTTGAGATAGTAAAGAAGAAGCTCATTTATCATACTACAGTAAGTTGCATGTCAGGATGGCCGAGCGGTCTAAGGCGCCAGATTCAAGTGAAAGCTTCCTCTGATGCAGAGGGCTGAGTGTTTTGGTCCACAAATGTGGGCGTGTGTTCGAATCCCACTTCTGACGTATAAATTTTGATTCAAAGCCCTGCTAATTTTTCTTTATTTTTCAACACCTTATCTTCGAAATATATATTGTTTTGTTAATTTTAAATTTTGCAAGAGATATAGTAATGTGTTTAAGTATAGTACATGGTGAAAAAAAGAACATCTTTTTAGCATTATTCAAGATTATTCAGTCTTCTACAACTATATGTTCTAATACTTATCTATTTTATTTTAGTGATCTAAAGTAGTATTTAAAATTAAGAGAAAAACGAATAAAAAAGTTTAGATGTAATAAAAGACAGAGGTTTGAGATAGTAAAAAAGAAGCTCATTTATCATACTACAGTAAGTTGCGCGTCAGGATGGCCGAGCGGTCTAAGGCGCCAGACTCAAGCGAGAGCTTCCTCTGATGCTGAGGGCTGAGTGTTCTGGTCTACGAATGTGGGCGTGGGTTCGAATCCCACTTCTGACATATAAACTTTTGATTCAAAGCCCTGCTAATTTTTCTTGATTTTTCAACACCTTATCTTCGAAATATACATTCTTTTGTTAATTCTAAATGTTGCAAGCTATTTAATAATGTGTTTAGGTATAGCACATAGCGAAAAAAAGAATGTCTTTTTAGCATTATTCAAGATTATTCAGTCTTCTGCAACTATATGTCATAATACTTAACAACTTTCTTTTGGTGATCTTAAGTAGTATTTAAAATTCAAAGAAAAAAGAATAAAAAAGTTCAGATATAATAAAAGACAGAGGTTTGAGATAGTAAAAAAGGGGTTCATTTATCGTAGCAGAGCAAGTTGTATGTCAGGATGGCCGAGTGGTCTAAGGCGCCAGACTCAAGCGAAAGCCTCCTCTGATGCAGAGGGCTGAGTGTTCTAGTCCACGAATGTGGGCGTGGGTTCGAATCCCACTTCTGACATATAAACTTTTGATTCAAAGCCCTGCGAATTTTTCTTTATTTTTCAACACCTTATCTTCGAAATATATATTCTTTTGTTAATTTTAAATTTTGCAAGAGATTTAGTAATGTGGGAACAGATGTGTTATTATCCCACCCCCCGCCATCTTGAATTTTTTTTTGGCGAGAAAACCCCTTTTCCGCCAAGTAGTAAATGTCGCCATGTACCCGTTTATACGCATGTTTGGCTCAACGAAAATAAAATGTAAATAATAAACAAAATTCGCTAAACTGGCAATCAATAATCCTTGTATGAGCGCTTCGCGCACATTTAACGGAAAAAAACGTCGCCGAATTCAGCACTTCTCGCGATATAGCATTCTCAAAATTCAGCAGTTCTCGTCTTGTAGCAATCTCAAAATGTAAAAAACTCTTAAAACAGCAAAATATACCTAAAAAACGAAACTCGCTAAAGTGGCAGTCAGCAATAGTTGTATGAGCGCTTCGCACTCATTTACCGAAAAAAAAAACATCGCCGAATTCAGCATTTTTCGCGATATAGCATTCTCAAAATTAAGTAGTTCTCGTTTTGTAGCAATCTCAAAATGTAAAATCTCTTAAAGCAACAAAATACACATAAAATTATCAACATACCTTAGCAGACATCTGCTTTCTTGAACCCTACAGCACAAAATATAACACCGCCGTCATTTTCCAAAATAGGCTTAATACGCATTGACACGCTATAAACAAACCTCCCTTTCATGTCAAAATTTCCTCATATTTCTTAATTACTTCAGCAAGAGCGTTTAAACGGACTACAGAAACTATAGACAATGAAATACATCCAATAAATTTAACATAAAAATAAAAAGACAGCCATAGAACACGATATCAAAGAGTATCTGGTACAAGAGTCAAGCAACCGTCAGCAACGACACCCGGCAGTGAAATGAATGTTCACGCTCTCGCGTCGTAAAAAAGGGGCTTGCCATAATAAGTTACTAGACGCCAAACGCAGGGGTTGCAAGAGCGATAAAAATCGCCAAATACTCAACATCGCGGAGGGTGGGATAATAACACATCTTAGGCGTAATGTGTTTGTTTAGGTATAGTACATAGTGAAAAAAAGAATCTCTTTTTAGCATTATTCAAGATTATTCAGTCTCCTACAACTATATGTGCTAATACTTAACTATTTTATTTTGGTGATCTAAAGTAGTATTTAAAATTAAGAGAAAAACGAATGAAAAAGTTTATATATAATAAAAGACAGAGGTCTGAGATAGTAAAAAAGAAGCTCATTTATCATACTACAGTAAGATGCATGTCAAGATGGCCGAGCGGTCTAAGGCGCCAGACTCAAGAGAAAGCTTCCTCTGATGCAGAGGGCTGAGGGTTCTGGTCCTCAAATGTGGACGTGGGTTCGAATCCCACTTCCGACATATAAACTTTTGATTCAAGACCTGCTAATTTTTCTTTATTTTTCAACACCTTATCTTCGAAATATATATTCTTTTGTTAATTCTAAATGTTGCAAGCTATTTAATAATGTGTTTAGGTATAGCACATAGTGAAAAAAAAGAATGTCTTTTTAGCAATTTTCAAGAGTATTCAGTCTTCTGCAAATATATGTTCTAATACTTAACTACTTTATTTTGGTGATTTTAAGTAGTATTTAAAATTAAGAGAAAAACGAGTAAAAAAGTTTAGATATAACAAGACAGAGGTTTGAGATAGTAAAGAAGAAGCTCATTTATCATACTACGTTAAGTTGCATGTCAGGATGGCCGAGCGGTCTAAGGCGCCAGACTCAAGCGAGAGCTTCCTCTGATGCAGAGGGCTGAGTGTTCTGGTCCACGAATGTGGGCGTGGGTTCGAATCCTACTTCTGACATACAAACTTTTGATTCAAAACCCAGATAATTTTTCTTTATTTTTCAACACCTTATCTTCGAAATATATATTCTTTTGTTAATTTTAAATTTTGCAGGAGATTTAGTAATTTGTTTAGGTATAGTACATAGTGAAAAATAGAATGTCTTTTTAACAATATTAAGAGTATTCAGTCTTCTGCATATATATGTCCTAATACTTAACTAATTTATTTTCGTGATCTAAAGTAGTATTTAAAATTAAGATAAAAACGAATAAAAAAGTTTAGGTATAATAAAAGACAGCGATTTGAGATAGTAAAAATGAAGCTCATTTATCATGCTACAGTGGGTCGCATGTCAGGATGGCCGAGCGGTCTAAGGCGCCAGACTCAAGCGGAAGTTTTCTCTGGTGCAAAGAGCTGAGGGTGCTGGTTCACGAATGTGGGTGTGGGTTCGAATCCCACTTCTGACAGATAAGTTTTGATTCAAAGCCCTGCTAATTTTTCTTTATTTTTCAATTCCATATCTTCGAAATATTTATTCTTTTGTTAATTTTAAATTTAGCAAGCTATTTAGTAATGTGTTTAGGTATAGTACATAGTGAAAAAAAGAATGTCTTTTTAGCAATATTCAAGAGTATTCAGTCTTCTGCAACTATATGTCCTAATACTTAGCTACTTTATTTAGGTTATCTTAAGTAGTATTTAAAATTAAAAGAAAAAGAATAAAAAAGTTTAGATATAATAAAAGCCAGAGGTTTGAGATAGTCAAAAAGGGGCTCATTTATCATGATACAATACGTTGCCTGTCAGGATGGTCGAGCGATCTAAGGCACCAGGCTTATGCGAATGTTTTCTCTGATGCAGAGTGCTGAGAATTCTGGTTCACGAATGTGGGCGTGGTTTCGAATCCCACTTCTGATATATAAATTTTTGATTCAAATCCCTGCTACTTTTCCTTTATTTTTCAAACCGTATCTTCGAAATATTTATTCTTTTGTTAATTCTAAATGTTGCAAGTGATTTAGTAATGTGTTTAGGTATAGTACATAGTGAAAAAAAGAATGTCCTTTTAGCAATATTCAAGATTATTCAGTTTTCTTCAACTATATGTTCTAATACTTAACTACATTCTTTTGGCGATCTTAAGTAGTATTTAAAATTAAGAGAAAAAAGAATAAAAAATTTAGATATAATAAAAGACAGAGGTTTGAATTAGTAAAAAAGGGGCTCATTTATCATGCTACAGTACGTCGCATGTCAGGATGGCCGAGCCGTCCTAGGCGCCAGACTCAAGGGAATGCTTCCTCTGATGCAGAGGGCTGAGTGTTCTGGTCCACGAATGTGGGTGTGGGTTCGAATCGCACTTCCATCATGTAAATTTTTTATTCAAAGCTCTTCAAAATTTTCTTTATTTTTCAACACCTTATCTTCGAAATATTTATTCTTTTGTTAATTCTAAATGTTGCAAGCGATTTAGTAATGTGTTAAGTATAGTACATAGTGAAAAATAGAATGTCCTTTTAGCAATATTCAAGATTATTCAGTTTTCTGCAACTATATGTTCTAATACTTAACTACATTCTTTTGGCGATCTTAAGTAGTATTTAAAATTAAGAGAAAAAAGAATAAAAAATTTAGATATAATAAAAGACAGAGGTTTGAATTAGTAAAAAAGGGGCTCATTTATCATGCTACAGTACGTCGCATGTCAGGATGGCCGAGCCGTCCTAGGCGCCAGACTCAAGGGAATGCTTCCTCTGATGCAGAGGGCTGAGTGTTCTGGTCCACGAATGTGGGTGTCGGTTCGAATCGCACTTCCATCATGTAAATTTTTTATTCAAAGCTCTTCAAAATTTTCTTTATTTTTCAACACCTTATCTTCGAAATATTTATTCTTTTGTTAATTCTAAATGTTGCAAGCGATTTAGTAATGTGTTAAGTATAGTACATTGTGAAAAATAGAATGTCTTTTTAGCAATATTCAGGAGTATTCAGTTTTCTGCAACTATACTTAACTACTTTCTTTTGGTGATCTTAAGTAGTATTTAAAATTAAGAGAAAAAGAATAAAAATGTTTAGATATAATTAAAGACAGGGGTTTGAGTTAGTAAAAAAGAAGCTCATTTATCATACTACAGTAAGTTGTAAGTCCGGATAACGGAGCTGTATAAGGCGCCATACTCGAGTGAATGCTCCCTCTGATGCAGAGCGCTGTGTGTTCTTGTCCACGAAGGTGGGCGTGGGTTTGAATTGCACTTCTGGCAGGTAAATTTTTATTCAAAGCCCTGTTAATTTTTCTTTATTTTTCAACACCGTATCTTCGAAATATTTATTCTTTTGTTAATTCTCAATGTTACCAGCGATATAGTAATGTGTTTAGGTATAGTACATAGTGAAAAAAAGAATGTCTTTTTAGCAATATTCAAGATTATTCAGTCTTCTGCAACTATAAGTCCTAATACTTAACTACTTTATTTTGGTGATCTTAAGTAGTATTTAAAATTAAGAGGAAAAAGAATAAAAAATTTTACATATAATAAAAGACAGAGGTTTGAGATAGTAAAAAAGGGGCTCCTTTATCATACTACAGTAGGTTTCATGTCAGGATGGCCGAGCGGTCTAAGGCGCTAGACTCAAGCGAATTTTTCCTCTGATGCAGAGGGCTCCACCAGTGGCTGAGAGGTTCTGCTCTCGAATCTGGTAGACGGGAGGTGCTGTGTTTGATCCCAATCGCTCCCGTCGGCCTAAACGTTCGGAGTTTTCGTGGTTTTCTTCGAACCTTGGATTTCCAAGCGTTAATACGGGTTAGGTTCTCTTAGAAAGATCCCCACGAAGGGCACTCCCCCCGGGCCTATATCCCTCGTGCAGATAATTGGCCGTCATAAATACAACCAACCAACCAACCTCTGATGCAGAGGGCTGGGTGTTCTGGGCCACGAATGTGGGCGTGGGTTCGAATCCCACTTCTGACATATAAAGTTTTGATTCAAAGCCCTGCTAATTTTTCTTTTTTTTCAACAGCGTATCTTCGAAATATTTATTATTTTGTTAATTCTAAATGTTGCAAGCGATTTAGTAATGTGTTTAGGTATAGTACATACTAAAAAACAGAATGTCTTGTTAGCAACATTCAAGTCATCAATCATCATTGCGTCTTCTGCAACTATATGTCCTAATACTCAACTACTTTCTTTTGATGATCTTAAGTAGTACATAAAATGAAGAGAAAAAAGAATAAAAAAAATTAGATATAATAAAAGACAGAGGTTTGAGATTGTAAAAAAGGGGCTTCTTTGTCATATTACAGTAAGTTATATATGAGGATGGCCCAGCGGTCTAAGGCGCCAGACTCAAGCGAATGTTTTCTCTGATGCAGAGGGCTGAGTGTTCTGATCCTTGAATGTTGGCGTGGGTTCGAATCCCTCTTTTGACAGTTAGCTTTTTTATTCAGATCTGCTCATTTTCCATCTCTGTCTATCAATACAATTTTTTCTTTTGTTGATTTTAAATACTAGTAGGGATTTGTAGTCAATGGCGGATCAGAGGGGGGTTGGAGGGGCGATCGCCACCCCCTTGGTCAAATTAAGGGTTTGCAAAACGGCATTATCTCACGGGAAATGACGGCGCGAAGCTCGAGCTGGGGGCGACCCATGCCGGGTCTCGCTAGTTTAAATCCACGATACTCGTCCTGGGTAATGTCTTCTCTCTTTTTTTTAGCTGGGCCTTGCCCTGATCTTAAATTTTTCAGAAAATTCGGGTCGAGCCAGACTTCTTTTTCTTCTCGGTCGAACCTGGCCTGGATTAAAGATCTTTCTTCCTAGAGGTTTGCACTGGCCAAAATTTCCAGGCCGGGGCTCGACCCGGAATAAAATGTAAACGTCCGATACATGTCAGCCCGTATGATAAGCAGCATTGGCTCGACTGCGACCCGTGCGCTTCTTTAAATTCTTCTCCCCGAGCTAGGGTCGGTCTGGCATTTTACTTATTTATTGTTTTGTTTTAATGTGAGTACACTTTATTAAACTAACTTTATTTCCCTTTCTTTCTTTTTTTTAACCATTTGGGAAAATGGTTATTGTTCTCTGTCAATGTTGAAATCAAAAGCATGTCTGAAGGTTTTTATTGGTTTAATCCGCATTTTATTCGTGTTCTGATTGGTCTATACGGTAATCCGTATTTCCCATTACTTTCAACAACGATGGATAACTTCTGTTGCCACTATGACAAAAAAGTAATAAAAACTACAAAAAAAAAATAATAACTCAGAAACAAATTGAGATATAGCTTTCAAACAAATTGCATTTAAAAGTACATTTTCTTTTCTCTATCCGACGGTGTAAAAAGTAATAGTGTGGGATGTTTAGAAGTTTAAGAATGAAATTTCATTTAAAATGTGTCATCAGATTTCTTGGAAATCGGACGATGGTAAAGCTTTTTCCCGAACAGCCAATGAAGTGCTTGGATAATACGTAGGAGTCGCGGGCGATTTTTGCGCTTGCAATTTTTACGTGTCATAACACTATTAATGTTTAATTCATGGCGTACGTGATGTATGATCAACTCTGTGCGATTTTTTATGTTTTAAATTTTAGTCTTCGAAAAAATCATTTTCCAAATGGTCGTTTTAATTTGTTAAATTGCTTTTTTAAAACTTTTGTAATGGATATAAGATCAAAAGGTATTATTTATTTATTTTTTTGCAAACTATATCGATCAAATAATTGAAAAATTATGCTTCACTCATAATTGTTTTACATTTACAATTATATAATTTTTATTATTTAGAGTAAAATCAAGGGATTACTTAAACGAAATCAGTTTGTAAATACACTTTGGTTTTACGGTAAGTTTTAAACTTCTTAAAAATATATAGCTAAACGTCCGGTACATGTCAGCCCGTATGATAAGCAGCATTGGCTCGACTGCGACCCTTGCGCTTCTTTAAATTCTTCTCCCCGAGCCCAAGTCGCCCCACCAGTGGCCGAGAGGTTCTGCTCTCGAAGCTGGTAGACGGGAAGTGCTGGGTTCGATCCCAATCGCGCCCGTCGGCCTAATCGTTCGGAGTTTTCGTGGTTTTCTTCGAACCTTGGTTCTCCAAGCGTTAATACGGGTTAGGTTCCCTTAGAAAGACCTCCACGGAAGGCACTCCCCCCTTAGGGCCTATATCCCACGTGCAGATAATTGGCCGACATAAATACAACCAACCAACCAACCGAGCCCAAGTCGGTCTGGCATCTTAATTATTTATTGTTTTGTTTTAATGTGAGTACTCTTTATTAAACTAACTTTTTTCCCTATCTTTCTTTGTTTTTTTTTTCTTTTCTTTTCTTTTTTTTTTTTTTTTTTTTGCAAGCTATATTAATCAAATAATTGAATAATTATGCTTCACTCATAATTGTTTTACATTTACAATTATATAAATTTTATTATTTAGAGTAAAATCGAAGGATTACTTAAATGAAAGCAGTTTGTGAATACACTTTTCTTTTACGGCAAGTTTTAATCTTCTCAAAAATATATTTTAGCGTGAATGTTTTTTTAATACAAGCTTTAAAATACAATTTTCAAAATACACTTGTCAGCCAAATATAATTGAAAAATTATGCTTCAGTCGTGATTATTTTACATTTACAATGATATAATATTTATTATTATTTAGAGTAAAATCAAGGAATTATTTTTACAAAAACTATTTGCAATTATATTTTTGGATTAGTACGATAAGTATTAATCTTCTCAAAAATATATTTTAGGTTTATATAATTATTTTGAATACAAACTTTAAATACAAGCTATATCAGGGAAATAATTGGAAAGTTATGTTTCATTCATAATTATTTTACATTTATAATTATATATTTTTTATTATTCTGGGTAAAATCAAGGGATTATGTAAACAAAATCTGTTTGTAAATACATTTTTGTATCAGTACAGTAAGTTTTAATCTTCTAAAAAATATATTTTAGCGTGAAAGTTTTTTTTAATACAAGCTTTAAAATACAATTTTCAAAATACAAGCTATATTAGCCAAATATAATTGAAAAATTATGCTTCGGTCATGATTATTTTACTTTTACAATGATATAATATTTATTATTATTTAGAGTAAAATTAAGGAATTATTTATACAAAAACTATTTACAATTATATGTTTGGATTGGTACAATAAGTTTTAATCTTCTCAAAAATATATTTTAGGATTATCATTATTATTGTTATTATTTTGAATACAAACTTTAAAATACAAGTTATATCAGCCAAATAATTGGAAAGTTGTGTTTCATTCATAATTATTTTACATTTATAATTATATATTTTTTATAATTTTGAGTAAAATCAAGGGATTATTTTAACAAAAACTGTTTGTAAATACTTTTTGTATCAGTACAGTAAGTTTTAATCTTCTAAAAAATATATTTTAGCGTGAAAGTTTTTTAAATACAAGCTTTAAAATCTTAGTTTTAAAATACAAGCTACTACAATCAAAAATTACCTATCACTGCCACCAGTAGTGTTAATTTATTTGTTAATTTTTTTTTTTTTTTGGGGGGGGGGGTTGCTTTTTGTGCAAGTGATAAATTTGAAAAAAAAAATTGTTGTGTGCCAAAAAAAAAAAAAAAAAAAAAAAAAAAAAAAAACGGGAAAATTATGCTTCAGTCATGATTATTTTATATCTACAATGATATAATATTTATTGTTATTTAGAGTAAAATCAAGGAATTATTTATACAAAAAGTATTTGTAATTACATTTTTGGATTAGTACAATAAATTTTAATCTTCTAAAAAATATTGTAGGATTATTATTATTATTATTATTATTATTATTATTATTATTATTACTATTATTTTGAATACAAGCTATATCAGCCAAATATTTGGAAAATTATGTTTCACTCATATTTATTTTACATTTACAATTATATATTTTTCATTGTTTAGATCAAAATCAAGGGATTATTTAAACAAAAACTATTTGTAATTACACTTTTGGATTAGTGCAATAAGTTTTAATCTCAAAAATAAATTTTAATATATTTTAGCATAAATATTTTTTTAAACACAAGTTTTTAAATATAAGCTATATTAGCCAAATAATTGAAAAACTATGCTTCACTCACAATTATTTTACATTAAATTTATGGTAAAATTAGTGCTATTAATGGACATAACAAAATGATAAAAAAAAATAAAACTAAAAAAAAAATTAAAATAAATACAATGCGAACGTACATTTAACAAAAAAAAATGGTCTTTCTAATTGGTCCAGGACAGACATTTACGGTATTTCCGAATATTAATTTTCGCCTTACTTGTGAAAGATATTGTACCTTTAAAAAGGGCAACGATTTCTATTCAAAAATAGTGTGCAACTGCCTCTCACGTCTTTGCGATAATTATGTTCAGCAAGTAATCAAATATCTGTCATTAAGTAAAGCAAATATTTGTATTTATAAATAGTGGTATTGAGAATTCGGAAAGGAATTGGGAGTTATGTACGACAGATTTTTTCAAACATAGTGATTTTTTAAAATGTTTTTTTAGGCCGTAATCTGAATAGCACCGGAATGAAATACGAGCGAACGTGTCACCATTTTTTATGATTCGATAAAATAACCTATAAAATCTTAACTAGAAAACCAGGTTTCCTTAACTGATTAACCCCTTAACCTAAAATGACGGTACAGCCCGTGTACGATAATCGAGCCAAATGTAAATTCTTCTTACCACTAAAATTTCACAGTAAATATAGTTCGATTTAATCGTCGAAATTCCATGATTAAACAATCCGAAAATCTCTATTAAATTTTAGTGGTAGCTATGGATTTGCCAAACCGTGGAGCTGTTGATTTTAAATCGTAGGTTAAGGGGTTAACGAAAGTTTCCATTTCAGAAAAATTAAGTTTATTTTTATTAACTCTTAATTATTCATTAACCTTTTAAAATAACTATTGAAATAATGGTAAGGAAAACAATTTTAGAATCAAATACGATCTGTGTATACTTGAATGTAAATCTATTTCGAGAATTGTAAAAAAAAAAAGAAAAAGAAAAAAAAATAGATTCTGTGATAATTTTTACTTTGATATCTTACCAAAAATGTTGATAAGTTAATTGAAAATTCTATATTACACTAATAAAAAAAACAATAAAAAACTTAGCTAATTTAACTTACATAAAATGCTTTTTACTCAATTTTAATTTAGTTTTATTTTTGTTAGAATGTAAAGTAAATAAAATTGAGGTAAATACGCTTAGTACATTTTTTCTTTGATTGATTAGGGGAATAAAAGCTTAAAATTTTTATATTTCAGAAAATGTTACAAAAATATAAATCACAGACTCACGCTCGCGCACACGCACGCACATTTAGAAAAATGTGTAATAAAACTGCATCATTTAATAAGTTAAAATATTATGTCGAATTCAACCATATGGAAACGCATAACACATTTGAAAACCCAATTTAAGCTGACCCCATCTACAATCGGGAAATTATTCCATATCTTTGAGCAGCACTGTATATGATATATAGATTCATATCTATTAACTACACGTATGCCAAAGTTTAATACAGTTACGACATACATATACCTCAGTTGAAAATTTCTCTTCAGCAATTTACGAATGTGAATTCTTTTGTGTGCCCTGTATATGAGGTATACAATTTATATACAACGAGTGACATGCAAAAAATTAGTTACATTTAAAAGAGGATACAGAATTTTAAAACGCACTTCCAGGAATTATTACTCAAAGACCTCAATTACTGTAACCGATTTATTTTATGTGTCCCTGTAAATTAGGGGTGTCAAACTGTGGCCCGCCGGCTACCACTAAAATCTTAAAGAAATTGTCGACAAGTTGAATCGCAGAAATTCGACGATTAGATAGGACTAAGATAACTATAAAATTTTAGTGGTATCCGGCGGGCCACAGTTTGACACCCCTGCTGTAAATGAACGGCAAGTTCTATTAATGAAATTCAGTGATTTATGTATGTAATGAATGTAATGAAATTCAGTGATTTATGTCAGTTTCAATACATTTGAAATAGAGTAATCTCATTAAAATACTCTGCAAATAATCCCCCTCCCCCCATATGGCATAAGTGCGTGGCCAGACGGACAGACAAACCGAATGCATAAACACTTTTCAAAATTATTGGAAAAGGTTAAATAGGAATTTTGTACTCTGAATTTTAAACGCGTTTCAATGCACGGAACAGATATCAGGAAAATATTTTTCACAGGTTTACATATTTCGGAAATTTTTTATGGTATTCCAATGATTTACGCAATAAACTGACTACATATTCATAAATTAACTTTAAGTCAGTCATGTTAATGCCCGGATAGCTTAATAGGTAGAGCATTTGCAGGTCAAACCAATGTATAAAGGTTCGAGTTCTGTTCTGGACATTTATAAGTTTGTTGGAAAAAACCTCAACTGTTCTACTCCAATCTAGAATATAACATTTTTCTATGTCATTTCATACTTATTTGCAAGCTTATTTTTGTGATTTTTCTTAATTTTTCATAATACATCCATATTAATCCATATTACATCCCACCCAATCCTTATAATAATTTCCGATTGAAGAAATATTCCCATCCCTTACAAGGAAAAGTTAACAGTAAATATTCAAAAAGACACAGATGTCATATATTGGCGCGATTTTTTTCTAACGCCAATGTAATATATGCAACGGCTACATAACTGGCGCCAAAGTGTCGTTATTTTACTTGATATGGTAACCCGGATGTTATTGTTTATGCTGTTGATATTTTCACCAAGTATGCGTCGGAAAAAAATCGCTCCAATATGACATCTGTGCCTTCAAAAAGTATAAAACACCGTGAGAAACATTTATCATGAAAAACCATAGTAAAATATATTTTGAACCAAAAAGCGGCTCTTTTTGTGTATACGACTGCTCTTCCACTGGCGCCAGCCCCCTCAGTAGAAGGCCGGTGCGCTAACATTAAAATGGGAGAATGGTAAAATTTCAAACAAAATAATAACGTAACGTAAAAATTTATAACCAAAATAAAATGCCAAACTTAAGGTGATTACCATGCTGAATGCTTTGTAAAATACAATTTTATTAGTTTCATAACCTGCAAACATTGAAAATGCTAAAATACTTTTACATTACGTAAGAATATTTAATTGTTGTTCAAAAAGGTTTTACTTGCAGTTCTACATTGTTGTTATAAAAATTACTCATTGTTGGCGAAAAAAGATAAAGTATTTATAAAACAGATTAAAACAATGTATTTAAGTAAACAATTCAAATTTCAATAACTCCTTTTTAGCATTCACCAAAAAATAGTCTTACATGTAGGTTGAAAAATAAGGTTTAGACTGAAATATATAAAAAAAGAATGTTTGCTAAATATTCAAAGGATGGAAATGATTCTTCGGACGAAGAATTTACCATTTTGGATGAAAGTGATCCTAGATGCAAGGTAATTTATACTCATCCAGATTTCCACAATATTTTTAAAAGTGCAAATAGCTCCTGTGATAAATTGTTGGAAAATGTCAACGAAAGAGCAGAAGAAAAAGAAAAATCTCCTGAGAATTTAATAGCATTTGAAGATTTGACCACTGAAAAAATGGAATATGAAAATGATTCATCTAGTGAAGAATTTATGATTCTGGATGAAACAGATCCTAGGTGCAATGTGGTATATAAACATCCTGATTTTCAAGCAATTTTCCAACGTACAGTGAAAGGATAAATTAGTTGAAAACATCTATCAAACAGGAGAAGAAAAAGATAGAGAAAATGGCCCAGAGAAGTTAGAAGAAGACAAAGAATTTAACAGAATAAATATTCCAGCAGCAACAAATCTGAAGAGAGGATACTTTTCAAAAGAAGTCTGCGAAGAAAGTAAAGTTAAAAGAAATAGAGTCTTCTCAGCCAAGCAGATTTTCCAAAGAGTATTCAAGTTTAAAGCATTTAAAAAAGAATCAAAGAAATTTAAAATTAAGTTTCGAAGAATATTCGTCGGGCTGTTATAGTAAAACGCATGGTAAAAAAATTTGTTTTTCTCTTCGTTCAATCAGCGGATGATAAAAATGACTGGGTTTAGAGTGGTGGGTGAAGTGTTTTTCTCTTTCTCCAGTTCTTTTCTTGCCTCTCTCTTTCTCCATCCTCCACTCTTCTCACCGATCTTCTTTTCCTCACATTTTCTATTTCTGCAGCCCCCTTCGTCCCTTTCTCTCCTTCTTCCCTGTCTCCCCTTATCATCTCTTCTTCCCCAACCGTTTACTCATCTCCCTCCTTCCCCTTAGATCTTCCACTCCACTGCTCTCCTATTCTGCTTTCTGTTAGACCCCCCTTTTCTTTCCTTTCCTTTTTTAAGTATTTAAATATTTAATAAATAAGTAGTTAAGTTTATGTAGCCAATTATCGTAATTAAGTAACAAATAATTAGAAGGTGGGGTGATGGATGGTAGATGTACAGTTGGAATGAGAAGATTTACGGGGAAAGAGTGGAGGTGAGGGAACGACAGTAACGGAAGAGAGGCGAGTGGAGAAAAGGAAAAGGTAGAAAGAGGATCAAATGGGGCAAGATATCTTTAGAGAAGTGAAGAAAGGAGAATGCTGGAAATGGTGAAGAAAAGAGAGGGGGAGAGACAAGCAGAGAGCTGGAGATAGAGAAAGACACTTCAGTTATCGCTCAAAATTCATTATCATTTGAATGAAGCTGAATTGTGGAAGACAGTGACAAAAATCTGCAATTGGAACAAATTGCCCACCATATTTATTATTGAAACAATCTCTGATCTAAAGCATGTATATATCAGCATTTCTTGAAGATATAATAAAAAAATGAAAGAATGAATGTAACAGTCCGACGTTGCTCCTAAAACACATCTTGCTTCCTAAACGCTGATAAACTTCAAGTAAAATACAGTTTATATCAAGCTTCATTAGAAGATTAAAAATATATCCATGCAATTTCTATACCAATATAAACAGCTATGACTCAAAATAATGAAGTTAAACTGAAAATTCTAGCAGAAAGAAGTAGCATCGTTATATATGCAGAATATTCATGTTGATATTTTTTCGGTTATGTTGACTAATGAAATCTTTCTAACAAACAACAATAAAAAAATACCAGAAGTTCCTTTTGCATCTTTTTTTATACCTAATCGATTTTTATTTAAAACATATTTTTTTTATTAAACAAGGGTTTTAAATATATGTATAGGAATATTAAATTGGTATAATGAATATAGAGCTTTAGGAATAGTGCAAAACTCGTGTGCATTATTTTTCATTAATTGAGAGAAAACATTTTGATGGACGCAAAATTTATGTCTGAGATCAGAAGAAAATCGTCGAAACCCCCAAAATCACCCATTTTTGGGATATATATATATATACATATACTTTGTTTTATTTCGTACTTTTATGTTAGTAGGGAGCCAGTGATCACCAATTTTTTTAAATCTCAATAATCTTTTTTTTCTTTTTCTCACTAATATTGTACCATTAGATAATGTTTAAACATTGTAATGACAGCTATATCTCTCTGTGACAGAACGAATTAATTAAAATATTTTGTTCAAAAATAACTAAGATTTAGTTATAAAACATTCGATAATTTCTATTAAAATATGAAAAAAAAAACTTAGCTAAAAAATAATTATTAAATATGCAAACATAAACATATCAATTGAAATAACAAAATCTCATGTTAGCAGGATTATAACTGAACAGGCTTAGTCAATAACATGAATGATTAAATAAGTGAAAAGATAAACTAGAAACATTTCATCTCATAATGAAAGCATCGTATATAATTTCATATGTAGAAAAATAGGAGATTGCGTCATTAGGATCCCAAAATCTTTTGATATCATTTAGAATCTTTGAAAATGGATAGTAAGTTCCTCGTCTTCACGCCAATTATAGCTGGCGACCGGATAAAGTAAAAGTACTTTTTATTTTTAGCTTTCTGAGAAAATTTCAGATATAACATACTGGATAGTATGCACCAGCATATTCAGCTAGAAAAAGTCTGCAAGTAAGTCCACGAAATTCGAGCGTGTTTGGCATCTCTGCTTATGCACAAAAAGTGCAAACTGAAATATTCAAACAAAGGCATAAACTGTATCCCTAAACTGTACACTTTTTATGCATAATAAGAGGTACCAAATAAGCTCGGATTTTTGCATTTTTTTTTACACTTTTTTGCATATATCCTTTCTTTATACCGAATATAGCTTAATTGGACATTTTGTATGCATAATCAGAGGTGCCAAATACGCTCAGTTTTGTGCACATTTTTTTTACACAATTTTTGCACAGAGAATGGTCCTAAATTATACATTTTTTACTCTTCTCGAATAAAATATGGCCGCGAAATTACAATATGCTTTCCATTGTTTCAGAGGTTATCTTGCCCTGACCGCAACCCATGTTTACAAGTTTTTAAATAAAATTCAAGCAAATGACTAAGTGTTAAAACATTGAAATAAAATGTATCCCTCTCATATTTTATTAGCTACAGTTTAGTAATTCTAAAATTTTGATATTGTTAAATTTTGGATTGTTATACAATCACCATTTATCTGAAAGTTTTGTGGGTAAGAACATATTTTTGAAAAATTAATATTTGTCGAATTTATTGGAAATAAATCCGCATTTAAATATTAAGAACAGTTATTTTATTAAAAAAAAATAGCATTTAAAACCTTTCATGTGTACAATCATTGATAATACAACCTTAAAAAAACTAAAGTAAGTGTTAATTTTATGAAAGTTCCGCAAATCAAGTTACCGTACTTTCCGGCGTACAATCCGCGGATTAAACAATCATTTTTTGACCCAGAAAAATTTTAAAATAAAACGTAATTTATGAGATCGTTGTAAATATTTGGCTTAAATTGCTTAAGAAAATTTCTGGGCCAAAACAGAATTCGTTGATCCACGGATTATACGCCGGAAATTACGGTACTACAAATATTCCAGCGTTTTGATTATTTTACTTAATTCTGTTACAAATGACAATAGGTTTTATAATCCTGTTAATAGTCCAGGCAATAGGGGATTTTACCTGGCAAAATTAATGGAAGTTTTGGAAATAGGCTTACTTTATGTTTTTTGGGTCGCTGAATCCGAATTTGTATCTTCCCACCAAAATTTCACGCGGCAACCCCCGAAAAAATTGATTTTTTTTTTTTTTTAAATCGTTTTTTGAGAAAATCGCGCGGGGTATGTTCCGAGGCAGCCCCCTCTCTCCCCGTTTATCCTACGTCATAATGTCATATATCCTATTTGTTACAAATTTTGTCTAGTTTTTGAATTTCGTAATGCTTTCCCCCTAAAACAGTAAGAAATTTAAGTTAAAAGCAACTATTTGAGGTGGGGGATTTGGGGGTAAGTTAAAAATTCGGATTCAGCGACCCAAAAAACTTAAAGTAAACCTTATAGAAAAAGTTCGGAGTGGAGATGGGAGGGCGAATGTAAACGTGTGAGTGGTTAAGTCGAGTTGCCCAACTTAGTCCACGCAGCACCGCGACGTATGTTCCGAGGCAGATCCCTCTTCCCCTTCATCCTAAGTCATAATGTCATATATCTAATTTGTGGCAAATTTTGTCTACTTTCTGAATGTCTAGATACTTTTTCCCTAAAACAATAAAAAATTGATTTTTTTAATAAAAACCTTTTTTGAAGGGCATTTTACCAAATTTTAGGGGTGGGGGGTGGAGGTTGCCTGTGGAAATTTTGGTGGGAAGTTACAAATTCGGATTCAGTGACCCAAAAAACATAAAGTAAGCCTAATTCCAGAACTTCCATTAATTTTGTTAGGTAGAGTCCCTAAACGGTCTTTATTGCCTGGACTATAAGGTAAGACTTTGTTTATTAAATATACTTTATTTCATACTGCTTTATTGATGTCATAAAAGAAAGAAATATCATGCGTCAAGCATATTATATGAAACTTTCCAAAACACGCACACAGACACACAAAAGTAAAAGCAAACTTTTGAAAAATTTCGATAATTTATCTTTTTTCTACAATGAAAATCTAAAGACCTAAAAAAAAGGTAGCAAATAATTATTATTTAAATTTTTAACTCATTGAATGATTAGAAAGCATTGTTTTAAATTAGAATCATTGCATACCTTTTTTTTCACATTGCTCCATGAATTAAAAAATATGCTTTCTAAAGAGATTTTAGATTAAATTTTTTGGCTTTAAATTTTTGGAAGGGTCCTTACTTATAATTTATTGTGTCAAAAAAAAAAAAAAAAAAAAAAAAAAAAAGTTTTTAAAGAAATTTTATTTTATATTTCAGAAAACAAAGTAAAGGATTTTTGAACTTCAGGTAATTGTAATCCTATGATTTTAGGCTTTTAAAATATATTACATAAAAATAAATATTTCCTTTTTTTTGGTTCTGGGATACAAAATATATCAGTTTAGTCTTATGTATGGAAAGAATATAGAATGTAAATACATTTTTGTAAAAATGTTTTAGTAATATGTGAAATTCCAAACTTTTAAACTGAATAATTCTTTAAGTATAATAAACTAAACAAAAAAATAAACGGTATATTTATACAGGGTCCCCATATTGTTGATTGTCACCGATTATTTGAAACAGAAATATTCGGTCTATTTAGGAATAAATTAAAAATTCTGAAAAATAAGTGAAATTATACTATTTAAAAAAAAAGTGGTGACAGTCAGTTAATCCGAATTTAAAATGTCCCTAATCTGGCAACACTGTATTCATAATATTGCTGTTAGTTTTGTTCAAATTAAGAAAACAGTTAAATATTTTGACTGCTGAATGAAATATTTGACGCTGCGTTGATAAGAATGCTTGGTCAAAATGACCTATAAAGTTGGATCAAACACCGCCTCTTGAGAGCTGATAGAAAAATGGCGACTGCAGAAGGCGGAGTGTTCTCAGCATGTGTACGTCCCTTGAATTTTGGTACAAATAATTTTTAAAAGTTTTTCCCACTTTATTTTTCTGAGATTAAACAAGTCAAAGAAATTTTTTATAAGATACTATTGTCAAAATTTAGGGGACCGCATATACACAAAAAAAATCGCTTACAACAGCTGCCATTTTGGTGTCAGCGCTCAGGCCTAGAATTAATGGGGCGGTGAGATGAAGATTAACCCTTTCACTCCCAGTGAGTCCATCATGATGTTAGTGGATTTTTTAATTCCGATATTCCAAGTTCATACCAGAAAATTAAAATAGCAATATTTGGTTTATTTTATAACAGACCATTTCCATATTTGAATAATGCGAAATTTAACATTGAAATTTCCTGGTGTAAATTCGGGTTCTTTGAACTACGTAATTTCTAGAACGTATTCTACCATGGGAATGAAATGGTTAACTGACAGTCTATTCTTCATTTCTGTTTAGCTGTTGATACACAAAGAAAAAGGGTCGTGTTTTGAAAATGTAAAAATTTTGTTGAAGTAGCGTTGGCTTAAATTTTAATTAATTTAAAAAATGACCCAGGTTTCACAAAGCAAGATGCGCACATTCCTTGAGATTTCCAAAGAATTTGACACCACTATTTTGGAATAGAAATTTTGTATTTAATTCTAAAATCGTAGAATTATTTCGTTATCTCCTCAATTCATCGCTGAATCTGTACTATTTTTCTACGACTAAAAAAGGCGAAACATTTTATTCAAAAGTTGTAGTTAAACTGCACGCATCCTGATAGAGGTGCTTATCTTTGAGATCTTTCAAACATTAAGGAGTGGTGGAGAATATTACATCAAACAATATACAGAGTGTTTTTAAATGAATATCGGGTTTTTGACGCTTGGTAGTATTTATTACATAAAACTTAAAATTATAATTAATACATAAAATGAAAGAGCAACTCAAATACTTTTACCTACTAGCTTACAAGCGTTCAACGTGAGCACATTTCGTCACACGGCACACATCAAATCGACAGCTCAGTTCTTCCCAAACGTTAATTAGTGTTTGTGGGGTAATTGTTGTAAATGCAGCCGGTATTTTCAAACTGATGATACCATCTACGGATGTTATAATCACTTGGGGGATCACATCTGAACTTAATCCGGAACGCACGTTGCACAGTAACACCAAAATCGGTCTTCGCAAACTGCAGAACATAAAAGGCTTTCTGTTCACTAGTCGCCATTTTTGCTCCTAGTGCTTTCTAACAGATGACGGAAGAAAAAATGCATGCGCATGTACAGGTACCAACAAACTGTTTGAGATGCTCTTTCATTTTATGTATTAAGTATAATTTTAAGTTTTATGTAATAGACACTACAAAGCGTTAAAACCCCGATATTCATTTAGAAACACCCTATATTTATAGGAGACCAAAGTCGTAAACAGTGGCGGGTTTTGACTTGCTTATTTAGCAGCTAGAAAACATGTTGTATGTTTTGCAGCTACATACATTGCGGCCAAACGTACACTTTTTCGTTACCACTATACTTTTATGGAAATCTTTACCTTATCTTTCATACAGGACAAACGTATCTGTGCGTAACGTTGACATCATTTTGCAAATTACAACAGCAGACGATCAAATGTAACTTTTCTTTACTTTTATTATGATTTTTTAAATTTCTAAATATCACACATTTTAAATTTTTACATTGTCGAATAAAGAAAAAACTGTACTTCAACATGCAATTTGTTTTAAAACTTACCGCAATTTGTTTTAAAACTGTATCGCAATTTATTCAAGTTTTGTTGTTTTAAAAATAATTTTTAAGCATGATATTTAAAAAAAATCTATTTCTGTCACTTGCAGTCAGACGATTACAAAAGATAAAGATGTTTGCACTTAAATTAATATAAATAAAATAATTCAGCATTGTCAAGTATTGCGTCAGGTTCTTCAGGTTTACATTCCATAATGAAATTTAAACTTTATCAATCCATAAAAAAAATAATAAAACACAAATTTAAGACATGTAAACGAACCACGCTTATAACAGTGAAATTATCAGAATAAAAACTACTGGCAATCTTTGGCGATTTCTTCGAATGTTAATTTCTGGCCAATACGACAGTATCGTTTTTAATAAATATCAAAATTTTATTTGAATGCATAATTCATAACGTGAAAAAAATATTGTTGGTGATGTTAGTGAAAAATCTAAAAAAATATATATCCAATGTAAAAAAATCTATTAGTTATCAATTTAAAAAAAACTATGTATGGTTTTCACCTATATTCTATAACCGAGGAAGCCCGAGTTCGAACTCCCTGTTTTAATAACGGCCCGGATATTTCTGTTGGATCGGATATTTCTCACCCAGCTGGATGATTACGATTTAATTTCCATTTAGATTAACAGTGTGAAAATTAACCCTTTATCTACTGACGGTACTTATAAGTACCACTCACTTTAAACTTTTATACCATAGTGAATATTACTAATATTCTAATGGCATTTTGCAAAAAACGCACTTTTAACTCCACTTTATCCGAATACATGGCCGCAGTAGTTTTAGATTTGTTATTTTAGAGAGGAATGAGGCTATCTTTGAAGCAGTCGATGTGTTTTGTGCCGACATTTTGTACAGATTGTCACGCTCGTCTTTTCATTGCTCCAAACATAGTAAAGGATACAAGATAAGTGTTGGATTTTTTTATGTGTTCATTATGATCTTAGAATACAGTTTGACTAGCAATTTTAGGTGAACGGTGTATGTATTTGATTTAACAGTTGAATTTCTCGGTGGTACTTATAAGTACCGTCAGTACACTGGGTGTTGGATAAAAACTTCTTGTTTACTTTTCGTCTGCGTAGTTATCCATCGTTTTCATCTGCTTTAAAATGTAATTACTAAAATGTAGTGTAGTAATGATTTCACTGGTATTTATTTTCTGTTTCATTGTTATTTTTTATAGGAAATCGGAAAAGTTGTGGCACCGGCTTGTTTTTGATATGCTAGAAATGGCATATGTAAATTGAAATATTGCGTATGTGGAGATGCGAGAGAACATGTTGTTCCTGGAATATTGAAGTCGCATAACTAAAGGACTGCTAACAAGATTGATTTTTTTTAACCGTTTCAGGAGGGGGTCGGCCGGCAGGTCCACCATCGAACGCTATTCCCGCAGGGAAACGGGCCGGAGGCTCGCCGGTAACGCGGCGGCTCATCGTGCCTCGGGTGAACTCTTGGTCCGATCCAGGTCCCCCCTGTCTTTGCGGTACCGGAGTTTGCCTCGCCTGGTGATAAGGACCTAGAGGTGTCTCCACCTAACTTTCGAACGCACTAACAAAGGTAGCGGTCGGTTACTGCACGGGGTCAGGGGCCTTCGGGCCTGGCTACCCTCGACGGCCGTGAGGTAAGGTAGTGGCGGGCGGGCTTCTGTCGGCCTCCGCTGGCTTCTCTGTCCTAGGATGGAGTCGAGTCGGTGGGGGCTGGCGAGACTCCGTTCCGTCCGACCCCCTAGCGAGGCGGAGTCTATTCCGTCTAGGTGGAGCTTTCCGTGCCCGCCTGGGGTCGCTAACGGCACCTAGTCTGGGCCAACTGGCTCCCGGCGTGATCCGCGAGGGGTTCCGTCGGTTGAGCCGGGTGGTTTGGGCGAAAAGCCAGGAGCTGGGTCGCTTTACGGCCGGAGGGATTTTCCCCGTCCTCCCTGGTTTTCAAGCTAGGGGCCCTTCATTAACTTTCCTATCGGCTGGCCCACAAAAATGTCTCTGCCGGAAAATGGTATCTGATCTTGGGGGCCTGTCCGTAAATTAAATTCGGGTCGGGAAGCCTCGGTTCAGTCCGTGGGCCCAGCGTCTTTATAGGCGTCTGGTTCCTGCGATGGCTTGCGGGGTCTACCGGCTCGAGTAACCAAGTTTAGGGACCACTTGGTTTTTCTAGCTGGGTGGTGAGGACTGTCGTAGCGGCCGTTCGTCTCTTCTTGGGAATAGCCGTCACCGTGTGCGCTGGGCAGCGGTGTCGGTTTGGCCGGAGTTTGCGTGGGGTTCCGCTCTGTTGGAGCTTGTCTGGCGGCGACCTTCGGGACGCGTCGCGGGGCTTGCTTCGCGGGTGGTTCCTTGCGTCGACAAATGGGCCTGAAAAGGGCCCGGGACCGGAAGATGAACCCCTCATCTTAACCGTTTCAGGAGCAAAGCATTTTCATTCTAAAGTATTGAAATAAATGATTGGCACCGGAATTTGCCAAATGATTTATTTGTAAGTATGAAAAAGGCGGCCTATATTTCACATACCTATTAAATCGAAAATATTTTCTGGTGCCATTTGAAATACCTTGTGTGTTTTCTGTTACGATATTTTAGTCATAGTCTACTGGCGGTTCTTTAAAGTACCTCTTTAATTAATTACCTCTAAATAATTAAATTTCTCACGGCTAAGTATTTTTTTATGTTTATCCTTTAAATTTCATTATAATAAATGAAAAAAAAAATATTACATGAAAAAAATTACAGTAGATCATAATTCCATAGATAAAGGGTTAATCTATTGGGGCTTTCGGAAAGTCGTGTCTGTTTGGGAAAATCAATCCGTACCGGAAAATCCTACCCGGTAATTATTAGACATTAGATATCGGAATCAATGTCTAATAATTAAATGATTGAATTTTCCGGTAAGAATTGATTTTACCAAACGGACACGACTTTCCAAACGACCCAATAATTTTATAGAGTAGTAAAAAACACTAAAAATTAAACATTGCGGATTAAATTCTAAAAGAAAATTTTATGTATTAAAATACTGGTGTCCAAAAATCCGGAGATTTGGCAGCTCTGAATGTTGAATGATTTTTTTCCACCAGTGTTAAATACCGTATATATTCGCGAATAAGTCAACCCCCTACATTATAGAAAAAATATGTTTAACATCAGTATTTTCGACTCGTTATCTTCCCTTTATTTAATCTCCGAAAATTCTCCCAAATTCTGCAGTTCCATAAAACAAAAATAACTTTTTTCAATTACTGGTACTCAGTCTATTATTCTTCTCGAATTTGGGGTCGACTCAACACTTTCCGGCACGGGCAATTTTTGTTGTAAAATGATGAAATGATTGACTGACACCGGAATTTTAAAACGACTTATTTAGAAATTAAAAACATGTTACTTTAATTATTCATTGTAAAAGGAAAATTTTACTAAAATATTTTTGGTGCCGTTCCTAAGTTTGGAATTAAAATTAGGTATCCCGACCCGGGTAAACTGTGCTGGAAAGGGTTAAACGCGAGTATATACAGTAAGTAATATTTTGTTCAAAAATTCTGGCGCAATACTTGATTAAAATTAAATGGTGTAACTGATATCCCACAGCTCTTCAAAGAGTTAAATCGCAGACTTCATCGATAAAATTAAGGCAAATTTTAGAATTAAATTTATTGTGGTGAGAAAAAAGCGTAAAAGTCTGTAGTTTGTAATTACAGTATACATGTTGACCACCAAATTCGAGAGGAAAAACAGGTTTTTACCAGTATTTTTCTGTGGATATCTTCGTCTTATTTAACCCCTTAATTCTCGCTCCCGTCATATTCACGGGCTGTGTCTTTTACTCAAATTGTTTTATTCCCACCAGTTTTATAAGATAATGAAATTGGCTATATTTTAGTATCGTTTTTACGGTCATTAAATATGGTGAATATTTCTTTTTCATAAAAGTGGTGCCAATAAGCAATTTGAATTTTTCAACCGTAATTTAATTCGAGCGTTAAGGGGTTAATCCAAGAACTCTTAACCGCTTCGGACCTGGTGTACCCTATAGGATACACATCAAAGCGATATAAGTAAGCGTCCTATCTTAAATGGGAGAGATAACCGCAAGATTAAAGGCGAGGTCACATCAATCAAAGTCGCACGCCACGTAGCGGACTGGGTTAAACTACAGGAAGATGTCTAACTGTTTTCTTACTTCACACCATTAAAATTGTAAAGTTTTTTCACCTTGATTCATAGCTGAAATGCTTCCGACGAGGCGAAGAAATCTTCGTTGTGTCAAATGCATCTGGACGTCCCTCTCGCTACGCCATTATTTTGCGATGAATATGGTAAACAAAATTCAGTTCCATGAATGACTAAAGATTTAGAAAATATGCGCAGATGGTAGATATCCGGTTACATATGACGTCACACTAAAAGCCTGCGAATGTGGATTATCACCCCGTCTACAAGATGGCGCAACTGTGTTAATTTACGCCCGATTCCAGTATTAAGTTTGTACGCTTACTTATATCGCTTTGATACACATCTTTACAATATTTTTTCGTTATATAAATAATGATTAAAAAAAGGAAAATGTTGAGAATGGAATCTTAAAAGACAGCCAAACTAAAGCAAAATAGCAATTTGTTTCTTATAGCTTTCTCGGCCATAAAATGGAATTTGAAAATGGCTTTCAGCAAAAATGAGGAACTATACAAAAACGAAAAGTAAATAATTTTTTTATACATTAAAATACAATATCGTCTATTAAAATTAAAAAAATTATTCAATGCATAATTATTTCACATTTTCCATTATTTTTTCCATGCAAAACAAATTGTCAAAAAATGAACTTATTGAGACTATATGTTATATATGATATATCGAATTTTATGTACAAAAAAA
Organism: Maratus speciosus; assembly: GCA_963932465.1. Taxonomy (NCBI): domain Eukaryota; kingdom Metazoa; phylum Arthropoda; class Arachnida; order Araneae; family Salticidae; genus Maratus; species Maratus speciosus. Next base: position 173,348,131 of record OZ010794.1, on the reverse strand, counting down.
TAATTTAATTTTCTTTTTTTTTGCTTATCAATCTTTCTCAGAGCTACCAAGTCTCCGGCTTTTTGGATACCAGTATTTTAATACAGAAAATGTCGGTTTATTTAATTGGAACATTTGGGCGATTTAAAATAACCAGATTTTCTCTAATATAATAGTGGTGTGCAAAAAGCTGGAGACTTGGCAACTCTGCTTTCTTAGTTATCTCTTTGCGAATTTAAATTCATATCTGAATTAAAAAAAATATATATGAAAATAAACCCTGGGGTCTGAAGATATTAATATGTTTCTCCAATTAAATAAACCGAAGATAACTATTTTTAACTAAACCTGTATTAATCCTGTTTTTTCATTTTAACTTGGTGAACTGACTAATATTCAAGCATGTAGGCAACATTTATAGCAAGCTTCCAATGGTTGTGTTTTTTAACTTTTAATCCCTTGAGTACACCCACGTGCGATGCGTACGTGGTTGAAAGTACGCGCGTAACGACGTCAACGTACTGCTGCGCACGTGGTTTCTGGTAGCTGGAAGCCGTTCGCTGTTTCGACGACGTACTCGAGGTGTTACTAAATGATTATTATGAAATTTTTAACCCTGAATCAGAAAATTAACTTCATTTTTAACCATCTTGTCAGTATTTTTCGTAATTCATAAATTTCGAAGGTAAAAAGTAAAAAAAATATTGAAAATCTGATAATAAAAAATAGAGGAGATGGTTGTGTCTCTTAACTTTTGATAACTGAATTTTATGTATTTTTTAAGCCTGAATTCAAAACTGACCTTCATTTTTAAACATCAGGTCATGATTCTTCGAAAATCGTAAATTTCAAAGTAAAAAAACAAAAATCGAAAATCTGATACAATAAAATAGATGTAAAAATTTTTTTTGTTCAGTTGTAATTTTATTTAATTCAATAATTTATTGAATTTTTTGGCTTATAATGGAGATTCTTACAGTTAAACAGTTCAGGTGTCCGATGAAACCGGGGGGGGGGGGGTCACTTTTAACTATGAACTGTTTTAGTTTGAAATTTACAATTTGCGTAAAACCCTGACGTGATGGTTAAAAAAATGAAGGTCATTTTCGTATTCAACACTGAAAAATACATAAAAATCAAATATCAAATGTTAAAAAATACAACAATCACATCTATTTTAAAGTATCAGATTTTCGCCATTTTTTTTTTTTTTTAACTTTGCAATTTACGATTTGCAAAAAATCCTTACGTGATGGTAACAAATGAATATAATTTTCGGATTCAGAGCTACAAAATACAAAAGAATCAATTATAAAAAGTTAAAAAGATGACACAACAGGCTAGTGCTTGCAGGCTAGTGTTATGCTACTTGTTTAAAATATAAGTACTGTAATATTTGCATTGTTATATGAATTTTTTAATTTGTAAAAATATTACAAAACCATCTAAAACAACACATAAATATCTATGTTATTTCCCATTTCTCTATAATATTTAATCATACTTGACAAAAGTTCTATTACTTGCACTTTATTTGAAATATTAATATATATTTTTTTCTTAATATTGTACGTTTTCTAGCGACTCCACCTTTTGTTTTCAGAAATAATCTAATCTAATAAATCAATTTCATCTAGAATTCTTTAATAAGAAAAGAAAACACTTTCCAGTAGTAATTAATGTCAAGACCGTATAAGTTTTTCAAACTTAGTTCGAATCAAAGTGAAGTTGTAAATTAAATTAGACCTTCGTAGAGAAATAAAGTAATGATATCAAAACTTTTTATCTTGAGTAAATAAACAAATTTCAGATGACAATAAATTGAATGTACAGTATGCGTTGTTTGTTTAATGAAGTCGAATATTTTGTTTTGAATTTAATTAATTACTGTTTTATATGTAATAAAATATCACATTTAAAGCTTTATCTTTTTTGTATTTTCAAATGTATTAATTTTTCTGACTAAATAACTAAACCTGCTCTGCATTTTTCGCTTTAAATTTTAACACTAGAACCGCCGGCGATTTTACTCAGTTTTTATGAAAAAGTGTTTCACACCAGAAATTTTATTTAAAACTATTTAATTTATATTTCGTATTATTAACTTATATTTCGTAAACTATTTAACTTATATTTCGTATTATTAACTTATATTTCGTAAACTATTTAACTTATATTTCGTATATCATATTTATATTTCGTATATTATTTTCAAAATTTAAACCTGTTTCATCTTCAGGAAAATTTCCACAGATACACTTTGAGTATACCTATGTCCATAGGAATTTCACCCCTTAACGCTCGAATTAAATTACGGTTGAAAAATTCAAATTGTTTATTGGCACCACTTTTATGAAAAAGAAATATTCACCTTATTTAATGGCAGGAAAAACGACACTAAAATATAGCCAATTTCACTATTTTATAAAACTGGTGGGAATCAAACAATTTGAGTAAAAGACACAGCCCGTGAATATGACGGGAGCGAGAATTAAGGGGTCAAAATACTATAAACCTTTCAGGGGCGAATAATTCTGTTCGTAAAATGATGAAATAATTCACTTACACCAGAATATTCAAACGAATTTCTTAAGAAATAAAACCCCGCTATTTTGCACTTTCATAACAAAAGCAAAATTAAATGTTCTTGGTGCCCTTTGTCAGTTTTAGAATTATAATTAGGTGACTAGACTATCAGCCACCGTCCTTGGAATGGTTAACCCCTTGAAGGGCGGTGATGCCGCTATGGTATCACATAGTTCTAAATTCTAATTGCCATATTGGCCCCGGAATTTTTTAATGAATAAAGTGATTAAAAATCGAGTTAATAACTTAATAATTTGTTATTAACTCGATAACTTAATAATAAATTATTAAGTTTTATTAAGTACTCGAAAATATACTTTTACTTGTTTATAAATAAATTTTCTTGTAAATACTGGTGTAGTTCAATTATTTCAGTCAGATCGAGTTAATAACTTAATAATTTGTTATTAACTCCATAATTTAATAATAAATCATTATGTTACCGAGTACTTAATAATTTAAATTTTATTCAATACTCGAAAATATACCTTTACTTGTTTACAAATAAATTTTCTTGTAAATACTGGTGTCTTATTCAATTATTTCAGCGTTTTAAGAATATCAGTACTTTGCTCCTGAAAGGGTTAAAATATATAATAAATGAACAGAGGAAGAATATTAAAATCGAAAGTTGTGAGTTTTCGTAAAATCCTACTCGCGAAGAAGGATTTTTTTTACATCAACCAGTGGGCTTCGGTGAGCATTATTTATAAGCTGCGGTGGGTTATTTATATATTCACTGAAGATAAAGAAGTACTGGAGCTGGGCTCCTGTGAACTTCAGTGCAAATTTAGCACCGCGTGAAGCTAGAAAGTGGATAAGTGAGCATATTAACTCTAGAAACTCCATTAGAGTCATTTTAACCCCTGAAAAATTTATGATAGTTGATTCGAACCAGAAAATTTTCCATAAAATATATAGAATGTAAGCACACATAAATAGGCTAATTAAATGAGTTAAATAGTTTTAAATAAAAATTCTGGTGTGATGCACTTTTTTATAAAATTTGAATAAAATAGCCGGCGGTTTTAGAATTAACACTTTCATCGCGAGGGACGAGATAACTCGTCTTCCAGGAATATTCGCTGTGCGCGAGGGACGAGATAACTCGTCTCCCAGGAATATCAGCTATCAATCAAGGAAAATCAGTTTGTACCGAAAAATGCCATCATTTAATTATTAGACATTGATTCCGATATCTAATATCTAATAATTACCGGGCAGAATTTTCCGGTATGAATTGATTTTCCCAAACGGGCTTCCCGAACGACCAAATAATTTATGTAATATTTAGGATTTTATTTTTTATTTTATTATTATTTTTATGTTTGTAAGCACAAACAATTCAGTAGAGTGAGAATTGTTATTGTTTATTATTTTTCAAAGTAAAATAAACAAGTTTTAAATGAATTTGTGTTTTGTTTCAATTTTAGGACTGCGAGGAGCGGCTTAAGCTCTTAGCGCAGAGAGTGGGACAAAGGTGCGCCATTGCCGCGATGAAAGTGTTAAAAGAAAACGAATAAAAAGCATCGAGTGAAAACAGTAGATCTAGTTGATATTGATTATGGCATTCCTCACCACCATTCCGATTGAGACAGTGAATCACTGAGTCTATGCTTGTGAGACTAGATAGAAGTATGCTGCTATATGTGCGACACACTACGTCACATATGTATTTGTTTTGGTAGGAATGAATACAAATGTTTAGAGATGGGAAGATAGGAAATTATAATTTGGCTTCGGTTTTGTGGAAATGCTATTCCTCTGGGTTCCAGAGCGAAGCATTTATGATCTACGGTGAATTCTGACTAACATTTAAATTTTCACCAAAAACTCCGGTGAGCTCCGGCTCAAGTTAAGCACTGCTCCATAGAGAAGTAAAGTAATGTTATCAAAAGTATTTAATTTGATAAAATCAACAGATTTCAGATAATAATAATTTACATGAAAATGTGAAATGCGCTCGATTTAATGGTCTCGGATATTTTATTTTAAATTTATCATTTTAATTTTAATAAAATGTCATAATAAAACTGTTTTTTTAAACCAGATTTTTTAAACTTCGTGTTTACATTTTTTCTACATTTTTGTTTAAAATTATATTATTTTTAAAATTTAAAAAACGAGCATAGATTATAACAGGAAATTGTTTTCAAACTATTTTATGTAAGGCAAAGAATTTAGCAAAGAGAAAGAAAATACAGTAGAGCGCCGATTATCGAAACACCAATTAACCGAACTTCCATTTATCCGAACAGCTTATTTCTCTCAATTTTTTGTTTTTAACCGAACTTCCATTTATACGAACAGCCTATTTCTCTCAAAAATTTTTTTTAAATGATGATGGTATTGCGGATGTGATTTAAGATGAAAAATAAATTGAAGAAATGAAAACGAATGCTCTGAAAATATTATTCGTTATGTTATGACCCAGGTCCATCACATAACGAAGCCTTTGAATGTTTGGAAGCAACTATGAAATGGCTTGGACGGCAGAAGAAATCTGATCCTATTCAACTAACGTATTTAAGAAGAATTAGAGATATGGCAGCATTGGACAGAATGTCTTCTTTGAAGCAAGCAACAATCGAAAGCTTATTTGTTTAAATTCTAATCTGTGGAGTTCAGCAGAAAAAAAAGTTTTTAAACACGCTAGCACTAACTGGTGCTGCCAGTCCTAAGCCTGGATAAAGTGTGAAGGTTTTAGTATAGTCAAGAACATCCCTTAAATTGTCTGTCCTTTTATTCGAACTTTTGAGTATCGGAACTAGGGTCGGTCCCGACTTGTACGGATAATCGGCACTCAACTGTAAAATAATAACTTTCGCGGTTAAGGTATTACATAAACAAGTAAATTGTAATTTAAAATTATATGTAGGAAGCCGGTGACATCAAAAGGACTGTGATCGCGGAATTGAACATTTTTCTATGTAAATTCATAGTAAAAAGCCATACGAACAAAATGAGCTAGGTATGACAAGCCGAAAATATGTTTAATTACCTCAATTATTATTTTAAAGTTTTACCGTTAGCGCAGATCAGGGTTGGCAGTTAGGTCCCCATTTTCATTTCAAAATTCTGAATTCACAGCAGAACTTAATAAAGAAGAATCTTTACTTTGAGTTTGAATTAAGTAATCACGAAACAGTTGAGCTGTGTTCCAGGGGTCTCCTAGCAATCCAATGCTTCATACCCAGACTTTGAAGTGAGTGTCTTGATGCATGAGTTCGTACGAAGAAAAAAGTCTAACTGCAGAGAGATCTTTGCGCTTTATAGAAAAAGTAAAACAGCAAAATGCAGGAAAATTCCGATTGGACGAGACCCGGAGGCTCTGCCCTCTCGGAGAGCTAGAGAAGTTAGAAAATTAAGTAATCACGAAATGTATGTCAGAAATAAATCTGAAAATTCTCTTCTTATTTTCTGGTATGACTTCAAAATAATAAATTAAAAAAAAGGAGGCCAAACTTGCAACCGTGGCGCGGACATTGTTCATGCATAGAGCCTTTTACAGAAAATGTTGTGCTCTTAAAAAAAAAAAAAAACTTGGTATGACAAACTTTAGTCTTCCGAAAAGTCTATCATACCTATTTTAAAGGAGGACCCGATGATAAAATTTCAATGTTATTTAATTTTATTTTTTACCGGTGGCGACTTTATTTCCCGTCTAGACGATGGTCAAGTGTGAGCAAAGGCGTATGGGTTTGTTTGATAGACGCGCGGTCGCCTGCTCCGTGAATTTTGGCGGTGTTTTAATAAGTTTATCATACCAAGTCAGGGTGGCGAGTGATCAGGGAAAAACACAGTAAAAAAAAGAGGGCTGTACCAGTATTTTCTTATAGAAAATACTTAGAACAATAGAAACGGAATAAAAGAAAGCGAATTTCTCTTTAACAAAATACTGGTATTTAACACCTTTTTTGAGAGTGTTTTTCTCTGATCACTCGCCACCCTGCAAGTTTTTCTAAAACAGCGCAAACTTTTCAATAAAATGCTCTAAGAATGACAATATCCGCGATAACGCTATAGGTGCAGCCAAAGTAAATTTTTTGCTTTGGCGACTAATTTTCAGCGTCTAAGCCGTCACCCTTTGGCAAATTTCTTTTTTTTTTCGCGATCCTCGGACAAAAATAACGTTTTATGGCGATCCTTTGACAAAATTTGCGGCGGTTTTCTGCAATGTGTTGACAAAATTCACGTTTTTTCTGCCATCCTTTAATAAATTAGTGTTTTTTCATTATCCTTTGACAAAATTGACGATTTTTCAGCGAAGATTAGCGAAATTCGCATTTCTCCCGGGATTCTTTATCGAAATTCACATTTTTTCCTAATCCTTTGACGAAATGGACGATTTTTCTTTGACAAAATGGACGATTTTTCTTTGACGAAATGGACGATTTTTGCCGGAATTCTCAATATTCTTCCGCAATATTTTTTTATATCTGAATTTTCAGAACCAAATGCCTTAAATTTTCAGAAAATTTGGAACAGAATCCCGAATAGTCTGTGACAAGATTTTTTTAAAGATACTTTTTCTAATGTGTTCTTGAAAAACAAATATTTGAATTGTATTTTGATTTTTATAGTGCAAAATAATCTCACAGATTCACATTTTTTATATGTACTCTTGTATGACAAAATGAAAATAAGAAAATTGTTTTTCTAATATAGCCCACTACCATCAACCTCTATCTTACCCAACTTTATCTTCTGACTGTACACGGCGAAAATTTATATTGTACTTAATTTATATCAAAATTAAAATAATTGCGTAATTAAATGAAATATACACGTTTAATGTAGCCTGTGTTTCTTTTGTAAATGTTTAGCTTGTTTTTCACTTTGAATTCCTGAATTTTTTCTCTATATAAACGCTATTGCTTTTGTGCGTTTCTTTCACAATGTGTCCTCTGAATTTTTTGGGTTTAGGAGCTACTGATTCCTTAAAAATTTTGGGAATCTGCACCTATACATAACGGTAAAACATTATAGCTTTTTAATAATAATTAAACTAACTAAACATATTTTCGACTTGTCAAATGTAGTCATAAGTAGATCATTTGGTCCGCAAGACTTTTACTTTCGATTTGCATAAAAATATTTCAATTCCGATATCACGTGCTTTTCGATGTCACCGGCTACCGGACTATTAAGAAGACAAATGTAATAAAAAGCACAGCTGCCAGATTTTACGGATTTTACTCACCGCTAAAATTTAATAGCAAAATTTAGCTAAAATTTAGCCAAACAGACAAAAATTGCCATTAAATTTCAGTGGTAACAACAAGCCGGCAGCAAAGAAAAAGGCCCCGTTTTATATCAAGCGTCTATTCTTCATTATATCGTCGATATCATGTCAAAATATCCATTATGAAAATTTCATATTGGATAGTTTAACACGGTACCGATGATAATCTGTCTTACGGGGAAACATGAAACCATGAAATATTAAAACATTGTCTGCGGGGCATGTAAAAGTACGTTTTTGTGGATTGGATGAGGAACAAATTGTTACTGCTACCGGAAATTTTGCAAGGAAGAAAAAGCAAGGTATAATCCAAACATGTTTGCTTCCGATTGGTTGTGAGCAGGTTTTAATTTACAGTGGCACTTGTAAACGTAATGTTCACGCTCATTTTTGAAAAATTACCCGCATACGGTGTGTTAACACTAGAACGCCCGGAAATTTTACTGAAGTTTCATAAAAATATTTGACACCAGAATTTTTATTTAACCCTTAACCGGAAATGTGAAAATCCCGTGCACAAGCATAACAGATAATAATTTACCAAACAGTGAACTTAAACATTTAATCTTTAATAGTAATGCATTAACAGGACCAATTTTTTAATATAACAGCATAAAAATAAGTTTGCAATGTCGGAAAGAGAAAATATTAAGGGCAGATATGTAGACGCAAACGTCTCACAGATGTACGTTTCCGGTTAAGGGTTAAAATTATATGACTGATTTATTAAACGTAAATCTGCATGGTTTAAATTTAACTTATTTTATGAAAGAATTTCTAGTTTCAGTTAACATTTAATCCTATGATCGGAGTTGGATCGACTCCTTCCGTGCGTTCTAGTGTTAATAAAGAGGAACTGACATAGCCTTAACACTAGAACCGCCATTAGGCGTCGTTTTGGCTCCTGCAAAATTGATAATAGTCCATTCGAACCAGAAATTTCTTACTAAGATATGTTACATAATTGCAACAACAACAAAATAAGGCTAATGAAATAAGTTAAATAGTTTTAAATACAAATTCTGGTGTGAAAGAGTTTTTATAGAACATGAGTAAAATAGTCGGTGGTTCTAGTGTTAAAATAGTGAAGCTTCAACTGTAACTGCTTTCGCTGGTGTGGATTGCCGCATATGCAAATTTCCACCAGTAAATTCAAATAGATATTTTCTCCTTATTTAAATACCTTATTAATGCAAAATTTCTGTCATAAGTAACACCAGTAAAAACAAATAGAATACCTAACTATATTTATGACAGAAATTCTTCTTGAAAAAGCCGCTAAAATAAGGCAAATTTTTCTATTCAAAATTTACTGGTAACAGTTTGCTTCGGCGGTAATCAGAAATTACTGATCCTAGGTAAAAATTCAGTCGCCATTTTGTGACAACCTCCTTAGTTACTTCATTCACAACTAGTAGACAATACACTATGTGTCCTATCTTCTTGTGCAAATATCCACCAGTAAATTTAAATAGATATTTTCTCCTTATTTAAATATATAATTAATGTAAAATTTCGGTCATAAATAACGCCAGTAGAAACAAATAGAAAATCTAACAATAGTTATGATAGAAATTCTTCTTGAAAAAGGCCGCTAAATTAAGGAAAACTTTTTTATTCAAAATTTACTGGTAGAACTTGTTTTGGTGGCAATCAGAAACAACTGATCCCAAGTAAAAACTCAGCCGCCATCATGTGACAACCTCCTCAGTTACTTCACTCGCAACTGGTACAATACACTATGTGTTTCCTCCTTATTATTCCTAACTGTATTCATTAAATTAGCCCGATATAACCGAAACCGCGCTTTCACTATGTTTATTAAAAATTAAGTAGATATTAGCCAATAAGTAAATATTTTATACTTGTGCCGAAAACAATAGTTTATAACTTCGTTCGGAAAGAAGTTTGATGGGAACACATTAGACGCCGCGGAAGGCATTGGAGCCTCCGAAATTAGGTTTATTTAAAAGAATTTCCAAAGATATAAAATCATACAAACTTAAGTTTTGTTTAAGGTTATTATTTACAAACCCCGGGCACCGCCGGCCGGGTCTGCTAGTTTAAATATGTAATAAATGCAAAATTTCAGTCATAAATAACACCAGTGGAAACAAATAGAAAATCTAACAATATTTATGACAGAAATTCTTCTTGAAAAAGACCGCTAAATTAAGGGAAACTTTTTTATTCAAAATTTACTGGTAAAAACTTGCTTCGGCGGCAATCAGAAACTACCCATAACAAAAAAAAATTTAGCCGCCATCTTGTGACAACCTCCTCAGTTACTTCACTCGTAACTGGTACAATACACTATGTGTTTCCTCCTTATTATTCCTAACTCCATTCATTAAATTTGTCCGATATAACAAAAGCCGCACTTTCACTATGTTTGTTAAAAATTAAGAAGTTATTATCCAATAAGTAAATGTTTTATATTTGTTCCTAATAGTTTATAACTTTATTACTTATTTTTTAATACATTTTTCTCCTAATGCAGTATGATATCTAGTGACTTCCATCTTTTGTTATGTGAAATAATGCAATCTAATAAATCAAATAAAAAACAATTTCATCTGGAATACTTTAATAAGAACAGAAAATACTTTCCATTAAGAATTAATGTCAAGACGCTATAAGTTTTTCAAATATAGTTAGAATCAGAGTGAAGTTGTAAATTAAATTAGACCTCCGAAGAGAAATAAAGTACAGATATCAGAAGCTCTTTTCTTAAGTAAATAAAGAAATTTTCAGATGATAGTAAATTGGAAGGAAACGTGGGCTGCATCTGTTTGTTTTAACCCCTTGAGGGGCAAGCAAAAATGTCTCTCAATAGTGAATTCTAACCGAAATAATCGAAAAATTTAATTTTTAAATAAGAAAAAAGCAATTTTTATAAATTTTCCTCCAAAGTTAAAAATATAAAATTTTCTTAAAATTTTCTGGTGAGAATCTTGTTTAAATTAGGTAGGATATATAATATTTTATCTCACCGCCCCTCAAGGTGTTGGCGTTTTGTTAATCATATTTTGTTTTTTATTAAATTAATCAGTATTTTGTTTTCAACGAACTGTAACAATTAAAGAGTTTTGTTTCTTGCCATTATAAAAGTCACAAAACTGTGCATCGTTTTTTAAACTTAATATAATTGGAAAAGTTAAATGTAGTTAATTGCAGAAATAGGATGCAAAATTGTTGAAAATATCAAGAAAATTTGAATTTTTTTTTTCTTAGCTTTATATTCAAATATATAAAATTCGATGCACAGTTTTATTTATATATGTAAACCACACTTGCATAAAAAATATAGGGGATTTTAATTGATATGGAATGCGCATTGAGCATTTTGAAAAGTCCTTCATAACGCTTAAAATGTTCAAGAAAATTCCTTATTTTTCTCATTTGTTTTTTATATTTCTTGTGTAATAAATATATGACAAACTGCATATAGTGTGCCCTTGAATAGTATTTAACACTAGAACGCCTGGAAGGAGTCGATCCGACTCCGATCATATGATTAAATGTCAACTGGAACCAGAAATTCTTTCATAAAATAAGTTAAATTTAAACCGCGCAGATTTACGTTAAATAAATCAGTCAAATATTTTTAAATAAAAATTCTAGTGTAAAATATTTTTATGAAACTTGAGTAAAATTTCTGGGCGTTCTAGTGTTAAAGTGAAATTAAAATTAAAATAAAACAATAGTTTATAACTTTATTACTTCTGTTTTAAAAAATTTTCTCCTAATATAATATGTTTTCTAACAATTTCATCTTTGTTATGTGAAACAATGGAATCTAATAAATCAAATAAAAAAACAATTTCATCTGGATTTCTTTAATAAGAACAGGGAACACTTTCCATTAAGAATTAATGTCAAGACACTATAAGTTTTTCAAAAGTAGTTCGATTCAGAGCGAAGTTGTAAATTAAATTACACCTCGGAAGAGAAATAAAGTACAGATATCAGAAGTTCTTTTCTTAAGTAAATAAACAAATTTTCAGATGATAAAAAAAATTGGAAGAAAACGTAGACTGAATCTGTTTGTTTAATGTTTTGTTTTTAATTAAATTAATCAGTGTTTTGCTTTTAATGAAATGTAATGTAACGAATAACCCTTTGAGAGGCAAGGTACTTGTATTCGCAAAATACTTAAATGATTGATTGTCACCAGAATTACCAAAGAAATTTATTTAAAAATGAGTTAAAGCTTTTCTTCACGTACTTAATAAAATTAAAATTATCATTCCAAAATTCTGGTGTCAATGTGGCATTTCGCAATTAAAATTAAGTGGGATATATTATATCCCACCGCCATTCAAGGGGTTGAAAATCTTTGTTTTTTGTCTAACATATTAAAACATATATTTCACAATTGTTCTATATACAGCATAACTCAGATTTCTCGATTTCTACAAGCAATATCGCTTTTTTTTATTTCGGATATAAAAAAAGATTTGATGTCGATAAATGCCCCTTTGTAATGATATTACATTCCTTGTCACGCGTGGGATTGCTTTTCTACATACAGTGCGTCTCATAAATATAAAGACACTGATATTTTCGAAATAATATTTTAATAATTCAGTATTCAAAATTATATTTATGCATATAACGAAAAATATGTGCCAAGAAAACATTTTACGGTAAATTAAATTAGAATTAAATAATTTTAAATCGAAAATTGATAATGTAAATAAATTTGGTGTCTCATAAATATAAAGCCATTTTACATACTTTTGAATTACCGTCCAATAAATAATCCATTCTTATTAATGACAGAAAATATTCTAGCTGTCATGCTTTTTATAAAATTGTATAACTATTTTTGCTTTATATCAAACCAACTTCGTTTGATTTCTTTTTTCAACTCAAGGACGTTTGAAAATTGTCTTCCAGATGCATATAAACTGCGAACGAGAGCGCCACAAAGATTCTTAAATGGGTTTAAATCAGTGTTACGTGCGGGCCACACCGTGACATGAACATTAGGGTGGGCCGAAAAAACTTTTTTTTTCTTTTTTTTTATTCGCTATACCGCGGAAAACTTGGCTTTCGGGTAGCTTAGTAAAATGCAAAAACAAATTAAATAATTTTTTACGTTTGGCGGTAGCGCATCGCACTTGAATATTTGAAATTTAATGAAAATGGCAGTAGTTTTCTTTCGATTTTTTAAAGCTATGAACGAAAAAGATAAAAAACTGCTATGATGAATAGGCTTTAAATGAAAGATCAAAAAACACATTATAGTAATAAAAAAAGAAACAAAATTACTTCAATTAGGGTAGCTAAAAGCAATTAAAATATCCTTAAATTGACGCATTCAAGCTGTATTATGAGTCCTTCTACTCTGGCAGCAGTCCAGCGCGACGAGCCCTTCTGCGAATTGGAGGCCGTCAATAATAGTTGTACTGACTCTTCACAATGCACTGCATACGCATGTGTATGCTTTATGACACAACGGTTTCTGTGAGTTGTTCACTAGAATGTTTCCGGCAATGATTAGCAGTGTGTTCTTCTTGTGCGTTTCAATCGCGTTTCTTAAAGACTGATTTAATTAATGACCGCTTAATGATTCGATTTATTGATTATATTAATCGCTGTGTTATGGCTTTTCCAAGGAAATTACTCGCAGTGACTTTAACTACCCGTTATTTGGCTTCCCAAAAGAGTTACCTGTGAATAAACTTCCAACTTATGAAGACGTTCTCAAGTCTTACTTCCATGAAAATTACAACTTAGCCTTGAAATCAAACAGCAGATAATTTTTCTCACGTTTCGGTTATTGTGACTCCAGAAGTTAAATCTGTGTTTGATAAAGCTTCAATACTGACAGTAACACCTTACAGAATTGTTCAGTTAATAAATGTATATCATGACAGTTATCGTAATCTTATGGAGTCCTTTAAGCGTGATAAGGGAAAGTAAATGTTGAAAAGAGAGTTGAAGATTTAAAAAAAAAAATCTTTGTTACTGTTTGATGCCTCTGCGTGTAAATGAAAATAACATTAGACTGCAATTGTAGAATGGTCCCTGAGGTTTGTGAGCGACCAGGCTCTATTATTTGTAACTGTGAAAAAGCAAAAAAATATATCCATCATTGAATTAAAATTCTTGTACTTCCAAAGAATGCATGGTATTGGTAAAATTGGAAGTGTAGACGTAAAGGAAACAAAAAAATGTGATTGAATGTGATGGCACTGTTAACTAATACGGGGTGGAAAACCGCTGTTATTCACATTGAAGAAGACGTTAAAAGATACTACAGTGGGGAGAAGTGGTGGTGTATGCCTCTTACATCTCAATGAGTTACCATTCCGGTATTTGTTTCAAACTTTAGATGGAGAAACGACTGGGCCAAAATCATTAGTTCGATTGGCACGCAACTCAGGAAATGTGAGAAACTCCCAGTGGTAAATTATGACAGTTTTGAGTGTGAATTTCCAGAAATGACCGGCAAATTTTAAGCAAAGATCAACAGTACCTACTGGACATTAGTTGTACTATAAAAGCAGGCAGCTCTCCTGAAGATTTATCTGTTCTGATAAAGCTTCAATATTTCCACTCAAGGTGGGTAACGACGGAGAATAGAATTCTCCAGTTGTATTTAAGTATTGAAAATCCAACCAGATGAACACAAGATTATAGTTTCTTTTCTCCTAAAGTCTTATGTACCTGTATGGTTAAGTATAAAAAAAAGTAAATGCTTCACAACATGTATTGAAAGTTATAAAATCGTCAAAATTCCTCTCTGAAAACTTGCTGAAGATCATTCAACCAATAAGTAAGAGAAACGCATTCTTTGCCAGTCCAGAAAATTTACTTTTGAGTATGATAGTAGATAAAAGGGATCGTATACGAGAGTTATGTTTCAGAAGAAGTATAAAAGCTAGAAACTTAGCTTCTAAAAGAAAGTCAATCAGGTGTTTTCAAACATCCAAAATCATTTTTCTAGCTACAGACTACATCGAAATGATTCACTGGAACTTTACTACAATTTCACCACCACCTTTTCTGAGAAGAGTTGCCAACGAATAGATTTGGTCTAAGGTCGAATCAGGTGAAATAGCGGCCCAGTGGAAATTTGACCAATTCCCATTTCACATCCAAACAGTAGGACGGTTCGTGAGGCTGGTAACTGAGGCGTCACAAAAAGTCTTCGGGTCCAGAGATGGTTTTATAAGAACGACACTTTTCTCGAGATCTTCAATGCTTAGTTATTCAAGCATATCTTATTTCAAATTTCCATAAGACAGTAAAGACAAGTAAAGGACAACATTTTATTGCAAAGCGAAATTACACTCAGGTACAATCAGATAAAGGCAATCAGATCAGGTAATAGTACAATCAGAAAAGTTGTTTTTATTTCAATGAAACTTTGCCATTTAAAAAAAAATGCCTTTTTTAAAAAACATAATCCGCTGCCAATGTGTTGCGAAATGTATTTATTGTTTCATTTATTTATCATTCCTATACTGTTTTCTACTAAAATATGTCTATAGCTGCTTGTTACATAAGTTATTCGATTTATTTCCATTTATTAGAAAAATTATCAAAATCGTGTTTTTTCTCAAATTTTAGGCCCGATGCGCTACCGCCAAACGTGAAAATTTATTGATTTTATTATTGCATTTTACTAAGCTACCCTAGACACAAGTTTTCCGTGGTATAGCGAATCAAAAAGAAAAAAAAAATTTTCGGCCCACCCTAATGAACATTGCTATCGGCAAACCATTTTTTTGTGAGTCTTGATGTGTGAATCGATGCATTATCCTGATGGTACAAATAATTCCGACCATCAAGAGTTTCAGCAATTGGCAACAACTGACTATCAAGCAGTTCGATATACTCTTTAGATGTCTGTTTACTTTCCAGAAAAGCAATTTCCGTAGTTTCATTAAAAGAGAAGGTACCCCCACACCGTAACAGAACCTCCCCCTTTCAGCCTACTGAAGAGGGTTCGAGATTAACGCCTTAAATCGCGTGAGTAGGAATTCCAACCATCTGGGCCATCCAAGTTAAATCTCTTTTCATCTGAAAAAATGTCTTGCATCCATTCGTCCTTCTAGTGCATATGATCTTTAGCCCAGATTAATCTCCGTTCTTTGTGTTCTTTTTTCAGTAAAGAAAATCTGCAGGTATACCGGCATACAACGTTTTTTCTTTCTTTTATACGACGATGTACGGTATCCTTTGGGACCATACCATAAACTTGAGAAAATTACCGGAGTGACATTTTTTGCGACGAAACAAGTCGCATGATCTTGCGATCGGGTCTTTCACTAGTTTTTCTCGGTCTGCCAGATCGTTTTCTCGAATATAAATTGTAAGTTTTTGATAAAATTTTATAAAGTGCAGCTCTGATTCTACCAGTTTTTTTTTTTTACATATTTGACAAACTGTTAAGCCATTAGCTTTAAATTCACGTATTTTACAAATTTCATCTTTAAAAATTTCAATGTTCCACGACATCTTTGCAATTGAAACAAATCAAACAACTGTGCTCCTTTGGGTAAATTAAAGTGTATTTCTGCGCGTGCGCATTAATTCTGTACGCACGCATTAAAAAAAAAATAGCATATAAAGCAGTTTCAAGTTTGTCTTTATATTTATGAGACAGCGTAATTTTTTATTTTTTTTTATTATTCGAGAGGAAATTATTTTATTTAAATTAAAACCCCTATAAGAGATTCATTTCAGTGTTCTTAATATAAAGTATAAAATTTAATTTCTTTTAACTGAATTGATAAAATGTAATTTTAACCCTACAACTACCGGAAATTTTACTCAAGTTTTATAAAAACATTCTACACCAGAATTTTTACTTAAAACTATTTAATTTGTTTATTTAACTTATTATTGTCTGATTTATACATTTAGTTTGTTTTGAAGAAATTTTCTGGTTTGAATAGGTATTTTGAATATACATGTCGGGTCCATTGGACCCTTCTGGTAGACAGAGGGTTAAAAACATATGTGTCTTTATATTTATGAGACGCACTGTATTACTGATATTTTAATAATGCTATTATATCCTCAGATGGAAAGAATAAAGCTAATATGAAAATCTAAGTTTATTTGCCATTTTTAATGTATAGTTTATATTTTAGTAACTTATAAGTTAATAATATTTATGTAAGTGTCACGCGCAAGACATTTTGTTAGTTTTTCCTGAAATGGCAGTGAAAACAGGCAGATTATTTGGGTCTATGGCTTAAAACGTGGAGATTTTTAATTCTCTTAAAAATGGGCAGATTGCTCAAGTCTGGGAATCCTTTCAGGGGCGGTGGTATGTTTATGAAACCACTTAATTTTAATTCCAAAACGCCACAATGGCACCAGAATTTTTGTAAGAGTTTTGTTTCTTCATCTAATATGTATGTGGAATAAAGTCTTTTTTTCTTATCTATAAATGAATTTGTTGGTAAATTCTGATGCCATTTATTTATTTCAACACTTTAACATTGAAAATACTTAGCCCTTGAAAGGGTTAAACCTATTAACCCCTTGAAGGGCAAGCAATTGCGTTTGTGTAATGCCCAATTCCCACCGGAAAGTTCAAAAAATTATTTTTAAATAAGTAAAAGCCATTTCTCAACTATTTTCCTTCAAAGTTATAAAAGTAAAACTTAGTTAAAAGTTTCTGGTGGAGATCTTAATTAAACTTAGGTGGGATATAATATGTCCCACCGCCCCTCAAGGGATTAAAGGGACATTCCTTAACAAGTGTGGGACAGTTTTTCTACATATTACTGCTGTTTAAACCTTTATCCTTTCAGGGGCAAGTGATTGCGTTTCTGTAATGCAGAATTCACATCGGAATTATCGCAAAATTTTATTTGAAATAAAATGAAGAGCAATTTTACAACGATTTTCATCAATGTATTAAAAGTAAAATTTAATTAAAAGATTCTAGTGCAAATATTGATTAAAATTAAGTGGGTATAATGTATCCCACCGCCCCTCAGAGGGTTAAAAGGAACTTTGGTTTTTAATTTTTGGATAACTTAATTTTAATCCCCGAATACCACAATGGCACCAGCATTTTGGAATAAAATTTTATGTTTATTACACATATGAAATTTAGCTTTTTCTTATTTCTAAATAAATTTGTTCGTAAATTCTGGTGTCATTCATATATTTCAATATTTTAGCAATGGGTGGGTGCTTTGCCCCTGAAAGGGTTAACGATGCTTTTGTATCCTAAAACTAAAACAACTATGACAATATGGAAATCTAGGGTTTTTTGTTAGTTTTAATGCATAATTTATTTTTTAACACCTTATAAGTCAATAGATATAGGTATTTATGTAAGTGTCACGTGCAAGCCATTATGTCCCTTTTTTATGGAAATCCCATATACAGATATCTTACTTGTCAGGTTTTTGAATTCCAGAATTACTGACGAAAATCTTTTATACTAGATACTCACAACATATGCAACAAAAATTAGCTTTCGGGTATGTTTCGCGAAATTTGCAAGAAATGCTAAAAATGTGACATTTCTTTTAAGGAAGCCTGTATATTAAAAGACATCTTCGTTTGTTAAATAAATTACTTTGATGTATTAGGTCTACCGGAAAATTATCTCGTTTAATGTTCTTTAACGCCTACTTTTTTAAAATTCAGATTTCTTCATTGGCACCACTTTTTTGAAATGGTAAACTTCCCATTGTTTTCACCTTAACCGTTTGACAGCTATGCAGCGCTATGGCGCTTCCAGATTTCAAGTCCAAAAATGCTAAGCGGCGCTATCGCGCTGACATTTCAGTACGAGTCTGCAGTGTTGCCCGTGGGCTACTTTATAAAAATTCAGATTTCTTGATTGGCACCACTTTTTTGAAACTGTAAAATTTCCTTTGTTTTTTGGCCTTAACTAATATGTAATTAAACAACATTTTACTATTTCAAAATGTGGTGCCAATCAAATAATCTGAATTTTAAAAAGTAGCCCATCTGGCAACACTGCGCGTCTGTATGTTTGCGCGTGAGGAAATATTTTGCCGCTCTTGCGTTTTCGTAACGAAACTGTGTCTTTTAAAGCATAAATAGCTTTTTTAATTAGTTTTCATTCAAAAAAAAAATTATATATATAATTATCAGTAAAAACACAATTTTTTATTTTGAAATATCCAAATTATTTATAGCACTTTTGGAATGTATGAGGATTTTGATGGATAGCTGTCAAGCGGTTAATGTGAAATGTGAAAACTGTGAGAATTTTCTGGTAGCCCTAATACTTTCGTTTTAATTTTACAATTTTAAGAGAAAATAATGTAGTGTACGATGCTTACCAAAAATTTCCTGACGAAAAAAATAATGATAGCTTGCTCATTATTTTCGTTAAATATAAAATTTCTGTTTCCAAAACTATAAGCCATAATTGTTATTTTGGTGATTTTTCATATATTTGTCTATATATTGGTGATCGTATATTTTTGTGAAATCTGGATTTTAAAACAATAGAAGCTAACCTCTTTTCTGAAAGTCTTTCTTAAATTAGTTTAATAAAAATGTTTCTTATTTGTATGCATCAGTAAATATCTTTAAATGTACGGATTTAACTCCTTAACAGTGACATTTGTTTTCTTACAAAAAAATTAAAAATGGGACTGTACACCACTTTTTCCATGCTAAAATATTTACCTTACTTAATCGAAAAATATCTGACAATCAATAAAGATAAATTTACAGTTACAAATTAGTGGTATCAAAATGCTTTTAATAACAAAGCAAAGTGTTCTTGCCCGAATCCTGTTAAGGGGTTAATATAAAATATCTTAGAATCTAATAAAATAAGGGTAACATTTTCTAAATGCATATTCTGTGAGGTAGAATTCATGCTCTTTGTCATTCATATTTTTTGAATGAAAACGTGAATTCGTCCTCGCGAATATTTTAATTAAAAAAACAGCTGTAAACTATCGGGAAATTTTCAGGAGGTTTATAATTAAACACCTTGAGGGGCGTTTTATCCCACTTACGATTAATGAAGATTTGCACCAGAAAAAAATTATAAAATTTTACCATCTTTGGTGGAAAAGAAGGTTTTAGAACTGCTTTTCCTTATCTTGCAATAAACTTTTTTGAAGATACTGGTGTGAATTCGACATTGCAGAAACACAATTACTTGCCCCTCAAAGTGTTAAAGCTGTAAGAGGAAGTGAAATAAATTTTACCAAGTTTCCTATTACATAGAATTTGCAATGCAACCTCCGACAAGTTGCACTATTTCGAGAAAAGTTTCATCTGAAAATTGTGTGGACAGTGTCATAATTAACGTTTTCATTATTATATACAACCTTTCTTTGTAAATTTACTGGTAGAAGAATTTTTAAAAGATATTTAATAAGATTTACCAGAATTCTAAAATAGCTTTTATACCAATGTCAAATAAAAAATAATTTTCATCCTTTTTATTCAGTTGTTTCATTGAAAATGCTTGGCTGCCCAAGCCATAAAATAAAAAAGTCCAGAGGTATACACATCAAAAATGTTATTTTGGTGATTTACCACATATTTTTCTGTATGTTAACACACTAGTGACCGCATGTTTTAGTGAAATCTGAATTTTAAAACAATAGAAGCTCCCCCCCCCCTCTTCTAAGAGTCTTTCATAAATTAGTTTCCTAAAAATATTTCTTAATTTTATGCATCACTAAATATCTTTAAATGAAGGGATTTAATATAAAATATCTTAGAATCTAAAAAATATATATAAGGGCAACATTTTATAAATGCATAATCTGTAAGGTAGAAGATATGCTCTTAGTCATTGGTATTTTTTGAATGACAACGTGAATTCGCTTTCGCGAATGTTTTAATTTATAAAAAACAACTGTAGAATTTGAAAATATGTGAAATTCTCAAGAAATTGATAATTAAAACTTCAGCAGAATGCAAAATAAATTTTACCAAGTTTCCTATTTCAAAAACTACGATGCAACATCCGAAGAGCTGCACTGTATCAATAAAATGTCAGCCCTATACTTCAGCCATGGGACTATTAATAAAAAGGAACTGACATATACTTAAATTAGTGAAGCTTCAACTTTATCCCTTTACAATGACGGGCATAGCCCGCGTACGATGATCGTGACAAATGTAAATTCATCATACCACTAAAATTTCACAGTAAATATAGTTTAATTTAACCATCGAAATTCCATAATTAAACAACACGAAAATCTCTATTAAATTTTAGTGGTAGCTATGGATTTGCCAAACCGTGGAGCTGTTAGACGTAAATCGTAGGTTAAGGGGTTAACCCTCTCGCCGACCGCAACCCGAGAGTTTCTCAGGCAACCTAACAGTAGCAAAATTTGCGCAACCGGAGATTTCGTCTGGGATGCATTTTTTCCGTCTAATTAACCCTCCTTGTTCATTCCTATCAGTTACTTTTTATTGTAAATTTTGACTTATCTAATCGGAGCATTTTCCCGATTAAATCAGACAAAAATTTTTGTTTTGAAAAACCGGTGAAAAAAGAATAAAAATTCTTAAAAGACGCTCGTCGCGAAGGAATTAAATGCGCAATTTTTGAAGCTATTTTGATAAAACAATTACGCAGCAAGAGGGTTAACCGCAGTCGCAGGGCTTGAATATCGCCGGAAGAAACTTCCAGCAGTAAATTTAAGTAGAAATTTTATCCTTATTTAAACTCTTTACTAATGCAAAATTTCAGTTATAAATAATGGCAGAAACAGATCTTCATTTTTACTGGTGGAATTTTACTTGGTCGGTAGTCAGGACCTGCGTTTCCACCATAGTAGACATACAACCTAGACAACCTCCTGTCAGTGTCATAGTAAAAGGTAATAATACTTGGGTAAACTGACACCAGTGAAAACAAATAGAATTTTTTACCATATCTCTAAGGAAATATTTCAATAAATAAGACACTGAACCCTTGTGCGACGAGAGCCCTTTGCTTAATTTTTAATCTTTTACCACCGGTTTCTCAAAACAGAAAATCGTCTGTAATTCAGTCGCGAAAATGCTCTGACTAAATAAGGTAAACTTAACAATTAAAAATAATTGGTGGGATTAATGAAGGATTCTGAGCACCTTAAGTGGCGCTTATATCGGTCGCTCGTCCTCAAGGGGAACACCATTAGCAGTAACCTAAGCCACAAAATGAAAATGTCTAGAGCATGAGTGGCCAACTGTGATACGCCACCAAAGCGATATGAATAAGCGTTCTATCATAAATGGGAGAAGTAACCGCAAGATTAAAAGAGAGGTCACATCAATCAAGGTCATCCGCCACGTAGCGGATGGAGTGTGAACTACAGGTAGATACTGAACTGTTTTCTTACTGACACCACTAAAATTGTAAAGTTTTTTTTCACTTTGATTAGTAACTGAAGTGCTTCTGACAAGGCAAAAAAAAAACTCTGTGGTGTCGTGTCAAGAGCGTCTGGATGCCCCCAAAGTGATATAAGTAAGCGTCCTATCTTAAATGGGAGAAATAACCGCAAGATTAAAAGCGAGGTCACATCAGTCAAGGTCATGCGCCACGTAGCGGATGGAGTGTGAACTACAGGTAGATACCTAACTGTTTTCTTACTCGCACCACTAAAATTGTAAAGTTTTTTTTTCACGTTGATTAATAACTGAAGTGTCTTTGATAAGGCAAAGAAAACTTCGTGCTGCCAGGTGCATCTGGATGCCACTCTCGCTACGCCATTATTTTGCAATAAATGTGGCAAACAAAATTCACTTCTATGAGTGGCTAAACATTTAGAAAATACGCGCCACACTAAAATTCCGCGTATGTGAATTATCACTCCGTCCACAAGGTGGCGCAACTGTGTTAATTTACGACTGATTCCAGCATTAAGTTTGTTCGCTTACTTATAACGCTTTGGGATGCCCCTTTCGCTACGCCATTATTTTGCAATAATTGTGGCAAACAAAATTCCTTTCCATGAGTGACTGAAGATTTAGAAAATACGCGCCACACTAAAAGTCCGCGTATGTGAATTATCACTCCGTCCACAAGGTGGCGCAACTGTGTTCATTTACGCCTGATTCCAACATTAAGTTTGTTCGCTTACTTATAAAGCTTTGGTACGCCACGTACCAGTGACTTTTTAAAAAATAGCCGACTTATTCAATCGCAGAAATTCGATGATTAGATAAGGCAAAGGTTACTAAAAAATGTTAGTGGTGTCCAGCGTGCTACAGTTGACCACACCTGGTCTAGAGTTACATCCATTAAAATCGCTATTTTGTTGATTTTCTATATATTTTTGTGTTTGTTAACCCACTGGTGGTGGCATATTTTTGTGAAATCTCAATTTTAAAACTGTAAATGGGCACCCCTCTTCTGGGAGTCTCTCAAATGTTAGTTTCCGAAAATGTTGTCTTAATTTTATGCATCAGTATATCATAGGTGCCAACCTCTCACTAATCTTCAGTAATATGTGGGTTAGTTTGACCCAGGTTTAATGCGTTTCGAACCACAAATTTTTTTAAGAAAGGAAATTAAATAAATTCCATGTAAAGCCGTGAAATTAAATAAGTAAAGGTTCATCAAATAAATTTCCTGGTTTGAAACGTAGTTAACCTTCACAAATTAATCCATATATTACGGAAGTTTAGTGGTAGGTTGGCATGGTTTATACCTTTGAATCTACGGATTTAATATAAAATATCATACGAAAAAATAATGCAATGTTTGATGCTTGCCAAAAATGTCCTCGCGACGAAAACAATGATAGCTTACTAATTTTTTCTACAAATATGAAATTTGAGATAAAATAAAAATGTCTTGAGCTATATCCATTAAAATTGGTATGTTGGTGTTTTTCCGTATAGTTTTCTGCATGTTAACACATTAGTGATGGTATATTTTTGTGAAATCTCGATTTTAAAACAGTAAATGCTCCTCTCTCTTCCGAAAGTCTCTCTAATGTTAGATCCTAAGAATGTTTCTGAAGACATTGCCGAACGGCAATGTTTCTCAAATTGAATTTTAAAACAGTAGAAGCTCCTCCCTGTTCTGAAAGTCTTCTGTAAGTTGGTGTTCTAGATAGGTTTCCCAAGTTTATGCATTGGTAGATATCTTTTAATGTACGGATTTAGTATAAAATGTCTTACAATCTAAAAAAATATGGACAACATGATATAAATGCAGAGCTGCCAAGTCTCCGGCTTTTTGGATACCAGTATTTTATTCAGAAAATGTTTTTTTTTTTTAATTAGAACAATTGGACGATTTAAAAGAACAACATTTTCTCTAAAATAACAGTGTTGTGCAAAAAGCCGGCGACTTGACAACTCTGTCAATGCATTTGATTTTCTGTAAGGTAGAAGCCACGCGTTAAGTCAATGATGTTTTTTTGAGTGAAAACGAGAATTCTCGTTTCCCGTCGTGAATGTGTTAATTTTATGCATAGGAATATACCTTTGAATCTACGGATTTAATATAAAATATCTTATTGAAAATAATGCAATGTTTGATGCTAGCCAAAAAGGTCCTCACGACAAAATAAAAATGACTAATTTGTGATACAAATATGAAATTTGACGTGAAATAAAAATATCCATTAAAATTGTTATGTTGGTGATTTTCCGTATATTTTTCTGTATGTTAACACATTAGTGACCGTATGTTTTTGTGAAATCTATATTTTAAAACAATAGAAGCTCATACCTCTTCTGAAAGACTTTCCTAAATTAGTTTCCTAAAAATGTTTCTTAACTCCTTAAGAACGAGCGACCAGTATACGTGCCTCGTAAGGTGCTCAGAATCCGTGATTATTCTCACCAGTAAATTTTTACTGTAAATTTTCGTATTTAATCGGAGAATTTTCCCGATTCAATTAGGCAAAATTTTCTGTTTTGAAAAATCGGTGATAAAAGATTAAAAATTCTGTAAAAGACGCTCGTCCCGAAGGGGTTAACCCCTGAAGGGCGGTGGTTCATTTTTAGACCACCTAATTTTAATTCCTAAATGCCACATTGGCAACAGAATTTTTGTATGAAAATTTTTCTTTTATCAAGTACGCGTGTGAACGCTTTTTCTTATTCCAAATAAATTTGTTTTTAAATTTCGGTGTCGATCAATGATTTTCACATTTTACGCATAGAAGTACTTTGCCCCTGACAGGGTTAAAACGTTCACCACCAAAACTATAAAGTAAGAATTAGCAAATTTCTTGTTGAAGGTCGTTTGCCCCCAGAAATTCAGAAAGGTAAATTTCGCTTTACTAATACAGAGAAATTTCTGCCAATAAATAAGACAATTTTTAAACTCTAAAATAGTGGTGACACAGTAATTAATAAATTTAAGCCACGAGTATACTCGGGGTTGGCAGCGAATGGATTAACAC
Organism: Maratus speciosus; assembly: GCA_963932465.1. Taxonomy (NCBI): domain Eukaryota; kingdom Metazoa; phylum Arthropoda; class Arachnida; order Araneae; family Salticidae; genus Maratus; species Maratus speciosus. The sequence goes on along the minus strand of OZ010794.1, from coordinate 173,322,979 downwards.
TAAAACGACCAGAAATTTTACTCAAGTGTTATAAAAATATTTTATACCAGAATTTTTATTTAAAACTATTTAACTTATTTATTTAACGTATTTCTATACGGAGCAGGTTTAACTTATTTTAGAAAGAAATTTCTGGGTCGAATCGAAATACTGTTATTTGTTAGCAGCCGAAATGACCGCTATGGTCGTTGTAGTCGTTTTTGCATCAGCAAATATCTTTCAATGTACGAATTTGATATAAAATGGATTACAATAAAAAAAAAAAATTAGGGGCGGAATTTTATAAATGCATAATCTGTCATACTCTTAACCCTTAAATGCGCGATTTTTTATTTCGTTTCGAAAAAATTATATATGATTCTCTGAAAGGTTTATTACACAGAAAAATAATGAAAAAAATCAGAGATACATTTTTCATATAATACGCCAATCTTTTCTTCCATTGCATATCTGCAATACCAGTAAAAACTACTGTCGTGCGGCTGTTTTATGCTAAAATATTGCAAATTAGTAAATATTTTAATAAGTATGTCTCCAAATACCTTAATTTATCTAATTATTATTTATTTTATAAAACTTAACCTTTAACCCTTTAATTACCATGCTACAATACGTTCTAGAAATTCGGTCTAGAAGTATGTTCTAGGCGAATATGCAGGGCCTGACTACCGCCAAAGTAAACTTCCACCAGTAAAAATGAATATCTGTTCCTGCCATTATTTATGACTGGAATTTTGCATTAAAAAGGCTTTTAAATAAGAAGAAAATTTCTATTTAAATTTACTGGAGGAATTTTCCTCTGGCGGTGATCATCCTCTGCGAAAGCGGTTACAGTTGAAGTTTCAGTATTCTAAGGACATGCCAGTTCTCTTTATTAATAGTTCCAACAGGTAGACACTACAATATCGGTGTTTTCCTATTTATTCTTAGCTCCATGGTTTTATCTCTGAAATAAAAAGTGTGAATTTAACTAACCGAAAATATGTATTTATGTAGCTTCAACATGGAAGAGTCTTCTACTATTGAAATTAAAGAAAATGTAACACAGAATTCTGGTGATTTTAAAGAATTTATGATGAATATTTCTAATGGATTTTCAGCTCTAAAAATTATAACCCTTCGGAGCACCGTGGTATATTGTTTATATTACTTAACCCTTTCGGGACGGGAGCCTTTTACGAAATTTTTAATCGTTTGTCACCGTTTTTTAAAAACAGAAATTTGTGTCTTCTTGAATCGAGAAAATGCGCTGATTAAATAAGGCAAATTTTACAGTAAAATTTTACTGGTGAGGAAGAACAAGGATTCTGAGCGCTTCATGCGGCACGTATACGTGCCGCTCGTCCCCAAGAGGTTAATATTTATGTCTTAATACCACAACTGCACCAGAATTTTGGAATAACATTTTGTTTTTATTAAGTTTATAAAGAAAACCCCCCCCCCCTTTTTTTTTTTCAAATGCATATGTTAGTAAATGTAGGTGTCATATAATTCTTTCAAAACTTTAGCAACAGAAGTATTTGTCCCTGAAATGGTTAAATGCGTTTTCTGAAACATAAACACTCAGTTAAGAAAAACGCCTTACATTAAAATTTACGGTTATGTTTATATAAGAGTAATCACTTGCAATTTTTTTTATGTTATAAGTGTAAAAAACAATCAATTTAAATATCTGACAATTGCATGGACTTTTATAGGTATGTTTTATTTCGACAATGAGAAATCTCGACCTTATTTAAAAAAAAATACGACTAAGGGCGTCGTTTCTACCTTACTGAAAATGCACTTATATATTACGTTGTCCAATTTTATTTTATTTTATTATTTTATTATTATTATTATTATTTTACATTTAAGACAATTTATATTTACCTTCTCGCTCCGCAACCCTAGATTTTCTCGGGGATTCATTTTTTCGTCTAATTAACCCTCCTTCATTATTCCCACCAGCTATTTTTTATTGTAAATTTTGTCTTATTTAATCGGAGCATTTTCCCAATTAAATTACACAATATTTTTGTTTTGAAAAACCGGTGACAAAAGACTAAAAATTCTTTAAAGACACTCGTCGCGAAGACATTTTGATAAGACAATTACGCAGCGAGAGGGTTAACCCTTTCGCTGCGCAACTCGAGATTTTCTCGGGGATGCATTATTTCTGTCTAATTAATCCTTTTGATTAATCCCACCAGTTATTATTTTTTTATTTTAAATTTTGCCTTATTTAATCGTAGCATTTTCTCGATTAAATTAGACAAAAATTTTTGTTTTGAAAAACCGATTACAAAGGTGTTAAATACGCAATTTTTGAAGCTATTTTGATTTTAAAAAATTACGCAGCGAGAGGGTTAAATCCCTGCAGTGAAAGATATTTACTAATGCTTAATCCGTTCAGGACAAATTACTTCTATGCGTAACATGCTGAAATCATTGAATGACTCCGGAATTTAAAGACAAATTTATTTTTGAAACGTACTTCGCGTACTTGATAAAAGGAAAGTTTTCATTCAAAAATTCCGGAGCCAATAAGACATTTTTGAATTAAAATTAAGTGTCCAAAAATGAACCTCCGCCCTTCAAGGCGTTAAACTTGTGAAACGTATCTAGGAAAACAAATTTAGTGAAGACTTTGGAAAGATGGAGGAGCTGCTACTATTTTAGAAGAAGATTTAATAAAACTTGCTTGTAACAATTCGTTATCATCCAACAACAGTAGTTTAGACTATTGTATCAACATTAGGAGAACTAGTCTGCATGTTCGTAACATTTATTTATGTCAGAGGAAAAATTTTTGACGAAATAACTGAATAAAATTGATGTAAATTATCTTTATCCACGCTTGAGATAAAAGCTATTTTTACAATTGTAAAAAAAAGTATCATTAAATATCCTTTAAAAATTTGCTACCAGTAAAATCATAGAAAAACATTACTTATAAAAATTAAACCAGAGCCTTGCAATGTTTAAAACTATTTCGTGTTAAAGTTTTCTCGAAACGGTGCAGCCTCTCGGATGTTGCATCGTAGGTTATGGTTATAAGAACCTTAGTAAAACGTACTTCTCTTCGTGATGCAATGCAGTTTTAATTATCAACCTTCCGAGAAATTCATAAAATTTTACAGCTGTTTTTACAAATTAAAACTTTTGCGAAAGCAAATTCACGTTTTTATAAAAACAAATATTAATGGTTAACCCTCTAGTGCGCAGCTTTGTATGTATGCCAACAACACTGTTTTGAATTTAATAGATTTTTTTATTCGTATATGCCTAGTTCACACTAGAAAATTAAAACAGCAATATTTGCTTTAATTAATAACAAACATTCCGTATTTAAATAAAGCGAAATTAACCACTGAAACTTTCTGGTGTAAAGTCAGACTATCGTCGATAGAATAAGCTCGAAATTCGTTGTTCCAAAAAGGAAGCAAAAAGGTGAAGGGTTGTATGGAAGTGTAGTAGTACGCGCAATATTGTGTACGCTATCTTGACTCTAATCAACAGATATTTGATACAGCCTCTCATCTTTTTGCTTCTTTTTGGGAACAACGGATTTCGAGCTTATTGTATCGACGGTAATTTTCAGAATTTTCATGGTATGATTTTGAGACTTTCACAGAAGTTGCTCTATATACTTATTCTTTATATATTATGTACATTATATTTTGATTGCATTCGCGCATGCGCAGTGAAATATTTTTTTAGTAAACCTGCTCATTTTTCATCCAATTTTTATTATTTTTTAATTCTGATTACAGCGTATTGTGTACAATGTTGTTTGTGATATTTTCTGAAAAGAACTTTTTGATATTAAGAACTCTGCCAATTATAAGAAAAGACTTGGCGGAATTTGGGACTGTTTTTATAAAAACCTTAATTGCTCTACGAGTATACATGCTATCCTCATAAAAATGAACACAGTGTATTACAATAAGCCCCTAATTAATAATCTTGAGGTTGAACTCTTTTGTTACATTAGATTTTACAGGGTTATCCAAAAGATATTGGTTCTTTTTCAATTTGCTGACGGTCCCCTATGGGGTTTCGTGAGTAAATCTTCGCGGAAATATATGACCTATACAATACTGTTTACACCCCTGCAGTTTTAGGTTAATACCTCATGTATTTTTCTCGATATTTAACAAAACGTCTACAATCGCAAGTGACTGGTCATCTTTTGCCATATAGTGTACGTGTACCAGTGACGTATCGTGCTACTCAGTGCCAGTGTTGCCTGTAGGCTACTTTTTTAAAATGTAGATTTCTTGAATGGCACCACTTTTTTGAAACGGTAAAATTCGCCTTACTTAATGACACATTAATTATGGTGAAAACAAGGGGAATTTTACCATTTCAAAAAAGCGGTGCGAGTCAAGAAATCCGGATTAAAAAAACTAGCCCACTGGCAATACTGTTCAATGCGGGCGTGCTCTTTCCTACCACTTTTTACTAAAAGCCCCATCACGTTAATTAATCGTATAAAATTCCGATAAACCATATAAGAAAAACTTATTTGAAATTACGGGTGGGAAAAGACATGTGGACTTTGAATAGTAAGTTTCGCTTCTGGTATGTACTCGTACCTTCTAAAACTTTGTAGAAATATGGCACCACCATTTCGTATTAGAAATTTTCTATTTAATATTTAAATCGCAGAAAATGTAATATTTTCTTGCGGTTAAATAAGTAGAAAGATTGCGTTAAAAAACTGTGGTATAACTACATGAATCCTGCTTATAGCAGTTAAAAGTTTTTATATACTAATTACATTTAATTGTAAACGTATCAGAAAACTTTAGCATATCCTAAATAAAATAGAGTATATAGAATTAAATGAAAAAAAAATGAATGTAAAACATAAAACTTTAATAAAAATTTAAAATTGTGTATCTTGTATTTGCAAAAATTTTACTTTGAAATTTTCGACTCATTAATTTTTACAAAGCTGGGCAGACAATGCACAATTTTTCTTCTAATGTATTAAAAATTATACAAAATTAAAGATTCTTATAATGCTAATCTGAACCAAAAATCTATATTTATTCGCCAAAAGGTATCGGAAAAAATTAATTGAATTAGATGGATAAGTTGAATAATTTCATACTGCACTAATACTCATATCATGGAATTTTCCTTTCTAGTTTTTATTTTTACCCTAAATCTGCCAGATAAAAAGAAAATTTTACTTCGTTTTATTAAAGTTTATAATTAAAAATTCCATATATAAAAAAATAAAATTATGGTGCTCTTAAAGAAGCAAGATCGTAGAGCCTATAACTAAAAGTGCATTCTGCATTTAAATATATATTTAGAATGACTTCATTTGTTATGTTTTCCTTACTTTAATACCACAATATTTCATCTTTTCTTTTCAGTTGAATTCTTTATTCTTAATAATTAAAAACCTTGCGTTGTAACAGCTAAAACTAAACAAAATAGATGTTGCTATCCGACGTAAACTTTATTCATGAATTAAACTATGACATAAAATAAAGAAATGAATAAAATAAATCTCAACATTTCGGTTTACTCTTTAAAACCATCATCAGGAGTAAAATTTTCTAAAATAAAAATCAGCACGAAACAATCAATACACTACATCTTTAAAAATTAAATTCAAACTGGAAAAAAAAAAAAAAAACTCAACGGAAAGACCAAAATCCTTTAAAAATAACTCAGTGGCACCATCTGTTATTCAAAAGAATAATAAAAGAAATAAAATAAAAGAATGGAAGGTTGGAAAAACATGGAAGGTTCATAGTTTACCGGGACCATAGGTCTGGAAAGTTTTCAGCCTTGTGATTGGTTGGTTTCTTCTATGTGATTTCTCTCGACTCGATTAGATCAATGTCAGACGGACGTCTTTTTTTGAGGCATTTTTTGCTTAGGTGTTATCCATTCACAATGCTTTAGCATTGGAAACAGACGTTTTGAAGCAACTGCCCAGTAACAGTTTTCTCTCTTTCTCTCTCTCTCTCTTTTTTCTTGATATGCTTCTTTTTGAAGAAGCTAAAATGACGACTTAATTTTTCAATGAAGCTGAGCCAATTTTCTCAAACTTAATTCTGGTACCGCAATTTTCGGCGTATAATCCGCGGGTATAGTCATATTTCGAACCAGAATTTTTTTAAAATATAATGTAACTTTTTAAATCGCTGTAAATATTTGACTTCAATAACGAAAAAACATTTCTGTGTCCAAACATAATTATTTGATACGCGGATTATACGCCAGAAATTACGGTATTTAGCAATGCTAAAAATTTAGAAGACTACAAGTGGATGAAAGAATTTGAAAAAAAAATGACTTATAGAAATTAGAATTTAACAAACATTCAAACTTTGTGTAATGAGGAAAAAGGTTTGCTCGCGAGTAAATATAAAATTATTTAAAGATCATTTAAAGCAAAATCTGTAATTCAATTTTTATTGTAAATGATTCTTATAATAGTAATTCTTTAAATTTAAATGATTGTTTCATTAAATTGCGGCACCAGCCATTAATGGAGAAATAAACGTGATTATATCTTTACAGGGTTCGCACGGGTCCAGGAATTTCTAGATCAGGGAATACTTCGATACCAGTATTTTCTTTTAGAAAATCTCACTTTAAATAAGGCGAAATTTCCTGCTTTTTATCTAGGTTTATTATTTTTTTTAAATACTGTTATTTTACATGGAAAATAACGATACCGTACGAACATTGCTTTATGTATTTTTATTTTATTTTTAAATAGTTCATTTGAAAGTCTTTGATAGTTTCTCCATAGTTTTACCCAGAAAACATTCACAAAATTCCATTTTCAAAAATTGTATTATTTGTAAAATCTTTAACAAATCATTTTCAGGTGCGTTCGTAATTATATAAATACGTAGCACCTATAGACTTCGTCTGGTCCGTTCGTCTGTCCGCATATAACATCGCAAAACATAACCAAGCTAATTGTTTGAAATTTAATATACATAATTTTTTCTGAGTTATGTGGAGATATTTCAAATTTTATGAAAATCGAATCAAAACTTAAAAAGATTTAAATAAAAGTTTTCTTTCATTCTATTGAACCCTGTCATATGTAATTAATTCAATGATATCCCATAATAAGTAATGATTATAGGTTGCCATGGTGATTGCGTACTATTTAAGATGGAGTCATATTATTTCGTGTTAATGAATTTAACACGTTCACGCTGTCGTGCATCATCGGTGGGTCACGCTTGACTGTCCCATCGGGCGGCGTGCATCACCGGTGGGTCACGCTTGACGGTCGCATCAGGCGGCGTGCATCACCGGTGGGTCACACTCCACTGTTAAATAGAAGGCGTGCACTACAGTTGGGTCACACTCGACAATGCCATAGACGGCGTGCACTACAGGCGGGTCACACTTGAATATTCGAAAATTAAATAATAAAAACTTTTCAATGTTATAAACTTAATATATTCACGACGGGAAACGCGAATTCTCGTTTTCATAAAAAAAATATCATTCACTAAGGGCGTGGCTTCTACCTTACAAAAAATGCATTTATATCATGTTGTCCACATTTCTGTAGATTGTACGATATTTTATATTAAATTCGTACATGTGTAGTCAATAAAATAATGTCTAAGTAATTTGCTTACTCCTTACGAACTTTCAGACATTCACAATCAACTGTGCTTGTTATATTCGAGTTCAATTCGATAAATATGAGAGGGGCGTGTCATTACATACAGCGTCAGAATAAGGGAACGTACTGCGCTGCCAGATGAAGCAAAACATGCATTCGAGAGCCGCCTCACAGCGAAAAACATGAATATCGGCGCCGGCGTGAACGTGCTAATATATGAGTGGTTCATAACCATAGTAGACAAAGTCCATTTTAAAAAAAATGAGACAGTCCATTTAGAAGGTGTATAAAATCTGTTTTATCTACATCCGCAGTGAACCTCACATACTTTATCATATATGTCATCTATATACAGACTTGGTTTACTGTACTAGTGGATGAAGCAGATTTTATGCGCCTTCTAAATGGACTATATCATTTTTTTTTTCAAAATGGACTTGGCCTACTATGGTTCTCATATATAATAGTGATAAACTTTGTATTCATTTTTGCATAAAATTGCAACAGCTATTGCACCAAGACACTAATAATTTAAAAACTAGTTATAGTACGAACGCACCTAGTTTGCCATGTTTCACGAACAATTTCCGACTTTAGTCCAAGAGCTGTTAAACATTTTAGGGAAGGTATTTGAGGCACCCTGAAAATTTGTGCAACACTTCTTTTGTAATGGCTGAATACAAAATCGAATGTCTGGCTGTAGGATCGTGGCCCAAAAACTGTTCCAGAGACGTGTCAAGTGCCATTTTTTTTGACTACCCAAAAAAGGTATTTGAGGCATGCTGAGATTGAGACAGAATAATATTTATCCTTAGAAAAAAATATTTTGAAAACAACAGACACTTTAGTCGGCCCAAAAACTGTGCCAGACACGTGTCAAGTGCCATTTTTTGACTACTCAAAAAAGGTATTTAAGGCACGCTGAGATCGAGACATAATAATATTTATGCAGGGCTCCCAAATGGTCCGCCAACTGAATACCAATAAATTTTAACAGAAAATTTTATGGTAGGTTTGCGCTAGAATTAACTTTCAAAGGTGATTCCAAGGCGGTTTCTAAGAAAAATCTAAAAAGAATTTTTTTCTAAAATAATATTGGTATTCAGTTGGCGGACCATTTGGGAGCCCTGTTTATGCTTAGAAAAAAATATTTTGAAAATGACAGACACTTTAGTCGGCACAAAAACTGTGCCAGGCACGTGTCAAGTGCCATTTTTTGTCTGGCACAGTTTTTGGGCCACGATCCTTCAGCCAGTCATTCAATTTTGTATTCAGGCATTACAAAAGAAGTGTTGCACAAATTTTCAGGGTGCCTCAAATACCTACTCAAAAATGTTCAACAGCTCTCCTACTACTTGTTTAACCCTTCCATGGGTAAATACTTCAGTTTCTAAAATGTTAAAATGATTGAATGACACCAGGTTTTAAAACAAATTTGTTTCATAATAAGTAAAATCTTTTTCTTCAAATACGTTATAAATGTAAAATTCTATTTAAAATTTCTGGTGCCATTGTTGCATTTGGTAATTTAAATTAAGTGGGACATACATATCCCACCGTCCACGAAAGGGTTAACACTAGAACGCCCGGAAGGAGTCCATCCGACTCCGACCATATGATTAAACGTCAACTGGAACCAGAAATTCTTTCATAAATTAAGTTAAATTTAAACTACGCAAATTTACGTTAAATAAATCAGCCAAATAATTTTAAATAAAAATTCTGGTGTCGAATATTTTTATTAAACTTGAATAAAATTTCCGGGCGTTCTAGTGTTAAGCAGTGAGAGAACAGTGTAGTAGCAGAGAATCAATTGATACCGCAAAATTTTATTAGCATTCTTCCTTTAACTTCAAGACAGAATTTCTGAGATTTTTGAAGGCGAAGAATACTATAAAAATTTCGTGGTGACAATCGCTCAGTTGCTGCGTAACTGTTCCATCACAGCTTATCTTTGAATCCAAAATTTCTATATGCATAATTTTGTGAGTGTGCGTTTGTTTCCAAATTTTCATTTTCATATAATGTTTTATAATGTGACTTTAATAATCAAAATTTTAATTTGATTTTTGCGTTAATTTAATAATGAACAATAAAAAAAATATTATGTAAAATAATTAAAAAATATTAATTCATTATTAAATAAATTTAATAAAGATGATCATTTTACTATCTTAGCAACACTATATTATAATTTTAAAAAAGTATTTTCTTCATATTATATACGTTATTTTTTTTAGCATAATTAGTAATTTTTAATGTATTTTCGACTTTGCGTATTAACCATTTTATTATCAGAAAAAAATATTGTCACCACAATGCTTTCATGAAAATGCTATCTGTGTCAAATAAAAGACGTGTTTTCGAAAAATAGATGCTGTTTAGCAGCTTTACATATATAAATGTAAGAGTGGATATTCTTTTTTAGAAATCAATAAAATTTTAATTATTTGTGTTTAGCATTAATTCGTGATAAAAAAAAAATACTAAACACATATTTACACATCAACCTTGCCCTAACCATTTTCTTACACATCAAGTTATTTATATAAGCAAAGATTTTAAAGTAAAACGGTATCGAGGAAAGAATTTAATTCCTATGATTCGGTAATTTGTAATATATATTTTTAAATCTGAAAGTAACATAAAATATAGTAAATTAATTTATATTTTACACATTCAACAAAATATGTTTTTTTTTCTTTCGTAGTTGCTGCAGTGTCCCATTTCACTATTATATTTATCGCAGCTAAACAGCATGAGCTTTTTAAATGACTTATTTTATTTGTCACTTTCACAAAAGTACTGTGGTTATAAACAATATTTTGCTGTAAACGAAATGGTAAACACGCAATATTGAATATGCAATACAAATCACTAAATAGGTTGAAAAAGAAACAAATAATACAAACTGAAAAGATATAAAAAAAGAGAAAAGGAAAAACTTTTTTATCGGTATTTATTGAGTTGCTTAAGAATCAAAGAGATCAATCGCTACTGAATTTATATAAAATAAACAGTTTTTGAATTACATATTTTTAATGCATTATATAATAAATTAAACTAAAAAATACAATTTTGATCTAAACACATTAAAAAAATATCGAAAAAGGCGTATTCATATTTCAGATTCAAAGAGAGCAACTTGAAAAGTGTTTTGTTATTTGACAGAGAAAAACATTTCGAAAATGAAACTTTATCAGTTTTCTTTGCCGAAAACTTTGAAGTAATTTGAAAATTAACATTGCTTAGTTAAAAAAATATGTTCAGCTTTTACTCATCGAGGACATCACTATTAAATGTACAACAGTGGTGCCAAACCATTTACGGGCCTCTCTGTAAAACCACTATGTTCCCCCCTCACTCTGTAATATACAGGGTGATTAAAAAAATGTTTATAAAATGACATGGCAAATCAGGCATACAACAAGGATAAAAATCACACAGGAACATAGGATCGCAAATCACTTATTTAGTCACAACTACAGGATATTTCATTCAATCTGACCCGGGTTGACGGTAATAATTTCGACAAAAATAAAAGCATTGTAATGAAAATGCAACGATATGTACAGTCGTGGAAATAGTCCTGTGACAGTCCCCTACTAACTCCTCAACAAATTATCGTAGACAAAAATTACTGGTACCGAACGATTGGAAATAAAGTCTACTTTTAAATGACGTATATAAAATTTGCTTAGGGGGCCATCTACATATTAAACGAATCCAAAATTCATTTTTTTCAACAGCAATAGCCAATTTTAACGCGATCTTTCAAATCTTTGGTTCAAACTATGCCTAGACACCAAATTTCAAGTCATTTAAATGATAAGTTTTTGAATTATAAACATTCAAAATTTAGTGCTTCTAATGTTAAATTACATTTTCATATTTTTATTTATAACTTCCGAAATTATGATCGTAATGTTCTAATTTTGTGTGTCGCAATAATACTAATATATCCAAACATAAATAAGTTGAATTTGCAATTTTTATAATTTTCTGATATGAATTATGAATTATGAAATTAATATTTAAAAAAATTATGAATTGCAACATGCAATTTTTTTGATGGATTCAGATTTATTAAGTCCTGCTTTATGGAAATCCAAAATTTCACATTTTTCTTCCAAGTAGTTTTCAAATTATGCTTAAAAACGGCAAAATGATGGTTTAACCACTTGGGGACGAGCGACACGTATACGTGCCGGAAATAGGCCTAAGGATCCTCGTTTATCCTCACCAGTAAAATTTTACTGTAAATTTTGCCTTATTTAATCCGAGCATTTTTCCGATTTGAATACGCACAAACTTCTGTTTTTTAAAACCGGTAGCAAAGTAATAAACATTTCGTAAAAGGCTCCCGTCGCGAAGGGGTTAAGGGACCGTCTATGATAGAAGTGACTAAATATTTTGAAATTTCTTATGCTATCCTGTAATCTAACAGGCTTAATTGACTGCTTAAGGTGCCTTGATCAAGAAGGGGGCTCTCTCGGTTAACAAGCGAGTACCGAACTTCAATTTGGATATAGCCCTTAATATACGCTCGTTTTAAAATAATTAATTTCTCGGAAACTTATAGCACGAATTGCATAAAAATTTGCTTTTAGACTAATTGAAGGGTGTAGAGTTTATTTATGCTGTCAGAATTGTGTACTGCTATTTGAAAAAAACAAAGTTATGGTTTGTTTTAATATGTAGATGCCCTCCTAAGCAAATTTTATATACATCATTTAAAAGTAGACTTTATTTCCAATCGTTCGATACCAGTAACTTCCTTCTACGATAATTTATTGAGGAGTTAGTAGGGGGTGTTTACTTTTTATTCCAAGACTGTACCTTGTTTTGCGTGAAATGGGATAACATTACGAAAAGATCTGGAAAACATGTTGCTCAAGCAATTGATTACACCGTATGAATTGACAGGGCTCCCGAATTGTCCGCCAACTGAATACCAATAAATTTTAACAGAAAATTTTATGGTAGATTTGCGCTAGAATTAACTTTCAAAGGTGTTTCCGAGGCGGTTTGTAAAACAAATCTAAAAAGAAAATTTTTCTAAAATAATATTGGTATTCAGTTGACCTACCATTTGGGAGCCCTGAATTGATAATCACAGACCAAAATGTGGGACGTCAAATGCATACTGCTGGAACGTATGATGAAAACTTCTACCACTTTTGTTTGGTGTTATCACATTTACAACAACGGTTAGAATGTCTGTTAAATGCTTTATTATAATATACTTCAGTTTTCTGAAAGTTATGACCCTCAAACCAATTTGAGTTAGGATGAAACACACTGTATTTGTGACTAAATAACTGGTTTTCGAACCTATGTTCCTGCGTGATTTCTTATACTTGTTTAACTGTTATAATTTTTTAACTGTTCACACGGTAAACGTAATAGAACTTATTGTTAAAGTTCTATTCACATCAGATTTTTTTAACCCCTTAACCTACAATGACGGGCATAGCCCGCGTAAGATGATCGAGCCAAATGTAAATTCTTCTTACCACTAATATATCACAATAAATATAGTTTAATTTAATGGTCAAAATTCCATGATTAAACAAGGCGAAAATCTCTATTTAATTTTAGTGGTAGCTATGTATTTGCCAAACCGTGGAGCTGTTAAAAGTAAATCGTAGGTTAAGGGGTTAACCCCTTAATTCTCGTTCCCGTGATAGTCACGGGCTGTGTTTTTTATTCAGATTATTTGATTCCCACCAGTTTTATTAAATAGTGTCATTGTCTTTATTCTGGTATCATTTTACTTGTTATTAAATAGGGTGAATATTTCATTTTTCAAAAAAGTGGTGGCAATAAGCAATTTGAATTTTTAAACTGTAATTTAATGCGACCGTTAACCCTTTGAAGGGCGGTGATGTCGTCACGGCATCACATGATTTTAATCCCTAATTGCCACATTGGCATCGGAATTTTATAATGAAAATTTCAGCTTCATGAAATACACTTTTACTTGTTTACAAATAAATTCTCTTGTAAATACTGGTATTATTAAATTACTTCAACATTTTACGAATAAAAGTACATTGCCCCTGAAAGGATTAAGGGGTTAAACTTGTCAAAGAGGAAAATCTTCCATCACAAATGTGTTTTAACATAATTCTATAAATGCTGAGGCTATACATCTTCGCCTTTGTGCCAAAAAGATTTTTGTTGTATGTTTGAATATGGACAATATGAGAGGTTCACAACCATAGTAGACCGAGTACATTTTGAAAAAATATGAGATAGGTCATTTAGAAAGTGTATGAAATCTGTTTTATCCACTCCCATAGTGAACCAAGTCTGTCTTCACATACTTTCTCATGTATGCCATCTGTTTACAGTCTTGGTTTACTGTGGGAGTGGATAAAACAGATTTTATGCGCCTTCTAAATGGACTATCTCATTTTCTTTTTCAAAATGAACTTGGTCTACTGTGGTTGTGTACCTGTCATATGATATAAATGGCTATTTCTATGGGCTTTTGTACTGTAAGTCTCATGTCAGAGATGCAAGCGCTGCGCCACAGATGTCTGACTCCTACCGGTAAATTTTTATAGTATTCCTCACCTTATTTAATGACAGAATTTCTGAAATTTAATACGGCAAAGAATGCTATTAAGATTTATTGGTGAAAATCAGCCATTTGTGGTGCAGCGCACGGTGTGTGATTTACTGATTCTGGCTGGGCAAAATTATTTTTGGCGTCAATATAGTCACATCTCCATGAAATTAAAAAATGTTGTTGATATTCACTATTGAATGTTATGTATTGCAAAATGTAGCATGTAGCAGTCATAATTTCGTTACAGGGACATTTAAAAGTATTTCATTACATTACGGCCTATGGGGAAAAATCGTTTGCGGTGGTGTTTAATGATGTTTCATAATTTCAAATACTTTGAAATTTATATGCATATCTACAAGATGAGTGCTATAGAATATGGTATGGATAGCATTTATCGATCATTTACAGGGACACTAAAAAGGATTATGCTACATTACGGTCTATGGAGAAAAATAGTTTGTGGTGGATTTTGATCATGGTACACTATTTCAAAAGTATTTAAATTGATATATATCTCCGAGGTGCTGTATAAGATGCTTAATATTGAGCATGATGTGCCATTTACCTTTCATATACAGGGGTAGACAAAATAAATCAGTTATATTTTTCTCTGTATGAACAATAATTGATGGAATTGCGTTGTCAGTTGTGGAACACTTTTTTTAATTATAAAAATTGCATACTATTTAGTGTGTATAAATTCCATAAATCATATACAATGCTGCACAAAACATCGGAAGTACATTTCCGTTTATTGACGGAAATTGCTGACGAGGAATTTTCAGTTGTGCTATGCTTTCACTAACTGTTCTAAATTTTAGCATATTGTAAATTATATGATAAATCTATATACAATACAGGGATGTACACAATTTTCAGCTATTTTTTAGACTTTGGTTGAAATTGTGTTTTCAGACGTGGTATGATTTACAAATTATTACTTAAATATCGTTTTTCTATTGAGCTATGAAGTTTTATTATAGTAGTCCGAATGCGTTGAAAAATGTTTAATAATCTGATTAACGCATGATTTTACGTTCCTCATGATAATTTTAATGATACTTTCTTTACGGTATGGAAGCTAAAGTGATAAAACTATTTTTGTATTATTATAACAAATCCTAAAATTTCTTTTTCTAAAATTTAAGATACGGGCAAACATCCGACAGCTTTAATAAAAATTGCTGTTTTGTATATTCTGTTGTATATTTATATTTATCTCTGCACAGAGGAGACTTATGTAACAAATGGGAATCATAAGATATCATGAGAAAATACCTGCTTTATGCTTTGCATTGTATCAAATCTGAATTTGGAGAATTTGTCTGGATAAATTTTGTAACCACTCGAAATTTTCAGTCAAGTAATATATTTTAAATCATTCTTTTCTGGGATATCTACATGACACAACTGGCAATTTTTGTCCAATTTTGGTGCTAAATTTAAACATTTCGCTCTTGTTCATGTGCTCTTCATTGTAATTTCCCCCTATAAACAAAATATTTTCAACCAAATTCACATTTCCGTTAAATTTTAAATCTTCTTGCAGTTGTATAATGGTGCAAAAGTTTATTTATGTGACTAACTTAATTTTTGCTGTCTGATTAAAAAAAAAAAATGGTACTTGAACTAAAATTTAAAATTTTTTTATTTGGACTTAATAAACTAAAAACAATTCTAAAAACTGGGAGGGCACCTAAGGGCAGACAAATTAAATTGAAACGAAAAAGTAATAATCTAACCTATTTAATCATATCAAAAATTGAGCTTAATCGTTCTTTATCTTATAACTTTTTCTATATTAAAACTGAAAAATTGTAAAAAAATACAAAGTTTTTTGCGACATTAAATATGAAATAACCACTGATATATGCAAACTTTATGCACAGCAGTCCGATAAAATAAAGTCCATATTTTGTTTGGAAGCGTCCATAATCGAGCAGTATATTTTATTCCGCTTCAAGTAACAGACTAAAGAACTATACTCAAATTGATTGATTCCTTCCCAACTAAGAAGCACAAAATTTGCGCTAGTCTGTGGACCATACAATTAAATTTATATCAAAACAAATAGCAGGGTACAACGCCTTAACTATTGAGATATAACAGGCAAAAAATACCTTACGCTAGGATAAACATTTAAATATCGACTTTTGGCGAGCTAGAATCAGTAAATAGTCCACCGTGCAGCGCTTGCATCCCTGCACATATCTAATAATGGCTATGCTGGTCGGCCACCGTTATTTCCAAAAAGTTTGCTTCATCTTATTCAATTAATGAGATATCTCTGATAAAATATTTCTGTCAAATTTTTCTGTTCTAAAATACTGGTAGCCAAAAATTGTAGCCTGTGACGTACATTACAAGTACTTAGGGAACTAGACTAATACATTTTTTCTAAGGTAGAAGCCCCGACCTTAGTTGATGATGTCTTTAATCCTTTGAGGGGCAAGTAACTGCGTTACTGTAATGTCGAATTCGCACCGGAATCTTTCGAAAATTTTATTGCAAAATAAGGAAAAGCAATTTACAAATTTTTTCCACCAAAGTTAGAAAAATAAAATTTAAAAATTTTTTCTGATGCAAATCTTCATTAATCGTAAGTGGGATATAATATATACTACCGCCCCTCAAGGGGTTAACACTAGAAAGACGGGAATTTTTACTCAAGTTTTATAAAAATATTTACTACCGCAATTTTTATTTAAAACTGTTTAACTTATTTAATTAGCCCTTTTTTTTCTTTTGCATCTTTTAAACTTATTTTATAAAGACTTTCGGGTTTGAGCCGAAATATATCCATATGTTTGGGGCAAAAATGGCCCCTCACGGTCATTCTAGTGTTAATTAAAAACAAGTAAGAAAACATCATGCATCAAGCATAGATTATGAAACACTTTGCAATACATTCAGAATAATGTAATAAAACTGAACCGTTTAAAATATTAAAATATTACGTCTAATTCAACCATATGGGAACGCATAATACATTTCAAAACAAAATTTCAGCAGTTCATCCACAATCGGAAAATTATGCGAATTTTTTCAGCAGCTCTGTATATGATGTATAGATTTGAATCTATTAACTACATGCATGCCAAAATTTAGTTCGCTTAAGATATACATATACTTCAGTTGAAAATTTACCTTCAGCAATTTCCTCTAATAAGGAGAACGGTACGTGAATACTTTTGTGCAGCCCTGTATTTGAGGTATAGAATTTATATGTAACGAGTAAGATACAAAAAATTAATTAAATTTAAAAGCGTATACCAAATTTTAAACCGTACGTTCCAGCAATTATTACTCAAAGACAGTACTGTACCGTAACCGATTGTGTGTCCCTGTAAATGAATAAAAAATGCTATGAATGTTCTGTTCTAACGTGATCGTAGTGAAATTCAGTGATTTATATCAGTTTGAATATATTTGAAATTGCGTAATGTCATTAAAATACTCTGCAAACGATTTTTCCCCATATACCATAATGTAATGATATACTTTTGAGTGCCCCTGTAAATGAACGATTAATCCTACATACTTCATATACAATACCAAACATGCTTTGGTGACCCTAAATAACGTTTATCAATTTCATGAAAATCCGAGTATAATTACCGGAAATAGAGCGTGGACAGGCGGACAGACAAACCGAATGCATAAACAATTTTCAATTTTGTTGGAAAGTGTTAATGAGATATCTCGTTCTCCGTCCGCAATGTGTTACCCATTGCCAAAACTAATCGAACCTTAAAAGTATGAAATTAGTAGTTCCAGCTTATATCAAGATGTAAAAACAGAGTTTGGTTTTGTTTGTTTCTAGAAATTTTATTTGCTTAAGGGGCTGGGACACCTTTAAACCATCAAAATTTTCGATTTTTTTAATACATATTTTGATTTTGTAATCATTTCTGAACATTATGCAGAAAACTGCATTAAAAAATTCCCATTAGCGTACCAATTATGGCAGTTTTATTATGACTACATATTAAACCCTTAATCGTCGCGCTCGAGACATTCACGGGCAAGCCCGTATGAACAAATTTCGTCGCACCCGTGACACTCACAGAATGAACGTCAAATGACTTTATCTAACTTTTTCTGGTATCAACTTTGCATTTTTTTTCCCGAAAATATTTTTAAGTCTTAAATACGTGATTCTATTTTTATATTTTGTTTGAACCACTATATTTTTAAAGTATAATTTTTAGTAAATTTATCTTGTACTTATTGTCGGAAACCAGGTACAATTGTTCCTTAAACAAATAGTGGTGCCCAGGAAATAAATTGTCTTATTCCGATATTGCAGCATCGGTCCGTTAAGGAAATCATAAACGCTTAAAAGATGGGAAACTCTGAAATGACAAGTTTGTATTTAAGATTGTAATGCTTAATTTAAGGAATTGTACGAGTTGAAACATATGTTTTACTTGTTTCAAATCTAAATACATGTGGGTTACTGTTTTATAAATTTCTATGTGGAGTATCTCAAGTGAAGAGAAAGATTTTAGTGTTGAGATATCTGGAAACGAATCAAAAGATTCCATTTTTTCAGATGCTTTTGATTCTGAAAAATCGGAAACTGAATATAGTGATGATAACCCAATATTACGCAAATCTATGCTTGCAATTCAAATCGGAGCCTAAGATTAACGTTTCGTTTGAAGCTATTTCGAGTATTCTGCAGTTCTATGAACATTTTATAAATGATGAATTGGCGGATAATATTGTAATCGAAACTAATCGCTATGATGAGAAATGGGGAAATGTTTTGGGGAGAAAGGCAGATTGGAATGGCAACGTATTTCTTAAAATAAAATTCTGTTGTTTTTTGCTCTTACTAATGTCGAAAAAACTGCAAAAAAATAGTTAAAAGTAAAAGTTAAAGAAAATATATTTTGGACTACACTTTATTTGGTAAAACCCCATTTTTTCGCGATAATATAACGTACAATAGGTACAGCGAATTAAAAAAAAAATTACATTTTTGAAAGAATGAAGCTCACGATCCTCAAAATCCACCTAATCCAAAACTGTACAAAACTTCGACTGTTTGTGCGCATCTCAGTGATTTGTAAAGAACAATTATCAACATAAAGTCATTAATGTGAACAGCATTTTCTGGATGCTATGACCCCTAGGACAAAATCTCACACACAATGAAAAATTTGTTCTTCCTATGAGAATAAATATGGAAACAAAATTATAAAATAAACCAAATATGAATGCAAAGACTGTAATTTAGGACTATGCATGTCATGTTTCAAAGTTTTCCTTACATTGAAAATTTACTAAATTTTGAAAAATATATTGAATGCCAATTTTCAAATTAAATTTGAATGAAATTATCGTCCTTGTAGTAATATAAAATATTATTTGATTTATATATGTCTTTACTTTTACATAAAATGAAACCACAGGTTGCCGAATTGCATCGAAGCTTCTCTGCACGTCATGTGTGTACAATACAATCAAATAAAAGATAAATAAAATTGTAAATTTTAAAAAATTTATCCATCCTGAACACTTTCAGGAACAAAGCCTCTTCTTTGCTTAAATGTCGAAATAAAGGATTGACATCGGGATTTATGAACAGATTTATTTGGAAATCAAAAAGACACAAATTTCACAAATTTACTGAAGAAAAATTTTTGTATAAAATTTCTGGGATTATTGGACTTTTGGGTATTCAAATTAAGGGATTTCATACACTTCAAACCACCCTTAAAAGGTTAAATATTAAGAAAATACCCCGTTTCTTTTACTAATGAACTCAGAATTTTATGAATAATAAAATCGGGCAATAAAAAAAAAATCGACGATTAAGGGGTTAAGACTACATAGGAGAATTAAACTTTGCTTTGCGTTTATTCAAAACGATTAATTTTGATACTGCGTGCAGTGTTACTAAAAAACTATGCATGGCAACAAAAGAAATTTTTACCACATATTCATTTCTGTATTATCTACAACTTAAAACCAGAAAAATGTAAAATTTTATTTTTTTCCTGTTTTTATACTTTGAAAATATTTTTCAAAAAGTTAAATTTTTAATTTTTTGTTAATATTTTAATTTAGTCAATATTTTTTACAAATATTCTGGTTTTAGTATAAAGGCAACTCTATTATGTATTTATTTTCACCAAAATTTTCTCTTTATATGCATATTTTCATATTTTATCATGCGCGCAAGATTTTTTCTCTTATTATCGTATATTTTTAAATTTATCATTTTAATATTTATTTATGAATTTACGAGTATATATATATCTTTAAATATAAATGAAAATATGAGCTTTATATTTAAATGAAGTATGATTTTTATTTTTGACTTATTACACAAGTTTTGAAGCTTGGAACATAGCAATATTTTTTACTTTTTCGACGTGTTCCAAAGTAACTTACCCTCTTAAAATAACCGAATCTCCTTCAGGAAAATCACACTTTTATTCTTCCGGTCGAACATACATAGCAGTGACATGAAAGGATAACAGTTTATTTTTCGAATTTTTTAAAAAATGTTTTCCTAATAGACAGCTGCAACTTTTACGCTTTTTCCCTTCATCAACATTTGACAAGAACAACAACAAAAACTTTATATAATTCTACGTTTTCGGTGATTAAGTAAGGCAAATTTTTATCTAAAAAAATAGTGGTAGGAAAAAACGTGAACGATGACAGCTATCATAATCTCTGCTTTTCAGTGGTGCAAAATCTGACAGATTTTTTATTCAGAAATTCCGAATTTTCACCAGAAAGTTTGAATGGTTATCTTTTCTTTATATAACAGTAGTAGCTAATTATTGAATCGAAATCAAATTAATAATCAAATTTTTCTGGTACGAATTTGGTATTTTTGATCATAGTATCTAATTAGGTAGATTTCGTAAGAAATACTACCTATAGCAGTCGTTACCATGGTGCGACTTTTGAAAAATTCCTTCATAACTTTTCATTTTAGGACCCCAGGAACCCAAAACCACCCCCACCTAAAAAGTTTATATATATATATATATATGTATGTATGTATGTACTAAATTTTGTCCACACGATAAAAGTCGCAATTATGCACGGATCGTCTTCAAACTCGCCAACAACTTTGAGAAGGCTAATATCTCGCGGGGATTGAAATTGGGCAAAATCGGCCCAAAAGAATGAAAATGGGAACGGTTCAAAATTTTGAATACCGTCTTAGCATGATTCTGATAAAAACAGCTCTTACACAACAATGACAGGAAAAAAAAAATATTTTTCGTTATAGCAGTTGCCAACAATTAAAAAAAGCAATAAAATTCTCACCACAACAATTGCTTTTCTATTGCAAGATTTTCACGTGACACATTAAATTAAATAAATAGTTTGACGAATTGAAAACAAATTGAATATTACTTCATAAGTTTTCTAGAGCAAGATTTCCGCATGAAAACTCAAAATGGAATAATTAGTTTGACGAATTAAAAAAAAAAAAATTATTGCGTCATATTAGAAATAAAATGGACCACAAGAGGTGAATATGTGACGTCATGTGAGTTTGAAGAAATGTATTAAAACATGGTAAAAACCCGACTATGGAAATATTAACTTATTTTAACACTTTGAGGTTCTCTGAATTTGCTTTAGCTAATTCTCAAACCTATTCCATATACATGCGTGTGTGTATCCGTGTATATTAGAATTTTTTACAAAATATTTAGCTCCCTAAAGCTCATTCTTAGTGAAGGAACTGGGCTTATCTCTAATCTTGATTTAAGTTTTGTTGGTGAATTTAGTACTTAACTTCGAAATCTACCTCCGCCTGAAGGCCCGATCCGGCAGGGATTTTTTAAATTTAGCCTTTATCCATGAAAAAAAAAATTAATGACTTAAAATTTTTTTTTAACCCTTTAATGCCTATGGTGGCATATATGCTACCACCAGTGTTTCCAATTTAGTGGATATTTTAATTCAGATATTGCAAAATGAAACTAAAAATTTAAAATTTAAAATAGCAATATTTGCTTTATTTAATAACTAGCTAAAGTATCCGGCGTTGCCCGGAATTTTAAGAATGTTCGTTTTGAAAAATAAATTTTAATATTAAACATATACAGTATAAAACAAACAATAACGTAAACCTTTGTGAAAATTCTAATATACATCAACCATTGAAACTTTCTGGTGTAAAGTCAGATTCGCTGAACTACGTAATTTCTAGAACGTATTCTATCATGGGAATTAAAGGGTAAGTTTTATAAAATAAATAATTATATAAAATAAGATATTTGGAGACATACTTATTAAAATATTTACTAATTTGCAATATTTTAGCGTAAAACAACCACACGACAATAGTTTTTTCTTGTATTGCAGATGTGCAACAGAAGATTCACGTATTATATGAAAAATGTATCTCTGAATTTTTTCATTATTTTTCCTGTGTAATACACCTTTCAGAGATTCATATATAATGTTTTCGACACAAAATAAAAAGTCGCGCATTTAAGGGTTAAAACCTGATGTATTTTGTATCCCTATAGGCCAAAGTCCGACAAATTTGAACACACACGTATATAAGTGGAATAGATTTAAAAATGGCGAAAACAAATTCAGAGAACCTCAATATGTTAAAATATGCCACTACATCCATAATATGGTTTTTATCATGTTTCAATACGTTTTTTCAAACTTATATGACGTTATATATTCACCTGCTGACGTCCATTATATTTCCAATATAACATATTATTCTTTTTTTTTTCTTTACCTCTTCAAACTATTTATTTCATTTTCATTTTTCACGTGGAAATCTTGCAATATGACGTAATATTAACTTAAAATAATCGTCAAACTATTTATTTCATTTTCATTTTTCACGAGGAAATCTTGCAATAGAAAAGTAATTGTTCTGGTAAGAATTTTATAGTTGATTTTTAATTGTTGGCAACTGCTATAACCAAAAATGTATAAATTTGATAGGAAGCTGCTACATTAATGGTTTTTTATTAATTAAAAATTAACTATAAATTATTCAAATTCGGGATTACTTTAGTTGCCGCGGCCGTGCTTTAATACACATGCACGCAACATTTCACAATTCTGGCTTCCAAACTGTGGATTTGTGTAGAATTACAGACAGACAGGCAAATTTTCATTTTTATATATTATTGGGTCGTTCGGAAAGTCGTGCCCGTTTGGGAAAATCAAGTTGTACGGGAAAATTATATCATTTAATTATTAGTCATTGATTCCTATATCTAATGTCTAATAATTACCGGAAAGAATTTTCCGGTACGAATTATTTTTCCAAACGGATACGACTTTCCGAATGACGTAATAGATAGACATTAAGTCATTAAAGAAAACGAAATTTATTATTGAAATGTTTTGCATTAACGCAGATTCTCTAAATTGCGGAATTTCTAGAGAGTATTCTACCATGGGAACTACAGGGTTAATATAGGTAAAACAAAAAATTATAAACTTAAATAGAGTAAGAGTTTTTTAAACAAAATCGTATAACATGTACAAAATATTTGCATAATTTGAATTATTTCTAGACAGATATATTTGCGCATAATACTCTCGATTAAAATAAATCTTTTCTTTTAGTGATAAAACTTAAATCATTTATAAAACAACGTCTTTGTCTGAGCATTACAAATAGTTTTTTTGTATATTCATAATTTGCGCAAAGTAATTTGCAAACTAGTTTGCAAAAGTAATTATTCAAGCTCATAAAATATTTTGCGTCATTTAAATGAAGGCATAATCTTAATCATCGTTAATATAATTTATCAAGCTCAGATAACTAAATATTTTTTTTACTTTGCCACATATCAGAGTGCATAGTGAAAATTTCTCCATCGCCTCATGGATAAAAGCTTCCGAAATCAATCATTATGTCAGCTTTATTTTAAATTTTTTCGATCTTAAAAGAAAAAAAAAAACTTATACAGGCAAAACGATAAGTGGTATAAAATATCGTTAAAGATTCTCTTTAAAAAATGCACTACTAACATTTAGAAGATAAGCTTATATGGAAATGTTAATTGCATCCAGCATTGTGGAAACGTTAGCGAGAAGTTTAGAATCAGGCTGTTGATTTTAACCCCTTGAGGGGCACCGGTATATATTATATACCACCTACGATTAATGATGTATCCAGAAAAATTTTATTAAATTTTACTTTTCTAACTTTGGTGGAAAAAAAGTCGTAAAATTGCGTTTACTTATTTTGAAATACAATTTTTCAAAGATTCCGGTGGGAATTCAGTATTTCACAAACGTAATTGCTTGCCCCTCAAGGGGTTAAAAGTGAAAAGGCCTCTTTTGTTGGATGTTATTGAATGTTTTGCATTTGAACAGGTTTAGGGATATTCATAAAAAGCTTGAACAGGTACTGAACAGGTAATCAGCATTAAGGGGTTTCCTAGCTGTTATCAGCTTAACACCCAGACTAGGAAATTGGAATGTCTTATGTTTTAATGAGCCATTGGGATAAAGTTAAACTGTAGCAATGCTACTAGAAGAGCAAAAGACGTTAACAAGAGAAAAATAAGAAATTAAAAAAAAAATAGGAATAAAATTAAATTTAAGTAAAATCTTAAGAAGAAAGAAAGTTAACAATAAATCTTAAAAAATACATGAATCTTAAATAATAAGTAAAGTCAAACTGTAGTTGTAAAACTACTATAAGGAATTTAGAAAGTTTAAGTTGGTACTGTTCAGAGAAACACTCACCAAGCAAGGGCAAGAAAAGCTAGGGTGTCAAGACCACAACATCCAACCAAAAAAGGGACAATTCAGGGCCATACATTTTATTTTCAAAGTTTTTAAATTTTTATGGTCTCTATGTATATATAGAGTTTTTTTTTTTTTTTTTTTTTTTTTTTTTTTTAAGAAAAGTATATAAAAAAGAAAGAAAAATAAGAGAAGGCTAAAAAAAAAAAAAAAAAGCTTTTGCGGATATTTTTATATTCATCAGACTTTACTATATATTTTTTGTGGTGTTTTTCATCCAAAATTAATATGCAATAATGCTTATCGGTGTTAGCAGAAAAATAAATCATGGTTTTGATAGGCGACGGTGGACTTCATTTCCTTTCAAAAGCAATAATGTATTGAAAACTTTGCTTTTCATTGAATGTAATATAATTACAATTAGTGGCGGCTCGTGGCTGTCATATTTTGGTGCACTAAATGCATGGCGAACAATTTTATTCTTTTCGCCCCATTATTTTTTTAAAGAAATCTTTTTGTTTAATTTTTAATGGTATGTGATTTGTTTAATGGTAGAACATTCTGATGAAAAGTAAGGCAAAGATTTATTTAAAAGAAATAGTGGTACAAAAAAGAATAATTTTGAAGCAATTCATATAGTGTCCCCACAAAACCCAGTCACGAGCCGCTAGTGATCACAATGAAAAAAAAATTGAATATTTTATTAATCGTTCATATTTAGGTATTTCCTTTTCTTTAGAAAAATTACAAAAGA
This sequence comes from Maratus speciosus, assembly GCA_963932465.1. Taxonomy (NCBI): domain Eukaryota; kingdom Metazoa; phylum Arthropoda; class Arachnida; order Araneae; family Salticidae; genus Maratus; species Maratus speciosus. The sequence goes on along the minus strand of OZ010794.1, from coordinate 173,297,320 downwards.
TAAATTTAATTTTATATGAAAAAGGGGAAAAAATTAGAATAAAAATCAGTAATGATTTGTATGTATATATTTATAAATTATGATAAAACAAACCTTTATTAATGTTTGACAATTCACCACAGTTTTAGAAGAACTGCTAAATTCTGATTGTATTGTTAATATTATGCAACAACAAAAAAAAATAAATCTGTTCGATGTAGACTGGCCTCAATGTCTCTATCAATGCATTTTAAATATCGTTCATTAAATAAATTACTAGTGACAGATTTATACTAATATTAAAGGATAATTTTTGCTAAGTTGATTAAAATCATATTTTTTAATTAATTTCTAATAAGATTTATCTTTAACCTTCCTACCCTGTTAAAAAATTTTCAATCTTGAAAAAAATATTTTACACCAGAATTTTTATTTTAAACTACTTAACATATTTATTTAACTTACTTACTACGCTTTTCATTTCACTATTCTACTTACTAACTTCCTTGACTTAGGTATAAAAACTTAAAATTTAGTTCTTAATATTTTATATCTTTTATAAAGTTTTTTTTTTTTTTTTTACTTCACCTTAAATTTTCTGTCATTTACTTCTGAAGTAGTTTTAAACTACACTTTTTCTTTTACCAGTGGCTCACAATTATACAAGACATTCACACAATAGATTGGGTGTTAAATTGATCACAACTAGGTAATCCCATCAATGCTGCTCTACTGTTCAGCGCTTTTCTGCACTACACTTTCTACTTAACTTATTTTATAAAAAATGTCTGGTTCAAATCGAATGAAACAAATTATAGAAACTGATCTGTTAGACCAACTATGGATAGGATGATTAACCAAGTTCTTCACAACATGGACTTGCCCACTTTGAAAATTACTTTTCCCATTTTGAAAAATCCCACTTTTAAAAATCAACTGCTCAATTAGGGAAAAATCTCTAGTAACTTAAATAATACTTAGAAAATATTCATGTAAGAGTTTGCTGTTATAACCTCTTTTAAGACACATATTTCTTTGCTTTGAAATTCTTAATTTGTATGAAGATAGAAAGAACACTGAAATGTTGAATTGAAAGTTCTAGACTGTCTTTGACACCAATACGCTATTAAGAGCTTCATCGAATTCAAAATCGGTAAGATTTAACGAAACCACAGTTGCAAACCTTTACGCTTCATCCTTGGAACTAAAATTTAATAGTAAATTTTACCTCATGCAACCGCAGAAACTTTGGCAACTGTGGAAGAACTATTTAAATTATTATTTAGATTTAAAAACATTATTGCTAGAAATATTTTCTGATAGTGAATAATCACTCTTTAAGCCTTTTTCGCGAACTTATAGTTGACGATAAAAAGTATATTTTTAATGTTAGCAATCGTGATTACTGCACGACTAAATTTAAGAAGTACCTAGAGGGCACCCCGGCTACTTTCTCAGGGACTATTAACCATTCAATTAATAGCTGCAGGCTATTTGATTATGAGAAAATGAAAAGTGTTACATTTCTGGACACTGTTGAGGATTTTAATGTGGTTTATTCCAAAAAGCGTTAACCCTTTCAGGGGCAAAGCATTTCTGCTCCAAAAGTATTCAAATAATTAATTCACACCACAATTTAAGAAGAAATTTATTTGAAAATAATCAAAAGCATTTTTTCACGTGTATTATGAGATCGAAATTGTAGTAAAAATTTACTGATGCCATTTGGCATTTTGGGCAGTAAAATTAATCGTTTGCAGACTGCAAACGGCGCCCCTGAAAGGGTTAAAGCAAAAAGATTGAAAAAGCAGTAGATTCGAAGAAAATGCTCAAAGAGCACAATGTCCAATATGGTAAATACCATGATAAAAATATTAATATGAAGGAAGAGTATGAGAAAGAAGATTCATATAGCACTGAGAATCCAGACCCTTTCGAACAAATCGTAAAAAAAAGATCAAAACCCATTACGGTTACTGTAGTCACTAACATTGTAGATTTTATTTTAACGACCTGTCGTATGATGAGAACTTAGACTTCGAAGCCAAAATTATCAATATCTATATCAAAGACTTTCTCACCTGCTTCCGTGATAAATTTCCATTCTAGTTTATCTTAAACAGAATAATATACAACATTATGATGTACTGGATACACAAATTCATATTAACCCATTCGACGAGCGTATTTTACAGATCTTTTAATTTTTACCACTGGTTTTTCAAAAAAGAAATTTTTGCCCAATTGCATCGAGAAAATGATTTGATTAAATAAGGAAAAATTTACAATAAAAACATAACTGGTGGGAATAATCATGTATTCTGATCACTCTATGCGTCACGTATATGTGACACTCGTCCCGAAGGGGTTAAAGTAGTCGTTAGACGCCTACAATACACTGGCACTAGCCTAATTAAAAAACAATGTAACCTGCTGAGGATCCAGTATTATCAAAATTTCACAAATGGAAGTAGAAGGGAAGGAAATCTCACCGGCTTTTCCTCGCCGAATTTCCAGAAAACATCTAATGAAACATCTAATGAAATTTAAAACATCAGATCCATATTCAAGCTTACAGCCGAAATTAAAAAGTTTAGAACAACGAAAAAAGCACTCCAGTGCTACCACTGTTAGACGCTTTTTATATTGCAGCTAATTGTCGTGTAAATCGCCGTTGTATTGTATCCATTTTTCTAAAGATTGCCTCATAAAAGCTAACCCTGAGCTAATTCACTCAAATATTTAAACTGCGATTTCTGGCATCTCTCCAATTATAACGGCTGTTCAAAGTGTCCGACAAAACCTCAATTTTTACAAACTACGCACAAACCACTCCAAAACCTTTAAATGCCTTAGAGGTAAAAATTAAAAAGACCCTTCCCAAAAATCTACTTTGCAAAAGATAAACCAACCCTCTCGGTACAGCAGCTCTAGGGGGTTCATGAATTTACAAAAAGTATTCCCACGATTTTCGAAATCATCAAACAGCCTAAGAAAGAACTGTTCGTTCTCTGAACTAACCAAGAACAGAGTTCTTGAACAAATTTCTGGTGAGAAATGTATTTTCTCAAAATTCTTAGTCTTCTGCGAAATTCCGACTGATTCTGCCTATATTGGTAATTTATCATAATTATTCTTTTAAATTTATGAAGAAAGCATAATTGTTAAAGCTTTTCTGTTTTAAAATTATATTAATATGCCCTAATGAAATGAAAAATACCTTTTCTGTGCCTCTGTGGCTTTTGAGTCACTTTTTTACCAGGAATTCGCTAAACGAACATCATCTGAATTCTGAGAGTGCTAAACGTATCTTATTCGTTTTACCATTTCTATCTGAAATATTTAATTTACTTTACTCCCTTTTTGTAATTTAAACTCGTTAACTAAAATTATTCTCTAATTGTACGTAATATTTTAAGATGGAAGGAACTTACTGGTTTGGTTCAATTGGAAATTTCCAACTTTTCTTTCTTAGACTTAAAATTTTTACAGTAGTTACTTTGCGACTCGACTTTTTCTCATGGCTCCATCTATTAACATAACTCTCAGGTATACAATGGGTGTAAAGCTGGAGACAGATCGGAATCCACTTAACACTTTCAGGGGCAAGGTACTTGTATTCGTAAAATGTTAAAATAATTTAATGACACCAGTATTAACAAGAGATTTTATTTGTAAACAAGTAAAAGTAAATTTTCGGGTACTTAATAAAGATGACATTTTCATCGTAAAATTCCGTTGCCAATGTGGCAATTTGGGATTAAAATTATGTGATGCCGTGACGGCATCACCGCCCTTCAAGGGGTTAAACCTGCTATCACGGATCGGTACGCTAGTTCAGTTTTTAAGTTGCATACCTTCAATTATAACAGCTATTAAAAATTTCCGGCAAAACCTCAATTCTTGCAAATTACAAGAAACTGCTCCAAAACCTCTAATACTCTAGTGAGAAGAAATAAAGTCCCTTCCCAAAAATGTACAATGCAAGAAAAACAAAACCTTTCGGTTCAGTAACTCTACGAGTTGCAAGAATTCTCGAAAGGTATTCCCACGATGGCCTAAATCGTCAGACAATCAAAAAGAGAACTGCAAACTGATTCACTTTCTGAAACCATTACGAACAAGGTTATTGTCAGTGTTCTTGAACAAATTTCTGGTGAGAAATATATTTTCTAAAAATTTTTAGTCTCCTGCGAAATGCCGACTAATTCTGCCAATATTCATAATTTATCGTAATTATTCTTTTAAATTTATGAAAAAAAGCGCAATTTTTAAAGGTTATCAATTGAAAATTATGAAAATATGTGGCAATGAAAAGTACCTTTTCTGTGTTTCTGTGGCTTTTTGCGTCAGCTTTTTACCAAGATTTCGCTAACCGAACATCATCTGAACTTTGGGAAAGCTAAAGTTTTCTTATTCGTTTTATCATTTTTAGCCCACTTAATTTACATAACTGCAGAAGAAGAATGATGATGCGAAGACCTTTTGCCGAGGAGCCCGTGACCCATGTCCCACATCCCCGCATACTGAACACATGAGGTAGTTGACAAGGTGCATTTCCTTGGGTAGCAGTAAAAAATAAAAGGGGGGGGGGTCCGCTAAGGCTACGGTTCTTGAGTTCAACAAACAAAAAAAAAGAGAGAAAAGTAAAAATCGAATAAAAAAATTGAGCTCATTGACTGTCAGTTTTGAGGAGGGACGGGGGATGGAATTTGTATGATTTACATAAAAAAATAAACTAGAGTGCCTTTGACTAGCACACCTAAACAGTTGAAGCTCCCCTGGGTGCGCGCAGACATTAGTCTTTAACCCTTTGAGACTTGAAGAGTTTTGGTAGAAATTGAAAGACTTGGTTTATAACCCTAATTAATAGGAACATATTTGATTAAAAAAATATTTAAAAAAATTTCCGATGTCAGGTTACATCAAGGGAAGATCCACACAATTGTGTGGAGCAGGCTCGGCTTTAAATCAAAGAAAAAGAGGAAATTGTTTTCTCTTTTTCCTTGGGATCACCTACACAATTGTGTAGGTCAGATGTTAACTCCTTGAGGGGCGATGGTGCATTTATGAAACCACTTATTTTTAATTCCAAAATGTCACAATAACACCAGAATTATGGTTAAAAAAATTATTATATATGCAAAATATAGACCTTTTTCATACTTACAATTTTTTTTTTTTCACATTCCGGTCTCATTCATTAATTTCAACACTTTAGCAATGGAATTGCTTTGCCCCTGAAAGGGTTAAAGTGTTATAAAGACTTCTTACACAATCCGGTGTCACAACAACTGAGAAAGACTATTTCGGCGCGGATTAAAAATAAAAAGTTTAACTAAAAAACATTAAATTCAGATACTAAAATATATATAGTCCGAAAATGGGGGAAAAGTCTCGGCGGCACGCATATTCACAATACCTGCTCGGTTCAGATTCGACACCGGTATTTCTCAGTATATTTTTCTTTTACAAAATTTCGAATATTCTGAAACACTTAGTTTTGTTATTATTTTTATGTAATAATGATATTATCATAATTCTAATAATATTATGAATGTAAAAGTGTGAATATGTTTGATTGAAGTCAGAATCAAAACGGATAACTGAATTTTTTTGTATTCATTATCCATTATATTAAATTTTTTTTCCAATGTTTAAATTTTCCCTTAACTTTAGATTTGTGTAATACATAAAATAAAAGTTATAAAAATAAAACCTACTTTCAATCAAACGTAGCAATAGAATATTCTCGAGCGTTTGTAATATTGTGGCATTCCAAAGAGAAAAAAATATGAAAACTAATTTGACATTAAAGTAATAATAGGTACGGCAAAGTTAACCTTATTGAAAATGCATCTGACGGGAAAATCCAGGAGTAATTGTGTTTCTGGATTTTTTATAACCACAATTTCTATCTATTAGTAATACTCGACTTATAAATTACTAGATTAAAAAATGTGACGATTACTATTTGGAAACTCCGTTTAAAGATTCCAAATACACAATTAGCCTGAAAACTATATTAGTTATGTTGGTTATATTCTGCTAATATTTGCATCCATAGCTAACAGTGTTGTCAATTTTGCAGAATTCTGGTCTCTCCAAATTTCAAAATCTCTACCAGTCTTTCTAAACAGTATTTTCATTTTATTTAATCGACGAAAGTCTGCCGAAAATTAGTATTAAAATTTCTGATATGTATTTTGAATGCAAAATACGTTTTGCTCTGAAAGCTATCACTGATACTTGAACTGTAATACGATTATTGGCGAAATGTGGGCTTTGCATTGAAAACATTTGTAAAAAAATGTCAAAACTCTAAATTGTAGCTATCTCCAACAAAATGTCAATATTGCGAAAATATTTACTGTATGTTGGAAATAATATTAATAGTGAAATTGCAAAATATTTTTTTGCCAGTTTACTTTTTGCACATATTTGCGCAATACTGAAAAAATCATTTTGCAATTCGCTATTAATATTTCAATTATAAAGTAAATATTTTTGCAATTTGCTTGTAACTTTTATTTTATGTATTACAAACAAATAAAATGAGTAAACCGTATTAACTTAAGAGAAAATTTTAAACATTGGAAAAAAAATTAATATAATAATACAAACATAAATACCATAATAAATACAAAAGGCATTTAAATATCCGTTTTGACACTGATTTCAGCCAAACATTTTCACACTTTTACATTTATAATATTATTTGTATTATGATAATATCATTATTGCAACAGAGATAATAACAAAACTAAGTGTTTCAAATTATTCAAATTTCATACCAGAAAAATATACTGAGAAACGCCAGTGTCAAATCTGAACCGAGTAGGTATTGTGAATATGCCGGCGGCACAGGGTTCCACAACCTCACGAATATGTGCTTTACGCACCAGAGCTTCTACTATTTTAAAACCCATATTTCATGTAAAATTGCCGGCCGACAATATAGTAAAAACTTAGTTTTTCATTTAATAAAGTATTTTTTCAAGTAAAATGTTTTAAAATATATTTTTCAACATATGCTCTCATTTTAGTCGAACGCAAAATTAGAAAGGAATAACATGTTCTTCCGTTTGAATACCAAAATTTACGTATGGTAATCTTCGGATTATTTAAAGAAAGATAATTATTACGAATTCTGATATTAACCTGTTGGTAGTCGCGCCGGATATGACATACCCTGTGTTGTTACTGCTTCTAGAATTGTCACTACCATTTTTCGAAAAGATTATCTTCAACTTTCTTTATCTCAGAATTTCTAACAATTGCACATGTCTCTGATTTAATAAGGTGACGATTATTATTTGTATTTGTAGGTGTCAAAGTAAAAATCTAACTAACTAGTCGCCGATTTAGACGAGAGTGGTATCCTTGGAAAAATCTCGTCGCGTGCAGTAAAAAACTCATTGGAACTGCCCGTCGCAAATGAGCCTTCTTTAAGATATCCGCTAATTTATGTCACACAATTTGTTTATTTATTTATTATAATATTATATGCTGTAACATTTGTTATGTTGTTAAATTTATAATTTTTGCTTTTAAATGGCTTAATGTGCACTTCTATATAGAGGGCCACAGATACCAGTCAATACTGTAAATATCCAGGATCAACAAACACACACACAGCGTACAAAATACATTTACAAGGCTGCCGCTGGCAGCTATTTTTTACTTCTATCTCGCACCGCTTTCTCAAAGAAATTTTTTTAAGATGTATACTTTGACAAGTTTGTGCAAGGTGCTACATTTCTCCACTAGAGGTGAAGAGTTTTCCCCAGGTACTTTGAAAACTAACCCAGCATGCTCAAGATATGTACTACACATTTTATTTTTTTTTGTCAAAAATAGTGGTGCAAATAGAAAATAAAAATGGCGACATCGGCCCTGCACAAAGCCATTACGTTCTTTTTTTGTTTGCATACTTAATTTCCAAGCATAAGCAACATAATTAAGCTAACAGGAAGCCATTTAGCCCCTTGGGGGACGAGCGACACGTATACGTGCCGCATGAAGCGCTCAGAATCCTTGTTTTTCCTCACCAGTAAAATTTTACTTTAAAATTTGCCTTATTTAATCAGCGCATTTTTTCGATTCAAGAAGACACAAATTTCTGTTTTTAAAAAACGGTGACAAAAGATTAAAAATTTCGTAAAAGGCTCCCGTCCCGAAGGGGTTAACAGCAAAAAATATTTTTTAACGGAGGCTAACGAAAAAGACCGCGGTGCATTCCACATATCTTTTTTTACAGGCAGCTAGAGTGACGGCATGTTCTTTTCGTACACCTGCATTGGTGTTCTGGAGCATCACGTGACTCCCGCGGTCTGTAAAAAAAGATATGCGCAAAGCACCGCGGTGGCCTAGCTTTTTCGTTAGCCTCGATTTAATGATATGAGAAATGTAACACAGCATAAAAACATTGTAATAAATAATAAAAAAAAATGTGTGACATAATTTTTAATTATTTGTCTAGCTAATATTTTCGTAATTCATCAACACGATCGTTTGTTTCAGTTTATTAGCTTTAATTTGATATTTTCCACATTAATTTTGGTTAATATTTCAATTTTCTCCCTTCCATGCTAGCGATCTTAATTTTAAGCTTTTTTAATTAACGCGCACCACGTTTTTTCGATCGGGGTATCACCATGTTGGAGAAGCTCCTTCCTCATGGCTTTTCCCGCGCAATCATCTGTAGGCGTGAAGTGCTGACATCACACTTGGCACTCGTTTCTCCCGCGCTCATTCGCGAGCGCGTTATTCCTCCGTTGGCGCAGTTTCTCTCGCCAATTTTTCACCTCGCGATCTTCGTTACTGAGTTTAAGCAGTAGCTTTCCAGCGTCCACAGAAGTAGGTCGTGTGTTTAGACCGTTTCTCCTCCGTAATCTGCGCATGGCACGTCGAGGCATCGGCGTGGTTTTCCCTGACTACAATTGAGATAATTTCTTTTAACCGTCCCGTTTTTTTAAAAGAAAATCAGTCAGCATCAGTAAGAAATTCTTCTGGAGAGGCTTGCAATCAGATGTCGTAAATTATGTGAAGTCTTGTACAAGATGCCTCACCAATAAACCGCAAAGAATACCTTCAGCACCTTTTCGGAACACAATTATACCAACACAACCAGGTCAACTTCTCTCTCTTGGTTTTGTCGATCCTTTTCAAAATGGCTATCACATCATGACCACCATCGACCACTTTTCTAAGCACTTGAGGCTATATCCCTTAAGAAATATTACAGCTATGAATGCTGTACAATCTATGTTCGATTATACTATCACATTTGGACGCCGAGAAATGATTTTGTCAGATAATGGAAAGCAATTTCATGCCCACATTTTTGATGAATTTCATAAAATGTTAGGAGTTAAGATTCGCTACACTACTGTTGCCCACCCCGAAGCAAATTCTGTTTCGGAACATATTAATTTTTCAATAAAAGCCACAGTCAAAGCCTTAAGGATGGATATAATTTCACCACTGCAGTTAAGATTCATGAAAAGATGTACAATAGTGCATACCACAACTTAATAAAGACATCTCCTAATAAAGTTCATTTTGGCAGAAATATCACTAACATTTTTGAAACATTCAGTGCGGATAGGTATCTCAGTCGCTTTGATGTTCATCATGATTATTTTATTTTAACCCCTTGAGGGGCGGCAGTATATATAATATACCACCTACGAATAATGAAGTTTTACACCAGAAAAATGTTATTAAATTTTACTTTTCTAACTTTGGTGGAAAAAAGCCGTAAAATTGCTTTTCCTTATTTTGAAATAAATTTTTTCTCATTTTACGGTAGGAATTCAGCATTTCACAAACGTAATTGATTGCCCCTCAAGGGGTTAATGAACAATTTACAAGATTTATATAACAAAGTGTACAGCAACTTAATTAATTACCAGAAACTTCAAAATTCAAGACAACACGTAAAATCCAAACTCCGTCATCCACAAGTGGGTGATATAGTTTTCCTCCAAACCGTTGGTAAATTCAAGAAAGCTTGTAGTTTACCGATGAAAAGCATTCAAAAATGCTCTGATGTTATCTTTAAAATTAAAAGTGTTGAAGATCCCGAGTCTAGAATCCAAAAAGTTCACATCAATAGGCTTATCATCCCTGAGCGGCGTAAAAGTAATCTATGCATAAATTCTCCCAACAAGACACCGTTGACTTCTACAAATCCTGATAATTCTAATCAAAATATAAATGAAGCAAGTAACTACTTACCACAGGCTGACAATCCGTCAGATGACACTCCAACTCCTGCAGCAGCTGAACCAGTAGAAGTGAGGGTTCCTGCTGATGCTAGCACAACTCCTACTGTTGCCAGAATTCCTCCCACTCCAATCATCAGCAATTACAACCTAAGAAGGACTAGGGCTAGACAGAAAGCGTGATAGACTGTTTCTTTTCCTTGCTGCGCAGCAACTTACCATCCTGGAACTGTCGTTTATGAACTTTTTTATCACAGGACTTTTCTGCAGGCGGAATCGCCCAGTGTACGACTGTTCATACTCACATAACTGTTTTGTCTAATATATATATATATATATATATATATACTTATTTACAGTCTTATTGAAGATACTAGAAGTCATGTTGTATTGTTCACCTTCCATTTGGAAAAATGCTTCTTCTCATTAACTATTCAAAGTATCTTAAGATGTTCTCTAAGATAATGTGTGTTGAGTTAGTTCAAGGTTTAATTTTTTTCCATGGTAACATATCATGTCAGATGAAGTTTAAATTTGGTGTGTAACAATTTTCGTTGTTTTCTTTATTGTACATATTTTCTTTTCTTCAATATATGTTGCATGTTTTCCCCATTTTTTTTTTGTTGTTGTTGTGATCACAACCCCTTTTCCCTTTTGTGTAATGTGTTATTCATTTTTGGTACCATAATGTTGATTTATCCTTACATGTGCAACTGTATTAACCCCTTGAGGACGAGCGACCCGTATACGTGCCGCATGAAGCGCTCTGAATCCTTGTTTTTCCTCACCAGTAAAATTTTACAGTAAAATTTGCCTTATTTAATCAGCGCATTTTCTCGATTCAAGAAGACATAAATTTCTGTTTTTAAAAAACGGTGACAAAAGATTAAAAATTTCGTAAAAGGCTCCCGTCCCGAAGGGGTTAAGCAATGATGCTTTGTAGCTAACGTTAGCGTAAGTATGTATTGGGGTAACAGAACTGTATATGATATTTTCATAGTATGATTTATGTAACCCAAGTTTGTGTTGTGTTAAAAAGATGTTTTGTAGGATACCATGTGCATGTGAAAAGATGTAGTTTTATTGATGGATATACTGTTTGCATACCGACATGATGTATGTCAATGATTGTCCACACTGTGTACATTCACGGTGCTGATTGATTTTTTTCCACCCCTTTTTCGGGGAATATGTCACAATATGACATGCTCTGTTAAGTTATAGTTTAATTTTTAATTATTTTTCTAGCTAATATTTTCGTAATTCGTCAACACGATCGTTAGTTTCAGTTCATAAGCTTTAATTTGATATGTTTCCCATTAATTTTGGTTAATTCTTTGAATTTTCTCCCTTCCTTGCCAGCGATCTTAATTTTAAGCTTTTTTAATTATCGCGCACCACGTTTTTCCGATCGGGGCATCGCCATGTTGGAGAAGCTCCTTCCTCGTGGCTTTTACCGTGTAATCATCCGTAGGCGTGATGTGCTGACGTCACACTTGGCGCTTGTTTCACCCGCGCTCATTCGCGGGCGCGTTTTTCCTCCGTTGGCGCAGTTTCTCTCGCCAATTTTTCACCTCGCGATCTTCGTTACTGAGTTTAAGCAGTAGCTTTCCAGCGTCCACAGAAGTAGGTCGTGTGTTTAGACCGTTTCCCCTCCGTAATCGGCGCATGGCACGACGAGGCATCCGCGTGGTTTTCCCTCACTACAGTTGAGATAATTTCATTTAACCGTCCCGTTTTTTTAAAAGAAAATCAGTCAGCATCAGTCAGTCCTCATTAATTATTAGAAAAGAAGGGGCCATTCCCTAATAAATACTTTTTGTTTTTATTCTGCAATCAAGACTCCAGTTTTTTTTTTTTTTTTTAACACGATCTTCAGACCACCTTCACCGATGTCAGGTTTTGAAGTCAATTTTATTTTTCAAGAAAATACAGGTATGAAGATTTTGTATATTTTATTTGTTGATTTGAGTTAAGTAACGTCGCCAGCTAACTCCGTCTGAACCTGGGAAACTGCACGCAAGACACGTACAGAACATCATTTTTTTTCTTTAAATCACATCGGACTTGTTTTAGCCTCCTCACAAGCCCTGTTGTGATAGCTCATTTCCGACAAGTATTTCCATTGGTTTTGTTTATCCCCCGTGACGAGATTTTTCCAATGATACCACTTTCGTCAAAATCGGCGATCTACACTTCTTGCAATCCCCTATTACCGTAATTTCGCGCGTATTCGCCGCACCTCAGATAACTCGATTTCCTACCAGAATTAATTTAAAATAAAATGTGACATGCTTCTGCTTAGCACTTACTTCACTTATTTTTTTTCACTACAGTTTCCGGTATAAAAAGACTTAACTAAGCCGCGGCGGATACGCGCTAAATTAACCCCTTAATTCTCGCTCCCGTCATATTCTCGGGCTGTGTCTTTTACTCAAACTGTTTGATTCCCACCAGTTTTATAAAATAGTGAAATTGGCTATATTTTAGTATCGTTTTTCCTGTCATTAAATAAGGTGAATATTTCTTTTTCATAAAAGTGGTGCAAATAAGCAATTTGGATTTTTCAACTGTAATTTAATTCGAGCGTTAAGGGGTTAAGGTAAGACGAAAATCTGTTTACAGTGGGGTGTTTTTCATGCTGTTTCATCACTGTAGGTTTTACAATAGCAAATAGAAATAAGTATTCTTCCAGGCGACTTTAAAATATATATTAGAAATAAATTTTAAAGTACGTAAAGTATTAAAAAAGCGTCCATTGTTAAACATGTTAAAATCTAAATTTTTAATCTGCTATTCGAAATTTGAATGTGCAATACATCTTCACTGATAGCGATAGCAGATATCGTCTAAAATTTATGATTCCAGATTACGTATTTTAAATTTGTTGATACAACACCTCACCACTCTTAATTTTTCTTTTAAATTAATAAATTTAGAAGTTCTATTAATGAATATCTTGTAACGTGGTATAAAATAATTTATGATTTTACTATCGGAATTTAAAACATTGCTTATTTATAAATTTTATAGTTAAGGGAATTTTTGAAAACACGAAAATATTAATAATCATTATCATAATAAATTAATAATCGTTAGGGAATACAAAATGCAAGCTATTGTTTTTGCAAAAGTATTGTGTATTATATGAGATTTACTTATATAAGTAATAATTTTTCTGTTTTTAAAATGAGACATTATGCATACAATCATTCGCATTTTGAATCCTTAGAAAACCAATTCTTTTAGACCCTTTTGTTACAGGATTACCTTAGGCGACAGTTCGTTTATCATTATTTCCATAAAATAATTACCATAATATGATTCTAGTAGAAATTTACTTTTTCGTAAATAGCGGTAGGAAATATAACATAAAATATTCGCTTTTGTCTACAATAAGTGGTACACACTGATGTATCGTTGGCAGTAACGAGATATATTATTCAATACAAATCTTCTGCAATAATACTAATCTAACAAAAACACAGCTGTGAAAAAAGGGAGCCAAGTTCTGTAAAGACAACGGCAAGAAAAGAAGTGATATCTAAGTGGATGCCAAGTTCAAATAAAATTCACTCAAACTTACCTACTGAAGTATTATAGCATTTTTTAAATTGTTTAGAAATAAAAATATTGATAGCATATTAATAATAAATCTAGAACGTGGCAAGTTTTTACCTACGAGTCATTTATTTTTAATAATGGCATTATTATATCAAATCTTCTTATTTCATGATTGGAAGACTTAATTTGAGTGAGCTCCTTCCCCTTGAAGGGCGGTGGGATAAAATATATCCCACCTAATTTAATTGCAAAATGCCACATTGACACTTGAATTCAGGACTAAAAAATTTAATTTTATTAAATACGTGAAAAGTAGCTTTTACCCATTTTGAAATAAATTTGTTTTTAAATTCTGGTGTGATTCAATCATTTCAGCAATTCACGAATAAAAGTTATTTGCCCCTGAAAGGGTTAAATGGGTGCAGTCTGTAGAGTGATGACCAAGAACAAGCGTAAGTATATCTGTCTCGTTGTCAGGTATCTTAGTCTGTTTGCATTGAGGTTTCTGGAGGGTGGGTGCTAGAGTGATAACCAAAGACGAGCGGGAGTGTATCTGTGTATTTATTGGTTTATCAAATCTTTAACATGAGTCATTTGTTTATAATAATACGTATATTAATTTTTTTGTAATGTCATTGAAATTAATATTAACATCACCATTTTATTAAGACATGAATTTGATAGGCATAACATTTATCAAAAACTTGCCAAGTTCTAGATTTATTATTAATATGCTATCAATAATTTTTATTTCTAAACAATTTAAAAAATGCTATAATACTTCAGTAGGTAAGTTTGAGTGAATTTTATTTGAACTTGGCACACACTTAGATATCACTTCTTTTCTTGCCATTGTCTTTACAGAACTTGGCTCCCTTTTTTCACAGCTATGTTTTTGTTAGATATCATTACTTTTTGTAAAGTTACAATATATTTAGACACTTTACTTAATGCTTTTTAATGTGTTTACGTGAGACTATTTTATTCACCAAGTAACATTATATTTTAATTTAAATTTCCTACAGCAAACCATTTGGCTGTCAATTTGCGGCAGAAATCTATATTTTAATACTGCTACATTGAATGCATGTTATGAAACAAAATGTATTGATTCGAAATTTTTATTGTTTCTGAAACAACAATTCCTATTAAATTCCTATATTAAATTTCCCTATTAAATTTTCCAATTAAATATCCTACAGTTGGGCCTGCTATTTTATACTGAAACTGAAAAATAAAGTTATGTGCTTATGCCACACTATGTATCATTCATCCATGGGTGCCGGCAAAGAGGCAGTGCAGAGGAACTTTGCTCCTCCCTGGATTTTTAAATTTAATTAACTAAATATCCTTTTCTCTGATGATTTTGAAAATAACAAGTGGGTAAGTGTGATCCCAGATCGCACAGAGGGTTTCGTTTAATATTCCTTCCAAAACACTTTATCCTTTTGAAAAATCTGTTAGTTCCACATTTCGCAACCAGGGGCGCACTCTATTCTAAACAAACCTCTATCCGAACGAAACTCCGTTTTACATACTATCCGTAGGTATATTAGTCGAGGGGATTGAGCCCGTAACACCCAAGATAAGTAGGCGCCATTGCCGGTAAAAAGTGGAACTAAAATATGTAAGGCTATGGTGCATAATATGAAAGAATGGTCAAAGGGATGTCGGCAAAAGTTGGAAAAGTGCTCCCCGGGTGAAAAGGGCGGAGGTTAGAAAATTTGCTTAAAATACACAAGTTAGAGCCCGGAGGAGTAAATAATATAAGACTTTTTGAAAATAAGCGTAAGACTTTTTCAAGATTTTATGATTTGTTGCCAGGCCGCAGGTCTTCTGCTATGCTATAAGTATGCAAACTTTCAAATCTGCAATTTAATAAGGGGCTCAGTTAGAAAGAATTGCTTAAAATACGCATGTGGAAGCCCAAAGGGTTAAATGTACGACTTTTTCAAAATTTTATGATTTGTCGCATGATGGTGTTCAGCTATAAGTATGCAAAATTTCACTCCTCCAATCTAAATATGGTCTTACTTAGAAAGAATTGTTTAAAATACACATGTGGGAGCCCAAAAGGTTAAATGTATGGCTTTTTCAAAATTTTATGATCTGTCATTTGATGTGAGGTGCTCAGCTATAAGTATACAAAATTCCACGCCTCCAAACCAATTAGGGGCTCCCTTAGAAAATATTATTTAAAATACACATGTGTGAGCCCAAAGGGTTAAATGTACGAATTTTTCAAAATTTTATAGTTTGTCGTTTGATGTGAGGTGTTCAGCTATAAGTATGCAAAATTTCACACCTCCAACCTAAATAGGGGATTACTTAGAAAGAATTGTTTAAAATACACAAGTGGGAGCTCAAAGGGTTAAATGTACGACTTATTGAAAATTTTATGATTTGTCGTTTGATGTGAGGTGTTTAGCTATAAGTATGCAAAATTTTACTCCTCCAATGCATTTAGAGGCTCACTTTGAACGAATTGTTTAAAATACACATGGGGGAGCCCAAAGGGCTAAATGTACGACTTTTTCAAAATTTTATGATTTCTCATTTGATGTGAGGTGTTCAGCTATAAGTATGCAAAATTTCACGCCTCCAACCTAATTAGGGCTCACTTAGAAAGAATTGTTTAAAATACACATGTGGGAGCGCAAAGGGTTAAATGTACGACTTTTCCAAAATTTTATGATTTGTCGTTTGATGTGAGGTGTTCCGCTATAAGTATGCAAAATTTCACTCTTCCAGCCTAATTAGGGGCTCACTTAGAAAGAATTGTTTAAAATATCTAAATTTGTTGATTTTTTGTAAGCAAGTAAACCCTATTGGTTTACTATGGTAGTCCATGGGAATTTGGCGAAATATTTGAGATATCACCAAGATGGCGTCACTTTTGGCGACTAATTTTGGTTGCCAAATTTGGCGATATATCGCCATGTTGGCGACAAACTTGGCGGTATTTGGCGAGAGAACAGTGTCCCCTCCTACGGCAAATTAAAATTTCGCCTAATAGACGTAATGTTAAAGTAAAAATGGGCACCACCAGGTGGGTAATTCATCGATTTTCACATTTTTTTAATTTTTTTCCTTAGTTTTATAGTGTAAACGAACTTCGCACCAAATTTCAAGTCTGTAGCTGCAGTAGATATACGAGATCTTTTTGATGAGAGAGTGAGTGAGTCAGTCAGTCAGTGATAAAATTTCCGATTATCAGGCATTTTCAAATATCATTATCTCCTAAACTAATTATGCGTTAATTATAAAATTTTGGATTCTAGGTAATTAGGGTGGCCTTACTACGTATTTCGTATAACAAGTATGTAGGTCAAATAGATTTTGGGTAGTAGAGTGTCGAAATTTGGCGAAAACAGCTCGAAATGGTTCGTGTAAATAACACACGGCTATGTCAGGCGAACTTGGCTGACACACTGCCGTGTGTCTAGATTCTAATAGTTATAATACATTAAATTAGTATTAATCCAACAGAATATCAAACCATCTTGCGCCGGCAACCTAAAAATATCTCCTTTTGGATATCTATAGATCCGTTAAGAGATAATTCCATAGCTGCCAACTCTTCAGCTTTTTTGTACCACAAAAATTTAATAGAAAATTTTTGCCTTATTTAATCACAGATTACAGCGATTTAAAAACCTAAAATTTACTATAAAATTTTTGTGGTACAAAAATTCTTAAGATGTTGGCAGTTATGATAATACTTTCATAATGAATATTAACCTCTTAATTCTCGCTCCCGTCATATTCACGGGCTGTGTCTTTTACTCAAATTGTTTGATTCCCGCCAGTTTTATAAAATAGTGAAATTGGCTATATTTTAATATCGTTTTCCTGTCATTAAATAAGGTGAATATTTCTTTTTCTTAAAAGTGATGCCAATAAGCAATTTGAATTTTTCAACCGTAATTTAATTCGAGCGTTAAGGGGTTAAATTATTAAAAAATTATATTATTAATTCTAATATATGTATATAATATTTGCACTCATATGATCTATATACTGTGCACATAAAGATATCAAAAGAAACGTTAACGATAAATTATTGCAAACATTTTTACAAATCATGAATAGAGAAAATCATTTTATAAGGTAATTCACATAGCTTCATAGCTGGCTAATTCCATAAGCTTTTGCAGTGAAAGTCACATAGCTGATAATTGCTATGCTTGTTGGCCACCTTTAATTTCGAAAAATATGGTTGGCCTTATTAAATTAATGAGGAGTCTCCGATAAAAAAAAGTCACATTTTTTTCTGTTGTAAAATACTGGTAGCCAAAAATCGTAGCATGTAACTTATACTACAAGTACTCATGGAACTAGGCAGATGTAAACTTTTACGCTTTTCTTTTACCGCGAGAATTTAATAATAAATTTTGGCCTGATTTATATCTGAAATCTTTGATTAAATAAGCCAAAAATTTCTTTTAAATTTTAGTGCTAAGAAAAAAGAGTAAAAGTTGATAGCAATCTAGCTTCTACGTGCTATGATGTTTGGATACCATTTTTTAGAAGAATAATTTTGTTTTTTGTAATTGGAAAAATTTCCAATAAAAAAAAAAATCGCATTTTTCTGTTTTTAAAAAGTGGTGATAAAAAAAATCTTTGAAGCGGTTGGCAAATATGAGTGCAGCATGCAAGAATAGCATTCATTGGAGCTTATTAACCCTTAACTGTTTAATTTTTTTGACAGAATAAAATAAAAACAGGTGCCAAATTCCACTTTTTATGTACTAAAATATTTCCTTTAAATAATTGAAAAAAGTCTGCCAATTAATGAACCGAAAGTTACAGGTAAAAATATGTGATATCGAATAGTTTTTAGTAACGACGCAAGCTAACTTTTCTTGTCCGAACACATTTCGGGCAAAACAGTTAAATGGTTAACAAAAACGAAACAAAAAAATAAATAAATAAATAATGGGTCAAAACATGGAACTAGTAATAAAGAGGAATTGACATATCCTTAACCCTTTCAGGGGCAAGGTACTTGTCTTATTGACATCAGTATTTACAAGAGAATTTTGTAAACAAGTAAAAGCATATTTTCGCATATTTAAGAAAGGTGAAATTTTCATTATAAAATTCTGGTGCCAATGTGGCAATTAGGGATTAAAATTATGTGATGCCGTGACGGGATCACCGCCCTTCAAGGGGTTAAAATAGTGAAACTTTAACTGTAACCACTTTCGAGGGCCTTTTATTACCGCCGGGAAAAATTACCACCAGTAAATTTAAATAGAAATTTTCTCCTTAATTAAACGCTTTATTCATGCAAAAATTGAGCCATAAATAATGGAAGAAACCGATATTAATTTTTACTTTTAGAAGTCTATTTTGGCAGTAAACACGCTCTGTGTTTCCGCCATATTCATGGTTCGTACGGATACTGTTTTTTCTCAAGAAAACTAGCAGTGTCTTTTTATAGAAAAAGAAATCTAGGTTAAACGCGCAAAATTTCGCCTTCTTTTAGGAAGAGATTTTCTATAAGATAATACTGGTGCCGATAAATTTTCTAATTTGCAAAATTCAAGGAGGCGTCCGAACCATGTTATTGTGACAATCTCCTGTTAATATCAGTGAAAAAGATTATAATGTCTGGGCAAACTTTCCCCAGTAAAAATAAATAGATTTTTTTTTATCATATTTGTGATAAAACATTTCCACGAATAAGACGCTTAAATAAAACGGAATTTTCTATTCATATATACTGGTGGGAAAATTCCCCAGGCGGTAACCAAAAATAGTTTATTCGATTTAAAAGAAACTGCCGCCAACTTTTACCAACCTCCTCAGTTACTTCATTCGCAACTGGTAGGCAGTACACTATATGCCTCCTCCTTTTTATTTATAACTCCATTGGTCAAAAGAACTTAGAACACTATAAAAATGCACAAAGAAACACTATAAAGATGCAGAAATGCTCATGGTGCCTTTCTTCGTCGTGTGCAATGAACATGTGCTTCTACTATGAAAGTAGGAACGGGACTGAAGGAAACGGTAAGAGAAATGAACAAGTTGAAGAAACAACCAATAGGAAAGCAGAAGGCATCAACGAATTACACAAGAGCGCCACCCAATCAGAAGAACACAGAATAGAAGGAGAATTATGAAGCAAATTAAAAAAAGTTCTTTTGACCTTATTGTATCACACCAGTTTATATAAACATTAAATGCTAATCATAAAAAAGCAAGAATAACCGGGTCTAAAATGTTATTATAATATATTTGAGAAAAAAAATAGAGTCTTCATACTATTTTATCACCAAATTATCTTTGAGAGATTAAAGAGATACAGTTCAACTGAGAATTGTATATTCATTCCAAATATCGAAGCAGTTTATGATATAGGGGTCGTCTACTTATTAACCCTCTGTCTACCAGAACGGTCCAATGGACCCGACATGTATATTCAAAATATCTATTCAAACCAGAAATTTCTTCAAAACAAACTAAATGACAATAATAAGACAATAATAAGTTAAATAAACAAATTAAATAGTTTTAAGTAAAAATTCTGGTGTAGAATGTTTTTATAAAACTTGAGTAAAATTTCCGGTAGTTCTAGGGTTAAAAATTGTATCAACTTTTGTAATTTTTTAAATAGTAACACCCACTTTTTTCAAGGCACACTTAAGTTCCTCTGGTGAAAAGTCTTGGAAAAAAAATATTTTCAGAAAGATGTCATTGACTTATAACAGAAAATGTGCTAGTGATTTATCTATAAATTTAGGATATTTTAAATACTATGAATTTAAAATAAATATCTTATAAAGAAACGTACTGAAAACCCTCAATTAGGTACCAGAAATATTATATAGAAATTTGACAATGTTATAAAGTCGCTTTAAATGTAGTGTAGTCTGTATGTCACATTTCTGTAATCGAGATATCCTGATTGGCACCACCAATCAAGAAATCTTTATTTAACCCTAGAACTACCGGAAATTTTACTCAAGTTTTATAAAAACATTCTACACCAGAATTTTTACTTAAAACTATTTAATTTGTTTATTTAACTTATTATTGTCTGATTTATACATTTAGTTTGTTTTGAAGAAATTTCTGGTTTGAATAAATATTTTGAATGTACATGTCGGGTCCAATGGACCCGTCTGGTAGACGGAAGGTTAAAAAAGAGAACACTCTTCTGGCTACACTGTTTATACGAGAGGAAACCTTAACTCCTTAATTCTCGCTCCCGTCATATTCACGGGCTGTGTCTTTTACTCAGATTGTTTGATTCCCACCAGTTTTATAAAATTGCGTAATTAGCTTTATTTTAGTATCGTTTTACCTGTCATTAAATAAGGTGAATATTTCTTTTTCAAAAAAGTGGTGCCAATAAGCAGTTTGAATTTTTAAACCGTAATTTCATTCGAGCGTAAAGGGGTTAAAAAATGTTTCGGATAAGTTCCTAATTTTTTCTGTTTTGTGTAACCAATCATAACAGAAGACTGTAGACTTTCTTTATCAGAGGTCATCAAAATAATCCATATGTACCAAAAAAGTTCGATTTGACATCGGCTGTTGCTTGGAGTGTCTGTGGAAACAAATATTGTAAAATAATCAGTTGTGGTAAACTACAGTAAAGCCTAACTAAGGCAAATTCTGTGCAGTAGGGAAATCTGCCTAACTCGAAAAAAATTTCGAATCCCTATACGTGAAACAAACTTTGTCCAAAAGGTTTGTCATTTTCAAAACTCATGCTTCTACTCTCACCTAAAAGTTTGGTCTTGCCAGTACATCAGTAATGAAGAATAATAATTTAGGTTCACAGAAGGAGTGAAGTTTTGCTACGATTTTTTAATAGAATGTTTCGCATTATTTAATAGGAGAAACATATTAAAATTTACGATTTAAAAAGGAAGTTACAAATTCTGCAATTTGAATACTAACCTTCATCGGACGTTAGCTTTTTACACACGATTCTATTTTTATATTCTACCGCACACTATATTAAAAAAAAGGAATTTTCTCGAGTATGTTGTCAAAGTACAAATATAAGTGTCTGTTAAAAAAAGTGGTGTCAACCGAATAAAATTTGTATAAAAGATGCTGGACCGGATGTCACGTGGGAAGTGACATATTACCATTAAGGGATAAATAGCAAAACTCCAATCTAAAATCTGTTCCACGCATCTAATATTCAGTTAATGGTAAGTTACTAAAAGGTTTTATTGTGTACTGATATTTAAAATCTTTGTTTAACCCCTTGATTATCGCTCCCGTGATATTCACGGGCTATGTTTTTCATTCAGAATGTTTGATTTCCGCCAGTTTTATAAAATAGTGCAATTGGCTTTATTGTGGTATCATTTTGCCTGTCATTAAATAAAGTGAGTATTTCTTTTTCAAAAAAGTGGTGCCAATAAGTAATTTGAATTTTTAAATCGGAATTCAATGCGGCCGTTAAAGGGTTAAAGTTTAAATAAGCCCAAAAATTCTTTTCTAAAAAAGAAGTGGTTTTTCACCTAGGCATTAATCCGGCCCTAGTTTAAATGCAGCATTAGCAGGTTCCGCCATCTTTTTTGCGCTCATAATATTTCTTAGATCTACAAATTTTCATGCCGGTAATTAGTTATTTATTTTATGATAAAAAATAACTTAGAGAAACAAACAGTTTTAGATAAGCGCATGCGCGAGTACTGCTTTGTTATTTACTCTCTTCCAGTGCCACATGCGCAAAATGGCGTCTCCTGAGCATAAGCGTTATTGCTGGGCTGAAGATTTAAAAGCATACACCTGACATAACGCCATGCGATTTTTTCATTTTGGGGCTTTATAAAAGACCATCCACCACTACCTAATGATTTGACAGATTTCAGACATAGAATTTAAGAGCCAGTTGCTTCCAGACTCCGGACTTGTTAACCTAGTCATTAAGGTTCCGGTGTGTGAAGAATTGAACTTTAGTTTGGATGTGTACCGTATAACAAAAGGTGCACTTATGGAGCATACGTAAGAAAAATTAGGTTAGTTTGCCTTCCATTTGATATATGATTTGTTGTAAAAAGTCTAAATTAAACTCTTAATCCTTAACCCCTTGAAAGGCACCGGTATATTATATATACCACTAAATTTTAATTCTCAAATGCCACATTGGCACAGCAATTTAGGAATTAAATTTTGCTTAAATATAATGTACGCGAAGAAAAACTTTTATTTAGTTTCATATAAATTTGTTCATAAATACCTGTGTCAATCAATCATTTTACCATTAGACGTACTTTGCCCTTGAAAGGGTTAAATACATAGTGATGTATATCTGCATCACTTTTTATTTAACTCTTAGCAACCACAATATTTATATTTAAATATTAATCCTGTTAAAATTACAAAATTATGCTGCTAAATAAAATTAAAAATCTACCTTAAAATTTCTGGTGTTAATGTTTAATAGAAGAATAAAAATCACAATTCTAAGAAAAATAATTCGTGTATTTAACCTCTTAATGCTCGAATTAAATTACTGTTGAAAAATTCAAATTGCTTCAAAGAAATTCAAAGAAATATTTACCTTATTTAATGACAGGGAAAAACAATACTAAAATATAGCCAATTTCACTATTTTATAAAACTGGTGGGAATCAAACAATTTGAGTAAAAGACACAGCCCGAGAATATGACGGGAGCGAGAATTAAGGGGTTAAGGGTTAAGTTTTACAAAATAAAAAATTATGTAAAATAAGGTATTTAGATTCATATTTATTAAAATATTTAATAATTGTCAATAGTTTAGTTACGACAGTAATTTTTACTCCTATTGCAGATGTGCACCACAAGAAAAAGTTGACTTATTATACGAAAGATGTATCTCTGATTGTTTTCATTATTTTTTATGTGTAATAAACCTTTATGAGAATCATATAACTTTTTCGAAGTAAAATTAAAAAAAAATCATGCATTTAAGGGTTAAATTATTTCATTGAAACTGGGACATTATTTTATGGTTACCCAATATTAAGCCTATTTTTACTACATATTTGGCAAAACAGAAATAAATCATTAATGTCTGCATCTTATAAGCTGGCATTCAGGTAAGTACGGGGTGTTTCAAAATGGACTCCAAAATTTTGAAATGACATCACTGCGACACAGTGAGAGACAGAAGTGTGAAACAAATCGTATGTCGGACAGACAGGTCTGGAATTTGTTATACACCAGTTTGTAGAAATAGTTCCATAATTAGACATCAGAGGGCGCTGCAGTCACAGAGCAGTGTCTTTGAAATATTGTCTGAAAGTGTGTTTCGTGAACAGAGATGTAATCACATTATAATGGTTTGGATATGGTCACCTTTTTTATCAATAACATGACGCAACCGAAGGGAAAGTTCTGAAGTCAACCGTTCCAATATCTCTACTGAAATGGGTGCTTATGCCTCAGAGATGTCATAACTGTTACAAAGTTTGAGGATCTTTGAGTAAACAGTGTCTTTCATATAGCCCCACAAGAAGAAGTCATATGGATTGTGATCCAGGGAATATGGAGGCCAATCCATAAAAATTTTTTCAGTTGTATTCCAGTACAATAAAATCATGTTGCTCCAAGGAATAAACTGAAACACCCTTTATATTCACCTTTGTTTCGACACCAAGCACTACGGTCATGTATGAGCGGCCTAAAACTCTACGAAAGTCATCCTTTTCGATCCGTCTTTTTTAAATAGCACTATTTTCAAAGAAAAAATTTCTTTTTAGATTTGTCTTCCAAATTTTATGGAAATCTACACTGAATGTTATTTTTGCTGCAAATGTTGTTAAAATCTACCTTGATATGTTTTATTCAGAAATGATGATATTAAAAAAACGGACACCGTGTTCTGTTTATGTCGTTATTGCGATGAATAACAAACTTTCCTTTTGATAGGAAACGTATAAATAAACATATTAATTTTTGTCCACTTATCAGAACTGACCTCCAAGAACACATTTGCAATGATAAACGTGTGGTTTAATATGTCTCTGGATAAACAGTGCAATTATGTAGTTTTGAAATAGCTATTTATTTATTATAAGTTTGTGATAAGATGGTGATTTAACACTAGAACGTCCGGAAATTTTACCAATCATTAAAAAAAAAAAAAAAAAAAAAATAACACCAGAAAGCTTATTTAAAACAATTTCACTTATTTATTCAATCGAGTTTTCTCAAATAATAATGTAATTAATTTTACGAAAAAAATTCTGGTTCAAATGGACATTTTGTCATTTGACCGGTGTCGAATTGACATCAGCTGACGTTCTAGTGTTAACCCCTTGGGGACGAGCGACCGGTATTCGTGCCACGTAAGGTGCTCAGAATCGGATATTATTCTCACCAGTAAAATTTTATTGTAAATTTTGTCTGATTTAATCCGAGCATTTTCCAGATTCAATTAGGTAAAATTTTCTGTTTTAAAAAACCGGTGATAATAGATTAAAAATTCTGTAAAAGACGTTCGTCCCGAAGGGGTTAAGGCTATAAGTTTGCATAATATATGTTTTAATAAATGTATAGAAAAGTATGGTATGTGGGATGTTAGTATTATTTACACTTTGATTGAGAGGTCAGGAGTGGCAACTATTTTTATATTCAATGGAACCACAATTTACAATATTTTTTTCTTGTAGAACTTTTATTTTAAATGTACCGTAGTATAAGTATATGCCATCGGGGATGCCAATTTGGCTTCCATTCTTATTCAGAAATAAAGAATAGCATTTTATACTTTGCTTAAGGAGAATCGTTTAGTGATCACTTAAAGTAAAAATTCTTCTTTCAAATTTTCCGATGTGAATTTGAAATTTTGGATTAAAATTGGAGGTCAAACAGGCAACCCTGCATGGTACATATTATTATTCAAAAGCAAAAAAAATCCACTGGGACGCATAGGAGAGACTAGGGAGGTTTGACCCACTTTTTACAAAATGACTTTTTATTTTATAAATATTGAACGTAGAATAAAGTTTTATATATCATTTTATTCGTTATACAAGCAGTTATCAAAATAAAATTGCTACATAAGTGTAATATATAAGAAATTTGAAAAAATGATTGATTTTAATCATGAGAAAATAATGAGTCAAGGCTCTCCACAATATGGGGGGAACCCTCCTATGTGGGAGAGTTGACTCACTATATGGGAGGCTTGACCCACTTTGCTTTATATTGAAATATTTATGAAGAGAAATAAAACTAGCAAAAGCCATGCTTTGTTTGGTTTCGCGAAGCATTATTTAATAAGATAAATATTTGAAAGTAACAATATTTTTTTATATTATTTTTCATCTTTATTAACCCTTAACAGGAAACATGAAATTCCCGTGCACAAACGGAAACGTGCCGTCTGTGAGACTGCTAAATTAAAAAAATTACTAAAAATGTTTAAAAAGAAAATCAATCTTAATAATTTACCAAATTGTGAACTTAATCACTTAATCTTTAATAGTAATTCATTAACAGGACAATTTTTTTAATCTAACAGCATAAAAATAAGTTTTGAATGTCGGAGAGAGAAAATATTTTAAAATTACACATTATTGTTGAAAATATTACATTTTCGACATAATAATTAAATAAATGCTAATATTTTTATATATTTCGGTACAATATGAATTAGAAAAAATTATTATGCAGTAAAATTAACAAAATATTTAATAGTGACTATTTAAGCATGTTCTAAAATATATGCATTTTTTATGCATTTTCTGACAATCTTGAGTCACTTTTGTGTTCAGAATTTATATATTCATTATCTGAAATACTTTCAGCATCGTTTATGTCACTTCCTACTTCATCAAACCATCGCAAAACAGTTTCTTCAAAGTCTTTATCACTGTAGCGTACCCGCTTTGACGGCCCCTCTATATCAATATCCCAGAGCAAAAAAATTACATAAACGGAAACGCGCCGTCTCACAGACTACATTAAAAATAAAATAATTTTTCTTTCAATAACTAAAGATGTGCAGGTGTTGCAAATGTGTGGGGGAAGCAGAGGACCAATAGCGTAAGGATTAGATTGCGTGATAAGATTGGGGACGCGTTCATTTTTGTGTATAGGGTAGATATGTAGACGCAACCGTCTCACAGACGGTACGTTTTCGGTTAAGGGTTAAGCAAAAACTTTATTATATGTTTTGGCGCATTTTAATTTTAGAGATGTAAATTCAGCCAAATAACTAAGAATTTCCTCGGAATTTTTTATTTACGATACAAGACTGGTATAAATAAAAATATTTTCGAAGCAAAATTTTACAAAATATTTTTAAATTTTCATCTAAATGCTCTCTTAAAGACGTTTTTACATTTCCCAATAGCCTCTGGTGTACAAAAATATAATTTTATTTTTGTGCATCTTCGAAATTTAAAGCATATTTCAGAGCTTTACATGCATTCTCTGTCAGAAGAAATTCGTCATGTCGTCGCTTTTTACACTGATATCTAGCCTCTTGCCTTAAAGCTAAATCATGTTCACGTTCTTTTCGACCAGCAAGTGTTCGTTTTCTCGGCGTTTTTTATAATAGAACTAATACATTCCATAAATTGTTTATAAACGTCAAACATATTTAAAATAATACTAATAGTAATTACTTCTTAATAGTAAATATGTTTAATTTGGTTCATTTTTCAACCTTTGAATTCGAATAATGCTTTATATAACAAATTTAACAATTAATTTCATATGTTTACAATTCTATTGTTGCCACTTTACAAAAAAAAACCCATAATATAATTCTTTTTAAATGCGTAAGTATCGTCTGCGTAAATGATTTCACATTATAAGAATAAATTGTGTATTTGAATTCTTAACACTGAAAAATACTTTTACAATTGAATGTAAATAATTGAATTTTCAAAAATTTTAATTCATTAAAAATGTGCAGTAATTTTCATAAAAAAAGATATTTTAAAAATTTCATAAAAGAACTCGTGAAACTATTTAATTAATCATGATTTTATTTATAATTGCTAACTAAATGATTTATTTTTTCTTCTGAAAATATACGTGTTTCATTTTTTTATTTGCAAAACTGCGTCCGTAATAGAAAAACATGTAAAATAAATTAATTAAAATAATAAATTTTTTAAGGTTATTCTGTAAAAAAAAAATAATTATATTGTGGAAATCTACAGATCATAATTTATTTTTATGTTTAATTTCAAGAGTTTTTTTGTAAAGTGTACGATAAAATGTAATTTGTGTAGCCTAGTAGAAGATTCGCTTAGCTCATTCTAATAAGTTTGAAAAAAGCAAAATAACTTTATGCTACATGCTTTAATTATAATAAAAAATATTTTTGAAAATATGATGCTTAAACAAATCTGCTTAGACGCAATCGCAAGTCCGAAGAGAAAATTTTTGTTTTAAATTGGATTTTGTCTGAGTACTTGCACTTAACTCTGTTATGCATGGTAACCTCATATGAGATATCATTGAAAACTACCAAAGAAGAATATTCATAATTTTTTGTTACTCCTTTATTACATATAACCCTTATATGAAGTTCAATAATATTCATGAAATGTAGCAAAATGTCTATAAATCATTTTCTTTTCACACCTTCAGTTGATAGTTTAGTTGCACTAAGTGTAGATTTTTACTGCTTTCTGCAACTAATCACCCGATGAAGAAAATCGCTAATACTTTGCTTTCGAAAGTACCGTAGTGCTTTGAGTCGCCATCAGGAGAATAAAAATACGATTGATATCAATGTACCATCTTAATGCATTCGTAACGATGACGATTGATGAGAATCCGGCCTTGAAAAAATAACCCCACTCACAAACGTTACTTGTCCATTTTATATTTTACTCAGATATATACCTACACAATATTTCTGATTTATGCAATTCTTGTACTATGCATATAAATAGTTTTATTAGAAATAATGCCATTATTGTATACCTTCGTTTATAATATAAGCATGAGAACACAAAATCCTTTTGTTTACCCGGGAGGAGAAGTCGCGCATACCCAGGTTACGATTGGTTGTTATTTTGACACTTATAATTACAAATAGTAATCTTTACCTTGTTTAATCGGCGACAATTTTTACAAATTATTCGATAAAGTAAGTTGAAGATTACTTTTCTAAAAATAATAGTGACAATTGTAAAAAACTGTGAGCACGCTGGGTATATCATAACCGGCGCGACTACTGACGAATTAACCCGTTCACGGACAAAGCATTTCCATTACTAAAATGTGTAAATAACGAACAAATTTATTTGCAAATAAGAAAAAGCGATAATTCCCATACGTAATAAATGGAAAAAAATGTATTAAAATCTAGTGTCATTGTTGCCTTTCGTAATTACAATTTTGTGGTTTCAAAGACAAACTATTGTCCGTGAAAGGGTTTAAGAAAGCTGCATGGAAGGTTAAAGCTCATAGTTTGGGTTTTCCTTTTTTACAAAATGAAACCTGGATACACGAATTTCCTAATGGTTCAATTTTTACTTAGGTAAGGTAAAAGAATTATAATTTTCAAAAAGAAGATCAATTTCTTGGCAGAAAAAAAACACAAAAGAGGTTCGTATATTTTTTCTAAACAAGATCATTATTTAAAAATTCACGAATATTTTAGTATTGTAATATAATTTTATCATACTTTTATATATAAATATTATATCCGCTTACATATTATTAACCGTCGTTTTTTCCCCTTAAAAAAACCTTAGATTAAGTGCTTTTATTGATTTCCTTATTTCATTTTGTCTAAAAATCTTATAAAAAAGCCCTCCAATAATCACTCAATCTTTTGTCTAAAAAAACTCCGATAATCACTCAATGTCATTGCAGATTCCGGTAATTTTTTTTCGAGATAAAAATATTTGAAAGTTTACAATACACAATAGCTAATTTTTCTAACCTTGTAGTAGAAAAAAAAAATTAAACGACATCCAATAAAATTTCAAATATATATTGCAAACATTATAAAAAATATTTTGTAAGACTGCTCCATTCAAGAATTTTGTTGCTATCAAAATTAATGAATATATAAATAAAAAGAGGTAATTTTTATGTATACAGTGTGTTTGTAAACTGTCTTTATAAACTAACAGTATAGATATAAGTAATCTAACAGAATAATTTTTGTATAGAAAACCCCTCGCAAACCACTTTCTCTGCCAAAAATATGCGTATCACAGGGCTTTCACAAGCAACTATTCTTATATTCTGCTCGCACCGCTATTTCTTTGATAGTATAAATTTTTATGTACATATTTCTCTTGCAGATGTTGTCAAAGTGTGTGTTAAGGGGGTCGCCGGTGGCAGCCCTGGTATCTTCAGTTGCGTTGCCAGGTGTCCCGCGTAAATTAAAGCTCCAAATGCTCTTGACACCAGTATTTTAAAGTAATTTTCTTCGCCTTATCTAATGGAAATTATTGGCGATTAAAGATGGGTAAAATAACTGTAAGAAATTAGTGGTGTCCAGAGCATTTTCTGACCTGATTTACTCTTGATACCTGGCAACATTAATCTTCAGGGGCCGATTATCATATGGTAAATTTTCACCAGTAAATTGTTAATCCTTTGTGGCTCAGAGTTCCATTACATGAAACACCCAACATGATTCCCAAATGCCCCAGTGACACCAGAATTCTTGTATAAATATTTTCCATTTATTAGGTATGGGAAATTTTCTTATTTTCAAATAAATTTGTACGTAAATTCCAGTGTCATTCATTCATTTCACCATTTTCGCATTCGAAGTGCTCTGCGCCGGAAAGTGTTAATGTAATTGTCGTCATTTTTCCACAGAAAAATGATTTTTTTTTAAATTACTAGTTGACATTTATTTCAGCGGTAATCAGAAATACTAATTTTACTCTAAGTTGAACCCAGATTATTGTTGACTACTTTAACAATAATGAAGATATTTTAACAATGTTTCGCATAGGAAAATTTTACTTAGTTGCATCTTCAGAAATGCTAGAAATTGACCCCACTCAGGCATGTACTACGCTGAAATTGCCTTTATAATTCAGAAAGCAGCTGTTTGTACTTGAACTAAATTACAGAGTATTTCCAGTACTTACCGTTGTGTTGTCACACCGCGCACACACACACCACCGCCCTCCGAATACTAGGCCCGAGCGCTGACACCATGGAACTATTAACCCCTTAACCTAAAATGACGGGTATAGCCAGCGTACGATGATCGAGCCAAATGTAAATTCTTCTTACCACTAAAATTTCACAGTAAATATAGTTCAATCTAGTCGTCGAAATTCCATGATTAAACAAGGCGAAAATCTATGTTAAATTTTAATGGTAGCTATGGATTTGCCAAACCGTGGAGCTGTTAAAAGTAAATCGTAGGTTAAAGGGTTAATAAAGATGAACTGACATAGCCTTAAAATGGTGAAGCTTCAACTGTTACCGCTT
Organism: Maratus speciosus; assembly: GCA_963932465.1. NCBI lineage: Eukaryota > Metazoa > Arthropoda > Arachnida > Araneae > Salticidae > Maratus > Maratus speciosus. Next base: position 173,266,151 of record OZ010794.1, on the reverse strand, counting down.
TCGCAGGGGTTGATCACCTCCGGGGGAAACTCCCACCAGTAAACTTATATAGAAATTGTCTTCTTATTTAAACGTCTGATTACTGCAAAAACGAAATGATAAATAATGGCAGAAACAGATATTCATTTTTACTGGTGTTTACTTTGGTAGTTACTTTGGGGGTGATCAGTCCCTGCGTTTCCGCCATATTGTGACAACCTAGACAACTTCCTGTCAGTATCAGTGTAAAATATTGTAATACCTGCGCAAATTGACACCAGCAAAAATAAATAGAAATTTTACCATATTTGAGAGATAATATTTCTGTGAATAAGACGCTTAAACAAGAGTAAATTTTCTATTCAAATTTACTGATGAAAAGTTTCTCCCGGCGATAATAAGAAACTATTGATCAGATTAAAAAAACAGCCGCCATCTTGTCACAACTTCCTCAGTTACTTCACTCGCAACTCGTAGACAGTACACAATATGTCTCCTCCTTTTTATTCGTAACTCCACTGCTGACACAGCGGATTTTTTTTAAGTAGGAATGGTTCCATAAATGTTGACACCAGTATTTTACAAAAGATTTCTCTGAATTTTTGATCTCAGAAAAATAAAGGGAAAAAAACTTTAAAAAATATATTGGTACGAATATTTAAGGGACCGTACACACGCTGAAAAAAATTCGCCTTCAACAGCCGCCATTTTCGTGTCAGCGCTCAGGCTTACTATTCAGGATCGGTGTACACATACACAATGTTAGGTGATTGAAAATTTCACTAATGTTTTCAGGGTTCGTGCGCTTCAAGGGCCTTTTATCAGGATTTTCGTAAGGTAATATTTGCCTTATTTAATGAAAAAGAAATCTGTCATCAGATATAGTCACCAGTACTTTACGAAATTTCTTGTACTAAAACACTTAAAATCCCCTGAATCACTTGATGCATACGAACCCTGATGTATTTTATAAGATATAGAAGATTTATAGTATTATTGTCAAGGCTATGGATGATTATCTCATTATTGTTAACGTTCTAAAAGACAATATTATTATTGCTAAGGCTTTGAACAAAAATCATGCGTTCGACTTGGTGTCACCAGGGGACTAGGGTTCTCAGGTTGGGATTCTTTTTTAATCGGGAATTATGAATTTATACTGGAAATTCCGAAAGAAAAAAAATCTATTAAGTAATTACGAAATGAGATGCCTTTCACTGAATAAATGAAAAATTACCATTCGAAATTTCTGAATAAAAAAGAGCACCAACTTGTAAATCTTATACTCTATATTTTTGACAGAACAAGTTTGCGACAATGGTTTTTAATGCAACATTTTGTGTCTTGGTATGTACTATAACCTAATTGTAAAAAAATTTCATGAACACTCTGTATATTCTATAAGGTTTGTATATGTAATGTATTGTATAATGTTAAACGCATATTATTAACTGTTTTTTTAACAATTTAGATATTTGAATTTTTCTGACAAAAGCCCAGATGCAGAGCAAATATTAATTTTGCTCCTACATGAAGTTTGTCTAAAAAACCCTATCTAAATATCAATCAATGTCACTGTTAGATATAAAATTCAGCTAATTTTCTTGGAAGAAAAAAATATTGAAAGTTAAGACACAGTATAGTTAATTTAATACACTGTAAAGGAAACAAAAATGTTGATAATTGTTTAGTAAATATTAAAAATATTTTATTTTACCTTACTAAAAATTAACCCTTTGCACTCGAGGGCTCCTCTGCGGAAACATATCTTTCTTTGCAAAATTTGTTTTTGGCACCAGTAATAAAGGAAAATAAAATGTACCTTATTTAATCAGAGCATTGTACCTGAACTTGTGTACTTGAACGAAATTTCTTTTTAAAAAGTGGTGCCGATCGAATAAAATCTGTGTAAGAGACGTCGAGCGGAAAGGGTTAAAGAATATAAGGACCTTGTCTACTAATACTGTCTCTTTTTAAAAATGTAAATTTGCACTTATTACGCATTTTTATTACTCTCATCTCGAGATTTTATATATAAAGACGGAATTTTGTAACAGATCTTGAATCCACTTCTTGATATGCTAGAATTATAAAAAATACGCTAACAGATGTGTTACAGATGTAACAGATGACAATACAACATTTTAATATATTTTGAACTTAATTGTAAATTAGACCATTTATGCCTGGCGTCCCAATTTTTGGGACGCTTCAAAGTTTATTAAATTTGTATAATCAGGGATGAGAGCGCTCCGGCCCAGATTGTTGATTTTCACCACTAAATTTTAATATTATTCTTTGCTTTATTAAATCACAGAAATTCGGTCATTAAATGCGGTGAGAAATGCTATTAAAATTTAGTGTTAGCATCGGTCATTTGGGTCGGAGCACTCTCACCCTTGTATAATTTTCTTCTTCTTTATGACATGAAAATTGTATGAAATAGTTTTCTATAAATGTCTTTATCTGTTAGCGAGAGATGAAAGTATAAGATGGACATTTATTTGCTTAAATGAAGGATTTTTTTGGAGTTTATGGATTTTTCATTTTTAAAGTTGGCGAAATGTAAATAGTAAGTTTATTTGTGTTTTTTCTTTCAAGGATCAAATAAATAAGTCATAATCTTAGCTTGTATACTTCTGTAAAATACGTATTTTTTTAAATTGTGAAATTATATGTTCAAGCCTATTTTTTAAACATTTTTGTAACGTACAAAATATAAGGCACTAGGCACGAATGGCTACATATTTTCATGAGTCATTTAGGAGATAGTTATTTATGTAAAGTTCTTTTCAAAATGATTATGAAACAAATTGTTTTTAAGTCTCAAATACGATTATTCTTAGTTTGTTATTACTAAACTAATACTTATAATGATACTAGTTTCTGTAAATAAATAAATATATATATTTTAGTAGTTCATTAAAATACTAATTATAGTATATAATATGCAATTTAAAAGCTTTTATATATAAATGTAGACAAAAAATATATAATTATTCATATTATACAATTACAAATATTATGCATATTCTCATATTTAGTATGTTTACATATTATCAAATAAATACAAAAAAAATTTAGCGTTATTTTTTTTAGTATTTTTCCAGTTCATTTTTCAACACTTTAAAGTGATTTTACCAAGAAATTTGAGAAAACAAAAAATTCAGACACAAATGGGTTAATATTTTACTTATAAGGCATTTTTTCCGTTACTTTGCTACAGGGGGTAAATCGCCAAATAGTCTCTGTAACTCGTACAATTTGTATACGAACTGGGAATAAAATAGATTTAATTATGCACCAAGACGCTTGCCAAAATAGATCAAATGTCTGTGAAATTGCAACAATGAAACATTTTAAAGGCTAAAAAGTAGAAAATAAATTATAGATAAAAAGTAAAAAAACGTAATATATTTTTTAAAAAAATACGATTTTATCAATTAATAGCTTAATATTAATTACTTTATGATTATATGTTGGGAAACCAATTTAAAAATCCTAAAAATATAAATTAAATGTTTCATTTTTTTTCTTCCCCGTTTCTATATGATAAAAAAGAAACAGACGAAAAGTTTTTTTAATGGATTCACTTTCTTCCGCTTTCTACCAAGCGAAAAACAAAACAAAAAAAAACCCCAGTGAATTTTCAATTTTTCATAACTGAATTCAGTGCTCAGGCCAAATTAACATATTGTAACAGAAATTTTTGCGAAATAACAGGAATTACAGTCAAAACATTCGCCGCATAACTGCCGACTTTAACCCCTTGGAAGGAGGTGATGCCGTCACGGCATCACATAATTTTAATCCCTATTTGCCACATTGGCATCCGAATTTTTTAATGAAAATTTCACTTTTATTATGGACCCAAAAATATACTTTTACTTGTTTACAAATACATTTTCTTGTAAATACTGGTGTCAGTCCAACATTTTACGAATTCAAGGACCTTGCCCCTGAAAGAGTTAACCATTTTTTTCCACTAAAATTTAAAAGAAATTTTTCTTTTATTCAAGTGGCATAATCCGCAATTCAATAAGTCAAAATTTTCTTTAAGTAAAACAAAATTTTCTTTAAAATTTGAGTCGTATGGAAAAATTTGGCAGCTATGTTAGCTGTGATGTTTAACTCTCTAATTCCCATGGCAGAATACGTTCTAGAAATTCCATAAATTAGAGAATCTGAATTCTTACAAGATCCCAAGTAGCACAGTTCCGTTTTTAAATCGTTGAAGAAACGACAACACACATCGTTGGAAAAACGTTATTCTTTAACGTTATAAATTCGAAAATATGTCTCGTTGATTCGATTATTTTCCAACGGTAAAAGTACCTGCATTTTCAACTCAATAAAAACCGTTTTTAAAACGTCAATGAAAGTTGCAATACCGTCGTTAGTTTTACCATTTTTTCAACGGCATTTTAACGCCGAAGAACACGTTTAAAAATAGGAATAAGCCCGCAATATTGTATTGTTAATAGCACTTTTTACAACGGCATTTTAATGCCAGAAAAAACGTTTTAAAATAAGGGAAAATCAGAAACATTAAGCCTATTGGTCAATTTCCGAATTCCCTTGGCTAATGTTAAGTCTATGCGCGTATAATTTCAATAATAAATTTTGCTTTATTTAATGACGGAATGTCTGTTATTAAACAAAATACAAATATTGTGCAAATACTGTTATTTTAAATTTTTGGTATTAGCTTGGAACATCTGAATTAAAAAATCCATTAAATTGGAAACAGTGGTGGTAGTATATGCCATGGCATAAAGAGGATTAAGAGGAATATTGAATGCTTATAAAAGAGTAAGTGTGCTTAACCCTTTCAGGGGCAAGTTACTTCCATTCGGTAAATGCTGAGATGAGTCAATGACACAAGAATTTACAAACAAATTTATTTTAAGACAAGCAAAAGCTTTTGTTCACGTACTTGATCAGGGACTTGATCACTCAACCGGAGCGCCCACCAAATTTGGCACAGGCTATATGCTCCGGAGGAGAATCCCCTCCACCACCAAACGAAACCACTGCCAAACCAACAGGCCCGCAACAACCAGAAAAACGGCAGTTATACAAAGACAAGATCAACATACCGAAGTGAAGTCACTTGAGATAGATACAGAAAATAAACAATGAAAAAAAAATTACAAGACAAGTTAACAGACAAACTTCACAGACGAAGTTTTGGCTTGACGACATTCTATATATAACATATAAAAAAGTTCTCGATTCTAGTAAAGTCCACTAGTTCAGAAAAAGTAATAATGAAATAAAAAAGTCCATTATTTAAAAAAAGCCAAATTATATCATTCAAACACACGAAGCTCAATTTAGTGGAAACCGAATATAGGAGATTCAATACTAATTTTTATCAATATAATAAATGAGAATTTCGCGAAATTGGTCAGCTTTATCCAAGCTGCTTTTCTTTAAAGTAACATATATTTGGCTGCCAAATTCGGCAATTTCTTAAAGTGCCTGTCATTTTAAGACAACTTGGTGGATGAGGCTAAGCAGTGAACTTGATCGAGACCTTAGTAATTGCTGTGCACATGCTCACTCACATCGGAATCGGTTAATATATAGGAGTGCTGTCGCATGCAAAAAATCAGATTTTTCAAAATGTCACCCACAATAGAAATTGAAACTGCTATATCTGAGCCATTTTTTAAGGTAAAGACAAACAAAAAATGCTCCTGAATCCTTATATCAAGGTCAAATACTTAAGAAAGAAACCTTTTTCAATTTATAATTTTTTTGCACCTCACTTTAAATATATATATATTTTTTAATTTAATGGTCGCCATTTTGAAACAAGATGGCTGATGAATCTGGCCAGCGAACTTGGTCGAGGTGTTGATGTATACTATCCACATGCCTTCTTACATCGAAATAGGCGAATACGTGTGTTATCGCGTGACAAATACAAGATCGTTTCAAAATGTTAGCCATGCTAGTAATTCAAAGTGCTATAAATCAACCATTTTTTAAGATATAAACAAAAGAACAAATTTTCAGAAACAAAAACTGCTCCGGAATCTTTGTATCAAGGCCAAACACATAAAAAAAATCTTTTTCATTTTCCAATTGTTTAATACCTCATTTTGAATTTTAAATTTAATTTTTTTTTTAAATGGCAACCCTTTTGAAACAAGATGGCGAATGAAGCTGGCCAACGAACTCGGTCGAGACATTGGTATGTACTATGTACAGACCAAGTTACATCCCAATAGTTTCATAATTACTCCTGTTATCGCGTGACAAAAATCAGGTCGTTTTAAAATGAGAGACACAAGAGAAATTCAAAATGCTATTACTCAGCCATTTTTTTAGATATAGACGAAAGAAAAACTGTTCCGGAATCTTTATATTAAGATCAAACACACACAAAAAAAATCTTTTTCACTTTCCAATTTTTTGGTATCTCATTTATTTTTTTTTATTTTTTAATTTTTTTAAATGGCCGCCATTCTGAAACAAGATGGCGGATGAAGCCGGCCAACGAACTCGGTCGAGATATTTGTATGTACTATGTACACACCAAGGTACATCCAAGTCGGTTCATAAATACGCCTGTTATTACGTGAGAAAAATCAGGACGTTTCAAAATGTCAGCCACGCTAGAAATTCAAAATGCTATAACTCAGTCATTTCTTAAGATATAGACGAAACAAAAACTGCTCCCGAATTTTTTTATCAAGGTCAAACACATAAGAAGAAAATATTTTTTCAATTTTTAATTTCTTGGTACCACATTTCAAATTTAAATTTTTCTTAAAAATTTAAATGGCCACCATTTTTAAACAAGATGGCGGATGAAGCTGGCCAACGAACCCGGTTGAGACATTTATATGTACTATGTATAAACGAAGTTACATCCAAATCGGTTCATAAATACGCCTTTTATCGCGTGACAAAATTCAGGACGTTTCAAAATGTCAGCCACGCTAGAAATTCAAAATGCTATAACTCAGCCATTTTTTAAGATATAGACGAAACAAAAACTGCTCCGAAATCTTTGTATAAATGTCAAATACATAAGAAAAATATTTTTCCATTTTCAATTTTTTGGTACCACATTTCAAATTTTAAATTTTTAAAAAAATTTTAAATGGCCGCCATTTTGAAACAAAATGGCGGATGAAGCTGGCCAACGAACTCGGTCGAGAGATTGGTATGTACTATGTACACACTGAATTACATCCAAATCGGTTCATAAATACGCCTTTTATCGCGTGACAAAATTCAGGACGTTTCAAACTGTCAGCCACGCTAGAAATTCAAAATGCTATAACTCAGCCATTTTTTAAGATATAGACGAAACAAAAACTGCTCCGAAATCTTTGTATAAATGTCAAATACATAAGAAAAATATTTTTCCATTTTCAATTTTTTGGTACCACATTTCAAATTTTAAATTAAAAAAAATTAAATGGCCGCCATTTTGAAACAAAATGGCGGATGAAGCTGGCCAACGAACTCGGTCGAGAGATTGGTATGTACTATGTACACACTGAATTACATCGAAATCGGTTCATAATTACGGGAGTTACAGTGTGACATAGGTCAGATATATATATATATCAATTTTGAACGGAGGGTGGTTTCGGTGTCTGGGGTCATGATCGATGAAAATATACCAAAATTTTTTGAAATCGCTTTCCTCCGAACGGCTGCAATAGGTAGCTTTTTTGTAAAGAAAGCTACCTAAAAGGCAGTTACTTTAACTGTGAACTAACGCATACATGGAAAAACAACAAATATGCACCACCGGAGGCAGAAAAGAGTCATCCTTTAGAAACATCTACCACCGTATGTCAGGGCTACAAACTATAAATGTATATTTTAAGAAACAGAATCCTAGTCTATTGAATCCAAACTGTTAATCCAATTGACTAACCAAAATAAATTGTAAAATTCTCTACCAGCACCAATAATCTGTAGAACATCAATCCAGAAAACTTGAAGAAACTTGATGAGGATTGAAAACACAAGTCCATAAGAGAGAAATGTCCTTGAATGAGAAATGTCCATAAAAAAGAAATGTCCCGTAAAAACAAAAGTTCATTAAAAATGTCTGTAAAATTGATTGCCCATTAAAAGAGAAATGTCCGTTTTAACATTGTTCATGACAGGATTCAATAGTTTTGATAAACACAGTAGTTTAGAGATTACTAAACTTAAGCACCCAAACCTGAGCCCTAATTTCAAAAAAACATAGCCACAAATAAATCTGTAACCAAAGGAGCAACACTTAAAAAAAATATAAAAAGAAATGAGCTGTAAATCAAAAAGAATACTTTATGAATGAAAATGCCTTGTTTAAGCTATTGTAAATCTTTTTAAGTTTACCATAATTGGATCTCGAATTGAGGATGTTGCAAATGTTCCATTCCATCGATCTATTACGATGGAAATAAAAATGAGTATCTGTGAGCTGGCAATTATCAAAAAGATAATGACGTACATCACCCCTTCTATGACAAAGACATCTGTCTGTATCCCTACGTCCTATCTTATATAAATAGGTTGGGAATGCACCGTGAGAAGAATAAAAGTATGCACAGTAGGGTGGGTCGAAAAAACCAAAATATTTCTAATCGAAATGTAATAGTTTGGAAATGTTGCCTTTTGTAATAAAGAATAAATTCGTAAAATATTACATCGATCAGTTAATATCTTTTACGCCGCAAAGTGGCCAAATTTTCAAAAAATTGCAAAAAACGTGTTTTTTTTAATTATTTTTTTAATTTTCCAAACGTACCAATACAATTTCTAGTAGAACGCAATAGCTGCATGAACATATGCCCCGGTAAATGTTCATTATGATGAAATCATATCTTTTACTGCCGCAAAGGGACAATATTTTAAAAAGAATTCCAAAAACTTCAATTTTTCATTTTTTCTAAATTTTTATAATTTTTATAATATGTCTAGAAATAAATAAATTTATGTCTATTAATATGTCATAATTTTTTATAACTATTTGTAATAGGCTGGAAAATAAAAAAGGTAATCATTCCGTTTTCTTGACGATCGCTTCCTCTACTGACGTTTTACTTCATAACAGCAGTTCATGCATCACAAATCAAAAAAATGATATAAAATCAACAAAGTATTTTAGTATTTTATTATTTAAAATGCAGAGATGTTTAACCGAAACGAGTTAAATAAATTTAAAATAAAGAAGTATTTAAAGAAAATGTATTTTATAATATGACTTGTTTTTAGATGAAGCCATTATTCCTCGACAGGCCAAAATTGATCAGATGTGATACTCCCTCTTTTCTCCACAAACTTAGTCCACAAACATTATCAGCGTTTCAGTCACTAATTTCACGTGTCTTTCTACTGATTGAGTGGGATAAGGAAATTTAATAAAAGGAAAGTTATAATAGCTGGTATCTTTAATCGAACATTCTAAACTCACCAGCGTTTTTAGTGGACAGAGAAACCGCAATAGGTGGTTCCTTTAGTTTACAGTTTTGCCAGTAGACTGAATCTATACAATTTTAAGCTTCAAAGTTCAAGTCTGCAATGATAAATTTAAGGATGGCACTATTCGAGCCCACAGAACTCTGTGCTTTGGTAGTTCGCTTCATGGCTGGTGTCCTGATGTCCTCACCTTCATATGCTATCATTCCAATGAGGCTATTTTCATGATTTGCGAAATAGTCATTTCTTGAAATTACAGGAACTATAATAAAGGAACTATAGATGACATAACAACATATAATAACAGGAACTATAGATGATCTGGAAAGTAACGAAAGTTACTAACTATAGGGCACAGATTCTGAAAAGTATAAGGGATTCATTTCAGTTTCGAACCAAATGATGCAGTACACTTTCAGGATGCACTCAAACAGTATGACAAGTTAAGACGAGAGTTTCTCTGTTACAACGTATAGTCTCAAAATTCGATTAGCAGTAATGATTCACCTTGCGTGAAATATTGGTCCAGGAACTCAGCAAAAACGGTCAATTGAGCACACGTGTGTTGAAAGAGCTTTCAATATTTCAGACATATACTTCTGGTCAGTTGAAAAATCATCTTTACCAACAGCTAGGTGATTAACTTGGCTTAAACTTTGCAATTGGTAATGATTCGCATATCACAAGAGATCAACCAGTGGGGCCACAATATGAAAGAGGACCTGTCTTTTGTCATCAAGATGTTCGAAAAGATGTCTCCGCGGAAACTCATTAAAGTGTTTTTTTTTTTTTTTTTTTTTACCCTTTTCCTCCTAAGTAATCATATAACACCACCTTTGCATCCTGTGTTAAAGACAGTTCCACCAAATCCGATTTCAAATGATTTTACAGTTTACATTTCATTTTTCTTCAAAAAATCTATAATATCATTGCATATAGAAATCGTTTTGCTAGATGATGGGGTCAAATGACATGATGTTCTTCCTTGATTTCGCGAAGATGAAACTTTGATACCTCTTTAACCTGGGAGATATTTTATCTTTAGGACCATCAAAGTATGCAGTAAAAGTAGAATATTACAAAAAAACGAACCAAGTGCAATATGGCCCTCTAGCAGCGAGAAAATAATTTTACGTGCAGGCAGCTGCAGGTATTTCTATCATTGAGTAGATTTTTTGATAGACTTACAGTGATCATGATTAATAATCTGCATGAAATTAACAACATAAAATGCCCTCCCAGTCTATTAAAAATCTAAAAAATCGGAAAATATTATGAAAATTGAAAAAACGAAAAATTTTAATTTTTAACATTTTTTAGAAAATTTGGCCCTGTTGCGGCTGTAAAAGTAATGATGTCGTAAAAAATGAAATTTTACTGTTACATTACAAATATCTTGGTGTGGCTATTGCGTTCTATTAGAAATTGAATTGGTATGTTTGGATAATTTTCAAAACAAATTGAAAAAAGTATGTTTTTTACTATTTTTCCGAAATTTGGTCCCTTTGCGGCGGTAAAAGATACTAACCAATCGGTGCAATATTTTACGTATTTATTCTTTTTTACAAAAGACAACTTTTCCGTGCTATTACGTTTCGATTATAAAAATTTCGGTTTTTTTCGACCCATTCTAATGCACAGATTTGTGAATAACAAAGATAATCTGTATTTACATGTCTTAATAATCTGAAGGTGTCCCTACCCTTGTCACTATTATTCCAATGATGCTGCCGGTCAGAAATAATCTTCCTTGTCAAAGCCGAATTAAGGTAACTTATAGGTATAGTATGTCTTCTTCTTTATCAAAAATTCCATCCATAATCACAGATTTTGCCAGGTAGTCTGCTCTTTCATTTCCCTGTAAACCAACATGGGCTTTCACCTAGCCTATATGGATAACTCTTTTATTCAGTAAACGTAGGCTAGTAAAAATTTTCAACAACAAGGAATCTGTAGGAAATAATCTCTGAAGAGCGCTGTAAGATGATAAGCTATCAGTGTATAGATGGAAAACTTTAAAAGCTGTAGATCTGCACCAGTCAATTGCTTGTGAAATTGCCATCAATTCGGCTTGATAAACTGAATTAAATGACCGAAGTTTAACTCTGAAATCAAATATAAAAGCTTCATGATAATAAACTGTAAAGGCAGCCGAAACACCCTCATTCTACTTTGTTTCATCAGTGAAAACTACTGGATGGTTATACACAGGAACCGAGTCAACCACTGGTCTTACAAAGTTGATATGATGTGAATAACAAAAATACGGATAATCATATGATTTAATTTTGTTCATCAGCTTACTAGAATTCACCAAGATATCATTTATGTCCATAGGTGAATTACCATGCATCACATTATGTCTTAGTGAGGAAGCCGAGAGTTCCAGATGCAAAGGACGCGTACCTGCTAACACACAAAGTGCATCCGTTGATGTTGTATGATAAGATCTTATTAATGAAAAAAAAAAACTCTGGATTTGTTGGCAAGATGACACTTCAAATAATTATACCATACTTCGTGGCCATAACTAATTTGTTTCTTAACGTTCTTCTTGTTCACGTACTTAATAAAAGAAAATTTTTCATTCCAATATTCTGGTGCCAATGTCACATTTAGGGATTAAAATTAGGTGATCCAAAAATGAACCACCACCCTTGAAGGGGTTAACACTTTGAGGGGGAAGCAATTGCGTTTCTGTAATGCTGAATTCCCATCGGAAATTTGGAAAAAAATTATTTCAAAATAAGGAAAAGCAATTTTTCAAAATTTTAATTTTTAAGCTATAAAAGTAAAGCTTAATTAAAAATTTCTTGTGCAAATCTTAATTAAAGTTAGGTGGGTTATAATATATCCCATCGCTCCTCAAAGGGTTAAAAATATAACTTTTATAATTATTTTAGATATAAACAGGCTGCGTAGGGGTGCTTACATTTCACTACAACAGCCTCCGAACAGTAAATGTTGGATTATTTATTTGCAGAATTTCTGCAATTAAATATGGTGAAGATTACCTCCCTATTTAATCCCCTCCCCAACCCCAGATAAGGGAGAAAACCTTGACATGCGTCACGAAAGCGTCACACAAAGCAGGCAAAACAAAGAAAAAAAGTCCAAGCATGTTTCGATTTCGTTAGTTCGTGGAATTATTAATTTTTACTTTCTAATAATAATTAATAATTTCACACTGCAAAGAAAACGAAACATGAAGTTGTTAGAATTTGTTTCTTTGTTCTACCTGCTTTGTGTGATGTTTTCGTGACGCGTGTCAAGACTTTCTCCCTTATCTAGGGCAGTGTTGCCAGATTGGGGATATCTTTAATTCAGATTATTTGACTGTCACCACTTTTTAAAAATAGTGTAATTCGCCTTATTTTTCAGACTTTTCAATTTATTTTTGAATAGGTCGAATATTTCTATTTCATAAAAGCGGTGGCAATCAACGATCTGGTGACACAGAAGTCCCCGATCTGGCAATACTGATCTAGGGGTCGTTAATTTAATTTCCTAAAGCTGCAATTCAAGAAGATAAAATGTTCTATTCAATTTTAGTGATACCCTAAATTCATAAAAATGGCATCTATGATTTTCTATCTGTGCAGTAATTTTAATTCTGCGGTATGACTTGTTTTATATATTTTTATAAATATATTTATGACCCATCTTTTTAAGAATTTGTATGTTTGGATTTTTTTTTTTTACATTTTTGCTCTATATTTTTGACAGAATCATTTTGCGACACTGCTTTTTTATGAAAACATTTTGCGTTTTCGTATGTACTATATCCTATTTGTAGAAACATTTTACGAACACCTTGTGTATAATGTTTGTACATGTAATATCTTGGGTATTGTTGTACGCATATTATTAACTGTCGTTTTCACAAGTTTAGATATTTAGATATTTTTCTTTTAACAAATTCCCTTATTAACCCCTTAATTCTTGCTCCCGTCATATTCACGGGCTGTGTTATTTACCCAGATTGTTTGATTCCCACCAGTTTTGTAAAATAGTGTAATTGGCTATATTATGGTATCATTTTACCTGTCATTAAATAAGGCGAATATTTCTTTTTCAAAAAAGTGGTGCCAATGAGCAATTTGAATTTTTAAACCGTAATTTAATGCTACCGTTAAGGGGTTAAGAGCATGTATCAATTTTGCTCCTACTTGAGCTTGTCTAAAAAACGTTTTCAAAATATCAGTCAATGACATTTCTACACTTAAAATTTAGCTAATTTTGTTAGAGGAAAGAAAATTATCGAAGTTTTAAGAAAAAGTATAGCTAATTTTATACACTTATAATACTTTGTAACGGAAATTTTTGTGACAAAACATGAATTACTGTCAAAAGATTAGCAGTAATTTTCAGGAGGGATATTGAATGCTTATAAAAGTGTAAAAGTGTAAAAGTGCTTTTTAAAGAACTATTTCTACTTTTATACTTCATTTAGATATAAAGAGGCTGCATGGAGGTGCTTACATTTGAGTACAACAGTTTTTGAATAGTAAATGGCGCCTTATTTAATTGCAGAATTTCTGCTATTAATTATGGTGGAAATTACCATTCGGAAGTAGCTGTTCTCTAAACTGAAATCCGTGCAAGCTCTTTTCTATATATGTCACGATTTTCTTTTATCGCTAAAATTTAATAGGAAATACAACCCTATTTAATCACTCAAGAAGATAAGCGTCAAAGTTGGAAGCTATTATTTTCCACCTGTGGAGTAATTTTTATTTTGCGATTTGACTTATTTTTAATATTTAAAAAAAATATATTTATGACTCATCTTTTTAACAATTTAGACGTTTAAGTTTTTATATTTTAACAAACCAAGAGATTAAAAGCATTTATTTATTTTTCTATTCTGTTTGATTTTGTCGGAAAAAAAACTTTCCGATGATCAATCAATGTCAGTGCTAAGCATGAAATTCAGCTCTTTTTTGTTTTTTGTTTTGTTTTTTTTTTTTTGAAAAAAAAGGAAGAAATTACTAAAAGTTTACGAAACAAAATAACTAATTTAACAGTCTGTAAAAAATGCTTTTAAACGATATTGAAGAAAATATAGAGTATACTTCGCAATCACGTTAAAAGAGCTTTTATCAAAAGAATGGCCCATTCAAGCATTTTGTTGCTATATAAATAAATAAATAAATAATAAAAGCTTATTTAAAACAAACAAATAAACAAAAAACTATACTACATACACATACATACTACATACACAGTTGGCCAGATAGTGTTAAAGTTAGATTGTTTATCAATAAACAGGGTGTGATTCCACGTATGATTGGTAGGTTAAAAGATCATAAGGAGGGGTATCCACTACGCCCCATCGTTACGAGGTGCCAAGCACCGACTTATTATTTAGAAAAAGCGTTCGTGCTCATTTTGAAGGAGTTACTGCCGCCATCAGATTATGTTGTGGACTCCACTGCAGGATTTTTTGAAAGCATTAGGACACTTGAGATTCCTCATGACTGTTTATTAGAGAGTATGGATGTTAAATCACTTTTTCCATCAATAGATACTTTTGAAGTTTGTCGTCAAATTAATAAGAAAATTGACAATGCAGAAATGTATAATGATAGCATAAAATGTACTCTGAAAGATGGATTGCAGTTAATTGTACACAGTAACTATTTTATTTTTTATGGTAAAATTTATAGGCAAAACATGTGTGCCCCTATGGGATCTCCTATATCGGGTTTTTTAGCAGAGTTTAAAATGAGACCTTTTGAAGAGAATATTTTCGTAAAGTTTGAGAAAGTTCCTATATTTTGGAAAAGGTATGTTGATGATGTGTTTTTAATTTGGGAGGTGGGGGGGGGGGGGGGGTGAGTCTTTTATTGATTTTGTTGATGAAGTTAACAAACTAGATAAGAATATTCAGTTTACCTTTGAATTAGAAAATGATCGTGCTCTTTCATTTTTAGACGTGTGCGTTATGAGAGAGGGGTCTGTTTTAAAAAGAAAAGTTTATAGGAAGGATATTAGTAGTCAGCATATTATTCCAAATTCAGCGTATTCACCTTTTGGGTATAAATTCTCAACGTTCAGGTTCATGGTTAATCGTGCGTTTAATATTTGTTCAGAGGATTTTTTGAACGTGGAGTTGAATTATATTTTCAAAATTGCTAAAGTAAATGGTTACAAAAGGGAGAAAATTAATAATTTGATTAAAAATTATAAGTGTAAAGGTCATTCACAGGTTGGTTGTACTTTGGTTGATAAGGCGTGCGAGAGGGAGGAGGTTAGTAGATTTAAAAGGTTGTCGTTTCCATATATAAAGGGTAATTTTGAAAGACTTAAAAGTAAATTAATGAAGTTTAAGTTAGAATTAGTTGCTAAACCACCTCCTAAATTGAAACATCTTCTGTACAGACCTTTTGATCCGGTTGCACAGGATGATCTCGCCGGGGTGTATGAAATTCCATATGAGAATGAAGGGGGGATATTAATTATTATATTGGTATGACAGGTAGGAAGTTTGGAATAAGGAGGAGAGAGCATGAATCTGATATAAAATTTGGTAGGGATAAGACTGCGTTATCAAGGCTGTTTTTAAAGAGGGGGTTGATATTTGTTTCAGGGATAGTAGAATTAGTGTTCGTTTCGAGTTTATACCGCAAGTCAATCATCCGTGAATCTATTGAGATATATTCTAGGAGGGATACTGTGTGTAATGATTCTTTTTTCCTTTGATATTCCAATTTTATGGTTGGAATTCCTTAATAAATACTTAAAAAGTGAGTCTAGTAGAGGGAGCTGCGGTAGCGTAGGCTATTCGAGATCATAGAGGGCGCAGTGTTTGCATTTTTATGTTTTTTGGTTTTTAGATTATTTTTTGTTACCCAGTCTCATTCATTTCTATTGATTATGTGTGTGTTATTAATACGGTTTTTACTATTGAACCGAAACATGTCAACATATTTTGATACCTATTTAAGTAAAATAAATGTATGTTTTTATTTATATACTACATACTTTATTTATTTTTCCTTTTTTTCGTGTCTCCTTTTCCTGTTATTTCATTGTTGCAATTTTACGTCCAGTTGGCACATTTTAGAGAGCGTGACTTGGCACATGATGAAATCCATTGTTGTAAAGGATAGCTGGTGATTTATCACCTGTGCTCAGCTACCATCTACCTGAAAAATTAGCATCTGTAGCAAGACTCCCAAATTATCAGCTTTTTAATAACCAGTATTGTTTAATAAAGCATTTCTTTTTAGATTTTTCTTCTAAATTTTTAGAACCCGCCTCGAATGTTAGTTATTCCTGTCGAAATGTTGTTGAAACCTGCCAAGAAAAGTTCTCACAGAATATACTGGTAAAATAAAGCAGACCATTTTGAAACCCTGCCGTACGATTCCTGTATGTGTAATGTGTATGCGTTTTATGATGGTTCAAAACGATTTGCTGAATTTTTAAGGACCTATACCAGACTGTCTCTAAGCCTTTCTTTCTGCATGGATTTGTTTGTGTGTTGCGGTAGTTTCGTAGGTGTCATTAATGAAGAACTAATGCACAGATTCTGACATTTCATAATGAGCTGAGCTTCCACACAAAGTGGTAATATTTAAGTTTAATCCCTTAATTCTCGCTCCCGTGATATTCACGGGCTGTGTCTTTTTTTCAGATTGTTTGATTACCTCCAGTTTTATAAAATAGTGTAATTGGCTTTATTATTTCATCATTTTACCTGTCATTAAATAAGGTGAATATTTCTTTTTAAAAAGGTTGTGCCAATAAGCAATTAGAATTTTTAAATCGTAATTTAATGCGACCGTTAACCACCGACCGCCGGCTATTTTACTTAAGTTTTATAAAAAAGACTTACACACGAGAATTTTTATTTAAAACTATTTAACTTATTTAATTAGGCAATTTTTTTGTGTGCTGAATACATTTAGCATATCTTAGGAAGACATTTCTGGATCGAATCGACTATTATCAATTTGGCAAAATTCCAAAATGATCCCTAATGGCGGTTCTAGTGTTAAGGGGTTAGGGGGGCCGTGTAAGAGAAATTCAACCAAAAAATCCATTCTTACTTTTTTATATCATTAAATAGTTTAAACTTTTATCTTTTCAACGATGTATTATACATGTTTATATATATTTTTAAAAATGATAGATTTTTTTCATTCTTTCTAAGAGCACTTCACAACAGTGGGCTACTTTTTTAAAATTCAGATTTCTTCATTGGCATCACTTTTCTGAAGTGGTAAAATTCCCTTTGTTTTTGCCTTAATTAATAGGTTATTAAATAATACGAATTTTACTATTTCAAAAAAAAAAGGTGCCAATCAGGAAATCAGAATAAAAGAAATAGCCCACTGGCAACACTGCTTCGCAGCTTTAATTGAGTTTTTCACAAAACTTCGATTTTTCAGATTTGTGTTCCTTTTTTTCAATATCTATTAAACTGGAAAACTCAAAATTTTCTAAATACTTATATTATGTTATAGTGCATACTTTAACACAGGGATTTAACGATTTGTTGAGAATTATTTATTTTAGGCAGTGAAATATTACCAAAAATGCTAACTTAAAAATGTCTTTGAATAAATAATTAATTTTCAGTTTCACTTAGAAAAAAAAATGGTCTGTTAAAATGCGTAAAGCAGGGATGGCCAACCTGCGGCACGCGTGCCACAGAGATACCAGTATTTATGTAGAGAAAAAAAAATACATTGTTTAATGACAGAAGGTCTGAATTTTAAAAGGACACAATTACAATTCTTCGGAAACGGTGTCAAGTGAATTTTAGACAAAAAGGTTGGCCACTCCTGGCGTAAAGTATGCTATTCAAAGTACCCTGAAAAATCTGGACCTCTATCTTTTACCATTTCTGAGAAAAAGGAACATAAAGTTGGTGTATTTTAACATGGACGAGATATAGCTTACCCAGTCCCCTGAAGCCCACATAAATATATTTATTTTTTAATGCCGCTATTTCCAGATAGTAACATTTTATTGCAGAATTCTACGACTGAGCAAGACGAATATTACCATTCGGGATTCAATAAAGCATCCTGTGGATGACTTTTTGTTACGTTTTTTGTACTTAAAATGATACGATGCATAAATGATAAAGGTGTCCGAAAATTCCTGGACACATTTTAACCCTTTCAGGGGCAAGGTACTTGTATTCGTAAAATGTTCAAATAATTTAAAGGCACCAGTATTAACAAGGAATTTTATTTGTAAGCAAGTAAAAGTAAATTTTCGCGTACTTAATAAAGACGACATTTTCATCATAGAATTCCAGTGACAATATGGCAATTTGGGATTAAAATTGTGTGATGCCGTGACGGCATCACTGCCCTTCAAGGGGTTAAAATTCAATAAAAATTCAAATAATCGATGTACATGAGTGCGGTTTAAACTCAAATGTATCTCAGGTTGAAAGTTTTCTTCAAGCGAATGAAAATGATTAGTATAAAAGCTAAAACATGCATAAAATTACTTAAAAGAGTGCTAAAAACTTTTGTCGATGTTAGTACACCGCGAAATCTTTCGAACGCACACGCATTCATTTTCAAGGGGAAAAGGTGACATTATAGTTAGTCTGTTTTTCCCCTTAAAATGAACGCGTGTGCGTTTGAAAGATCTCAGGGTATACTAAAATCTTTATAAGTCTTTAGCACCTTTTAAGTAATTTTATGCATGTTTTAAACTTTTATATTAATAACAAGGTGAAAATTCCTCCACGGTACTAGTTTTAACACAGTGTTTTGATTTGATTGAAAATGTAATTAGTTCCAAATTTCAATCATAGATGGTGCCACTATATGGAATCTGTATGTTTTCCTTTAAACACGCGTTTTTTTCTGATTTTCAGATTAATTTTGTCGCTGTGACACAAAAATAACGACTATACGCTGGGAGTCGTCCTTTCTGTGTCACAGCGTCAAAATTAATCTGAAAATCAGAAAAAAACGCATGTTTGAAAGCAAACATACGGACGTCATATAGTGACACCATCTATGATCGAAATCTGGAATTATTATTTTCTTTCCCGTGAACAAAATTTTCCAACCTGAGAAGCATTTTAATAAAAACCGCATTTCTCTACGACAATTATTTGATTTTATATTGAATTTTAAATTGTGTCCAGAAATTTTCAGGCATCCTGTAGAAAAAAACTAACGAATAAGTCTTATGCAGGCTGCATACTGAGGTGACACAAGCAACATAGAAGTGCGTTTTCGAATAAAAAACAGATTGAAAGAGAAATAACCTGTTTCGTATATGATTTTTCTCTTAAGACAAGTAACGTGTAGGTTGACTCGCTTCAGTATGCGGCTTTACCTAACGTTCATGAGCGTCGAAAATTCACAAGATTTTACAAAAAGAAAATACAGTAGAAGTTCTTTAATCTGGCACGTTCGGGACCACAGCCGTGCCGAATTAGCGATTTTGTCGGGCTATCCAACGTCAATGCATTTATTTTTGTGTGTATGTTCACCGACATTATGAACCTGTGCAAATTGTATAAATATCTGATAAATATTGTTTTATATTTCGTCATTCTAACAGCTGTGAGTATTAAAGAAAACATAAGATACAAACTTAAAATCCAATTATTTAATATATACTGTATATGTACAATGAACATATATATGGGTACATATAGGGTACACTGTATATATCCATTACATTGTACATGTAGTAAGAAATTAATATAAACATTACATTTTAAAAAGTCTCTGATATTATGTTGCTTTTGTGATTCAGATTTCGTTTTCAAAAAACCGTTACGGATGATACACAAAATTATGTGTTCAGCAGCGTTGTAGCTTTTGTTCGATTAGGCAAATTTTATGAATGTATCTAATACATGATTATCCTGTTTCCAAGAGAATTTAGATTCATCTGTCACGACTCCTTCTTCATCCAATTCCACATCCTGAATCTCGGCTTCTTGTAGGTGCTCGCTTCCTAATGACCCAGTCAACAGTGATCGTAGGGAAAAAAAAAGTGCCGGGTGATAGAATGTGCCGAACCATAGAATTACGGATGAAAGAGATTCTACTGTAACTGGATTATTCAATCTCCATATTTTCTGAATATCTAGTGGATAATTCCCATACTATTTGACAACTCTGCTGGATCACTGTATTAAAATGTCCGAATGACGATGGGAAGAAGTGACAGAAGTTAAAAAATAATTTTGAAAAAAAAAAAAACATTGATGCGGCTTTAACCCCTTTAACCTTTTAATTAAAAGGGTGCCAGTGCATTATATATACCACTTAATTTTAATTCCTAAATGCCACATTGGTACAAGAATTCAGGTATTAAATTTTGCTTTGTATAATGCATGTGAAGAAAAGCTTTTACTTACTTCCATATAAATTTATTTTTATAAATACCACTGCATACTTGCCAGCATTCAACTAAACTTCAGTAAAATGTGAGTTAAGTTGTCCCAGGTTAAACACGTTACTAACCAGAAAATTTATTTGATGTATCATTGTATATTTAAAATCGTGTTTCTCTGTGAAATCTATTTGAAGTAATTTCTTTTTTGAAACGTGTTTAACCTGGGTCAATTTAACTCACATTTTACGGAAGTTTAAGGGAAAGTTGGTAAGTATTCCACTGCCATTCAATAATTTTAACATTTTAGAAACATAAGTCCTTTTCGCCTGAAAGGGTTAACCCTTTGAGGGGCAAGTAACTGTCTTTCTGTAATGTCGAATTCACACAGGAATCTACAAAAAGACTTATTGCAAAATAAGGAAAAGCAATTTTACGACTTTATTCTACCAAAGTTAGAAAAGTAAAATTTAATAAAATTGTGGGATATCCCTCCGCCCTTAAAGGGGTTAAGGAACAATTTCTTCCGTTATTATACGTTTTTTATTGCATTATTATTATACATTGTTTATTGTAGTATATTTTAATAAGTTTCGAAACTGTATTGCAAAGCATGATTGATAGTTTTCATATTAAAATACTTTACGTTGTTATTAGTGGGTTATCCAAAAAATATATTGAATGTAAAATAAACTTTTATAGTTTTCAATAAAAAAAAGATTTCGTCTACATTCTGTAACCCGGTAAGTCCGGGTTTTATAATCTAGTTTTAATATAAAATGTTATATTAATATCCACTCGGTTGTTGATGATCGAATTACTGACTTTACACCCCTTTCTTAGAAACTAGAATTATGACATGAATACTGTTTTTGATTTTTGTGCATGGTACATAATATTTACATAATATACATATGTTAAATATTTGAGATATGAGTTATGGATTAATCAATTCATTTTTAATACTTTTATGTATAAATCAATAATTAAATTTATAGCATTTTCATTATAATAATAACACAACATCATCTATCGGTAAACTAATAACTAATGTCTTTTTAATTGGCATTAAGCTCTAAAAAAATGTTTTTTCTCCATCACGTTAAGATTATCAGCTTTTTACACTATATTTTTGACATTAATAAACTTCTTAATTCTGTTAGTACTTAACGAAGATTTACAGAAGAGCTGGGGGTTATTTTTCTTCGGAATTTTCCACACTTATAATCCGAGAGTTAATTACATGGATAAAGTGAAGATTTTTTCGAAATAGAGGAGATATTTCTTTAGTTAATTAGATTAAACTTGTGTAAACAAGAAATAAAACTAATAGTGTTATGAGATTCTTAATTAATGTATGTTGCAAGTAATCTAAAAGATAATCTTATAATGTTATAAATAATTTTTGCAACATAAAAATGAAATTATATATGAATTAATCAAAATGAACGATCGTATAATAAAAATAAAAATTTTAATTCATTTAATGTACGTACGAAAATTCTAAATGTTTGATACCGTGTATATAATAATACAGAATATAATATTTGTTGTATGCGCAGTCACCAGTATTTCTAAACAATAGCCATCGTGATAGATTTCTCTTGCAGATGTTAGATAAATCTACCACGAAAATTATTGTTTGGAAATATTCGCCTATATATTTATTTTAAACAAAAAGCTTAACGCGAAAATTTTAAAAAATCAAACAATACGTTGATCAGAGTGGGTATAGGGGTCCACTTTGTTGAAATAACAGCTCTGCGATTAAATAAGGTGAAGATTACTGTGCAAAAATAGTGGCATTTAAAAATAAGCAGCTGTACACAATTTTTGATTGTATGCTATCGATGTTTTATGCATATCAGAATTTTGTTTTTAGACAATCTGTAAGTAAAATGAAATCAGTGCAGTTTTTATTCAACTTTTTTCTTCTCCACATTTTTCTTGCATACCAAAAACGTTTCTGAAAAATATAAACAGCATCTATGAAATTCTTTAGAACAGTTATTGTTAAAATGGGGAATTCGCAGAAAACTTGCTGAGGAATCCATCTTTTAACTCTTTCATATACATGACTCACCAGTCATTGTCCGAACCCGGGTTAATAACCTTAACCCCTTAACTGTTTTTCCCGAGTGCCACTCGGACAAAAATCGTTTGCTATCTTTGATACTAAAAGCTTTTGGATACGATATTATTTTAATTGTAATCTTTGGTTTATTAAATGGCATACCTTTTTCGATTGTACAAAGCCAAATATTTTAGTAAAAAAATGGTTCCGGGTCCTTATTTTTAATTTATTGCGTCAAAAAAACCAATTAAAGGGTTAAATATAGCTAAAAGAATTGTTGAATTCAAACAATTTTCTCTAGTCGAATCTATTGTTGGGAAACCACCGCTTTCGACGAAATTCACCATCGGATTTGTATGATATTATATTTTAAAAGGAAAAACTATCCAAAATAACCTAGAATTTGGAGTAATAACATTAAATATACACATAAAAAAATTGTTGAATTCAGTCAATTTCCTCTAAAAGAATCTATTGTTGGAAAAACACTGCCATCGGCAGAGTTCACCATCGAATTTGTATAATATTACATTTTTAAAGGAAAGTCTATCCAAACGAACCTACAATTTGGGGTAATAACCTTAAAGATACCTAAAAAAATTATTGAATTCAGACAAATTTCTCTAGGGGAATTTACTGTTGGAAAACCACCGCGGTCGGTAGAGTTCACCCTCGAATTTGTATGATATTACATTTTTAAAGGAAAGTCTATCTAAACGAACCTAGAATTCGGCAGGCGCGGATCCACGGGGGGGGGGGCGATCGGGACGTTCGCCCCCCCCCCCATATCCACCGATTATCACGAAATTCGACAAATGGTCTCCGAAAAAAACCAATTTCGTGAATTGTTCGCAGGTCAAAGGGTCGCAAAAAACGCGAATTTCGTCAAATGATCGCGCAAAAAACGCCAATTTCGTTAAATGATCGAGAAAAAAACGCGAATTTCGTCAAAGGATCGCGAAAAAACAAGAATTTTGTCAAAGAAGCGCGGAAAAAATGAGATTTTCGTCAAAAAATCGCAGAAAAAAAACGCGAATTTCGTGAAAGGATCGCAGAAAAAAACGCAAATTTCGTCAAAAGATCGCAGAAAAAAACGCGAATTTCGTCAAAGGATCGCAGAAAAAAACGCCAATTTCGACAAAGAATTGCGGAAAAACGCTAATTTCGCGAAAGAATCGCGCAAAAAACGCTAATTTTATCAACAGATCTCTGAAAAAAGGCGAATTTCTTCAAAGAATCGCGAAAAAAATACGCAAATTTCGCCAAAGAATCGCTGAAAAAACGCGAATTTCGTCAAAGGGTCGCGGAAAAAACGCACAATTAGCACAGGGAAGAGATTCCCCTCGGAGCGAATCCACGAAGTGGGGGGGGGGCGTTCGATCGGGGCAAAGAAGAGAAGAACAAATTTACCAAGTTGGTTTAAAAGAAATCGACACACCATACGCATTTTAACTGACTGGGATTAGGATATAATCCTCTTTTGTTCATTCATCAAATACCCTTGCAATAACAGTACATTTTTTACACATTAGTGGCTGTCTTCAGAAAACATTAAGATGCTTGAATTTTTCAAAGGACCTTTCTTTTTCTTGTTTCTTTCTTTCTTTGGAAATTGTATGAATCCCATTCTTTTCTCAAACAAAGCACTCCTCAAAAATACTGTTATACAGAAATTAGAATTGTTAGCTTCTTTGAAAGAACGAAAAAGTTTCAACACTTTAAACGGATCCGCATAATGTTGTCAATTTATGTTGTAGAGATTCAACAAAAGGCACACGAAGTGGTATCGTCCCCCACCTCAACCCATAGTGTCAAAAATTATGTCGCCATATGCCTTTTGACTGGACATAATCCTATTTTGTTCACTAATTGCCGAAACGTCAGTGAGGTTTACCATTGATACCCGAAAAGTGTTTGGTTTTCGTTTGCTTGTCGGTGTGTTCCGCGAGAACTGCCGTTAAAAGCGTCGGATTTATATCATGGGGGGCGACCTCCCCGATCGAAACCCCCCACCCCGTGAATTCGCTCCTATTGGTGCTAATTGTGCGTTTTTTCCGCGTCCCTTTGACGAAATTCGCGTATTTTTTTTCGCGATTCTTTGACAAAATTCGAATTTTTTCTGAGATCTATTGACGAAATTCGCGAAATTCGCGTTTTTTGCACGATTCTTTCGCGAAATTAGCGTTTTTTCCGCAATTGTTTGGCGAAATAAGCGTTTTTTTTCTGCGATTCTTTGACAAAATTCGCATTTTTTCAGCGATCCTTTGACGAAATTCGCGTTTTTTGCGAGATCCTTTGACCTGCGAACGATTGATAAAATCGATTTTTTTCGGAAACCATTTGTCGCAATTCGCGATAATCGATGGATTTATATTTTTTTATCAAAGGGGGGGGGGGGCGATTCGCGCCTGTGGAGAGGTATAAACACCACTTAGATGACACATTTTGACTTTCAAGGATGTTAAGACCCTTCAAATTTCTGAAGGGGATCCTTTTTCAGAGATTACCCTCTTTCAGAAATCTGATATTAAAAAATAGATGTGATTGTTATGTTTTTCAGCTACGGTAATTGGTTCTTATGTATTTTTTAGTGCTGAATCCAAAAATGACCTTCATTTTTTACCATACCATCACGTCAGGATTTTTCACAAATCGCAAATTTTTAAATAGTCGAAGTATTGCGAAAATCTGCTACTGTAAAATAGAGGTAACTTTTTTCATAATAACTTATTCATTTTTTTTTCTTATACTATGGATTTTTACAGTTAAACATGTAAAATATTGTGTATTTAAAATCCTTATAATTTTATTCCATGCGGGGAAGTTTCTTTGAACCGCTCATACTCTGCTTCGCGCTTTTCTTTTAATCTTCTCTATGGGGTTCATCTCGGTATCCTCTTTTATTTTGGCGGTTGATAAAGCTGGGAAATTTGTGGTAGATGTATTTAAAACATTTACCTTCTTTTGTTAATGCTTTGAGAGATTTTCGCTATTTTTAGCCCCCGGTATTGTATGCTATTTCTTTTTCCCAGCTTATTTTGTGACATCTCCAAAAAATAACGTTACCTTACAGAAGCCAGCCGTGAAACAAAGCAGTACGATTAAATACTCTATAGCAATTTTTTAAACTTCTAAGTATCGCACATTTTCAATGTTTATACCGTCATATTCGAATATTATATCGTATTTTTTTTTGTAGTTTTTAGAGCCATTTGCAACGGACAATTTCAAAGTAATTCAATAAACCATATTTTTTTCCATATTGGCAACGGAAGAACTCCATTTCTGCAGAAAGTGAAAGAAAAATAGCAATTATAACTTTTTGTTGCCATTTTTCCATAAAACTGAAAAAAAAGTTAAAATAGGTACTATTTTCAAAAAATATAAATGAAAGATTTCTGATAAAACAGGGAGCTTTTAGAAACTAAATTTCATTTTAAATATCTATAATGATAATACAAACAAATGAAGGCTTGTGAATCTTTAGATGGCCGATTTTTTGTCGAGTTTTTTGAATGACGAAATCTCTTTTTTACATGTGTGTGTGTATTATTCAGCGATAGTGACGTCTTAAGCGTACTTTACTGTAGATGTTGTTTAACACTGGATCGCAAATGATGAATTCTTCAGCGGATGTGGATGGCGTCACTTTATGTAAAATAAAATCGCATGTTATAAGTCTTAAAACTGAACTACAATAGAGCCCCGATTATCGGAGTTTCCGCTTTCACCGAGTTATATTCTTCTGATGGACTGATGACTTCCACTTTTTTTTTCAAAAAAAAAAAAAAAAAAAAACTATGGCCATCCCCCCCCCCCATCTTTCTGAGCAGAAAATCAGAATTCTAACTTTTTACGACTGCTCTTTCATTTTCACCTAACACTTCATTTATAACGACTGTTTCATAATAATGGAAGCCATCAGTCCATCAGAAGAAAATGATCCATTCCAAAGGTATAAGTTCGATTAACTCGGATAATCGGGACTCTACTGTATCTATATTTATATACATATATTTTTTTGTCATCGGGGGCGATACTCAATTCGGAAAAGCAGAATTCCTGTTTTCTAGTTTTACTTTTTTACTTTGAAATTTACGATTTGCGAAAATCGTGACGTGATGGTTAAAAATGAAGGTCATTTTCGTATCCAGTGCTAAAAAATACATCAAAATCAATTACCAAAAGTTAAAAAACACAATAATCGCATGCTTGTGTTATTAATGTTGTTCACTATAACTAAAAGAACAAAAAATAAGATACTTAATTACCATAGTACAAGAGTAAAAAGAAAAAGAAAAAAAAAGACATTTAATAAATAAATAATGTTATAACGTTTTTAATTTTACGACCTAATAAGTAACAATAAACCATATTTTGAGAGGGCGGGATTATATAATAAGAGTGTTGGATAACCGAGTGTTTCGGTTAATCGGACGTCGGATAATCGAAAGTCTGTAATATTTTAAAATCGCATTAATTATTTCATATTAATTTAAAAATTAACTGCAAGGAATGATTTGAGCAACAGAAATTATGACTGCGTTGATTATATGTCAGTCGGGATCGCCCCCCCCCAAAAAAACGATTCTCTGGATCCGCCCCTGGAATTCGGGGGCCCACTGCCTTCGGCTGTGTACATCCCCCGCTCACGCAGGGTCTGCTTTTGAAAACGGTCCTAGAATTTGTATGATTTTATACGTTTTTTAAAATAAAATATTTTCAAACCAACTAACTGATCCCAATTATTAGTCATAGCTATTTTTATTTCTGATACTTACATATACCAAATTTTCAATTATGACCAAAAGTTCCTGTGAAAATTTAAGTAATAATAAGGGTTCCTCCCACCCTTTATTCATTCTAAACGCAGTGTGATATCTTCCAGTATTTTTTCAAAACATCACTGGGATCCAGACATGGTTATTTCAAAATGCAGAAAAAAAAAAGAAACGGATTTTTCTGCACGAAGAAGAGAGGAAAGTCCGGACACAATCGACGTCATGGTAGGCATTTTTTGATGGACAATTTGTGATGATCGTTAGAGTTTGGAGAATTCCCACTTTTCCATTTCCAGAAAAACGACTTATGTTAGAAAGTTTGCCAAGTTGTTGGTTGCTAGGTTTCTAAATTTTTTATTTAAAATATCTACCGCTATTTCAAAATAGTAATCTTTGCTTTATTTAATCACAAATATCCTGCAATTAAATAAAATAAAATGTACCAATTGAAAAAAATTGATATATATTTTGAAAAAAAAAAAAAAAAAAAAAAAAAAAACCAACTTCGAAACACAAGTGTAAAAAATTAATGAAGCATGTAAATAAACATAGAATATGTTTTTTAAATATATATTACAATCTGTATTTTATATTTATAGTTTATTTTTTACTTTTTATGTGTAACGTATTTCATTGTTGCAGTTTCACAGTCACTTGACATATTTTATAGAGCTTCGTTTGGCGCATAATTAACACCTTTGTTATTGTAAATTATATATAGTTGTAACCACGACGGGCGTACACTCCTTGGAATGTCCAAGGAGTCTGGTATCACTATTTCTGATTAGTCAATTTCTATTTAATAGTTTAATAGTAGAACTCGTAGCGAAAAAAAATCAAAGAAAAACTTGCTTAAAAGGTGCATTTAATATAAAAGATGTTATTACATATTATACTTTTTTAAAAACTTAAAAACGTTCACAATATTCGCTCCGAGCGCTTTCAATCAAAACCTTGATCGTCTTCAGGGCTGCTTTGCGTACTGACACGTCTTAATGTTACTTAGTCGTACTATAAGATGTGTCAGTACGCAAAGCAGCCCTGAAGACTATCAAGATTTTGATTGAAAGCGCTCGACGCGAATATTGTGAACGTTTTTAAGTTTTTAAAAAAGTATAATATGTAATAACATCTTTTATATTGTGTCATATTTTATATTAAATGCACCTTTTAAGCAAGTTTTTTATTGATTTTATTTCGCTATGTTTTAAAATGAATGTGACATTTCCAAGGATATATGTTTATTCATATATACATTTTGTGTACAACTCGTAGTTACCTCATTTAATTGCAGTATTTGTAATATTCATCTATTACTAAATAAGGCTAAAAATGGTACACTAAAATTGTGGTGGCCCCACCAGTGGCCGAGAGGTTCTGCTCTCGAAGCTGGTAGACGGGAGGTGCTGGGTTCGATCCCAATCGCGCCCGTCGGCCTAATCGTTCGGAGTTTTCGTGGTTTTCTTCGAGCCGTGGATCTTCCATTCGTTAATACGGATTAGGTTCCCCTAGAAAGACCCCCACGGAGGGCACTCCCCCCGGGCCTATATCCCTCGTGTAGATAATTGGCCGTCAAAAATCAACCCAACCCAACCTAAAATTGTGGTAAAAATGCATGCACCCTGTAACAAAAGAGAATATTTGACAATTTATCACCTGCGCTCTGCTAATGGAAAAATGCATTAAAGAATTGATAAATTAAGATCTAAATTATTAATCTGTTCTATTATCAGCGAAAACACCCATATGTACATAATTTTTATGATTCTAATACATGAGGAAGTACGTGAAAAATCCATTACAAAATTCCATCTTTAGATACATGAACGAAGATATGTTAAATAAAAAGTGTAAAAACAGGTATTAAAAGAATTTTCTTTTCCTATAAGTAAAAAATATTTTTTTCTTATAAAACAAATTACTTCATAGTTTCTTTACACTTTCTTTTTCAAAAATATAAAAGAAAACTTTCATGATTCATTTTACATGTATTTTTTCCCCACAGAAAAAACAAGACGAAATTTTTAAGTTTACGTTTTATGTCACGCAAAATAAAAAAGTCAGTGATTAATTTCGTAAAAAATAGATCACTGTTGGTTTCATTCAAAACTCTATTTTTCTTTAAACCGTTTTTTATGTATTTTTACATTTTTTAGCAATACTAGTAGATTGACTTTTTAAGAAAAAAAATTCTGAATGACTCATTATTTTTAGTTTTTAAGGATTAAAATTTTACTATAACGTGAAAACATACAAAATTAATAAATAAAAATTAATCTCATCTTTGTACCTTATATATAAAAATATCCTATGTACATATATATATTTAAATTGGGGGGGGGGATTCGCTAGATTTTTTTTTCTTTTTGGGGGGAGGATGTTTTTATTTTCTTCTTCATCTTCTTCTTCTTCTTCTTATTTTACTTTGTCATTATTGCGTTTTTAGATAATGAGAGCTGGAAAGCGTTTTTATTTCTGTGATTTTATTTTATTGAAAAAATAAATTAAAATATCCTCGTATAATTTGTGAGGACACTTAATTTTAATACGATTACCATTTTTTTGAAAAATGTATTTGTACGAAAGAAATTTGTTTGAATGGATTGTATTTAATTAAATGTGTAAAAATAATATTTTCGTGTTCTTGTGGAATTTGCTTTAAATATGCGTTGGTAGATATGGCTGCAATGAAGCCGAGGATCAAATTTATCTTTTTACAAATCGGGCTTTCAAAACTGAGCATTTTTTTATACAGGGTGTCTCTTATTATCGTTTACAAATAGCTAATAACTGTTAGTTTTAAAGGTGTAGTTTCAAAAAGAAAAAAAAATAAAATTTTGTTTTGTATCATATAAAAATCGAGTTATGTTAAAATAATTAATATTTAAATAGTTAAAATATTACAAATTTTATACAATGTCTGTGTCCCATAAGTTGTATTTAGAAAAAGTTCCTCCATGTTTTAACAAGTAAAACAGCAAACATTGATTCTTCTATGACAAAAACTTACTGAGTTATGATATGTACAATTTTATGAATTTTAACGTTTTAGTCACAGTAAATGGAAAAATGTGTTTTTAGTGTCTAGAAACACTGAAAATGCATGAAATTTAAAGTATCAAAACTAGGTAAAAACTAGGTATCAAAACAGCAAACATTGATTCTTCTATGACCAAAACTTACTGAGTTATGATATGTAGAATTTTATGAATTTTAACGTTTTAGTCACAGTAAATGGAAAAATGTGTTTTTAGTGCCTAGAAACACTGAAAATGCATGAAATTTAAAGTATCAAAACTAGGTAAATTTTTGTGTTGCAAAAATTAAGTTTTTAATCACAAACTAATTTTAATGGTATGCATTCATCTCAGTAGAAAAGAGTGTCTATACTTGTGTCTAGTAGTCCCAAAAACATTTAATACATTTTGTTTAAAGGCCTTCTATTTAAAACTTCCGTTGACATCATTCGTAGCTATCAGTTATATGTTTCAAAAATAACAGTTTGTTAAAACCAAGGAAAATGTTACCTGTGCAAGTATCAAATGATGAAACCTGTTAACCAAAAATAACTTTATTTCCCATCTCTACCATTATTTAATAAACAAAATTTTCTATTTATTTTTTAAATTAGAAAATATACAATCACTTTGTCTATTGACAGAAATTGTAAATATTTTCTGCGGTAAATACAGAGTTATTTGGTTACTGCTGTAACCGGATACATGTTCATTTATCCAAATAGGTAGATCATTGTTAAATTAACGGCCGATAGGACCATGTCTCCTCTCTAATTTTGGTATAATGTTTTTGCTTATATATTTTAATTTAAAATTCCTGCATTTTCTGTTTAATTTTTAAAACAATATTTTATTAACATTTTCCTTGTAAAAGCTAATGATAATAATCACATAATTGATACTTTTTTTAATCAACATGTAATCCAGTTTACTTATTTAGCACATTTCAGTTACTGCCTTGTATTTTTAGACTAGGATAAGGCTAAATAAAAAACATGTACATATTTTACTCGAGTATAATAAGTCTATCTCAAAATTAGACAGGGAAAATAGGTTGATTCCCAAAAATTAAATATACCTATCTTCTCTTTATTAAATCGAAGAAAATTATTTGGAATTCTTCAATAAATAATAAGAAGAAATCCATTACAAATTAAAGAAATGATGGCATTCACCACTTTTTCCCCTTGAACTTGTAATACAAGAGTATTACAAGTACTTATACAAGAGCTTATACAAGAGTTTATTTATCTAACTTTACTAAAAGGAGAATTTCTTTTCCAGGAAAACAAAACAATCGAAATATAATTAATTACAAATTATATGTAAAAAACAGTATATAATATATTGAAATTGTTTCTGCATTCCATAAGAAACGTATTAGCGGTTTTTTATGTGATATTGCAACTAATGTTGTCTGCTTAAAACTAGAAATAGTTTAGATATCTGATAGGCTTCCTACTTGATGCCAACTTTTCGTCCTGCCCAGGAGTCCCTGTACTTCTAAAATCAAGGGGGGTGCCCGCCAACTAGGGATTTTTTCTATAAAAAAAAAAAAAAAAAAAAAAAAAAAAAAAAAAAATTGTTGATCCTTGGCCATTTTGTAAAACAGGGTTCGTACGCTTCAAGGACTTACACAGACCTTTTACCAGTATTTTCGTAATTTAATTGACTTATTTAATGGAAAAAAATGCTATCATCAGATATAGCGACTAGTATTTTACGAAATTTCTGATACTGATACGACTAAGTTCCCCTGAATTCCCTCATGCGTACGAACCCTGTAAAACTTAAGCAGCAGTAAAAGAAAAGAACTCTAATTATAATCTTAACCCTCCGTCGCTCGTAACTCTGCGACTACCGAGTTCGGTCGCAATGTGCGTGACAGGCGCCTGATAGAAAATAGTCATTAGCGATTAATTGACGCAACTTTAACACACTTAACTCCTTAATTTTCGCTCCCGTGATATTCACGGGCTGTGTCTTTTATTTATATTGTTTGATTCCTGCCAGTTTTATAAAATAGTGCAAATGGCTTAATTCTGGTATCATTTTACCTGTCATTAAATAAGGTGAATATTTCTTTTTCAAAAAAGTGGTGCCAATAAGATATTTGAATTTTTAAACCGTAATTTAACGCGACCGTTAAGGGGTTAAAGTGATCAGTGACATTCATTAGGATGTACAAAGAGAAAATATTTCAAACCTGAATAATAATAATAATAATAAAAAAAAACATTGTTTATTACATTAAAAGTAAGTAATATAAAAAAAATACTGAAGTTTCAAACTCAGCACCAAATTCCCCCCAGTTTTCGTCTCAAAAACAAACAAAAACATTAATTATGAACAAAACTGAAAATATAGGTTGAACACAGTCAGCCTTAGTTCGATTCACTGTCAAAATATTGAACAGTGGAGGTGCGTTGATCCGTTGAAGTGCAGCTTTGGGAGATCATGATCACATGAGACAGGCAGAACGCATGGTGATATTTATAGCATTTCTAGTTCGACATCCTTCTGTGGCCTGTTTCCGCAGTACAGGTGATGCATCTACATTATTTGGATATGGGAGGATTTCTCCCGGTCACCGATGGAATGATATCTTTTCAAGTAGACTTGCAGGCTGCTTGTAATTCCAGGTATCTCCAAACTTCTTCGAGGTAGCTTTCCAATTATCAGTTCATGGGCTAACCTTTTGAGGTGCACTTTTTAGCGCAGTGGTTCAAGTTAATTGCCATGGTAGATGATTTGAGTGTTGATGCCCCCACAATGGACATTGTAAAGAAAATGACCATTGGACAACGCTTAATGTTTCGGCTAACGTTGTATGTAGCGGACATTTGATATGCAGTATCAACCGCACATTTGGTTGTGTTTTAGAAAGTAATCATTTCTGGTGCGTAGTCATGAAGATGGAAAACACCGCCCCCTGAATACTAAGCCTGAGCGCTGACTCAAAAATGGCGGCTGTCGAAGGCGGATTTTTTTCAGGGTGTGTACGGTCCCTTAAATATTGGTACCAATAATTTTTTTAAGTTTCTTCCGCTTTATTTTTCTGAGATTAAACAAGTCAGTGAAATCTTTCATAAAATACTGGTGTCTATATTTAAGGGACCGTACCCACGTTAAAAAAAATCCGCCTTCAGCAGCCGCCATTTTTTGTCTGCGCTCAGGCCTAGTATTCAGATTCACTCCGTCGGCCTATTGCGACAGACGGAGGGTTAACACCTTAAGAGTGAGTATAATTTAAAATATAAATAAATATAGTAAATAGATTAGGGTAGTATAAAAAATGCGAAATGCAATAAATAATTAATTTTAATTAAAATAATTTTTAACTCATAGTAGTAGTCTTAATATTATTCAAATTAATATTTTAAAGTATTTCATTAAAATTACATTAAAAGAAATGCTTTTTTTTCATTTATTACTTATTTTTATAAATTATGGGTAAACATTATAGCAAAATAAATTCATATATAGCTCCTTAGCGATTAAATGCCATTTTTCGCATGGTTGTTACCAGATGTCCCAAACCCGACTGGTTTTCAAAAAAATTTATGTCACTATTTCCATACAATAGTTTGGAACAGATGTCATAAATTCCCAGGTCCACCATCTTGGAATTTTTCTTGGCGTGAAAACCCCTTTTCCGCCAAGTAGTAAATATCGTCAAGCTCCGATTTATACGCATGTTTGGCTTAACGAAAATAAAATGTAAATAATAAAAAAACTCGTAAAAGTGGCAATCACTAAACGTCGTATGAGCACTACACGCTCATTAACCGAAGAAAAACATCACTGGATTCAGCTAACTCCTTCTGCCGCGATCACAAAAATTCACGAAACTCGTTAAAGTGGCAATAAAGTAATCGTCGTATGAGCGTTATGCACTCATTAACCGAAAATAACATCACTGGATTCAGCTAACGCCTTCTGCAGTAATCACAAAAAAGCACACAACTCGTTAAAGCCGCAGTTAGTAAATGCACGTATGTTGCTGTGCACCAATTTCCGAAATGCATGAGAAATATAGAATAAACGACTAATAGAAAACATTACTATAAAATAAAACAACAAAATATGCATAAAATTATCAACATACCTTAACAAACATCTTTCTTGAAAGATCAAGCACGAAATACCTCCTAGCATCATCTTCATTTCCCAAAATAGGCTTATAACTACGCATTGTAAACAAACCTATTTTATCATTCAAAATGTTCTCATATTTCTTAATGACATCAGCGAGAGCATTTAAACGGACTACAGAATCCATAGTCAATCAAATACATCCAATAAATTTAACATAAAAATAAAAAGACAGAACGATATAACACAATATCAAAGCACATGCACAAAATCCCAAACGAAATCCTTCTCAAGCACAATCGCGCTGAGAAACGGGGTTGCCAGAATACGGCACGCCAGAACACACATGTCACACGGGTTCCATATCGATAAATATCGCCAACATAAAATCGCCAAGAAATATCAAAACATCCAAAATGGCGGCCAAGGCCATATACGGCATCTAAGCCACGATTTACACCAAAAGTAATCAGCACCAGTTTTTATCAGGGACTAACTGAATCTAAAGTTTTATTAAATTTCGTTCATTAGTTCTTGAGATAGATTGTCCACAATATTCGTGTCACACGCAGAGAGACAGACAGGCGGACAGACAGACATTTTGTAAAAACATGTTTTTATGGTTCTCTGACCCCTAAAACGTGTAAATCCGTCGAAAACCGGAATTCGAAAATTTTCACGAATCTAATACTTTCCTCTTGTAAAGTTAGAAGAAAGCAAAAGAGTCATTTTAATCGCATTAAAAACAACTTGAATGATTAAAAAAAAATTCAAATCTTAGAAATTATTTTCTTTAAATATGCATTATTATTATACTTTAACTAAGCTTTAATCACAGTAAACATGTTTAATTTATTGTGAAAATTCAGGTGATCCGATTTTGGGATTAAACATCTGCAGGCAGACTTTGTAATCAGATTAACATGCATTCAAAAGCGTGCAAGAACTACTTTGAATGAATAATTCCAATCTTCATCAAAAGAAGAAAAAATGTGTCTTAACAATGTAACAATGACTTAAGAATTCTTTTTTAACAAAGTTAAGCAATTTTATAGATGGTTTAACACTAAAAAGACCGTTAGGGGTCATTTTGTAGGGATGAGATTTCCTCTTTTTTCCGCACCAGTATTTTGTTAAAGAAAATGTTATTTCATTTAATCAGAACATTTTTGCTATTAAACAAAAAAACATTTTCTCTAATAAAATACTGGTGGGCCAAAAGCGGAAATCTCATCCCTGATTTTGACCCCTACCATGTGAATATATTTTGGTTCTAACAAGAAATTTCTATGTAAAATAAATTAAAAAGGTACAAAGAACGAAAATGTTAAATAAATATGAAAAACAGATTTAAATAAAAATTCCGGTGTTAAATATTTTATAAAACTTCAGTAAATTTTCCTGTCTTCTTAGTGTTAATGTAAAAGTTTTTTAAAAATACATAATATATATATATTTTTTAAAGCTGTATTTTTTGTTATCATAATACAAATACACATTCGAAAACCATATGTACAAGAATGAGTAGCAAAGCTGTGCAGGTGTACATAATAAGCCCCGATGCTCTCATAGCAAGACCGGTCGCAAAATTTTAACAAGTTGTTAGTGTGTGAAGTTTGCGAGATTAACACTTTCGAGGGCGATATCCTTAAAAAAGGTTACCTAACTTTTATTCCAAAGCTGACAAACGGCAGCAAGAATATTTAATTGAAATTTTCCTTTTATAATGTACGAGGGAACAAGCAAGTTCCTGTTTATAAATTCTGTTGTCAGTCCATTTTATTTCATCAGTTTATAAAGAGAATTATTCCGCGCCAGAAAGGGTTAATGACGCACATAGCGCGTAGAATCGTCTGCTCATAAGAAAATTAGCAAATATAATTATTACGTGTACATTTCTACAAAACGTCACACGACATTTCGGTTCCGATTGTTAAAATTTACGTTTTGTAAGTACTGATACAGAAATATAGGAAATGCGTTATCCATCCTATGTGGAAGTTATTTTCAAATATCTCGCTTGAATTTTGATATTTTCGAATGATTTTTTTGCATAAGATAGCTGAAGACAGCAAACAACCGGGCTAGTTTTTACTTTTTTTTATTTCGGTTTAATATTTTTTTTAATTACTTTTACTTTCGGAACCGGTTTGAACCGGTTCTGAAATTGAAACTATCCTAATATGAAAAAAATCTATAACCAAAATCGAGAAAGTAAAAACTAGCCCGGTAGTAGATCGTCCTCAGCTATCCTATGCAAAAAAATCATTCCAAAATATCAAAATTCAAGCGAGATATTTGAAAATAACTTATCCATAGGATTAACATTATAATCCGGCTCTTTTTGAGTGACTAGTGTAGGGTCTTAATGGTCCATTTCTTGCGAATATCGTCGCGTTACTGAGGTAGGCTCTTAATAATAGAAATTCCAGGAGTTCAACTCAAGATTTATAAAAATATACTGCACCAGAATTTTTTTTTTAAAACTGTTTTGCTTATTTGTTTAACTTTTTTTCTTGTTTGTATATTTTAAACCTTTTTTTTAACGAAATTTCTTGCTCGAACAGAAATATATTCATACGGTAGGAGTAAAAATGACCCTTCATCATAGGTGCCAAGTTGCCACTAATCCTCCGTAATATGTAGGTTAATTTAACCCTGGTTTAACACATTTGGTACCGGAATTTTCTATTAGAGATGAAATTAAATAAGTTTCACGTAGAAAACTGGAATTAAATAAATAAAGATTCATCAAATAATTTTTCTGGTTCGAAACTTTGTTAAACTGGGTTAAATTAATCCTTGCATTACGGAAGATTAGTGCGAACTT
The DNA here is from genome assembly GCA_963932465.1 of Maratus speciosus. NCBI lineage: Eukaryota > Metazoa > Arthropoda > Arachnida > Araneae > Salticidae > Maratus > Maratus speciosus. Next base: position 173,228,603 of record OZ010794.1, on the reverse strand, counting down.
GGCACCTCTGCTTCATGGTCCTTCTAGTGTTAACTTTATTGCCCTTTTCTTACCTCCCTTAACACTGAAACGACTGGAAATTTTTCTCAAGTCTTATAAAAATATCTTACACCGGAATTTTTATTTAAATCTGTTTAATATATTTATTTAACATTTTTCTTCTTTGTATATTTTAAACTTATTTTACAAAGAAATTTCTGGTTTGAACCGAAATATATTCATATGGCAGGGGCCAAAATGACCCGTCACGGTTTTTAAGTGTTAAACATATTTATTACCGAAATATCAATACAAAGTACTTCCTATATGGAAATCCGTTCTATTTCAAAAAAATAAATAAATCGATATAAATCAATGACTTAGTCAGTTTCTTAATAATTATACTTTTAAAAAATGTTACATTTTGATAAATGTTGCACTCTTTATCTCTATACAACCATCCTTTTATTCAATTGTTAATTAAATCCCTCAGTATTGATAAAAATATAATTTTGTTTTTAACAATAATTTATTTTTAAACATATGTAACATAATAATAAAGAAATGATACGAAAAAAAAAATACATGTTAGACAAACAAAATTTTCTAATCCATGGAGGTGAATAACAATTATGAGCAAAATAACTCGTGAAACATGTTAAAGCTATATTTTATGAAAAGCTATTTTAAAGAAACAAAGGATATTTACGGACTAAATCCCAACGATACATCTTTATAAATCAGACTGCATTTTTGTCAAAGCTTCAAAAAATGAAATTTACATAATTTCATTTACGAAATGACAATGTTCAACACACATATCAGAATAATATTCAAATATGTAAGATTGATAAGCACTGCATAATACAGAGCAAATATATAAGTATAGTAAATGGTGTTCGCATTCAAAAATTTCCATTACAAATGTCTGGAGAAAATACCGTCACACGTGGGAATGTAATCTATGAGAGAATATACGTCTCTTAGCATATAATCAAAATAAAACTTTAAAAAAGAAACATGGACTAAGAAAATTTGAAAGTGAGATAGGCATACATTCACTTCATGCAAAATTGATTTTTTGAAATAGATGAAGATTGAAAATCCCTTGGGGAAAATGTGAATATGAAATAGAAAAAATATAAATGTTGAAATTTTAATATTGAAAAAGCCAAAAAAAGTAGTCAGTTCTGTCGAAAGTGGTACAAGATATATTTTAATAATAAAAAAAGAAAAAGAATGATATGTATATCATAATACAAATATGGAATATTTTTACATACGGTAATGTCGAACGAAAATAGTACTGCATGCTAATATTTTTAATTTAGATTTATCAACTGTGCCAGTGTTTCTTACCCCAAAATAAACAACATATTAATTAGAATTTATCTCATTGACAATCAATGGTACACATTAGGGTTGCGAAATTTGCTTTCATTTTTATTCAGAAATTTCGAGTTCATACCTAGAAATAAAGAATAGCATTTTTTTATTTATTTAATGAGAGACATATGTGTATCATTTAAAGTAAAAATTCTTTTTTCAAAATTTCTGGTCTGAAGGGGAAACTTCAAATTAAAATTGGAGATCAAACTGATAACCCAGGAACACATGCGTTAAGTGGATGACTTACAACAGCCAAAAACGACTATTATGTTTTATTACCGTTTTTCATAACACTGTTTCTTCATTGCAGTGGCGCAGCCAGGGTGGGTGTTTTCAGACACTTTATACCACTTTTTCCTTAAAGTTTTGTTTCGTATAATTAAATCAAAAAAAATACTACAAGCAAATTTTACAAAGTTAACTGTATAAAAATAGTGGTATATTGAGCTTGAAAACCCCCACCCTGGCTGAGCCACTGCTTCATTGTAAATCGCTACTAGAGATGTATTACACTATCACTATTCTTTGGAAATAGTGATGCAAAAAATAGTGAAAAAGCAGTCGGATGGGCTGTTGTAACAACCGGTGTGAAAAATTCTTCCTATATTGAAATGTGTTCTATTTCAAAATGTAAATCAATATAAATCAGTGACTTATTCAGATTTTTAATAATTATAACACTAAAAAGAAGTAATATTTTATTAAATTTTGAACAATTTATCTCTATAGAAACATCCTTTTATTCAATTGTAAAATTAAATCCCTCAGTATCGATGAAACCAAAATTATTTTGGAGGTAAAATTAAATAACGATTTAACCCTCTCCGGCGCGGAAAAAGTCTATTTGTAAAATGATGAAATGACGGACTGAAACCAGAATTAAAAAAAAAAAATTATTAGATATCATATTTTCCCGTACTTTATAAATGAAAAATTCTCATTAAATATTCTTGGTGCTGCTTGTCACTTTTAGATTTAAAATTAGGTGTCCTTTTTTGAGGACACCGCCTGCTAAAAGATTAAAAGATATAACATTATAATGAACAATACATATATAATTAAAAGGAATTTTAAAAGTGCACATATTAGACAAACAGAAAATTTCTAATCCATGGAGATGAATAATAATTAAGCGAAAAATAACTCTTAAAATATGTTTTTTAAAAAGCTATCTTTTATGAAAGCTATTTTACTGAAACAAAATGTATTTATGAGCTAAATCTCAATGACACATCTTTAGAAATCATTCTGCCTTTTTGTCACAACTTCAAAAAATTTTATTTACATAATTTCCTTTACGAAATGATGAAGTTCAAAACGCGTAAAAGAATAATATTCAAATATGTAAAATTGATACACACTGCATAATACTGAACAAATATATAGTAAATGGTGTTCGTATTCAAAATTTTGAATCAAAAATGTCTGGGAAAATTTCTCTCACGCGTGAGAATGTAATCTACGAGAGAATATACGTTCCTTAGCATCTAATCAAAATAATACATTATACGACTAAAAGTAACATAGACTAAGAAAACGTGAAAGAGAGATAGGCATACACACATTTCATGCAAAATTGATATTTTGAAATGGACGAAGATTGTAAATCCCTTGGATATAATAGAAAAAATTTAAATATTGAAATTTTAATATTGAAAATGCCAAAAAAGTAGTCATTTCTGTCGAGTGAGGTACGAGGTATAGTTTAATGAAAAAAATAAAATAATAGAATGATAAGTTTATCATAATACAAGAATGGAATGTTTTTACACGCGTAATGTCTAAGAAAATTATGTATGCTAATATTTTTAATTTAGATTTAACAACTATGCCACTGTTTAATAAATGTTGCACTCTTTATCTCTATAGAACCAGTCTTTAATTCAGTTGTTAACCCGGGAGAACTCGCTAGTGAGAATGCCCAATTGCTTTTCGTTTACTTTACATTCATATAATATCAACTTTTTTTGGTTGGCTTAATACTTTTATCCAAAAAATAGGTAAAATAATTGAAAAACATTCTGAAATTTTAATTAAAATGAAAAATGATTTAAATAAGAGTCTTAAAAAAGTACGACTGTGAGAGAAAATCTCATGCAGCGAGTTCTCCCGGGTTAATTTAAGCCCCCAGTATTGTTAAAAATTTAATTTTGGTGGAAAAATTAAATTATTTTTAATCATAATTAACATAACAATAAAGAAAAATATGAAATTAAAAAAAAATAAAATTATGCATGTTAGATAAACATAAATTTTCTAATCCATAGAGGTGAATAACAATCATGCGCAAAATAACTCGTAAAATATGCTTTTTTTAAGTCATATTTTATGAAAATCTATTTTAACCCTTTCAGGGGCAAAGTACTTCTATGCGTAAAATGCTGAAATCATTGATCGACACCACCGGAATTTAAAAACAAATTTATTTGAAAATGAGTAAAAACATTCTTTCACGTCCTTGATAAAAAGAAAATTTTCATTTCAAAATTCAGGTGGCAATGTGGTATTTAGGAATTAAAAGTAGGTGGTCCAAAAATGAACCACTGCTCTTCAAAGAGTTAAAGAAACAAAGGGTATTTACGGATTAAATCCCAAAGATACATCTTTATAAATTAGACAGCATTTTTGTCAAAACTTCGAAAAATGTAATTTACATACTTTCATTTATGAAATCAGAATATTCAAGACACATAGCAGAATAATATTCAAATATGTAAGATTGATACACACTGCATAATACCGAGCAAAAATATAAGTATAGTAAATGGGGGTCGCATTCAAAATTTTCAATCACAAATGTCTGGAGAAATTTCTGTCACACGTGAGAATGTAATCTACGAGAGAACATACATCTCTTAGCATCTAATCAAAATAATACATTGTAAAAGAAACATGGGCTACGAAACTTGAAAGAGAGATAGGCTTACATTCATTTCATGCAAAATTGATATTTTGAAATAGATGAAGATTGTAAATCCCTTGGATATAATAGAAAAAAATTAAATATTGAAATTTTAATATTGAAAATGCCAAAAAAGTAGTCATTTCTGTCGAGTGAGGTACAAGGTATAGTTTAACCCTTTCAGGGGCAGAGGAATTCTGTTCGTAAAATGATGAAATAATTGACTGACACCAGAATATTCAAACGAATTTCTTACTAAATAACAAAACGCTATTTTGCGCTTTAATTTGAAAAGGAACATTTTATTAAAATATTCTTGGTGCCAGTAGTCAGTTTTGGAATTAAAATTAGGTGGCTAGACCCTCTAGCCACCGCCCTTGAAAGGGTTAATGAAAAAAATAAAATAATAGAAGGATATGATTGTCATAATACAAGAATGGAATGTTTTTATACTCTGTAATGTCGTAAGAAAAATAGTACTATATACTAATACTCTTCATTTAGATTTATCAAGTATGCTACTGTTTCTTATCCAAAATCAAACCAGATATTAACACATTAACCGCCGAAACTATGAAGTTGAGGTTTTGAACTTTTTAGCTGAACGTCGTTTGCCACCACAAAATCTGAATTATAATTTTCGCTTTATACGATCTTAAAATTTTATGTCTTTAAGTAAGGTCAATTTTTTAATTGAAAAATAGTTGTGGGTATGTAAGTAATTTAAATATGTGCATTCATTTTGACTGTTGTGTGAACGCAACACCAGCGGTTTATGGGTTGATCTAAATTTATCTTGTTGACCATCAATGGTACACATGCAGGGCTGCCATAGGCGGCTCTTTTTTAATTATAACTGGCACCACTTTCTCAAAATAGAAATCCTTAACACATACTTTGACAAGATTAGCAAAAAAAAATATACTTCAACATTTATATTGGAAAAATACTGGTGCAAGCAGAATATAAAAACAGTTGCCAGTGACAGCCCTGCACATGCATTTTGCGAATGACTTATGTTTGCCAAAATCGACTATTTTGTTTTATTATTATTTTTCCTACCACTGTTTTTTCATTCTACTAGAAATTTATCTCAAAAACTATTGGCTTAGATGCCGTATATCGCCTTGGCCGCCATCTTGGATGTTTTGATATTTCTTGGCGATATTTATCGATATGGAACCCGTGTGACATGTGTGTTCTGGCGTGACGTATTCTGGCAACCCCGTTTCTCAGCGCGATTGTGCTTGAGAAGGATTTCGTTTGGGATTTTGTGCATGTGCTTTGATATTGTGTTATATCGTTCTGTCTTTTTATTTTTATGTTAAATTTATTGGATGTATTTGATTGACTATGGATTCTGTAGTCCGTTTAAACGCTCTCGCTGATGTCAATAAGAAATATGAGAACATTTTGAATGATAAAGGAGGTTTGTTTACAATGCGTAGTTATAAGCCTATTTTGGGAAATGAAGATGATGCTAGGAGGTATTTCGTGCTTGATCTTTCAAGAAAGATGTTTGTTAAGGTATGTTGATAATTTTATGCATATTTTGTTCTTTTATTTTATAGTAATGATTTCTATTAGTCGTTTATTCTATATTTCTCATGCATTTCGGAAATTGGTGCACAGCAACATACGTGCATTTACTAACTGCGGCTTTAACGAGTTTTGTGCTTTTTTGTGATTGCTGCAGAAGGCGTTAGCTGAATCCAGTGATGTTATTTTCGGTTAATGAGTGCATAACGCTCATACGACGATTACTGATTGCCACTTTAACGAGTTTCGTGAATTTTTGTGATCGCGGCAGAAGGAGTTAGCTGAATCCAGTGATGTTTTTCTTCGGTTAATGAGCGTGTAGTGCTCATACGACGTTTAGTGATTGCCACTTTTACGAGTTTTTTTATTATTTACATTTTATTTTCGTTAAGCTTAACATGCGTATAAATCGGAGGTTGACGATATTTACTACTTGGCGGAAAAGGCGTTTTCACGCCAAGAAAAATTCCAAGATGGTGGCCCTGGGAATTTATGACATCTGTTCCTAAATCGTTCAACAGGTAGCGCTCCTATGCTGCATTTTTCACGATTTCCGCAATAGCTATATTTCAAGAACTAATGCACGAAGTTTTAGAAAACTTCAGATTCCGTTAGTCTTTATGTAATTTGGTACTGATTACTTTTTAGTTTAAATCGCCCGACAGATGGCGCTGCTATGCGACATTATTCATGATTACCACAATAGCTCTATCTCAAGAACTAATGCACGGAATTTCACCAATCTTCAGATTCAGTTAGTCCCGGGTATAAATTAGTGCGTTTTAGTTTTTACTGTAAATAGCTCAACAGGTGGCACTGCTAGGCTGCATTTATCACGATTTCCGCAATAACTGTATCTCAAGGATTAATGCATGAATTTTCATCAAACTTCAGATTCAGTTCGTCCCTGATATAAATTGGTCCAGATTAGTTTTTGGAGTAAATCGACTGATATGTGGAGCTGCATTGTAGATTTTTTTTACGATTTTCGTAATAGTTCTAACTCCAAAACTAATGCACGGGTTTTCATCCAATTTCAGATTCAGCTACAACTTGGCATAAGTTGTTGCTGATTAGATTTTGGTGTAAATCGCCTAATCGGCACTGATTAGGGATGAGATTTCCGCTTTTTTGCACACCAGTATTATCTTAGAGAAAATGCTATTTTGTTAAATCGCAAAAATGTTCCGATTACATGAAATCACATTTTCTCTAACAAAATACTGGTGGGCAAAAACGCTGAAATCTCATCCCTGACTGATATGCTTTATTTTTCAGGAAATATTAGCATGTATGAGACAGAAGAAACTTTTCGGATTGCCACATCCCACTAGTTTAGAAATATTTTCGTTTCATGAGAAACTACCTATTCCCTAGGTATTTTGGCAGAGTGTACGTTTCGCGAGGTCGGGTATCACTTTTTCCAAACAATATTAATCGCCTTATTTAATGAGAGAAAATTTGTGATAAAAAAAGACAAAGGGTACTGTTTTAGAGTTGTGGTATTAAAATTCATCGACCGTAATAATCACCCAAGGAAACATGAGATATTTTGCATTGAAATGAAAGAATCACATTAATATGCTGCTGATTCTTCACATTTATCACGTCTTTTAACACTTAATGCATGATTTTTTTATTTTGTTTCGAAAAAAATTATGTATGAATCTAAGAAAGATTTGTTACACATGAAAATAATGAAAAAAAAAAAATCAGAGATACATTTTTCGTATAATACGTCAACCTTTTCTTATGTTGCACATCTGCAATACAAGTAAAAAGTGAAACATTGAAAATTAGTAAATATTTTAATAAGTATGAATCTAAATACCATATTTTATATAATTTTTTATTTTGTAAAATCTAATCCTTAACAGTAGAACCAACGGAAATTTGACTCTAGTATTATAAAAATATTTTAAACTAGAATTTTTATTAAAAACTAACTTATTTATTTAACTTATATCTCCGTGATACATATTTAACTTATTTTAGAAAGAAATTTCTGGTTCGAATCGAAGTTTTTTTTATTTGATACCGACCAAAACGCCAACTATTGCGGTTCTAAGTGTTAAATGCATGAATTATTCTTTTAGAATTGTGTTTTTTATTCTTATATCAACCCTTTTCACTCGAGAGCTCCGCTCCGGAGACATAATCTTTCTTTGCAAAATTTGTTTTCGGCACCAGTAATAAAGGAAAATAAAATGTATCTTATTTAATCAGAGCATTTTTGAAATTGTGTAATTGAACGAAACTTCTGTTAAAAAAGTGGTGCCGATCGAATAAAATTTGTGTAAGAGACGCCGAGCGCAAAGGGTTAAAGCTTAGGCTCTTGAGATTTTAAGATAAATTTTTAACTTTATTTAGTAGCATCTTTTCGTACTTTTTACAGCAGGGGTGTCAAACTGTGGCCCGCCGGATACCACTAAAATTTTACAGTTATCTTTGCCTTATGTAATCGTCGAATTGCTGCGATTCAACTTGTCGACTATTTCTTTAATATTTTAGTGGTATCCGGCGGGCCACAGTTTGACACCCCTGTTTTACAGGATTAATATGTCTTCATAAATAAAGTGGCTGCTAAGTGTTAAATGAAAAATTATTCAGATATGCACCACTATGCATTTAAGGGTTAATGCATTTAATGCATCAGTATGCATTTAGCCCCTTGGGGACGAGCGACACGTATACGTGCCGCATGAAGCGCTCAGAATCCTTGTTTTTTGTCACCAGTAAAATTTTAGTGTAAAATTTGCCTTATCTAATCAGCGCATTTTCTCGATTCAAGAAGACACAAATTTCTGTTTTTAAAAAACGGTGACAAAAGATTAAACATTTCGTAAAAGGCTCCCGTCCCGAAGGGGTTAAGTTCCCTTTCCGGCGCTGAGTTATTCTGTTTGTAAATTGATGAAATGATGGAACAAAGCGTTATAAGTAAGCGAACAAACTTAATGCTGGAATCAGGAGTAAATTAACACAGTTGCGCCACCTTGTGGACGGAGTGATAATTCACATACGCGGTCTTTCAGTGTGGCGCGTACTTTCTGAATCTTCAGTCACTCATTGAAACGAATTTTGTTTGCCACATTTACTGCAAAATAATGGCATAGCGAGAGGGATATCCAGACGCTCTTGACACCACGAAGTTTTTTCGCCTTATCGCACGCACTTCAGTTATTAATCAAAGTGAAAAAAACTTTACAATTTTAGTGGTGTCAGTAAGAAAACAATTAGGTATCTACCTGTAGTTCACACTCCATCCACTACGTGGCGCATGACCTTGATTGATGTGACCTCGCTTTTAATCTTGCGGTTACTTCTCCCATATAACCCCTTGAGGGGCAGGCAATTGCGTTCGTGTAATTTTGAATTCCCACCGGAAATTTAGAAAAATTTTACTTCAAAATAAGGAAAAGCAATTTTACTACTTTTTTCCACCAAAGTTAGAAAAATAAAATTTCATAAAATTTTTCTGGTGCAAATCTTCTTTAATCGCAGGTGGGATAAAATATATCCCACCGCCCCTGAAGAGGTTAAGATAGGACGCTTACTTATATCGCTTTGATGATGGACTGACACCGGAATTTACAAGCGAATTTAATAGAAAATAAAAACGTACACAATTATCCAGTATTTTATTTTAAAAGGAAAATTTTGATGAATTATTCTTGGTGCCAGTACGCTTAAAATTAAGTGTCTGTTTTGTGGACAAACACCAATTTATGTAGAATATGTGTGTCTGTGTAGGCGTGAATGAGTGAGCGAGTAAATGAAAAAAAAAAGTTTATAGACTATGATGGTTTCTTTTATAGTTAATTTACGAAGTATTAAGTAACACTTTGTCGGTATTTTCGTTGTTTTTGCGCATGTAGGGGCAAATCCAGTTATTGTGCATGTGCATCAACTTAATAACTTGCTTCTAAATCACTGTTAGGCAAATGACAAGTACGAGAGCGTTTATTTATTGTAAGAATATCACTATCCTCCAAGGTAATTACTGTTAACAAATGACAGTTTACGACCGCTGCAAGATTGCAAAAACTCTATTTTTCGACATTTCCAGCCTTTTTTGATTTGACAAAATTAACGAAGTTCATTTCAGTAATAACGGTGTGAAGCTTCTTAACCCCTTAACGGTCGCATTAGATTACGGTTTACAAATTCAAATTGCTCATTGACACCAATTTTTTGAAAAAGAAATAGTCACCTTATACAATGACAGGTAAAATGATGCCATAATAAAGCCAATTATACTATTTTATAAAACTGGTGGGAATAAAATAATTTGAATAAAACACACAGCCCGGGAATATCACGGGAGCGAGAATTCAGGTTTTAAGTGATAAATAAAACTTTGGAATGAAAAATCATTTCAGTATCGCCATCCGTTTAAAATACTTTGTATTAACTGCCGTATTGGAAGATAGCAGGAATAAATAAAAACGTCTGTTAAAGCAATTTGTATATAGTCCAGGCAATAGGGGATTTTATCTGGCAAAATTAATGGTACTGCTGGAAATCGGCTTACTTTATGTTTTTTGGGTCGCTAAATCCGAATTTGAAACTTCCCACCAAAATTTTGTCCGGCAACACCAGCAAATTTTGGTAAAATGCCCCCCCCCCCCAAAAGGTTTTTATTAAAAAATCAATTTTTTTATTGTTTTAGGGAAAAAGTATCTAGAAAAGCAGAAAGTAGACAAAATTTGCAACAAATTAGATATATGACATTATGACTTAGAATGAAGGGGAAGGGGGGAGCTGTCTCGGAACATGCGCCGCGGTGCTGCGTGGACTAAGTTGCGCTATTCCACTTAACCACTCACACGTTTCCATTCGCCCTCCCATCCCCCCTCCGAACTTCCTCTATAAGGTTTACTTTAAGTTTTTGGGGTAGCTGAATCCGAATTTTTAACTTACCCCCAAAATCCCCCCCTTCTCCGAAACCCCTCCAAATTAGTTATTTTTAAATTAAATTTTTAATTCTTTTAGGGGAAAACTATGTATAAATTCAGAAAGTAGACAAAATTTGCAACAAATAGGATATATGACATTATGACGTAGGATAAACGGGGAGAGAGGGGGCCGCCTCGGAACATTCCCCGCGCGCTGTTCTCAAAAAACAAATTTTTAAAAAAAAAATCAATTTTTTGGAGAAATTGAATGAGAAATTTTGGTGGGAAGTTACAAATTCGGATTCAGCGAACCAAAAAACATAAAGTGAGCCGAAATTCAGAACTAGCATTAATTTTGCCAGGTAAAATCCCCTTTTACCTGGACTTGCATAACTTAGTGTACATAGCGCCGCAGTGTATGTTCCGAGTCAGCCCTCCCCCTCACCCCCCCCCCCCCGTTCACCCTACGTCGTAATGTCATGTATCCTATTTGTTGCAAATTTAGTCTAGTTTCTGAATTTCTACATAGTTTTCCCCTAAAACAATTAAAAATTTAATTTAAAAACAACTATTTTGAGGGCTTTTTTTGGGGGGGGGGGCGGGATTTTAAGGGTATGTTAAAAATTCGGATTCAACGACCCAAAAAAATTAAAATAAACCTTATAGAAAAAGTTCGGAGGAGAGATGGGAGGGCGAATGTAAATGTGTGAGTGGTTAAGTGGCATTGCGCAACTTAGCCCACGCAGCACCGCGTCGCATGTTCCGAGGCAGATTCCCCCTTCCCCTTCATCCTAAGTCATAATGTCATATATGTAATTTGTTGCAAATTTTGTCTACTTTTTGATTTTCCAGATACTTTTTCCCTAAAACAATAAAAAAAATTGATTTTTTCAATAAAAACCTTTTTTGGGGGGCATTTTACCAAAATTTGGGGTGGTTGCCGGGGAAAATTTTGGTGGGAAGTTAAAAATTCGGATTCAGCAACCGAAAAAACATATAGTAAGCCTTTTTCCAGAACTACCATGAATTTTGCTAGGTAGAGCCCCTATACGGTCTCTATTGTCTGGACTAATAAGCAACTTCCACTTTTGGCTATGTTGCAGATATGCAATGCGGTGACACAAATGTTTAATTATGGGCCAATGCAGACTCTCCAAAATAGACCAAATGGCTGTGAAATTGCAACAATGAAACCTTTTAAAGGCTAAAAATAGAAAAATAAACTATTGATAAAAATGGAGAATCTGATATTTAAAAAAAAGATGCTTTTATTAATTAATAGCTTGATATTAATTTATTTAAGATTATACGAAACCAATTTAGATATCCTAAAAGTATAGTTCAAAAGTTTCATTTTATCTTTCCAGTTACGATATCACAATAAAGAAAATAGCAAAAATTGTATATATCTTTATATAAATTCACTTGCTTGCGCTTTCTACAAAGCGCAAAAAAAAAGGAAATTTTAATAATCGAGTTCGTCTCTCACACCAAATGAATATACTGTAAAGCAAATGTTTTGCGAAAACATAAATTACAGTCAAAAGAATATCTGTGATGTTTAACCCTTTCAGAAGTAAGCTATTATGTTCCTGTAATGTTGAATCCACACCAGAATAAAAAATAAATTCATTTCAAATAAGGAAAAGCAATTTTACAATATTTTTTCTCCAAAGTTATGAAAGTAAAATTTGATTAAAAGTTTCTGGTGGTAATATTGATTAAAATTAGTGGGGTATAATATATCCCACCGCCGCTCAAGGGGTTAAATGGAACATTGAATGCTTTAAAAGAGTACAGTTATTTAATGTTTTTTACATACTTATTTTAGGTATAAACAGGGTGCATAGAGACGCCTGCATCTGACTACAAAAGTTTCCGAAAAGTAACTGTTGCCTTATTTAATTGCAGAATTTCTACTATTAATTCTTTCACGGGCAAAGCATTTCTGTTCCACAAAATGTTCAAATAATTAATTCACGCAGTAATTTACGAACAAATTTATCTGAAAATAATCAGAATGTTCTCTTCACGTATATTATGAGATGGAAATTGTACTAAAAATTTACTGGTGCCAATTGGATGTTTGGACATTAAAATTAACCGTTTGCAGACTGCAAACGGGGCCTCTGAGAGGGTTAAATGAGGGGATCACAACCATAGTAGACCAAGTCCATTCTGAAGAAAAACGGCATAGTCCATTTAGAAAGTGCATAAAATTTGTTTTATCCATTCCCACACTGAACCATGTCTGTTTTCACATACATTTTCACATGTGTCATTTGTTTACAGACTTGGTTTACTGTGGGAGTGGGGTTGAATACAGCTTCTAAATGAACTATGTCCTTATTTTTCAAAATGAACTTGGTCTACTATGGTTGTTAAATATGATGAAGATTACATTTCGGAAATTGCTGTTCTCTTAACTGAAATCGGTGCAAACCCTTCACTTTTTTCCAGATGTGCCACACTTTTCTTTTATAACTAAAATTTAATAGGAATTACCGCCTTATTTAAACTCCAAAATCTTTTCAGAAGAAAAATTTTTTATTCAATATTATTGGTCCCAAAAAAGAGTAAAATTTGGTAGCTATGATTTTTCCCCCTGTGCAGTAACTTTAATTTTGCAGTATGACTTATTTTTCGTATTTTTATAGATATATTTATGACCCTTCGTTTTAACAATTTAGATGTTTAGATTTTTTTATTTTAACAAACGCTTATTTATTTTTCTTTTCTGTTTGATTTTGTCGGGAAAAAACTTTCCAATGATCAATCAATGTCAATACTAAGCATGGAATTCAGCCCATTTGTTTCGAAAAAAAAATAAGGTTTACGAAACACAATAGCTAATTTAATACTCTGTAAAAAATGCTTTTAAACGATATTGAAAAAAAAAATAGAGTATATTTCGCAATCACTTTAAAAGAGCTTTTATCAGAAATATCCCCATTGAAGAATTTTGTGGCTATCAAAATAAATAATTAATTAATAAACGCGTATTTTTAAAAAACTGCAGGACACATATTATATTTATAATTTTTACAATTTTTACATTTATATTTTTTTTCTACTTTAACATATTTAATCGTTGTAATTTTACATCCAGTTGGCACATTTTAGAGAGTGTTGCTCGGTACATACTGAAATTCATTGTTGTAAGGATATTTGGTGATTTATCATGTGTGCTCAGCTACCACTAAAAAAAGACATCCGTACCACGGCTCCCAAATGGTCGGCTTTTCAATAACCAGTATTTATTAAGAAAACATTTATTTTTAGGGATTTCTTATTCCAAATTTCGCAGAAACCTGCACGAAAGTTATTCGTGTCGAAAATGTTAAAGAAACCTGCCAAGAAAAGTTCTCCTAGAAAATACTGGTATTGAAAACAGGGACCATTTGAAAACCCTGCCGCGCGAATCCTGTATGGGCATTCTCATAAACTTTTGACTTTTATGTCCCTGAATAATAATTTTTATTTTAGTATATATATTTGTTTTTTTATTTTATATGCTGGGGAACATCCCATTGCATGACTGTATAACAATATTAACTAGATAAATAAGTTTTGGACGATGTTGGGGGTCCTGATATCCAGGAAACTCCTATACCGTCCCGTGTCACTGATGTTGATTTTTAAGTTTGGAGCTGTCTGTAAATTGTTTCGATAAAAGTAATTCGATGTAATTTTTTTCCGAAACTGGTATAACTGTTTTATATAAATATGTAGCAAAAAATTAATCTGCATGCATTTTTCTGGTTGATATTATTTTTTGTACTCTGTCCCGGGGTTTTAGATTCCTTACCATCCCTCTTGATAAACTTATACAGAAAATGACTTCAGATGCAACCACAGAATTTTTTTCAAGTTTTTTCTCATGCAGAAGCATGCTAGAGAAAGAATGTCTAAAATTGTTTGACAGGAAATTTACTGCAGAATTTAAATCAGCATTTAAATATCAATTTCAAGCATCATGGTTTTAAGATCCCCAAGGTTCATTCCTGCACTTTTCGAGGTAAATTATTATTTTTTATTTAATCCAATGTTAACAGCTGTTTCGAAAAATCAATGAACATTGTGGCTATCACTTAGTCTTAACATGATTTTCCTAAAAATAGTTGGTAATTTTCCTTACCGTCCCATCCTTACCATTCCTTTTCTTCCATTACCGTTCCTTTTTTTCCATTACCGTTCCCTTTTTCCTATACCATCCCAATTTTTCCGTTCCGTCCCTTCTTTTACATCCTTTTAACCCCTTCACGCTCGAATTAAATTACGGTTAAAAAAATCAAATTGCTTATTGGCACCACTTTTATGAAAAAGAAATATTCATCTTATTTAATGACAGGAAAAACAATGCTAAAATATAGCCAATTTCACTATTTTATAAAACTGGTGGGAGTCAAACAATCTGAGTAAAAGACGCAGCCCGTGAATATGACGGGAGCAAGAAATAATGGGTTAAGACAATGTTACACCAAAATTTTGTACTAAAAATACTACATTGCTATTATATCTTAATGTCTTGTGGGTACTATGCAAATTCATTATAAGTAAAAATGTAGAAGAAAATAAAAAGTTGCAGTGGTAAAATGGTAAGGAAATTTCGCAAGTTTAACTTAAACCGCAGTTAAATAAAAAATTTTTCGCTGCTGAGCATTTTTTCTTTATTTTGAAAATTAAGGCACTCGTCCATCAGATTAAAATGTTATTTTAGCAAGTTTATTTTCACCGGATTTTTATTCCCGAAGATTTTGTGACATGGAACTATTAACGTCTTCAAGGGCGGTGGGATATACTTTATCCCACCTGCGATTAATGAAGATTTGCACCAGAAATTTTATGAAATTTTGCTTTTCTAACTTTGGTGGAAAAAAGCAGTAAAATTGCTTTTCCTGATTTTGAAATAATTTTTTTCTAAATTTCCGGTGGGAATTCAGAATTATACGAACGCAATTGTCTTCCCCTCAAGGGGTTATTAACCCCTTAATTCTCGCTCCCGTCATATTCACGGGCTGTATCTTTTACTCAGATTGTTTGATTCCCACCAGTTTTATAAAATAGTGTAATTGGCTTTATTTTAGTATCGTTTTACCTGCCATTAAATAAGGTGAATATTTCTTTTTCCAAAAAGTGGTGTCAATAAGCAATTTGAATTTTTAAACCGTAATTTAATTCGAGCGTTAAGGGGTTAAAGAGGAATTGCAATTGCAGGCGTTGTTTACCACTTGTATAAACTACCACCAGTAGATTTATATAAAAATTTTCAACTTATTTAAACGCTTTATTATCACAAAATTTCAGTTATAAATAATGGTAAAAACATATTTTCATTTTTACTGGTAGGAAATTACTTTGGCGGTAGTTAGGCCATGTTTTTCCGCCATATTGTGACAACTAGGGAAACAAACTGACAATTTTACGAGGCATACTGACACCGGTAAAAACAAATGGAAAATTTTACGATATTTTTGAGAAAAATTTCCACAAATAAGACGCTTAAATAGGTCGACATTTTCTATTAAATTTTACTGCTGGGATGTTTGCCTTGTCGGTAATCAGAAACTGATAATCCTATTTTTAAAAAAGCAGCCGTCATCTTGTGGCAACTCCGTTAGTTACTTCACTATCAACAGGTAGACAGTACACTATATGTCTCCTCCTCTTTATTAATAACTCCATTTTTTGAAAATGCCCGGTATACGCTTTCAGATGGGTTGAAAACGATTTGCTTTTTTTGGACCTATGTTAGCCTGCCTGTCAGCTTTTCTTTCTGAGTGGATTTGTTTGTTTTTCCCGGAAGTTTTGGTTTTCACACAAGAACTAACGCACAGATTCTGATGTTACATAATTAGTTGAACTTTCACGGTGGAGATATCCAAGTTTAAGCCCACTAAATGTGGTGTTAATTTGTTGCATTAGATTTTAGCGTGATCGTAAATTTCATAATTGACATTGTGAGTATTATTAATCTTACAAACGTGGGGACAATAACGCTTTTACACAAACATTTAATAATGTTGCTTGATAGTCATTAAAATAGAGAAAGACAAGGAAAGGTTTTACTTTAAGGGCTTGTTGAGACGGAGGCAGGAACTACAAAATATTACGTCTAAAATGCTTTTTATTGAGAATCATAATGTTGAAAAGAAGATAAGATTTCCTTGTTGACCACTTCTTAACCTCTTAATTCTCGCTCCCGTGATATTCACGGGCTAAAGGTTCATTTAAGAAAGTACATAAAAAATCCAATAAAACTCATATTTACTCTGGTTCATCAGACCACTACCCCCTACATACTAAATGCCTCTCGCATTCACTGTTTTCCCCATATAAGAACTGGAAGTCAGTTTAGCCCCAAAATGCTCTGCCATCTATCGGTGACAATTGACATGATTTTTAAAAACCTGTAGATAAATAAGGTAAACAAAAGTTGTTTTGAGAATATTTAAATAGAAAATTTTAAAATAAATTAGCTTAAAAAGCAAAATTTGTTAAAAAAATTTTTATTTGTTCCTAGAATTTCATTTTTTTTTCTCTTTTCGTATTTATTTTAATTGTTGTATTAAATGATATTTTTTCTATAAAATATTTGAAAAGAGAAATTATTTCATAATTTCTCTTCAATTTCAAATGATGAATGATAAAATAACGCACATACTTTATTTTATTATATGCATTTTAAATTATATGTTCTTTTTTAAAATTAATTATAATATATAAATTAATAGCACTTACATTTACTTGTAAATAGATTTCCATCAAAAATAAAATAAACAAGGTTTATGAAGTGAAAATATTTATTAACATTATAAAATGGTACATGAATTTTAATCAATGGATCAAAAACTATGAGCAAGTTTAAAAAGGTTATTGCAAAACATAAAAGTATTTGATTAAATTAAATTTTACTAAATAGTAAGACATGTATTTCTTTCAGGCAAAATATTAATAATAAACAAGGTTAATGTGAGGTGAATGTGTCAGTGAAGGACAATCTTAAAGAATTGCTTTAAAAATAATTTTTAATTAATAATTATAATTATTATATTCCTGTTTTTTACATTATATTAATCTATCAACAATGTTTAACTAACTTCATAGTTGTACTTCCCATTGTGAATTAAAATTTAATTCTAATAATAACATAATTACTTGACACTCGAGTACTAGTACCATACAGTTGCCTCAATAAATAGATTGCAATATTTTTCTAAACTTCCCTATTTAATATTTTCTATCTAAAATAATTAAATCATTGATATTGTGATAATAATACTATAAATATTAATTACCTTTATCATAATAATGAAACTAGCAAGTCTTTTTTATAAGTGTTTAAAAAACATTTAACTCACAGTTTCATTTCTTTTATATTTGAATTATTAATTATTATAAGTAATCATCAAGTACTTTCAGGAAATTTAAATAGTTGGAAATATGATTCTGTTCAATGATGCTCCAAGGCACTTTTTTTTCCATCTTTTTGACTACCCCCCCCTGCCCCCCCCCCCCACACACACCAGGGCCGAAACTAGCCTTTTTTGCACCCGGGGCAAACATGGATTTTGGCACCACCCCCCTCCCTCTTCCACAAAGTATATTTACAAAGAGAATTTTACTAATTTTATAATAGACGACTTATTTCAAAATTTAAAATATGTAATACTGAACTACGTAATCTACAGTGGCGGATCCAAGGGGGAGGTCCCTCTGAACACCAGCAAAAATATTCTAAAGATCATTTTTAAAATGAAATATAGAGTCCCGATTATCCGAGTCCTGCCTAACCGAGTTTCCGCTTTCACCGAGTTATTTTATTCTGATGGACTGATGGCTTCCATTATTATAAAACAGCCATTATAAATGAAGTGTTAGGTGAAGATGAAAGAGCAGTCGTAAAAAGTTAGAACTCTGATTTTCTGGTCAGAATGGGAAAAATATGGGCAAAAGTTTTTTTGAAAAAAAAATTATGGCCATTTTTTTTTTCGAGAACTCTGATTTTCTGGTCAGAATGGGAAAAAAATGGGCATAATTTTTTTTTTGCCATCAAGTACAGATCAAGTACTTTCAAGAAATTTAATAAGTTGGAAATACGATTCTGTGCATTGATGTTCCAAGACACTTTTTTCATCTTTTTTACTATCCCCCCCCCCTCCCCCGATACACACACACGTTGCCTCAATAAATTGATAATAGTATTTTTTTAATTCCCTATTTTATATTTTCTATGTAAAAAACTTAATTTATTGATATTGTGATATTAATACTATATATATTATTTACATTTATTATGATAATGAAACTAGCAAGTCTTCCGGTCAAGGCCTCAAAACGTCAATTCTGCAGTTTTTTTTTTTTTTTTTTTTTTTTAACATTTAATTTAGTTTCATTTCTTTTATATTTGTATTATTAATTATTACAAGTAATAATCAAGTACTTTCAGGAATGAAATTATTGATATATTTCAATTACATAATATTTATATTGCTTCAAAACACAATGCTATGAATACATATTTATTTTGATCACATTACTAATTCGTATTCGATTTCATCGTGTATCATTTATTATTATTATCATTATAATTTTGCTGGAAGAAATTTAAATAATTTTGAATGTTATTGTATTTTCATTTTCATACAGAAAAGGCTTAGCATAATTATTTGATAAAAAAAATACTTTGATCTATCATTTTTATTATTAATAATAACATTATTATTTCAGATTCTTTCAGATTAAGGTACTCTTTTCCTTTTAAGACATTGTAAATTAATAAAAATACATCTTATTAATAGCAAGTGTACATTAATTTAATTTATTATTATACAACGGAATGTTATTAGAAACATGCAAATAATAGTAGTAAAAATATCTATTTGTATTTTTAAAAATACAATGAAAAAAAGTTAAAAAGACTCGTTGACTGTCTTCTACAGGAATGGTGAAAAGAAATATTTTCCTTTATTCTGCTGGATGAACAGCAGTAAGGCACACAGCAATATGGCAATTTATAGAGAATATATTAACTTCATTAAAAGTAAACATTCTGTTTAAAAAAATCACAAATTACTGCAAAAAATAAAAAAAATAATAGCTTTCAAAGGCAGGTCTATGAGGCGATCCATGTAAATACAGCAATAACATACCCCAAACAGTAG
Organism: Maratus speciosus; assembly: GCA_963932465.1. Taxonomy (NCBI): domain Eukaryota; kingdom Metazoa; phylum Arthropoda; class Arachnida; order Araneae; family Salticidae; genus Maratus; species Maratus speciosus. The sequence continues at coordinate 173,208,735 of OZ010794.1, read as the reverse complement.
CGCCATCTATCAACATTGCTGACTTCCATTTTTGAGTCAAATGCGAGAGGCATGTAGTATGTAGGGGGTAGTGATCAGACCCTATCATACAGTATTCTTTCCCCATCTCGTATGCTGGAATAACGTTTTCCTTTAGTTTTCTACAGAACTAACCAATTAGTAAACTTTTAGAACGGGAACGATTTCAATAAGATGCATTTTTAGAAATGGAAGTAAAACTTTGCTATTTTATTATACCAATATGGCATACTGTTTTTATAGATAAATTGTAGAAGATTTTGTTGAAAAACAACAGTAAATGTATTTACAAATGATAAATAAAAACTTTTTATGACTATATTTAGAGTTAAGCATATAACACAGACATTATAAAGGACCCCATTGTTTGAAATAATACAAGAGGAAAATTGGTAATAAATAAAAATATAATCATCTTTTTTTTTTTTTTTTTTTTTTTTTTTTTTTTTTTTTTTTTTTGCAATATTTGTTTTCGACACCAGTAATAAAGAAAAGTAATATTTGCCTTATATAATTAGAGCATTTTCGAAATTGTGTAATTGAAGATAACTTTCTTCAGAAAAGTGGTGCCAACCGAATAAAATTTGCGTAAGAGACTCCGATTGCGAATGGGTTAACAGATAAATACAGTTTCAATTACCGGAAGTGAATTTAGTCATTAGTGGTAAACTGTAAGCCAGACTATTCCTATATTTAAATTAAAATATCCAGCTTGTTTAACCACAGAAGTTTGCTACTAACTAAAGCATAGCTGCATACCACTAAAATTTTATAGTGAATTTTAGCTAATTGAATCGCCGAACTTCAAGCAAATTTAATGTTTAAATAAGTCAAAAATTTCTGTTAAATTTTAGTGGTAAGAAAAATCTGTATAAGTTGGCAGCTATGCTAAAGTGAAGAATTACTCTTTAAACTTTGTTGTATTTAACCCTAAATATGAGTCCAAAAACCCATACTTCGAAAAGAAAAACTCATTCAGTGTACGGTGCATTAAAGCTAATGAAAGTATTCTAGGTAAAGTATTGAAAGCATACTGCGTATTTTGTAACTATATTGTGTAACGTTTATAGTCTCGCTATTGAAAGCACATTGACTTTTGTGTAAGCTGCTGATATGCAACGCAGGGTTCGTACGCTATTAAGCTACGCCCCATTTTGTAAGGATTCTACCACCACCAGTATTATTATAAAAAGTATTTTCTTCACGATTCATTAGTTAGAAGATAGTTTTTTGCTATCACTGGTGGTAGAGTCCTTACAAAATGGGCGTGGCTTAATAGCGTGCGAACCCTGCAACGTGGTGACAAAAAATGTTAAAACCTTTCTTGGTGTACACAAATTTCAATGTAAAATGCTACATTAAAATCCACTCGGTGGTTGATGATAAACTAGCTGACTTAAATACATATTCTTAAAAACTGGTATTTTGATATGATTCTGCTTATGATATTTGTGCATAGTATATAATATTTGTGCATATAATATAATATCTGTGCACATTATTAAATATTTGTGTATGTTAAATGTTTGAAGTATGATTTATGAATTAATAAATTCCTTTCTAATACGTTTATATCTACATCAATATTTAATTTTATGTCTTTTTTATTAGAAGAGTAACACAACTTCATCTTTCGGTAAACTAATGTCTTTTTAATTAGCGTTCAGTTTTTAAAAAAATGTTTTATTTCCATTAAGTTAAGATTAGCGGCTTTTTACACAATATTTTTGACATTAATAAACTTCTTAATTCTGTTAGTACTTACCGAAGATTTACAGAAGAGCTAGGGGTTATTTTTCTTCGGAATTTTCCACACAGATAATCCGAGAGTTAATTAGGTGGATAAAGTGGAATTTTTTTTGAAACAGATAATAAAGATATTTCTTTAGTTAATTAGATTAAACTTGGTGTAAACAAGAAATAAAATTGTTAGTGTTATGAGATTTTTTAATTAATGTATCTTGCTTGTAATCTAAAAGATAATCTTTTATAATTTTATAGTAAATAATTTTTGCAACATAAAAATGAAATTATATATGAATTGATCAAAATAAATGGTCGTAGAGTAAAAATAAAAATAAAAATTCATTTAATGTATGTGAGGAAATTCTAAATGTTTCATATCGGTGTTTATAATAATAATGAATTTATTTTGTTTTAATTTTAATATTTAGAGTTTTACCAGTTACCTCTATTTGTAAACAATGGCAATCGTGATAATTAAATAAGGCTAAAAATTCTAATCGAATTTTATAGAAAATCATATACTCTGAAACCAAAGAGAATATTTGGCAATTTATCACCTGCGCATTACCAATGGAAAAACTCATTAAAGTTATTCTTTTAATTGATAAAATTGCATATGTTTAAGAAATCTACCATGAAAATTATTGTTATGAAATAGTGATCTAGAAATAGTCACCTCGCTGGGAACATTGGTATTTATGTTAAATTATGTTAAATTATGTTAGTTACGTTAAATTATGTTAATGCGTCAAAAAAACTTTACGTCGATCATGGTGCGGGTTTCCGTCATATTTAACTGCATAGTTCTGCGATTAAATAAGGGGAAGATTACTATGGAAAAATTGTTGTATTCAAAAATTAGCAGCTCTACGCAGCTTTTGAATTTGCATGTTACTGATGTTTTATGCATATCAGTATTTTGTTTTTAGACAATCCGTAAGTGAAATGAAATCAGCGTAGAGTTTATGTTATGTTCTTTTTTTTCTCAATATTTTTCTTGTGTACCAAAAGCTTTTCTAATAAAATATTAAAAGAACTCATGAAATCTTGTACAGCAGCTATTCTTAAAGTTGGGAGTCTGAGAAAACATGGTTTGGAATTCGATTTTAACTAATTCAGATATATTACACGGCTCACCCAGTGGTTGTCCGGGCCCGGGGTAATCGCCTTAAATATACCTAAAAAAAGCGGTGAATTCAGACAGTTTTCTCTAAGAAGAATTTATTGCAGGGAAACCACCGCTATCGGAAGTGTATATGGGTCAATATCACAAAATACGGAAATTGCAGCCCATACAATAAAATTTCTATTTAATGTTATATAATGTCTTATGTTATATAATCAATTTTCTTTTTTACATTCCAATAAAAATTATTCTTAGAAGTATTTTCAAGAGATATTATATTCATAATAACACAAAAATAAAGCAATTAAAAAAAATTAAAATTTCAGATTGTCATTTTCCTGGCATGTCACACTGTGATGTGTGCAAAGTAAAAGGCTTTCGGCTATAATGTACAAATACCTTTTTCTAGTTTTTTTTTTAAAATTCCTAATTAATAATTATACCTTATATAAACACATATATGTGGGAGTCAACAAGTTCTGTATTTTACAAATAATTTTCCATAATTAAAATATGATTGTCACTGAAAATGAATGCATTGTCCTGGACTGCTCATTTTAGTTCTTTATGCGGCATAAAGATGGCGCTGCAGAGTAATTCTTCTTGTTCTTGACAGAGTTGAAGTCAGAACTAGTAAAAGCATTGCTACAGGCAAGAGCTTTTTGATATTTCTTTGAAAATAATGTGTTTAAAGGCTTTGTAGAAATTGAGTAGATTTTTATTATGTCATTTTCCTGGCTTCTATAAATTTGAAATAAAACTGAACTTTACACTGAATTTGAAGTACTATAGAGGAAACATGTTCCTTTACACAAAATTAAAATGTTAGCTCTAGAAATAAAATAAAAACAAGAATATGAAAAAAGTTTTAGAATGAAATTGTTATTATCCTGGCATGCATATGCCAAGAAAATGATACATAATTATAATTACATAAAAATGAACTTAAGCTCTTCAAACCTTAACAATTTTACATATAAATTCCTTTATTCGGCTGTTTAACCAACATTTAAAAAAAATCAGAAGCTTTGAAACGATTTAAATTTTCAAAATCTCACATTTTGTGATATTCACTCATATACTGGAATTTGTACGATATTATATTTTTAAAGGAAAGTCTATCTAAACGAACCAAGAGTTGAGGGCCGCACTGTCTTCGGCAGCGTACATCAGCTATGCATGTAGAGTCTTGTTTTGCAAATAATCCTCGAATTTGTATGATTTTATATTTCTTAAAAGAAAATCTTTCCAAACCAATTACCTGGGAACTTTAATAGCGAATGCTTGTTTAATATCTGGAGTTTAAATATATTACAGATTCAGTTCTGACCAAAAGTCCCTCTGAAAATGTAAATGATAAAAGACATTCTGTGATTAAATAAAGTGAAGTGTACCAATTGAAAAAATTGATAGATATTTTGGAAAAAAATACACAATTTTCCAACATAAATGTTAAAATTTAAAAAAGCATCTAAATTACCTTAATATTTTAAAATAAATAAATATATGTATATATTACAATCTTTATTTCTTAATTTCCACTTTTTAGTGCGTAAAATCATTGTTGCAGTTTCACAGTCACTTGGCATATTTTAGCGAGAGTGTTTTGGCGCATAATCAACAGTACTGTAATTATAACTTATATACATTGTACAGTTGTAACCACAACTCAGAATTCCCTCGTGTAATTGCAGTATCACTAATATTCATTAATTATTAAATAAGGCTAAAAATTCTAATCGAATTTTGTAGAAAATCATATACTCTGAAACCAAAGAGAATATTTGGCAATTTATCACCTGCGCATTACCAATGGAAAAACTCATTAAAGTTATTCTTTTAATTGATAAATTAATTTCTGAAATATTAAACTGATCTATTACCATTAGAAACACACATGTGTACCTAATTTTTATGATTCTATGAGGCAGGGTTGTCAATTTGACCTACTTTTTTATTCAGAAATTTCGAGTTCATACCAGAAATAAAGTATAAAATTTTATTCTTTATTCAATATGACACATTTGGAGATCGCATTAAGTGAAAATTATTCTTTTGAAATTTACGGTATGAATTTAAAATTTCGGATTAAAATTGGAGGCCAAAATGGCAACCCTACTACGAGGGTTTGCCTATAAGTTTTTGCCCTCACATAGAAATAATTGAGCATAATGGCGTTGGCAAAATTTAGAAAAGTGCCCCGACTCCCCCCCCCCGCGAGGAGCAAATTGGAGTGATGGGTTCAGGATGTGCATAACATGAATAAGTGGTCACAGGCCTTACCAACAATATGTCATATGTGGGTGGTCGGTAAAAGTTAGAAAAATGCCCCCTGTGGGTATACTATCGCGCCTCCTGGAGTACATCCTCCTCCATGTTTTTGAAAAACCGTTTGCAGAAATATGTTACTGTGCACGATGACTATATAGAAAAGGACAAATACAATGTAGCAATTTCATAAATTATATTCAATTATTTCTGTGTTAGGGCAAAAACTTATTGATTTTCCCTCGCATTACATAAGGAAGTAAGTGAAAATCAATTACAAAATTCCATCTTTACATACATGAACGAAGTTAAGTTAAATAAAAGAGTGTAAAAACAGGTATTAAAAGTATTTCTTTTACTATAACTAAAAATATTTTTTTCCTTATAAAACAAATTACTTCATAGTTTCCTTATACTTTCTTTTTTAAAAAGGTAAAAAAATACTTTCATGATTTATTTTACACGTATTTTTTTATCCTGGAAAAAACAAGCCGAAATTTTTAAGTTTACGTTTTATGTCACGCAAAATAAAAAAGTTAGTGATTAATTTCGTAAAAAATAAATCACTGTCGGTTTCATGCAAAACTACTTTTCCTTAAACCGTTTTTTATGTCTTTGATAAATTTTCTGCATTTTTTAAAGCAAAATTGATTTTTTAAGAAACAAATTCTCAATGATTCATTATTTTACATCATGGGGAAATAGTTTTTAAAGATAAAAATTTCATTATAACGTAAAAGCGTAATAAATGATGAATAATAAAAAAAAATCTGATTTTTGTATCCTATATATTAAAAACCTTTTATTGTAGAAAATATTTACATAAATTTGGTTGCTTAACTTTTGGTACCACCATTTTTGAATAACCCTCATCTTATTTAATAGCATAATTGTGTCATTTGTATTCGGAATCAGTTGTAGTATAAACAAAACACATCTACGCCCCCTAATTATGCGAATAAAAACTATAAGTAAAGATAAAAGGCAGTGTAGTTTGTATCGCTTGAGAGTGAAGTAACTAATGATGTAGTCACAAGATGGCAGCTTTTATCTGTTTATATCAGATGAGGTACTAATTAATCCAGGGACAAACTTCGCCAGTTAAATATGAATAGGCCTTTTTGTTTAATTTGTGACATAAAGTCTGCACGGCCTTTAAATATGGGGAAATTTTTTATTCAAATTTACAGTGGAATTTATTTTCTAGAGAAACAAAACAATCAATATATAGTTAGCTATCAAAACCCACGGCTTTGATCGCGTAATTGTTGAAATATACCAAGTGTTATTTGCGTGCCTAATTTTTATTAGAGAAAGTTATACTGCTATGGATTAATTAACACGTTCACGCCGGCGCCGATGTTCATGTTTTTTTTACTTTGAGATGGTGCTCGAATTCATATTTCACTTCACTTGGCTACGCGGGACTGTCGCTTATATATTCAGACACTGTATATAATGACTCGCCCCTCTCATAATTATTGAATTAAACTCGAATATAATAAGCAGAGTTGATTGTGAATGTCTGAAAGTTCGTAAGGATTAAGCAAATTAATTAGAGACATGATTTTATTGACTACATGTGTACGAATTTAATTTAAAAAGTCTTGCAATCTGAAGAAATATGGACAACATGATATAAATGCATTTCTGTAATGAAAGCCATGCCCTAAGTTGAAGCAATGCCTAAAGTAGAAGCCATGCCCTTAGTCAATGATGACTTAGTTTCTGCTTAGTTCGTGCTTAGTTTCTGAATGAAAACGAGAATTTTTGTTTCCCGTCGTGAATGTATTAAGTTTATATAATGACTTGTTTTTACTGCTGAATTTTTGAATATTCAAGTGTCACCCACCTGTAGTACACGCCTTCTCTTGAACAGTTGAGTGTGACTCATCGGTGACGCACGCCGCCTGATGCGACAGTCAAGCGTGACGCACCGGTGATGCACGATGCCTGATGGGACAGTCGAACGTGACCCACCGGTGATGCCGGTGGTCACGCTCTAAGTTACACTAAACTTCATTCGTATACAGCATTAGGCGAACATAAGACTTAAATTATTAGAAAAACTAAAATCAATTCCAAATAAATGGTAAGTTAAATTGTGTTTTGATGATTTTACACTCATTTCATTTGTCATTTGAAGTTTCAGATTTTTTAGGAATCGTTCTTAGCAAGCATTTACATCTTAAAAGTAACCATCATGTCAAATTTCAAGCTTCTAGTTATGCAAGCTGCTATTAATTATGTTACAGAAGTCACAATTTTATAAACGTTTTTTGTTCTGCACACTTTAAAATTTCTAAATTTTTAAAAACTTTTCTGTGGGTGTATTTAGATCTCTAAAGTAACAGCCATGCCAATTTTCAAGTTTCTGTCCATGACAATTTCAGATAAATCATAGTTTAGTCGGATTTTAGAAGGTTTCCCTATCATTTCATCTTTTAAAATTTTGAATAAAAAGAACATTCTTAGCGAGAAGTTAAATCTTTAAAAATAACCACCATGCCAAATTTCAAGTTTTTAGGCCATCAGCATCGCAAAAATTGCAATTTCAGAACTTTTTGTTTCTGCATCTTTTTAAATTTTGAATTTTGTAAAAACTGTTCTGTGCGACAATTTATGTCTTAAAAATAACAGGCATTTCAAATTCTAAGTTTCTATCCCTAACAATTTTAAATTCGATTAAATAGTAATTTAGAACATTTTCCACTCATTTCACCCTTTTAAATTTCAAATATTTACCGTGCATCCGTATCTTAAAAGTAACCACCATACTAAATTTCAATTTTTCAACCAGAACATATCCAACTAAATCGTAATTTAGAATGCTTTTAGAACGTTATCCACTCATTTCATCTTTTTTAAAAATCGAATTAATTTTTAAACTTTACTTAGCAAGCATTTACATCTTTAAAATAGTCACCTTGCCAAATTCCAAACTTATATGCCAATTATCATTGAAATATCATTAACACTAGAACGGCGGCGAGGGGTCATTTTGACCCTTGCCGAATGAATACATTTCGATTCGAACCAGAATTTTTTTTATAATATAAGATTAATATATGCTGCACAAAAATAACTTAAATAAATAAGTTAAATAGTTCTAAATAAAAATTCTGATGTGGAATATTTTTTATAAAAATTGAGCAAAATTTCCCGCCGTTCTAGTGTTAAAATCACAATTGTTGAACGCGTTTGCTCCTTTACACTTTTAAATTTCGAGCTTTTCCAAAACTGTTTTGTGCGAGCTTTTACGTCTTTAGAACGACAGCCGTACCAAATTTCAAGTTTCTACCAATAATGCCAGTGGCCTACTTTTTATAAATTAAGATTTCTTGATTGGTACCACTTTTCTGAAATGGTAAAATTCCCCTTGTTTTCGCCTTAATTAATATGTCATTAACATTAGTACAGCCGGCAATTTTGCTCAAGTTTTATGAAAAGTATTTCACACCAGATTTTTTATTTCAAACTATTTAACTTATTTAATTAGCCTAATTTTGTAGGGCCTAGTTACAACAACACATGGTTAAATTAACATACTTATGCCCGAGCAGTTTAGCTTTAGGCTTAAACACCCAACACAACATCGGTTGCTTCGTCTTGGAGCGTTTCTGAGTGAAAAGCTCAACATGAAGATTCTACGTACTGTCACATTTTTAGATGTCGCAAAAGTATTCGATAAAGTCAGGAATGAAGGCCTTATTTACAAATTAATTCAGCTTGGATTCCCTGACAGACTGATCTTTTTGATATTTTCTTACCGTTGTGACCGCTTTTTTCGCGTCAGCATTAACAATATCCTCTCTGCCATCTTAATCCTAAGTGGGATCTTTCAGGGCAGTGTCCTTGGTCCTCTATTGTTCAACCTATTCTTTAATGACATTCCACGCTCTATTTGGACTTACTTAGCTCTCTATGCGGATGGCACACCTATGCATCAGCTCAACAACCGTATACACTATATAGGCGCCTACAGACTCACATAGACCTATTCATGAACTGGTGTAACCTATGGAGTGTTCACATCAAGATTTACCTACCCAAATAGACTCACTATCAATAACACTACAATCCCTTGGACTAACACTGCTAAGTACTTAGGGGTCACTCTAGACCAAAGACTTGCCTGAAGCCACACTTTCAAACCATTAGGGGTAAAGTCGCTGGGGCTTCTCAGGCACTTAAACCTCTTGTAAACAGCTCAACGCTTGCTATCTATAACATATATATTTTATACTATTCTTGCATCCTACATATCATGATATACGCCTGTCCCGTTTGGGGGTTCACCTGTAACTTCTCAATGGAAAACGTAAGCAGACTACATAAAAAAAATATCCGCATTGTCGGTAATGCCTCCCGCTACTTATGTAATACAACTATCCGTAGAGACCTTAATGCCCTTACTTTTATAAAAAGAGTAGTTGAACTTGCAAAGAAATTCTACAAAAACTTATATAACCTCCGTAACGAAGTACTTGCTGAGTTACCCGATTACGACGCCTTTGAACCTGATCCTAGAAAAAACCTCAAATTCTCCATTATCCCGTTGGGGACGAGCGACACGTATACGTGCCGCATGAAGCGCTCAGAATCCTTGTTTTTCCTCACCAGTAAAATTTTACTGTAAAATTTGCCTTATTTAATCAGCGCATTTTCTCGATTCAAGAAGACACAAATTTCTGTTTTTAAAAAACGGTGACAAAAGATTAAAAATTTCGTAAAAGGCTCCAGTCCCGAAGGGGTTAATATGGATGTTGAGGGACCTGGAGTTGCCCACTATTGTCTATTTTTACTATATTAAACTCTATTATTACTTTCATAATTTAAAAAAATGTACTGTTATTTATAACAATTGAAGACCTAAGTGGAAGAACATGTTAAGTAACAAAAATTACATTTGAAGAAATTTGAAGTGAAAGTTTTTGCTGTAAATTTTAAGGATTTATTTTCTGTTTGATACCATGTGTTTAAAATATTAACAGGTATGGTACTAAACTCTCTCAGAAAAACTTATTCATATTTAATTTTCAAATATTAAAGATTATTAATATTGTTGACATTATTAAATATTAAAATATTAAATATCAATTAATAATGTCTTAAATCTTCAAGACTAAATATAATCTTGGTATTTTAGCTTCACCATGTGATAGGATATCTCATAACGCTTTCATCCAAAAGATAATTTTTTTCTTAGAAAATGTAGCATAACATGTTCATCCACTCAGCTCTTCAATTATGATCTTGAGATCAAAATACCACTACTCTGTAGCAAAAAGAAAAAAAAATGTATTGATCCTGAAAAGCGCCTTTGTTTTGTACTGTGACATAATATCTGTCACTCCCTTTACCGACCTGCCCTTACCAGCTTTGTCCGACAGCTTCTCTCTCTTAACTGTGCTTATATATCCCAACTCATTTATTATTATCTTTACTGAAATTCTCTTAATAATAAATTAGTAATGTTTTTTTATCATTTTAAATTTAATACCACCTTTCTCAAAAGGTATTTTATATATTTTTAAACTTTTATTTTTATAAAATCTCATTACGTAATATTTATACTATAGCTCAGGGGTGTCAAACTGTGGCCCGCCATATACCACTAAAATTTTAAAGAAATTGTCTACAAGTTGAATCGCAGAAATTCGACGATTAGATTAGGCAAAGAAAACTATAAAATTTTAGTGGTATCCGGCGGGCCACAGTTTGACACCTGTTGAGAATGCCAACTTGGCGATGCTTGTCATTTTCTGTTAGTCGGCATTGTGGCAACCCCCTTTTTATTGTTTTCCGATTTTCTTTTCAGTGTAGATGTAAAGTTTGTTTTGAACCGGTCTGACGGTAATAATGGAACTCTCAAATGAGAGTAATAATAATATTAATATACCTATATATCTGTAAATAAATGTACATATAAGTTTTTTTTAAGAAGAAGTTGTTTAATTTGAACCGCAGAGTGTGTTTACTTATTCAAGTTACGAATTTGATATATATTAGAACTAATTTATGAAGACGATTTTATTCTTCGATGCATTATGGAATAATTTGAATTTACCGAACCTGCAGTCTGAATGACAACGTATCATTTTTCTGGCGTCAAAGCTCCAGGATGTCTGGATTTCATCATCGATTGAGGTAAGTACCTCAAATTAAATTATATTGAATAAATAGAATTATGAATACATTTATTAATGAACTGTATCGAATAAATTGAATTCTTTATTTTATGATGGATTACGAAACTTTGAAAAAAAAAAGAGCTACGATTTGTAGTCAAACTACGAAAATATTTGATAAAATAAGGGATTTATTAGATAATACACAAGAATTAGAGCTTGAGAATAGAAAATCACAGCTGGATCACTTTAAACAGCAATTGAATGACAAAATGAAAACTTTAAAATCATTAAATTCTGAAATTGAACCACTGGTTCCAAGTACTGAATTTGAAAAAGAAATCGAGAAATCGGAATCTTATAATGAGAATATTATTGAGTGGAAATATAAAATTTCCAAATTTTTAAATGATAACACAGTTACTCCTGAAACTAAACAAGATTCTTCAGACATTGAAAGTAATAGTAGTAGCAACAATAGTTCTCTACTAAAAAGTCAGAAAATTCTGAATCAAAATTTGATTAAACTTCCTAAACTTAATATATCTAAATATTATGGTGATTCGTGTTTATGGCTCGAATTTTGGAGTCAGTTTTCGAATGCGATTGAAAATAATGAACATTTAACCCCTTGGGGACGAGCGACACGTATACGTGCCGGAAATAGGCCTAAAGATCCTCATTTATCCTCACCAGTAAAATTTTACTGTAAAATTTGCCTTACTTAATCCGAGCATTTTCCCGATTTGAATAGGCACAAACTTCTGTTTTTTAAAACCGGTAGCAAAGTAATAAACATTTCGTAAAAGGCTCCCGTCGCGAAGGGGTTAACTCCGATTGATAAATTTTCCTACTTAAAGTCACTTTTGGGCGAAGTGCTGCAAATACTATAGCAGGCTTTTCGCTGACTAAGGAAAATTATGCTCATGCTATAGAATTATTGAAAAATCGTTTTGGTCGTAATGACCTGGTAATAAATAGTCACATGACTAAACTGCTAAATTTGAAACCAGTACGAAATTCTAGTAACATTAAGGCTTTTAGAGATTTGTATGATGAATGCGAAATTCAAATAAGAAATCTTAATTCTTTAGGTGTTGCCTCAGGTTCATATGGGCACTTGTTATGTCCGATTCTTCTGAAACTTATTCCATCAGATATTGCACTAGAATTTAATAGAAAACGAATTAAAAACACTGACTGTGATGTTAATGAGCTGATAAATTTCATTAAAGATGAAATTGAATCTCGCGAGACCACTGTCCAATTAAACCATTTTGAAAAAATCCCTGATAAGCAGGAAAATTATAAGAAAAATTATAAAAAATTCATTCCATCAGCTTCTGCCTTGACCACAAATATTAAAAATAACTGCATATTTTGTAATCAAACTGATCACGATACTGAAAAGTGTAAGTCTTTCACCATTCCGGAAATGCGAGAAAAATTGAAAAGGGAAGGAAAGTGCTTTAAATGCTTCCGTAAATTTCACATCGCGAATTTTTGTAAAATTTCGAATGAAAATTGCAAAGTGTGTGGTAAAACATATCATCATACTATACTTTGTAATTCTAATAAAAAAACAGAAGAATCAAAAAATTCAGGTAGTATTATTTCCTCCGTATCTCATTGCAAAGGCAATATAAATAATATCAGTAGAGAAGTAATATTGCAAACAATTCATGTAAAAGTGGAAGCGGGTGAAAATTCAGAAACTGCTCTTTGTTTATTTGACTCTGCTAGTCATCGAAATTTTATTACAGAAAATTTAGTTTCAAAATTAAAACCTGGGGTCATTAGAAAGGAAAAATTAATTGTCTATACTTTTGGTTCGAGAAAATCTGAAGAACGATGTTATGATGTCGTTAAGCTAAAGCTAATTCACTTGACGAACAGAAAACGTAGTATAATAATTGAAGCATTAGTCACACCGCTAATAACTAATTCTTTGATACAAAGTCCTCCTCTTCCAATCAAAATTAAGAGAAAACTTTCCAAATTTCGTCTTGACACGTGGGAACATTTGGAAAATAGTGATGTTGATATATTAATAGGAGCTGATTATTTATATCAAATTAATGACAAAACATACCCCATAAATAAATCATTGTTCGTCTGTGAAAATTTATTTGGGCATTCCCTCTGCGGGACAATTGACGTAAATAAAAATAGTGAGAGTAAGCAAGCTGGGGTCTTGTCCACTCAGGTTATGAAACCTATTCAAAATGATTTGAAAACATTGTGGGAGTTAGAAACTTTAGGGATGAACACTGAAGAAAATATTTCTGAATTAGATAAAGAGATAATCTAAAAATTCGAAAACAATTTGCATTTTCTTGAGCACCGATACGAAGCTAAATTGTTATGGAAAGATAATAGAAGAGATTTAGGAAGTAATTATAACAATGCTAGAAACCGATTTATTAACTTAAATCGAAAATTGCTTAAAGATAAGGAATTATTGCAGAAATATAAAGAAATTGTGATTGAACAGGAATTAAATAACATAGTGGAAGCATGTTCTAATAAAACTGTAAATAGCGGTTATTTTATGCCCCACCGACCTGTCTTGCGAGATGATAAACCCACAACTAAAGTTAGAATGGTATTTGATGCTTCCTCAAAAGAAAATAGCAAATCATTAAATGATTGTTTGTACGGTGGCCCAAATTTGAACTCCGATTTATTAGAAATTATTATTAATTTCAGAAAATTCAATACTGCGTATTGTGCAGATATTGAAAAGGCCTTTCTTCAAATTTCTGTAGCTGAAGAAGACCGAGATTACCTTAAATTTCTTTGGTTCGACAATGACGCAAACAACTTTTTCAAAATTTTAAGATTTAGACGTGTACCATTTGGCGTTACATGCTCACCATTTATTTTGGCTGCCACAATTAAACATCATATATAGAAATATCGAGATCAACATCCAAATGTTGTATATATGTTAGATAATTCCCTCTATGTCGATGATTTAATTTCCGGATCAGATTTAGATACCGAAGCTTATTATCAGGGTTCGTACGCATCAGGGGATTCCTGGGATTTTAGGTGTTTTAGTACCAGGAATTTCCTAAAATACTGGTCGCTATATCTGAAGATAGATTTTTTTTATTAAATCACTTCATTAATATCACTTTACAAAAATTCTGGTAAAACGTCCTTGAAGCGTACGAACCCTGATTATTTATCAGTTACAGCTTCTGAAATTCTTAAGGAAGCTGGGATGAATTTGAGGAAATTAAAAACAAATTCTATTAAACTTAGGGAAATGTGGGAATCTGGTAACTTAGGTATAAGTGAGGAAAACACAGGTAGTATCTTAAAAGTGCTTGGAGTGATATGGAATACTGAATCTGATATTTTGATGTTAGATGCGCAGCCCTTTGAAGAATATTACATCGATGATCCCACGAAGCGAACAGTTCTTAAAATGTTACTGAAAATTTATGATCCATTAGGATTTGTAAATCCATTTGTAATACGTATTAAAGCCTTGTTGCAAGAAACATGACAAAGAGGTTTAGAGTGGGACAGTAAATTACCTGAATATTTGAAATGCGAGTGGAACACTTGGTGTTCAGAAGTTGTACATTTACGCACATTTGAAATAACCCGAAAATATTTTCCTAATATGATAAACATTTCTGAAAATTCACAAATTCACATATTCTGTGATGCTAGGCCCAAAGGGTATGGAGCAGTTGCTTATTTGCGTTCCATTTCATTAACTGGCGAAATTCAAACAAGTTTTGTTTGGAGTAAATGTAGAATAGCCCCCCTCAAGAAGTTAACTATTCCACGGCTGGAATTGATCAGTGCAGTAGTTGCCGCTAGAATGTGGAAATATTTAAAACAAAAATTACATATTTCGAATTTAAATATAAAGTTATGGTCGGACTCAGAAATAACTATTTGTTGGATTAGGGGTTCTACTACAAACTGGAAACCCTTTATTTCCAATCGTGTAACCGAAATTCAGTCATTGACAGATCGAAAGGACTGGAATTATTGTCCCGAAAAGAAAACCCTGCAGATCTGCTTACGCGAGGGGAAAACTTACCGAAGTTAATGGGTAATAATGTATGGTGGTGCGGCCCACCTTGGTTATCACTATCAGAAGATATGTGGCCTTCAAAAAGGGCTATAGAAATGGTTCCCGAAGCTTTTAATGAAATGAAAGCAAAACCAAATTTAACATTATTGTGTAACGAATCAAACTCTATTCCTAAGCCAGTATTTGATATGGCAAAGATCAGTAGTTTAAATCGCGTGTATAATATTACTGCTTGGATAATGCGTTTTATTCATAATGCCAATTCGAAAAACCCTAAAACTTTAGGACCTTTAACTACCTCAGAAATAGAAATAGCAAAAAAATACTGGATTAAACAAACTCAGGAAACTTCATTTAAAGTTGAAATAGAAGCACTTAAACAAAAAAAACCACTTAATAAAGATTCTTCTTTGTACAACCTTAATCCACAATTCGATGAAAATGACTTACTTGTTTTATCCGGAAGACTTCAGTTTTCTGAAGTTACAGAGCAGGAAAAACATCCGTGGATACTTCCTAATAAATCTTATTTTGTAAAATTACTAATTAAGGATGCTCATGAAAGAATGTACCATTTTGGTGTAGCTGTCACTTTAGCTCACCTTCATGAAAGGTATTTTATATTAAAGGGAAGAAGATTTGTAAAATCCGTCTTAAGATCGTGTATGATATGTCGAAAACTTAATGCTATTCCTGGAAAGGTGGAAATAGCACCTTTACCGAAAGATAGAATCATCAAAACACCAGTTTTTGAAACCTCTGGTGTCGATTTTGCCGGTCCGATTTATTATAAAACTTCTGAAGGCACTGGGAAGGCTTATATTGTCGTATTCACATGTGCTGTAACCAGAGCGATTCATCTAGAGTTAGTCACCAATCTAAGTACTGAAACCTTTATCTTAGCACTACGAAGATTTTTCTCTAGGAGAGGTGTCTGCAAAATAATGTACAGTGACAATGCCAAGACATTTTCTAAGGCTGATTTGGTGTTAAAAGATGCTTGGGAAAGAATTTCTAAGCAAGAAATTTTTGATTACTTGAGAAAGAATAAAATAATATGGAAGTTTATAATTCCCAGGGCTTCCTGGTGGGGCGGCTTCTGGGAAAGGATGGTCAGATCAGTTAAAACACCTTTAAAAAAGGTTCTAGGAAAAACTTGTCTCCGTTATGAAGAGCTAGAAACAATACTTACAGAAATTGAAGCTGTGATTAATTCACGTCCCTTATGTTATCTCTACGAAGAAAATGCTGAACCATCACCTTTAACGCCATCTCATTTTTTAGTTGGTAAACGATTAATGTCCTCACCTTCTTATGGATTACTAGTCTGTACGCAAGAGAAATCCAATAAGATTTTGTTGACGAGAAAATATAAATATAAGCAACAAATTACTGACCACTTTTGGAAAAGGTGGAGAAACGAATGTTTGTTAGAACTTTAGATCTGCTTTTCAAGTGAAAAACATAAATTCAATGCCTCAGTTCAAAGTTAACGATATAGTGATAATTCATGATGAAAAGCTCCCAAAACATATGTGGAAGTGTGGTCGTGTTAAAGAACTCATATTTGGTCGTGACTCTAAAATCAGATCATGTGTATTACAGACTGCAAAAGGCGATCTTAAACGACCTGTGCAATTGCTATATAATCTTGAATTGGACTTAGTGGACTAAAAGACACTAAAACTCTTACACTAAAAATAAGAACTATTATCGAACATTTAATTTGTTTTGTTACTCATATTTACCCTTATTATTGTTTAATTTTCATACAATTCATGTGTTTTATTTTCTTTCGTAGATTGCAGCATTCTTATTATTTTTGCTTTTATATCTGTAGCTGTATGTAAGTATGTATCTGAAAATTTGTCATGTATGTAAGTATATTCTTATGTTTATTAAATTGTTTAATATAGATGCTGAACTAAGTGTTCAGCCCGGGGCAGGATGTTGAGAATGCCAACTTGGCGATGCTTGCCATTTTCTGTTAGTCGGCATTGTGGCAACCCCCTTTTTATTGTTTTCCGATTTTCTTTTCAGTGTAGATGTAAAGTTTGTTTTGAACCGATCTGACGGTAATAATGGAACTCTCAAATGAGAGTAATAATAATATTAATATACCTATATATCTGTAAATAAATGTACATATAAGTTTTTTTTAAGAAGAAGTTGTTTAATTTGAACCGCAGAGTGTGTTTACTTATTCAAGTTACGAATTTGATATATATTAGAACTAATTTATGAAGACGATTTTATTCTTCGATGCATTATGGAATAATTTGAATTTACCGAACCTGCAGTCTGAATGACAACGTATCAACACCCTTGCGTATAGCTAGACTTTCCCAATGGCTCATTATTTACAAGACATTCATCAATAGACTGGGCGTAAATTTGGCGTCAATACGGAAGCCCCTCGACGTAATAACACTGTTCACTGTTAACTGTATTGCATACATTTAACATATTTTATGAAAAAAATTCTGGTTTGAATCAATTATTATCAATTTGGCAGGGGTCAAAATGACACCTAACAGCGGTTCTATTGTTAAATAAGGCGAATTTTATTATTTCAAAAAACTGGCGCCAATCAAGAAATTTGAATTTTAAAAAAGTAGCCCACAGTCAACACTGGTTTCTACTGTTAACAGTTCCAAATAAATCTTAATTTAGAATGTTTTCAGAACGTTTCCCACTCATTTCATCTTTAAAATTTCGGTTTTTGTTAGAAACCGTTCATAGCGAGCATTTACATCTTAAAAGTAACCACCCTGTCAAGTTCTAGCTTCTATACGAACTGCATAAAAAAAATCGCAAATTTAAAATATTTTTTCTCGTGCACCCTAGTAAGTTTCACATTTTTAAAAATTGTTCTGGGCGAGTTTCACGTCTCTAAGGCAACAGCCATGTCACATATACGTTCCCAGCTCTAACAATTCCAAATAAATCGCAATTTAGAACGTTTTTTTAACCTTTTAAACTTCTAATTTTTAAGAAACCATTCATAGAAACCATACATCTTACATGTTAACAGCGGCCCAAAATTTCAAATTTTTATCCCGATCAGAACCAGAGAAATCGCAATTACCCCAATAAAGAAACAAAACAAGAAACGAACGTTACTTCTTCATAATATTAATCTAGATTGCAATTTAAAATAAAAGTAAAACCAAAAAGAATATACTATACAGAAATTTCTTCTGTATTCTCTGAGAAATGTTTTTTTTATGTGATATTGTAACTATTATTATCTGCTCACAAACTGGAAATATTTTATCCAGCGTTATCATCTGATTAGGTTTCGGTGTATTTAGAAAACAAGGGTGCTCACCAACTAGCAATTTTTCCAGGAAAAAAAGTGATAATGTTACTGAAAAAAATTCTTGATCCGCGACCACTATGTAAAACTTATGGAGCCGTAAGAGATAGGAAGTCTAACTATAATCTAAAGAACTTAAGTGTGAGTATAATTTAAAATATAAATATACATAGAAAATTGTTTAGAGTAGGATTAAAATGAGAAATATAAGAAATAATTAATGTTAATTAAAACAATTTTAAATTAATAAAAGCGATTTAATATTATTCAAAGAATTAATTAAAGTACTCCATTAAATTCCGATAGGAGAAATGATTTTTTTTCATTCTTCAATTAATTTGAATTGATTTTGGGGGAAAAAATATGAGAAAATAAATGTCTCATCCGCTCCTTAGCGCTTAACACTAAAAAAATCGGGAATTTTACTCAAGTTTTATAAAAATATTTGTCACCAGAATTTTTATTCAAAACTGTTTAACTTATTTATCTAGCATATTTCTTCCAATTTGCCTTTTAAACTTATTTTATAAAGAAATTTCTGGTTTGAACCGAAATATATTCATTTGGTAGGGGTCATATGACCTCTCACTGTCTTTTTAGTGTTAAAATACCATTTTTCACACCGGTTGTTACAAGATTTTCCCAGCCGAATGCTTTTTCGCTATTGGCTAGTTCCATGAGTTTTTGTGGTGCAAGTCACATAGCTGATAACTGTAATGCTGGTTGACCACCGCTATTTCGAAAAGCTTGCTTGACCTTATTCAATTAATGAGATATCTCCGATAAAATAACTCATATTTTTCCGTTCTAAAATACTGGTTAGAAAAAATCGTAGCCTGTGACTTACACTACAAGTGCTCATGGAAATGGCCTATTATCTATATCCGTAGCCGACTTCAGACTCAACTTTCGTAAAATGTCAGCTAACCCTTCACTGAACAATTTTTTCTATTTTTATGATTTTTTTTTTTTTTTTGAAATCTAAACATCGGTCTAATAATGGGAAAAATAGTAAAAAAAAATTAATTTTCAAATTTTCAGCTAAAATTTGATATTTTATGGCGTGTACCCTATGTAAACAATCAGGGTTTTAAAATATTGTATTGCTATATTTTAAAACTAAATGAGCTTCAATTAATTAATTTCATCTGCTTAACACTCTGCAACTGTTTTATATTAATATTTTTAAGCATTCAGTAAAAATACTGAAAGTAAATTTTACCTTAATAGCTAGATCGAATTTTTTTTTGTTTCAGAAAAACAAATTTTAATTTTTTTTTTCAGATGCATCCATCTGACATGGACAAAATAAGTGTTATTCCATTCTTTGGACTGTTCTTGATCAGGGATAGAGATCATATTGGCCAAATTCATGGCACATAATAAGAATTACAGTGTTTTTAGATATGTGCCAGATGTGGCACGTCGTGCAGTGAAGGGTTAAATTACACCAGGTTAAACAAGTTTCTATCAGGAAAATATTTTAAATGGATCATTAGGTATTTAATTTCCTGTTACTACGCGAAACTTGTTTGAAATCATTTCTCTAAAAGAATTCTGGTTCGAAACATGTTTAACCTGGTTTAAATTAACCCTTTCCAGCACCGAGCAATTCTGTTCGTAAAATGATTGACTCACTATGGAATTTATAAACGACTTTTTTAGAAATTAAAAACTAGTTACTTTAGACTTTCATTGTAAAAACAAAATTTTATTAAAATATTCTTGGTGCTAATTGTAAGTTTGGAATTACAATTACGTGGTCCCGTCGTTAGACCACTGCGCCGGAAAGGGTTAACTCACATTTTACGGAAGTTAGGTCGGAAGTTCTCAAGTATGCTATATTGCTATTTCCATACGGTAGTTTTTGGAGGCTATTTCCATGAGCACTTCTAGCGTAAGTCACAGGCTACGAGTTTTGTCTCCCAGTATTTTAAAACCGAAAAATGTGAGTTAATTTATCGGAGACATCTCATTAATTGAATAAAGTCAAGCAAACTTCTCGAAAATTACGGTGGTCAACAAGAATAGGAGTTATCAGCAATACGACGTAAACTACAAACACTCATGGAACTAGACTGGGATATATTTATAGTACGAATTTACAATGAAAAAACATTGGTAGTAGCAGGGCTCGCAGCGTTCCTAAAATTTTCACTTTGCTACCAGTATAACTTTTTCGTGGTAGATTCCTTTAAGATCTATAATAGAATTATACTCGTACAATGCAGATTGTCGTTTTAAAATAGTGGTAGCAAAGTGTGAAAATTTTAGGAACACTGCGAGTCTTGTAGTAGGAAAAAAAAAATGATAAAACAAAATAATTGCCTATCGCTACCATAAATCATTCACAGATCCCGTGTGTATGATGGATGATCAACGAAATAAATTCTGATATCTGGCTTATTTTTGGATAAGAAACACTGGCATAGTTATAAAACTAAATTAAAAATATCAGCGTTCAGTACTATTTTTCTTATGACATTACAGTGTGTAAAAAATGCCATTCTTGTATTATGATAAACATATCATTCTTTAAAAAATAAATAAAAAACAAAATATATCTTGTACTTCTTTCGACAGAACTGACGACTTTATTTTTTGGCATTTTCAGTATTAAAATTTCAACATTTACATTTTTCTATTGTATATTCACATTTTCCAAGGGATTTTCAATTTTCATCTATTTCAAAAAATCAATTTTGCATGAAAGGAATGTACGCCTATCTCTCTTTCAAGTTTTTGTAGTCCATGTTTCTTTTTTCATGTATTATTTCGATTAGATGCTAAAGAACGTATATTCTCTCATAAATTACATTCCCATTCTCACGTGTGACAGTATTTTCTCCAGATATTTGTGACTGAAAATTTTGAATGCGAACACCATTTAATATATTTATATATTTGCTCGGTATTATGCAGTGTGTATCAATCTTGCATATTTGAATATTATTATTTCACGTGGTTTGAATTTTATCATTTCGTAGATGAACTTATGCAAATTAAAATTTCTGAAGTTTTAACAAAAATGTAGCCTCATTTCTAAAGACGTTCGTTGGGATTTAGTTCACAGATACATTTTGCTTCTTTACGATAGCTTTTCATAAAATATTGTTTTTTTTAATATATAAAGAGTTACTTTGTGTTAATTGTTGTTCATCTCCATGGATTAGAAAATTTCTGTTTGTGTAATACATGCAATTTTTTAAATTTCGTTCATTTTTATGTGTTTTGTTCATTGTTATGTTAACTCATTTAAAAAGTAATTTAATTTTACCTCCAAGATTACTTTTTCATCAATACTAGGGGACTTAATTAAAAATTGTTTAAAAGTATGCTTCTATCGAGATAAAATTACAAAATGTATTAAATTATAACAGTGTTTTTAGTTTACAATTATTAAAAAACGACATAAGTCATTAATTTATATCGATTTATCTTTTGAAATAGAACGGATCTTCACATACAGAAAATTTTGCACTGGGATTTCGGTATTAAACATACTTATGTTAGATACAAAAGGAGGGCTGCCGCAGGCGACTATTTTTTATTCTATCTTACAAACTTTCTCACAACAGAAACTTTCCATGAACACTTTGACAACATTAGCAAGAGAAATATACTAGATTTTTAAAAAAAAATAGTGGCGCCAAAAGAATATAAAAATAGTCGCCCGTGACAGCCCTGCAAAAGAAGCAACAACCGTTAAGAGCCTGCATAGGTCATGCTTCGATATTCGCAAGCACATATTAAACCAATGGAAGCGTTCTTTGCAAATTTCTGTTTTGCCTTTCGATACTTTTAAATTATTTTTTTCATATAGGATATCTGTGGTCAGTGTTTAATTTTGTGTTTTCGGACTTTTTTTTATCTTGGTTACAAGTCCACTATAAGGGCACTTTACTTTTTAGGAGCACCAAAAAATTTTTAATCTGAACTTTAAAGTATCTTCAGGATGAAACCGTAACCAAAATCTAAAAAGCAAAAGTGTACAACACTAGGCATGAACCTCAGAAGAATATATCATCAGAAGAAACTCTAAATAACGCATCCATTAGTTTAACATTATCTTGCGAATTCGTTATGACTAGTACATACACTTAACCACTTGAGGGGCAGTAAAGTTTACTTTTCTGACTTTTGTGGAAACAAGTCGAACAATGCAGTCAGTTTCTGAATTCCCTAGTTACCATGCAACTTTACATCCTGTTTAGATGTAGTGCAATGGGAGCCATGAAGAATGTTTAGACGCGGGTGGTAGCCACAAAAAATTAAAGTTTAACAGCAAGTAAGAAATTTACAATAGACATTTTAGTATAACAAGATATGAAAAAAGTGTCCATTAGTTCCTAACATACCTGGCAGTCCGTAAACAGGCGAAAAAGCTACCATAGGGATGCCCCAGCATAAAAAAAAGACTCTATGCAGAGACCATACATTTTAGTTTAATACAATATATAAATGCTTAACAACAGGCAAAAAGAGAAAAAATTAATTTATAAAAAATATTTACAAATTTACAAGTGAAATTTATAATAAATAATTAGTTACAAGAAAGATTAATAAAAAACCATAGTAGAAACTATAAATAAGGAGAGTTCAAACAAACTGTACAATTAAACACAATATTCAAAGGGTAAAATGGAAACAAGTCGTAAAATTGCTTTTATTATTTAGAGCTTCAATATTTAGAGACATTTTTGCTTGCCCCTCAAGGGGTTAATCTGATTACGAATTTTGTATTTAACCTCTTGTGCTCTATGACGTACGCAGCGGATTTTTTAATTAGATATTCAGAATTCTCCCCAGTAAGTTTTAACACTTATTTTTATGTTACTGTTACAAGATAATTGTTCCCCTCCCCATAAATAAAGTAAAAGAAAATTACGAATAAAATTTTTGTGGTGTGAATTCAAAATTTCTAAAAAAAAAAAAAAAAAAAAAAAAAAAAATCTACCAGATGCCGCAACATTGGTGGCTAGTGACATACAGTGGTTGGACAAAATAATGTGAACACCCATTTCGAAAAGTGTCGTACTTAAACCGTCCAATACCGGTTTGTCACGTGTTACTAGAGTCTGCCACCTAGTGGCGGCGAAAGGGAAGGTATTAGTCGAGCATTTGTGAAAGTCGTATGAGAGAATTACCTACATAGCATTTTTAGTTTGCAGAATATTTGCAGAAGTCTTGCTTCGTAAACCTGCAAAGTTGCAGCAAGCTCAGCATGACAAGACTGAAAGTTCATAACAAGACTGCAGCAAGATAACGCAAACGCCGAAGTCACCACACTTTGAACTTGCAACTAATTTGTCGTGCAAGTTAAATTCATGCTGTATCAAATTTATTGAAAATTAACGGCAAACCAGTAACCAGAAAAACTGCAAACTTACTGACAAGTAGTAATGTTTCCATGCCCCACTATCAGTTTAACCCCTTGGAAGGAGTCTACTGATGCGAATGCACAATCAGAAGGTGCATGCATCGTTTTCATTGCCATAAACAAGTTAGGGTAATTTTTGTACTTTTCCATTCGAGCCTTTTTTGGTATTTGATAAGTATAGCGTTTAAAAAAAGATGTGTCAACCGAATAAAATTTTTGTAATTTCTGCGTACCTGATGATTGTCTATTCTCTCAACAGATGGATTTTTTGCTTTCGTCACTTTCGTGAATTAAAGACAATCTTGCCATCAGTTTCATAAAAAACTACTCATGCAAGTGAGTATGGTATATCTTGCGGGAGATTTGCTGCGAATTTCTCAATTCAAATTTATCACGGCAAGATAATATCAGAAAAAATCAAACTTGCTGCTAATGTCCATGCTATCTGGATATGTTTCCAGTAAAAAACCATTATGTCCGACTCCCAAGGATTCATGATTATTGGAGCTCGCCTCGCTGGAGCGTCTGTGTGTAGCATCCAACAGCCATCCTTATGAGTTTTTCAAGGACCATTGTGTCAAGGGTAATGACAGCCTACAGAAAACTGGGCAAGGTATCCTCGGCAAAGCAGAACAGTGGGCGAAAGTCGAAGTTGGCCAACCGGGGATAGACATGCGTTAAAGAGGTTAATCCCCAGAAAGTATAAGACTACACTGCCGCATATAACCCCAAGATGAACACCCATCTTTAGAAGACCGCATCCATCTCGGAAGTTACCTGCGGCTGTGTAGTTTTATATTTTCAGGCGACTATCCTCTTCAACGCTCGTGTATCCCGGTCGGTCAACTTCGTCTTTTGCCATTGTTCTGTTTCGCAGAGGACACCTTTCCCTGTTTTCTGTAGGCTGTCATAACCCTTGACACAGTATTCCTTGAAAAACTTTATAAGATTTGGTGTTCTAAACAAGGGCTCTCCAGCGAGGCGAGCTCCAATAATCATGCCTCTTTGCACCTCGGACAGGTCGGACATAATGGCTCTTTCAGGGTATCTACAGATCAGGGAAAATCACAGTGAAATAAAATAGGAAATACCAGTGTTTACGTATAGAAAATTCGACTTATTTATTCGCGTGATTAAACAAGATAAATTTCTCTATAAGGAAGTACTGGGGTTACAACCTTTTTTTGACTGTGTTTTTCCCTGATATGTAGACACCCTGTCTTTACTGGGAACAGAAGTTTCTCATATTACATTCACACCGGCAAATGCACGACTGATACCTTCCCTTTCGCCGCCATAAGGTAGCAGACTATTGTGACACGTTGCGAAGCGGTAATGGACGGCCAACGTACATTTCGAAATGGGTGTTCAATTTGTGTGTTCGAAATGGGTTTTCGTTCATCCCCTCTACATCCGCTAACAGCACCAGAACACAAGGGGTTAATCTCAAAATGGGATATCCTATATTTTCAAAATAAATGAAAGCTGTTTAGTTTGATTAAAACTTACTTAAAGCATTATTACTATTAAATATTAAAAACAAAATATGTTCTAAGATTCAAAAAATTTTTTAATCGTCCAAGTGGTTTTTAATACGATTAAAAGTACAATTTTGTACGAATTTCTTTGTTTCATGTAAAACTACCTCGTTATTTCCTTGATTTTAAGCACAGTGTACTTTTCGTGAATTCGAGCTTCAGTTTTTCCGAAAAATATTATTGGACATATTTAATGAGAGAAAAATCGTGATTAAATAAGACGAAGTTTACAATTTGAAAGTTGTGGCATTACATTTCACAAATCGTACGAAGTCTTTATGATTACCCAAGGCAATATATCATACACGCATTTTGCATTGAAATGAAATAATTATATTAATATGCAGAGGATTTTTCATAATTTACTGCGTTTGTTAATTGACTTATATAAATGTGTGTGTCTGTGTGGGAATGAAAGCGCAAGCGCGTAAGTGAAATAAATGGGTTTGTTTATGGACTATGGTGTTTTATAATATAGTTAATTTATGGAATATTAGTTAACAGTTTGTTGGCGGACGGCATTTTTAGTGTTTTTGAATGCTTAGACAGCAAATGCAGTTATTGCGCATGTGAATTAACTTGATAATATGCTTCTGAAACACTGCTTGATGGCAATTTTCATTTCACTGTCCTCTGTGTAATTACTGTCAACATCTGGAAGTTTACCATCATTACAATGGCAATCTCCTAACTTATCAGCAGTGTTGCCAAAATCTGGCGTGTTTTTTATAAAACAAATTTTAAATTCTCACCAGAAAATTTCAATTGCTAATTTTTATTTTATAAAGTGATAGCAGAGTTGCTAGTTTGACCTCCATTTTTATTTCGAAATTTAAAAACCGGAAATTTTGAAAGAACAATCTTTACTTTTAGTAATCCCAAAATTTCTGTCATAAAATAAATGTTTAATTTCTGGCGCGAATTAAGGTATTCTTAATACAAATGGAGGCCAAATTGGTAACCCTAAGTAATAGACCTTTCGAGAATAAATTAAGAATAAATTTTCTTGCGTAAATTTGGAATAATAATTGTAATAATGCAACTGAGATTAGAGTCTCCGGCTTTCACCGCATGTTTGACTATGATCACCGTTAGAGTTAATTTAAAAATTCCTCAGGCAAATCAATTAGGTTGATAAAATGTTGAAAGAATCAATGACACCAGAATTTAAAGAACAAAATGATACTAAAATAATCACATGCTTTTCATGAATTAAATCACAAAAGCAAAATTTGGAAAAAAGTTCCGTTTCAAAACTGGCACTTAACCCTTTGAGGGGCAAGCAAAAATGTCTCTAAATATTGAATTATCACCGGAATAATCGAAAATTTGTATTTTTAAATAAAGAAAAGCAATCTTTCAACGACTTTTTTACAAAGTTAAAAATAGAAAATTTAGTTAAAATTTTCTGGTGAGAATCTAGTTTATATTACGAGGGATATATTTTATCCCACAAGGGGTTAACGATTAAAGTTAAATACGGTTAATACTTTCATCTGCCTTTGAAAGGTTTAAATTTTGAACTCTAGAGGTTACTCTCACTCACTAGTCGTCTTTCCAGATGTCCCGCGTAAATCAGGGGTCCAGATGCTCTGGACACTACTAAATTCTTACATTTTATTTCGCCACAACAGCAGTGTTATCAGTGGGCAACTTTTTTATAATTCAGATTTCTTGATTGGCACCACTTTTTTGAAATTGTAAAATTCCCTTTGTTTTCACCTTAATTAATAAGTCATTAACACTTTATCTACTGCATTATGATCTACTGCAGTTTTTTTCATGTAATTTTTTTTTCAGTTACTACAATAAAATTTACTCACCCGTGAGAAATTTAATTCGTTAGAGGTAATTAAATAAAGTGATACTTTAAAGTACCGTCAATACACTATGACTAAAATATCGTAACAGAAAATCCACGAGGTACTTAGAATGGCACCAGGATTGTGGTAAAATATTTTCGATTTAATAAGTATGTGAAATATAGTCTTTTTTTCGTATTTAAAAATAATTTTTTTGGCAAATTCCGGTGCCAATCATTTATGTCAACACATTAGCATTGGAAATGCTTTGCCCCTAAAAGGGTTAAAAAACTTTTCTTTTTTAGGTTTCAATCGTGTTAGCAGTCCTTTAGTTATGCGACGTCTATATTACAGGAACAACATGTTGTCTCGCATCTCCACATATGCAATATATGAATTTTCATAAGCCATTTCTAGCATAGCAAAAACGAGCCAGGGCCACAACTTTTTTTATTTCCTGTAAAAAATAATAATGAAACAGAAAAGAAATACTTGGAAAATTATTACTGCACTACATTTTAGTAATTACATTTTAAAGAAGATGAAAACGATGAATAACTACACACACGAAAAAGTAAACAAGAAGTTTTTCTCCAACACCCAGTGTTACTGACGGTACTTCTAAGTACCACCGAGTAATTCAACTGTTAAATCAAATATATACACCGTTCACGTAAAATAGCTGGTCAAACTGTATTCTAAGATCATAATGAACACATAAAAAAAATCCAACACTTATCGTATATCCTTTACGGTTTTTGCAGCAATAAAAAGACGAGCGTGACAATCTGTACAAAATGTCGGCACAACACACGTCGACTGTTTCAAAGATAGTTTCCTTATTCGCTAAAATAACAAACCCAGAAAAACTGCTGCCATGTATCCGGATAAAGTGGAGTTAAAAGAGTGTTTTTGCAAAGTACCATTAAAATATTAGTAATATTAACTACAGGATGAAAGTTTAAAAAGAGTGGTACTTATAAGTACTGTCAGTAGATAAAGGGTTAAATAAGGGCAATTTTACCATTTCAAAATAGTGGTGACAATCAAGAAATCTAAATTTAAAAAAGTAGCCCATTTGGCACCACTGTTATCGCATCTGACTGATTTTTCATTTAGGCATTCCAAATTCTCACCAATAAGTTTATTTGTGTTTTATTAGATCTCAGATATCCCATAAATAAATAAATAAAAGATATTCTATTCAAAATCAACTGATTTGAATTTAATATATCTAATCTAATCTAAATCAAAAATAAGCCAGATAATCAACACTGTTCACCACCTTTCGTCGCAGATAATTCTGACATTAGATAGGGTGAAAAAAATAACTTTAAAATACTGGTGTCCCGAGCATTTGGAGTCCGATTTTCGTCGGATTTCTTGCAACACCAGTAGTGAGTAAGAGATACTCCCCGAGTGCAAAGGATGAAATGAAATTATTCACTATGTTTTAATTTAATTAAATTTTACAAAAATTAATATTTTTATAATCCAACATTTGGAAATGATAGAAATGTAACCCACCAAATACAAGAAATATATATTTTATTTTATTTTATTTTATTTTTTTTACACGAAATGATTCATTTTCAATTATTTTAAATATCTGTACAAATATTTATCATAAAATAGGCTTAAAATGTATTTATTAACCCCTTAACGCTCAAACTAAATTACGGTTGAATAATTCAAATTGCTTATTGGCACCACTTTTATGAAAAATAAATATTCACCTTATTTAATGACAGTAAAAACGATACCAAAATATACCCAATTTCAATATTTTATAAAACTGGTGGGAATCAAACAATTTGAGTAAAAGACACAGCCCGTGAATATGACGGGAGCGAGAATTAAGGGGTTAAAATACTGTGGAACACGAGCCCTCTTAAATGAAAATGTAAGATAAAGTATTTTTTTTATTATTGCCAGGAAATGTGAACACACCTGTTGTCACATTTTCCAAGGAAATTTTTATAACGAAATCAACATATAACGAATAATTTTCGCGATAGTTTCAGCGGCGTTATAAACAGTTTACACTGTACATGTGCATGATTTCCAAACTGAGGAAATAGCTCAAACAAGACTAAATGCCATGAGTTGTAAATTGGCATTAACATATTTGAAGTTTCTAGAAATCGATTTCAGTTAAGGGGGCCGTAGACTAGAGGTCTGTACGGGCCGGCCTGAGGCACGAAACCGGAGCCCTGCCTGACCGCGGGCCACTTTTTTCTGGAGGCTTGGGACGGGGCGGGCGGGGCCTAACTTATTTTTTCTATACAGAGCCGGGACTGTGTTCATTCCTAGTTTTCACGGCCGAAATTTCCACTCCTAGTTTTGGCCCAGCCCACATGAAAATCATTGTCTCAGCGTGGCTATGTCCATCCAAAGGTCAGTAAAATTAGGCCTGGCCCAAATTTTTTTGCAAAAAATGCATACATTTTAAACACTAGAACGCCCGGAATGAGTCGATTCGAATCCGACCATATGATTAAATGTCAACTAGAACCAGAAATTCTTTCATAAAATAAGTTATATTTAAACAACAGAGATTTACGTTAAATAAATCAGTCAAATAATTTTAAATAAAAATTCTGGTGTCAATTATTTTTGTGAAACTTGAGTAAAATTTCCCGGCGTTCTAGTGTTAAATCGCCATTATTCTACACTTAAACATTAAAATTTATTCTTTTTTAAGAATAGTATATTTCGACGCTTATTAAAATATAGATAAATAAAAATATAGTAAAACGTGTGAAAAAGAACCTGCCTATCACAGAACCCTATTTTAAACTGAAAAACGTATTGATGCATGCAAAATTAATATGCTAATACGTAAGGAAATAATATATATGTTGCATTTACACTTGCTAAGACGGAAACTTGTCTATAACACATTTTGTTTTCTTTTCTGTGCGATTCCGTCTAAAAGGATTTTGCAGTATAGCATTTTTCAGATTTTTAGCACTTCAATACATGGAATATGGATTAACAATATTAATTATAACTGAAAAATTTACATACAAGCATAGCTGCCAACATCTTACGCTTTTTCAGACCACAAAAATTTTATAGTAAATTTTACCTTTCTAAATCGCCGTAATCTGCCGATTAAATAAGGCGAAAATTTCTATTAAATTTTTGTGGTCTGAAAAAGCGGAAGAGTTGGCAGCTATGCATACAAGAAATAGAGATGCATTAAAAAAAAATAAATATCGCAGCCTGTGGCACTTCTATAATAATGAAGATTATAAACATGAAAAAAAATGTTAAGATAAATATTTTTGGTCAGAACTCTTATGAGACAATTTTTTAACTAAATCGACGTAAAAATCAAAGTTTTGTAGAAATTCACTCGGGCCGGGCCGAACTTTCAAGTTTTTTACCGGGCCGGGCCGAATTCTTTCCTATGAGTCGGGCCGGGATAGGGCCTGGAAATTTCGGCCCGTGCAGACTTCTATCGTGGAACCTTCTTTGAGCAAAATTCTTTCCCAAAATCGCCATTTTATTTTGTGTATTAATATTCTCCAATTTGTATTACGTCATTCGAGAAAAACCGCATGCAAATTCGATTATTCTACGCAAAGTTACAAATGTTTTAATTTTGTTCACAAACAATTTTTTGGCTTTTTAATGTACTTTAAATCTGTTTTTCTCAATACTAATGTTTTATATATTTTTAAAATTTTGAAATTGTCCTTGCTACTTAATTTTTGATCAAAATTAATGAAACGGCTAAGGAAGAATACTGATATTGTTTAAAAAGAAACTGTGTATGCACTTTGAATTTCGACTTCAGTAACACAATTAAATTTGATTTTTAACTTATTATAAGGCAGAATTTTGACGAAAATCGATATGGAATCTAGAAAAATATCTCTAAAAAACAAATTATTTAAGTTATTAAAAAATCGATACACAAGTTTCTTTGAAATAGAGGTTTACGTGATTAAAATCCAAAATCGAGGAAATATCTAAAAAATTAAGACCCAAGAAGCATTTTAAAATTTTGTTTTAGAATTTTAAAAGATCTTAAAATTATAATAAGATTAAAAGTTTCTTTTAAGGTGTTCGATATACTTATACTGAAATGTATATTTGCACAAAATTTCAAATCTCTATTATGAAAATTAAAAGAAATTTTTTTAAACGTACATCGTCTCCATAACACTTTATCGGTTAAAATACACTTTTTTGTCAAATATTAATTAAATAAACTATAAAATATGGAATTAATATAAAAAATACGTGTTTTGATAAACTGTACGTATGTGAAAAAACTGCTTTTCATTTAAAGGAAATTCAAGTCTACAATAATAGCAAACCTTATACAAATTATTTATTAAAGAAAATTTCGAATGTAGCAAGTAGAAATTCCTAAGAATTTGAACTAAATGGGAAATATGCTTTAATATAAAGAAAAATACTAAACTAATTATTTTTCTTCTTTATTTCAGAATTTTTCAAATTTAATCATGAAGCCGGTTTTGTGAAATTTTAGTTTGCAATTGCGTGTGAGCCCAGTAACGGGTATCACGCGTATCAGGTACATATCACGTAAACTAAGCATTAACATGAAAAAAAAAGAAAAAAGTGAATATGCTTTGTGTATTTTAACAAAAAAATTAATTAAACTCATAACCTTATATTACAAAATATGACAGCTGATTTCAGAAATCCCACTGGATTAAATTTTGTTCTTTAAACATAAACAGTATGTTTATATATTTTTTTCTTGTTTATAAGTTTCTTGTGTATAAAATGCAATAATGAGTAACTTTTGCAGTGCATGTTCATTCTTCTAGTACAATGTTTTATTTTTCTACGAGTTGTGATTAGTTCTGCATGATTTGAACCAGAGTTGCCAGTTTGGCCTCCATTTTCTATCAGAAATTTAGTGTTCATGCCAGAAATAAAGAATAGTATTTTATGCTTTATTTAATAGACCTTTAACTATCACATAAAGTAAAAATTCTTCTTTCAAAATTTCCGGTGTGAATTTGAAATTTGTCATAAAAATTGGAGACCATACTGGCAGGGCTGCCACAGGCGACTATTTTTAAATTCTATTTCGCACCACTTTTTCGAAACAAAAATCTTTTACATATACTTTGACAACATTTGCAAGAGAAATATACTACAAAATGCATTTTTTTTTAAATAGTGGTGCGAATAGAATATAAAAATTGTCGCCTGTGGCAGTCTTGAACTGGGAACCCTGATTTGAACTACAAATTTAATTTTATGATATGTTACCTTAAGGTGTGAAAAGTCTATTTGATTTTATTTAGTGTGCTGGAATCATTATTTTTTCTGGTACAAGACATGAAAATTTTCGAAAGAAAAAAAGGGAATGGGAAAGACACCAATGTCACTCTTACCCTTTTTTATGCCATAAAAATTAAATAGAAAGATTTGCCTTTCCTAATCGGCAAAATACGGCGATAAAAAAAAAAAAAAAAAAAAAAAAAAAAAAGTAAAACTTGCTATTAAATTTTTGTGGTTCAAAAAAGCGTAAGAGTTGGCAGTTAAGCAATGTTACTAGGAGGAATTAAATTGGCCAAATAATGCTCAGGCAAAAAAATATGCTTAGAGTCAGAAATTTTAATTAATAAAATAGAATTTTTTTTTCATGGTATAGATTTTCTAAAATTTGCTATCCATCCAAATGTTATTTGTCGGTTCCAGATAGTATACAGAGATTATTTCGCCCGTGCGGGGAAGGGGCGAAGAACAAATTGAAAAACGTACTTCTCCTAAACCTATATTACGAAAATCTCATCGTATGTTTGCTCTCTGCCTCTCGGGGAAATTAGAGAGCATATTTTCAAAATTATCTTTCGTATTTTATTCTTTGTTTTGAAGTTCATTGTCAAGCAAGATTTGATCTTTAACCCTTTATTTACTGACGGTACGTATAAGTACCACTCACTTTAAACTATCATCCCATAGTGAATATTACTAGTATTCTAATGGTACTTTGCAAAAACACTCTTTTAACACCACTTTATTCGGATACATGGCAGAAATAGTTCTAGATTTGTTATTTTAGCGAGGTAAGAGGCTATCTTCTAAACAGTCGATCTGTTTTGTGGTGACATTTTGTAAAGATTATCACGATCGTCTTTTTATTGCTGCAAAAACAGTAAAGGATATAAAATATGTGTTGGATTTTTTAATGTATTCATTATGTTCTTAGAATACAATTTGACTAGCTATTTTAGATGAACGGTGTATGTATTTGATTTAACAGTTGAATTACTCGATGGTACATATAAGTATCGTGAGTACACTGGGTGTCGGAGAAAAACTTCTTGTTTACTTTTCGTCTGTGTAGTTATTCATCGTTTTCATCTGCTTTAAAATGTAATTACTAAAATGTAGTGTAGAATAATTTTCCTAGTATTTCTTTTCTGTTTCATTATTATTTTTTATACGAAATCGAAAAGGTTGTGGCACCGGCTCTTTTATGCATATGTAATGGCATGTCATGGCATATGTAAATTCATTTATTACCTATGTGGATATGCGAGAGAACATGTTGTCTCTGAAATATAGACGTCGTATAACTAAAGGACTGCTAACAACATCGAAACTTAAAAAAAAAAAAGTTTCTTTTAACAACCTTTTAAGAGCAAAGTATTTTCAATGCTAAAGTGTTGAAATAAAAGATTGCCACCGGAATTTGCTAAATATTTATTTGTAAATAAGAAAAAGGCTGTATTTCTCTTATCTTTGACTTCGAAAATATTTTTCCACAGCTCTGGTGCAATTTGCAATACCTTGTGGGTTTTCTGTTACGATATTTTAGTCATAGTGTGCTGACATGCACACTATGCTGACACTGCTTAAAGTACCATTTTAATTAATTACCTCTAAGGAATTAAATTTCTCACGAATAAGTATCTTTTTATGTTTTTCCTTTAATTTTCCTTGTAGTAACTGAAAAAAAAATTGCAGTAAAACATAATGCAGTAGATAAAGAGTTAATGTCATGATTGACCATGAGCTATATCTTTGCTACCTGGTAAGCCATTGGAGCAAATTCGAAAGACTTCGAAAAACTGTTGTTTATTTTCAAAAAAATTTGTTTGTTAATTGCGGTGCGAATTAATTATTTGAATTTTTGATCAAAAATGCCTTGGCCCTGAAAGGGTTAAATGAGAAAAATCTGCTCGTATTTTCTGGTATGAATTCAGAATGTCTCAATAAAAATGGCGGCCAAACTGGCAATCCTGCTGAACAGCGTTGCCAGTGGGATACATTTTTTAAATTAAGATTTCTTCATTGACACCACTTTTTTGAAGTGGTAAAATTTCCCCTGTTTTCGCTTTTATTAATATGTGATTAAATAAGGCGAAAACAAGGGAAATTTTACCATTGAAAAAAGCGGTGCCAATGAAGAAGTCTGAATCTAAAAAAAGTAGTCTACTGGCACTACAGCAACTGAAGAACAAAAATGCATTTTTGTTTTCATATCTTTAGTCAGGGTTCGTCAAATTATCTCTCGCCCAGGAAACCTTCAACTCTGGTCTTTTTAGCGATTTAACCATCATATTTTTCCTGAAGACGGCTGTAGAAACGCGAGCGACTAGGTATAGCGTTTCCTCCATTTAACAACACATGCATCAACTGATTCTTGGGTTGCTTCCTGCCATTGATTTGGCGCGATGAAATGCCAAGTACTTTGAGAAAGTATTGTGTAAAGCCGGTACATGTTTCTTTGGTAAAAAAAGTCGTGTGAACGATCTCGTCTAGTGGTTTAAGGACTGGTTATGGTTCTGAAACCCGTATAAAATCCTTAGTTCGCGTGTTCTGTCCTAGCTGAGGACTTTCTTTTTTTCTTTTAGGAGTTTTGTTTTGATCTTTATTAAGTCAGTTAATAAATATCAGCCGGTGTTTATTATCATTTCCTTTGTAATTATTTTATTGTCAATTAGATAATTAAATTAAATTATAATTTAGTTTAAAATTTTTTTTAATTTAATTTGTATTTATAAATTTAACTTAATTTGCATTAATGAATTTAATACAATTAATAAACTTAATTTGTAAATATAATTTAATCTGTATTAATAAATTTAATACAATTAATAAACTTAATTTGTAAATAGAATTTAATTTGTATTAATAAATTTAATTTAATTTGCATTAATGAATTTAATACAATTAATAAACTTAATTTGTAAATATAATTTAATCTATATTAATAAATTTAATACAATTAATAAACTTAATTCGCAAATAGAATTTAATTTGTATCAATAAATTTAATTCAATTAATAAACTTTATTTGTAAATATAATTTAATTTTAAATAAATTTCAATAAATAAATAAATTTCAATAATTCATTTGTTTGTATTGTAATAATCAAAGTGAACATTTATTAAAATGCAATAATAAATCTCCTAATAAGCTTACATTATTGATATACTTTTTTAAACCTTTAATAAGAGATAAATATAAAATTAGTAGAATTAATTCATTGAAGTATTCATCTTTTAAAATTATCCTCGCTATATAAAAAATATAAATATTTATTATCAATTACTTTGTAATTTTTTTTTAATCGTGAGTACAGTATTATTAATTAAATTATTTTTTTTAAATTCACATTACTTACAAGGTATTTTTTTTTAATAAATGAATTTCTTTAATACTTAAATGTAAAAACAATTATTATTTTAGCGTTGTTGATAATTTTTTGACAACAATGTTAACGTCTATTCGCCAGTGCTACAGATAAATTGCCAAACTAGCAGACTTCACATAGATCTGAATTTCGCCAAGCAGTGATGCATGCGCTGTTTAATGGAGGGAACGCTATACCTAGTCGCTCGTGTAGAAACAGCCCGAAATGTAGTATTTAACTTTTAGCTTATTACAGTTCGTGTTTTGTGTACCATTAACCCCTTCGCGACGGGAGCCTTTTACGAAATGTTTATTACTTTGCTTCCGGTTTTAAAAAATAGAAGATTGTGCCTATTCAAATCGGGAAAATGCTCGGATTAAATAAGGCAAATTTTACAGTAAAATTTTACCGGTGAGGATAAACGAGGATCCTTAGGCCTATTTCCGGCACGTATACGTGTCGCTCGTCCCCAAGGGGTTAAGCAAGATTGTGCCTCTATTTATTAATTTTTGATAGTTCAGTGGCCATACGTTTCAAAGAATTTTTCAGGACAAATATCAGTACAATTTTTTTAAATCGAAAAATAAATCTAGGTTAAACGTGCGAAATTTCACCTTATTTAAGAAGATATTTTCTATAAGAAAATACTGGTACCGAAGAATTTCCTGGTCTTGAGATTTCAGAACAAGTACGACACCTTATAGTTAAATTAGGTTCAGTAGGTTCAGACATTCACATATATTTAACCCTAGATCTACCGGGAATTTTATTCAAGTTTTAATAAAACGTTCTACACCAGAATTTTTATTTAAAACTATTTAACTTATTTATTTACCTTATTTTTGTCTGGTTTATATACTTAGTTTATTTTAAAGAAATTTCTGGTTTGAATGAATATTTTGTATGTACCTGTCGGGTCCAATGGACCCGTCTGGTAGACGGAGGGTTAACAATGAACAATTGTATTCTTTTGACATTATCATCAAAATTTGATTATGTTTTAGGATATATCTTTTTGAGTGGAGTATCATAGTAGGGGGCGATTCACACTATTGCTACTTTTTTAACGACGTGCGACGCGCCGCTAAAAACTTGCTGTTTAACCCCTTAATTCTCGCTCCCGTCATATTCACGGGCTGTGTCTTTTACGCAAATTGTTTGATTGATTCCCACCAGATTTATAAAATAGTGAAATTGGCCATATTTTAGTATCGTTTTACCTGTCATTAAATAAGGTGAATATTTCTTTTTCATAAAAGTGGTGGTAATAAGCAATTTGAATTTTTAAACTGTAATTTAATTTGAGCGTTAAGGGGATATAAAACTGTTGCATAACTTTCATCGAGCGTTCGAAACCCTACGCCACTGGGTTTTTATTACAGTTAGATATTATTTTATATATAACTTTCACGAGGTTTCGTTTACAATTACAAGCCGTTTTATATAAAAACTTTCATGTGTTTTCATATATTGTGGAACAAGAAATGTTAAAAATGCTAATATTTACTACAATATTGAAAATATCTCTACAACCTTTGCATTCGAACTAATTTCTTCAGAAAAATTAAACAAAAAAAATACATAATTTAATATTTACTGAAAGTGATAAAATACTTTTAACAAGGCAAAAAAAAATTACCTTTATTTATTTATATTAGAGATATGTTTCATTGCTCCGACGGCAACATCCTCAATAATAAATATGATACAAATATTTTCGCAAAAATTATTTTAGTTTAAAACATGTAAAGAAAAATCACATGAACTCAAGCATAAAGAAATTAACTGCAATATTAAAAATGGATATTTGTGAACGCGAATTATTTAATACTATTGCTTCATTTTTCTGTAGAGCATCTCTTTCCAAATTTTAGGAAGTTCCGTAAGGGCTGAATCATTGCATATACAGTAGAGCGCCGATTATCGGAATTCCAATAAACCGAACTTCCAATTATCCGAACAGTCTATTTTTCTCAATTTTTTTTTTTTTAAATGATGATGAGATTGTGGGTGAGATTTAAGATGAAACAGAAATTGAAGAAACGAAAACGAATGCTCTGAAAATGACCCAGGTCCTTCACATAACAAAGCCTTTGAACGTTTTGAAAAAGCTATGAAATGGCTCGAACGGTAGAACTCTGATCCTATTCAACTAATGTATTTAAGAAGAAATCGAGATATGGCAGCATTGGAAAGAACGTCTTCTTTGAAGCAAGCAACAATCGAAAGCTTTTTTGGTTAAATTATAATCTCTGGACTTCAGAAAAGGATAAAAAGAGAAAAAGAAAAAAAAAAACTTTAGTATTGACTGGTACTGCCAGTTTTAAGCCTGGATAAAGTCTGAAGGTTTTAGTATAGTCAGGAACATCCCTTAAATTGTCTGTCCATTTATCCGCACTTTTGCTTTTCCGAACTAGGGTCGGTCCCGACTAGTTCGGATAATCGGAGCACTACTGTATTCTCATTGCGTAAGAAGATTTCTATTGATTCACAGATAATGGATGACAAGTAAAATGCATAAATAAAGGAATTTTTTTCGCCTTTTTAAAAATATTTTACTACTTTAAGTAAATATTAATTTAGTTTGATGTATTCAAGTGATTTTCATGTAGTTTTATTTAAAAAAAAATTACAATATAAAAATTATTAAATTATTTTGTTTAGTAAAAAATAATATATTTTGAAAAGTATACATAAAAAATAATCTAAAGAAGTATCTTATACTTATGCCAACAATTTTTATTATAATTTTTTACAGACTTCGTAGCTTATGAAAAAACGTTTCTATGTGTCATTTAAAAAGTATCCAAAAAGTTATTCTGGCGATAAATATGTCGCCTATGCCATTATGCATGGAACTATTAATAAAGAAGAACTGACATATCATTAAAATATTGAAACTTCAACTGTAACCGCTTTCGCAGGGGTTCATTAACTTCGAGGGAAACTTCCACCAAAATTTAAATAGAATCTTTCTCCTTATTTAAACTTCTTATTAATGCAAAATTTCAGTGACAAGTAAAGGTAGAACAGATATTCCTTTTTACTGGCGGAATTTTACTTTGACGGCAGTGAGGCTCATGGAACTATTACTAAAGAGGAAATAACATATCTTTAAAATAGTGAAGCTTCAACTGTAACCACTACGCAGGAGTTGTTTATCGTCGGTGGAAACTTACACCAGAAGATTTATATAGAAATTTTCAACTTATTTAAACGTATTATTATTATAACATTTTAGTCATAAATAATAACAGAAACAGATTTTCATTTTCACTGGTAGGAATTTACTTTGGCGGTAGTTAGGCCCTGCGTTTCCGCCATATTGAGACAACCAGGGAAACAAACTGACAGTTTTCCAAGGCATACTGACACCAGTAAAAACAAATAGAAATTTTTAGGACATTTTTGAGAGTTGAGAAAAATTTTCATGAATAAGACGCTTAATTAAGAAAAAATTTTCTATTCAGTTTTACGGGTGAGAAGTTTGCTTTGGCGGTAATCAGAAACTGAAGATCCGATATTTAAAAAAAAATCAGCCGCCATCTTGTGACAACCTCCTCAGTTACTTGACTCGCAACTGGTAGACAGTACAGTATATGTCTCCTCCGCGTTATTAATAATTCCATTGTGATGCCCTGCGTTTCTGCCATATTGTGATAACCTAGACAACCTCCATCCATTGTCAGTGAAATAGATTATAATGTCCGTGCAAACTGACATCAATAAAAACAAATAGAAATTTTTACTATGCTTGTGAGAAAATATTTCCATGAATAAGTCGTTTAAATAAGACGAAACTTTTTATTTAAATTTACCTGTGGGAAGTTTACCCCAGCGGCAATCAGAAAGTGTTGATCTGATTTAGAAAAAAAAAACCGCCATCTTGGGACAATCTCCTCACAAGGAAGGTCTCCTTACAGGGCATACTCAGAATATGTTGAAAAAAATGCTAGTGAAACTACTCATGTATGTAATAAGGGATCAGTCAAATTTAACGGCGGAATTTCAATAGCAAGTCTGTAAAAAAATAAAATACTTTTCGAATATTTGGCGTGAAAATACGAAATTGACACGCGATTTCGCGAGCAGGATTTTTTCTCGCCAAAAGCAAACGATTTTAATGCATTTGAAAATCGTTTATTAATTGTTTTTTAGAATGCACGGATTTTAATGAATTTAAACTTAATCAATGAAAGATGTTATTATATATTTTTTTATATTACATATATATGTTGCTTGTTGCTGTAGTTATTTAATTTTATCACTGTAAAAATATTTTCTATGCTTTGCAAGTTGCATAGTCAGATGACATTTGACTGCCATAATACATTTCCATTTCGAAGACGAAGTCGTTTCCATAGCAACAAAATCAAATCGACAGTGTTCTATCTGCCTTATTTTTGAAATTATTTAAATCAATTTAATATTTTGGTTGAAATTATTTAAATCAATTTAAATTTTGTTTTAAATCGTAAAATATGATATTTAAATTTTATTATAATTACATATAAATATATACCGGGTGTCCTAAAAAGGACTGACTGATTTTAAAATTCAATAACTTGTAAACGGTGACAGATATTTAAAAAATTCTTGCAGGAGGGTTATGCATAAGGTCAAAAGTTTTTTTACAATGATTTTCAATTTTAGTTAGAATTACAAACAATAGATGGCGCTGCGATCAATAGACGCTAAATTCAGGCTCGATTTTTGGTACTTCGTGGCCCGGATAATACATTTCCATCTCCTTTTTCCGCATAGAACAAGAAAAAGGACCAAAATCGAGCCTGTATTTAGCGACTATTGCTTACAGCGCCATCTATTGTTTGTAATTCGAACTAAAATCGAAAATCACTGTAATAAAACTTTTGACCTTATGCATAACCCTCCTACAAGATTTTTTTAAATATCTGTCACCGTTTGCAAGTTATTGAATTTTAAAATCAGCCAGTCCTTTTTGGGACACCCAGTATGAAAAACTAAAACAAAAAGTTAAAATAAACTAAAAATGACAAAACTATAGTTAAAACAAATTAAAAATGACAAAACTAAAGTTATTTAAATTAAACTTACATAAACAAATTCAACATAAAAAGTTTTTTCCTACATAAAAGCGTATTTTTTTCATCGACCAACCGATGATAAATCGCCAAATAAACGAAAATTTCGTTATTTTTTTACGGGCGCTGTATCAGGGTTCCGCCAAAAAAAAATTATAAACGTATATATCCATATGAGAAGATCATTCTGTAATTTTTTCAGATTTTTCTGAGTATGCCCGTATGGAGACCTTCCTTGTCAGTTACTTCATTCGCAACTGGTAGACAGTACACTATATGTCTCTTCCTCGTTATTCGTAACTGCATTCTATTATGTTGATAAGCTTCTTCTTTCTGATTAAAAAAAAAAAAACGTTAAATTTTTCTCAGTTTATCAATCTTATAAATATGCAAATTACAGAACAGAAAATGCAACTTTATGAAAGAAACATTTTTAATAGAAAGTTCTGTGATTAAAATAAAAGTTTCGCATATTTATTTTTATCTTTAAATTTTTACTTTGAATGTTTAGAAAAAAAATCGTATAATTAATTATGAATCATTAGGAATCTCTTGAAATAAAATGCACTAATTTAAGCGATAAAGACTTTACACTTTGATGTGCAATTTCTTTCAAAGTCATGTTTCACAGAGTTTTTTGTTTGCTTTACATTTGATGAATTTATCCTTTGAAATATGAGGAAAAGTTAACCATTAAAAAACTATCTAATTCACCAATAGAAAGAAAATTAAATTTAAAGGAGAACATCATTAATTTTTTTTTCAACTTCCAGAAAAGAATTATATAAAAGATTTACATATGTGTGAATTAAAGTAAAGTTTTGAAAGAGAAAACTGGGATGACTCCACTCGAATTTCCGAACACTGGAACACTATAGGTTCCTACAAAAGAATATGTATATACAATTTAGGTAAACAATAAGACCTTAACAACAATGAAGTATATACTTGAAGGTAATGACAGTAACAGAGATTAACACGTTCACACCGGAGCCGATATCCATGTTTTTCACTGTGAGACGGCGCTCGAATTCATATTTCACTTCATCTGGCGCACTGCCGCTTATTCAGACACCATGTAATTACCGCCCTTCTCATATTTATTGAATTGAACTCGAATATAACAAGCAGAATTGATTGTGAATGTCTGAAAGTTCGTAAGGAGTAAGCAAATTACTTAGAGACATGATTATATTGACTACATATGTACGAATTTAATATGAAATGTCTTAAAATCTAAAGAAATATGGACAACATGATAAAAATGCATTTCTGTAAGGTAGACGACACGCCCTTAGTCAATTATATTTTTCTTAATGAAAACGAGAATTCTTGTTTCCTGTGGTGAATCTATTAAGTTTATAATAATGAAATGTTTTTACTACTGAATTTTAAAATATTAAAGTATGATCCACCTGTAGGGCACGCTTTCTGTGGAACTGTCGAGTGTGATCCACCGGTGATGCACGCCGCCTGGTGGGACAGTCGAGCTTGACCCACCGGTGATGCACGACGCCTGATGCAACAGTCAAACGTGATCCACCGGTGATGCACGCCGCCTGGTGGGACAGTCGAGCTTGACCCACCGATGATGCACGCCAGCATGAACGTATTAATTAGATATCAAATACACAAAAATAACTAGAAAGTTGTTGTGCAGTTGATTAGCACAACTAAAAATGTGACTAGTTGACTATTTTAGATCACTAATATAATCAGGGCTCCCACTGATCCGTTTTTTGTAAACCAGCAATTTTTTAGAAAGAAATTCGACGTGGCTTTCTGCACTAATTAGATGTCCTTCCCGGTATGTTTCTACGAAATTTATAAAGAAGTCTTTTCTTTAAATAAAAGTGGTGTTCCGGAAACGGACCGAGTGGGAGCCCTGTGTAATGGTCAAGAACTTTTGCTTTCTTTCATTAATCATCTAATACCCATGGTAGCATATATTCGACCACCAGTGTTTCCCATTCTGTGGATTTTTTAATTCAGTTATTCCAAATTCATACCAGAAATTTAAAATAGCAATATTTGCTTTATATAATAACTGAAAAGTTTCGAAGACAGTCTACGGGGATCTTGGGACCTCTGTTTTACATCCCCGACGTTTAACCCCTTAACGATCGAATGAAATTACGGTTGAATAATTCAAATTGCTTATTGGCACCACTTTTATAAAAAAAAAATAAATATTCACCTTATTTAACGACGGTAAAAACGATACTAAACTATAGCCAATTTCATTATTTTATAAAACTGGTGGGAATCAAACAATTTGAGTAAAAGACACAGCCCGTGAATATGACGGGAGCGAGAATTAAGGGGTTCATGGAAGACATTTCGTCATTAAATAAAGCGAAAATTATTATTGAGATATTCTGGTGTAAATTCAGATTATCTGACTTACGGATAGTATAGTATGGATATAGTACGGATAGTATACTATGTATAGTACGGATAGTATAGTATACTATGGTATAGATCCATAATAGAATACTATGGATTCCCATAGTATTCTACCATGGGAATTAGAGGGTTAAATAAAGATAATCATCTACTAATGCCTTATATAAAAATCGAAGCGATTTATCCGGAACAAATTTTAATAATCATCTCATTCATGACCGTGGACCATGAATTTGTGATGCTCGAGAATCTTTACACTGCATTGAATTGAGGTATTTTATTTAGACATTATATACATAATTTTGACACAATGGAGTCGCATAGCTGCCAACATCTTACGCTTTTTCAGACCACAAAAGTTTTACAGTAAATTTTATCTTTTTAAATCGCCGTTAGCTGCCGATTAAATAAGGCAAACATTTCTATTAAATTTTTGTGGTCTGAAAAAGCGGAAGAGTTGGCAGCTATGGAGTCGGTCCAATTCGAACGTTTGATCTCCCTTTTTACAACTGCGCTACTAATGCTTGATTAAATCATTATAATATCTATAATTTACATTCTGTCACATTACCTAGGTGATTTTCCTTATAGAGTAGGTAGCAAAATTGTTTGAAATTGATTAAACATCGATTTAATATACCTAATCCGTAGGTCGATTTGTACGAAAATCTATACAGTTTTTTACTACTTTACTGCAGTACTTTATAACATATTCGCTATATGGGAGCTCAATCGGAGGTATCGTGTGGTACTTATCGTGTTCAATTGCACTCATACATTCCATGATTACAGTATTTCGCTTATACTTCATTTTCGGAATGTAAAATTTGATTACTGACTATTAATTCTGTTGAAAATAATAGTATGAAAAAGATATAGGTACAATCGATTGGGACAAACGACTGTTATTTAATACAGTGCATAAACAATCCTTCATGGGCCACGTGCATGTTACAAATTGCACTAATTATCATTTTTAAAACAGTTATATCCACTCATGACACTTGATTTGATTTCAAGGATATATGTGATATAATGTAATATAAAAATGATTTAGTGCCTTTTCAAAATTATGCCACTATAAAACAT
This sequence comes from Maratus speciosus, assembly GCA_963932465.1. Classification (NCBI taxonomy): domain Eukaryota; kingdom Metazoa; phylum Arthropoda; class Arachnida; order Araneae; family Salticidae; genus Maratus; species Maratus speciosus. Next base: position 173,164,150 of record OZ010794.1, on the reverse strand, counting down.
AGAATACAGCATAAAAAATTTATATGAGGCAAAGTAAGAAGCTAGTGTATGTTAGACATGAATAACTAGCATTTTAGTGAAAAGTGAGTGAAATTTCTACACTCTTCCTTTTGTTTAAATATCAGGGTTCTCACGCTATTAAGCCACACCCCATTTTGTAAGGACTCTACCACCAGTAATCGCATAAAAATATCTTCTAGCTAACTAATCGGGAAGAAAATGATCGTTATAATAATACTTGTGGTAGCCCAGCAAAGTGGAAATTGCTGGCAAGCAGCAAAATAGGTGCTGGCTATGATGGAGAAGTGCTGCCTGATGGTGTACCACTGCAGGACTACTGCCGGACAGCTTCAGTCAACTTTGCTGTTGGATATCATCAGATAAAATTCTGGTGGGCATCAATTTTATCTCATGCGCTGGCCCACCACTACACAGAAATGCACGAACTTTTGCAGTATTAGTGCTGGGAACCCTTACGCTAGGTGGCGCTGCGGATATAGAAGACATTGAGTATTTGAACACAAATCTGAAATGAATATCTTAACACAATTTAAGCTGTGAAGCTAATTTTTTTTAAACTGTAAAAAATATAGCACCACTTCCACCAACAAAATAAATAAGTAAATGAATAAATAAATAAATTCTTTATTTTAACGTATTTTTTTCTCTCCTTAAATCTGGTTTTACTAGGTTACAAAGGATTTCAGTTTTCATAATTTACACAGTTCAGAATCAATAATAAAAAAAGCGTATAAAATACATAGGATTTCTATACAATAGAATAATTTCTATACCAGTTTAATGATTGGGAACGTAAATCACAAAAGAAACAAACTTGAAATAGTGTAATGAGAGCTTGAAAACAACGAGCAATCATAGCGTACGCTGAAAGCACGTGTTCATGTCCGGTCACGAAAACCAAGCAGCATCGAACGCGGTCAGTACTTGAGAGGGTGACGGCATGCAGTTCAAATATTTCTATAGACATTTCCATTATAGACACTTCTACCGATATTTGTATAGCTCTCGGTGAAACTAGCTTATAAAAAAAAGAGCCATAATTACATAATACTTCGTTTTTTTATAGAATTCTATAAGAAATTTTTGTAAGGGAAAGTGCTGGGCCATCAAAGGAATAGCAGTGGGATAGGTGCTAGCACTGCAGGAAAAGTGCCGGATTGAAGTACAGTAAACCCTCGATTTAACGGACTAATTGGGACTAAGATGTGTCCGTTAAATCGCAAAGTATTATTACGTACTTGTAATTACATATATTATTACAGTGCAAATTACAGTCATATATATTTAAGTATTGCGCGGCAGCGCAATACTTATTTATTTCCAGTGTCACTTATCAATGTTAATTTAACATGGAAAAGCCTATGGAGATCGTAACTTTTTCACTTTTTCTTCCCACCTTTTTGTCCCTGATGCCACTCATTTTTTATTCTTTACGAATTTTAATGATATTATAAATTTAAAGTGTAAAAACGATTGCCTGACGTCAGGGTCAAAACGAATGGTAAATTGCCTTTGCATATCGGTGAATTATAACCGAGAGAGAAACATGGCCCAATTTATTTTTACATTATTCAAATATTTTTCTTAATAATTCCAATTTTCGCCTTTTTCATTGAAAATCAACGGACATTTTTCATAGAAAATGTAACATTTTTACTTCATTGTTGCAATAATTTCAAAAGCCGTAATAATAATAATTTATTTCTTTTTAGTTGAAAGATTTTCGCGTGAAATATTAAATTGAGCTAGTTTTTTTTTTTTTTTTTTTTTTCAAAAATTAAAAAGGTGAATATGTTGTCATAGTGGAAATAAAAAGGATATTTTCAGAATAAGTTTTTGCTTTGGTCAAATTTATATTTTAGTAAAAAGTTTCTAAAGGACAGCTATTTTTACGCAAGGTAGCGAACTTAGTGGGGAATTACATAACTTAAAATTTAAAATGTATTTTTTTTCCGAGATTTTTTCCAGAACAATTTTACCCCAAGTTAAACTTATGTAATAATTTTCTGATGTGTTTACATTAACCCTTGGGAGAGAATAGGGTTTAAAAATTTAAGTAAAACTTTTATTTTTTATTTTTTACTGTATCACAGCTATAATATTGTTAAATATTAGCAGTAAGGATTCAACACAATTTACATTTACATTCATAGCGTTCCTGAGTGGGAAATATGGTATCTAAATTTAAATTAAGTTAATTTTGTATGTTTTGATTATAGATTTTTTACGATCAGATTGGAAGTTTTTGCCCAAACTACCGCAACCTGAATTACTACAATAGTGAAATATTTTGAATTACACATTGGTAAACTGCGTCCTACATTGTAATGCAATACCGCATACATCTATGCTTGATGATGATACTCGCCATTAATTTTGAGATGCGTTCGTCTGAGTGCAGTAGTTATTAAAAAAATTGACATATTAAACAAAAACATAATTTGAAGAACAAATTAAAAAAAAAAAAAAAATATTTCCTACATTGTTTAAGCCCGAGAACTTATAACACCCTAAAAAATTAGATTCCGTTCAAATGAAATCGAAATAAATCTTAGACTTTTTTTAAAGTTTTGTATTTTGCATGCATCTTATCATTTTATGCACAATTCTCAGAAACATAATGCAAAATCTGCAATACAAATATTTTCAATTAAAAATGGAAGAAGTCTAAGATTTATTTCGATTTCATTTGAACGGAATCTAATTTTTTAGGGGGTTTTAAGTATCATATTGTATGAATTTTATTTTTATTTTTTAATCTTCAATTGACTTAACTAATTTGTTACAAAAATTTAACATTAAATGTAAAACTAATTGAATGAAATATCTTAATATCTGTCCCTTCTCGGGCTTAAACAATGTAGGAAATAAATTTTGTTTTTTTTTAATTTGTTCTTCAAATTATGTTTTTGTTTAATAATATATATATACAATATATACAGTGTATATACATGTATTGTATATATACAATATATGTATATACATAAATATATATTGTATATACATATATACTACTGTATATATATATATATATAAACACAATACATTACTTTTAATAATACAATATTGGCAATGAAATACAAATGAATTAACACATATGCAACTTTTATGGGAATGAAACACTTTTTACACAGAAATAATAATTAATAAACAAGCAATAAACAAATGGCTTGCGCATGCTTAGAACGAAAACCACGCTGCAGTGAGAATCAAAGCGCGCGCTTTCGGCGTTTCGTGTTCTTTCTCTTTTTTAAGGTTTCATTGATTTGATCGCGATACATTGTGTCGCCACAGATATAATAAACATTTTTTTATTTTACCGAGAAATCGCTTTTTAAAAATAGTAAAAAGAAATGCTTTGTCTTTGTTCATTGCTTGATTTTTTACATATAAAAGCTTAAAAGAGGGTTGCGTGTTGATTCTCAAGTAGAGGAGGGGGAGGGGGGCAGTAATACTTTTTTTTCTGAAGCGTGTTTCATCGTTTTAGAAGCTGTTTTATCATGGAGGTTTCCAGTAAATAATAGTGATAAATAAATATTTGACATTTGTCAAATATAAAAATTTGAAATACGGGCGTTGAATTTCTGGTTAGGGAGAGGGGAATAATTTTAAATTAACGATTTTGATTTGTTAATTTAAGGATAAAGTGTTTTAAAAGGGATATTAAACGAAACCCTCTGTGCGATCTGCGATCACACTTACCCACTTGTTTTACTTTAATTTTTGTTTAATTTTTATTATTATTTTTTTCAATTAGTCCGTTGAATCCGAAGTCCGTTGAACCGAGGTCCGTTAAATCGAGGGTTTACTGTAATGTGATGGCATACCAATGCTGGCCTGCTGTTGGCCATCACTGATGGGCCAGCTGCATTCGGCTTGAACACTTTTCGACAGCTTTAAGTAATGGCACCCTTGCACTTTACCACTGATAGCACTGCTGGAAGCCATCTTTTTTCCAGCTGATGGCCCACTGTTTCTTTCTTTGCTGGGAGAGGTCTTAAAAAATGGGACGTGGTTTAATAACGTGCGAACCCTGTATATATATGCGCGATTCTCCAAGAACTGGGTAAATTCACTCTGTTATTTCGTAAAAAATAAATGTGTAACTTTAGGCAGTCTTTTTTAGAAATAGATAAGACATAAGATAGTGAGAAATTTACAATATCCCGGTATAATCTTTCACTCCTTAATGTTCGCTCCCGTGATATTTACGAGCTGTGTCTTTTATTCAACTTGTTTTATTCCCACCAGTTTTATAAAATAGCATAGCTGCTAACTTACCGATAATTTCCGCAAAATTGTTTCAATGTGACCTAGGTCAAATAAGAGATTTTAATGCCGGAAAAAATGTGTAATAAAAAAAATTATATGAGAAACAAGATACATTTTAATAAATATTTTTCTGGTTCGAAACGTGTTTATTTATTACAGTAGATATCGGTATAGTTTCACGGAAATTATCGATAAAATTCGAATAAATATCGAAATAGTGTAAATGACTTTATTATGGTATCATTTTACCTGTGATTAAATAAGGTGGATATATTTCTTTATTAAAAAAAATGGTGCCAAAAAGCAATTTGAAATTTTAAACCGCAATTTAATGCGACCGTTAACCCCTTAACCTACGATTTACGTCTCAACAGCTCCACGGTTTGGCAAATCCATAGCTACCACTAAAATTTAATAGAGATTTTCGCCTTGTTTAATCATGGAATTTCGACAATTAAATTAAACTATATTTACTGTAAAATTTTAGTGGTAAGAAGAATTTACATTTGGCTCGATCATCGTACGCGGGCTATGCCCGTCATTGTATGTTAAGGGGTTAAGGGTTAAAAAGTATTTTGTCAACCTTTCGACCTTTAATCAACCCGTTTTTATAATCTATTCGACTCCAACCTGAAATTTCTTTAACCCCTTCGGGACGAGCGTCTTTTACAGAATTTTTAATGTTTAATGACCGATTTTTTAAAACAGAATATTTGCCTAATTGCCTCGCGAAGATGCCCGGATTAAATAAGGCAAAATTTACAATAAAAATTTACTGGTGAGAATAATCTCCGATTCTGAGCACCTTACGCTGCACGAATACCGGTCGCTCGTCCCCAAGGGGTTAAAACTTTATCTGAATAAAGATCATCTAGAGAGAAGTTAAATGTGTTGACTAGTTTTAAATAAAAATACCGGTGTCAAATTTTTAAATGAAGCTTGAGTAAAATTTCAACAGGGTAGTGAGTTGATGCAATTTTATTGAAATGGGACAGTAGTGACAAAATTAAGAAACTTGCTTCTGTGCTCATAGTAAGTTAAACTTAGTGAGATTGCAATGTGACATTTTGAACTAAGCAAAAGTATGTTGCGTCATGATAAAATGAAAAAAAATAAAGAATATTTAAGTACGGGACAGCAGTGACAGGTAATAAACATATTCTTAGCCTTCTATCTACTTTGCAGATCATAACTTTTTTTGAATTCCAGATAATTAAACCATGTGACTTTCGCAGATATCAATATGGCTGCTTCTACTAAATGCACCTGTTCACGAAATTTTATCTGGCCACCTGGTGGTCATATGAGTAGTTTTATACATGGGGGCAAGCTTTCTAGCTAAGGTTAAAAACTAAGTGACAAGGTTTCTCTATCTCAGAATAACTTAAAAACAATTAATTTTCAATAAAAATTCTTTATTATATACTTCAGAGATGAGTTTGCTTTAGTTGTTAAAATTTTCAAAAAAAAAAAAAGTTTGTCATTGCACTGAAAATTGTTCTGGAAGATCAGTGCATGATGTGAGGGACAAGGAACAGAAGAGACAATTTGAATGTTAAAAATGCTATAGGGGTAAAATTTACAGTAAATTTCTTGAAAATACTTTTTGATGTTGTAGATAGATGTGAGGAAATACATTTTATGCTAGAAAGCTATATAAATGAATATAGCATGTAATCCCAAGAGACACAAATTACCTACTTATTGGAGAATCGCCTGTATATATGTAATTTTAAACATAACATAGTTAGATATCAGTTTCTCTGGAAACACTTCGCGAAATTTTATCAGAATACTTTTAGTACTTTTTATTATACTTGAAAAGTGTGTGTGGAAACAAATTTATTTGTAAATAAGAAAAAGCTATATTTCACAAACATAATAAACTGTATTTTTTAAAACCAAAATTCCGGTGTCAATCATTAATTTCAACACTTTAGCAATGGAATTGCTTTGCCCCTGAAAGGGTCATGTCGTTTTAGAAATGCAACTCTAGCCTTCCTATTCTTAGTAGATAACAAACATGTTTTTGCTGGTCTTCTGCCATGTAAACCATAGAGGTTTAGGCGTCGTTTGACTGATGAAACGTGTATTTCTATGCCGTAATTTTCTTTCAATTCATTTTTTATTATTACAGCGGACTTACTTCAATCACATGTACAATAGATATCATTTTTATAATACAGTCAACACTGCAAGTGTTTTTTTTTTCGGATGACCACTTTGAGGCTTACTTTCGATGTATTTCTGTTTATTAAAAACTTTATTCCATGTAATAACAAGTTGCCGAGACCCGTTTAAAGAACGAGATAATTATGCTTACCGTGTACCTTTCTTAAGTGCATTTACAGCGGCTTTTCTAGAATCACTTTAATATTTTTTACAATTCGGCATTTAAAAATAATCACAATAATTCGATGTAAACACTAATCGAAGCTATAGCGCCACTGACACCTTCAACAATTAAATGAAAACTAATTGTCAAAATACTTTTGAGCTAAGGAGGAGTCATGTTTCTTCGGTGGCGCCGAATGTAAACAAACAAGTTGAAACTTGATACATTTGAATAACTGCAGTCATAGTGTTCTCAATTATAGGGAATATATTTTCTTTTACATTTTTATATTAAATAAAATAAGAGAGAATATAAGGTTGTCAAAATACTTTTGAGCGCTACTGTACTTTGTTTATAGTTATAGTAAAAGAATCCCGCTAGATAATTGTCAATGGGGAAAATTGTTTGCGGTATATTTTAATGATGTTATACTATTTCAAACATAATGAAATTAATTCGCATTTATAAAGTGATTTTTTTTTTTTTTTTTTTTTTTTTGTAGAAGAACACGCCAAAAATTTTAATATAATACCATCTCCTTTGGGTCAAAAGTAGCAATTTCGGCACAATTTGGATAAGTAAAAAGCAGATAACAATAAACCTCACGTTTGACCCGAAAACAATCTGCTTTTCCAAATTTCTTTTACGAAGATAAACCATTTGCGGGCAATAGATATGTATTAATGCAATAAGGTAACAACCACTCTCTGAAGTGTGTGGTTTTTTTTCTAAAAATTTACTTGTAAAGTTTTCATTCTTAATAAAGCATTAAATACGAACTATTATTAACTATACGCGTTCTATCATATGCTTCGTTAAATTTTATTAACTACATCCGGAAATGACTTCAAAGATACAACTCTTATTTGAGGTTACAAAATAGAATTCAGTAAATGCTCTTCTTTTAAATTTCTAAACATATATGTGTGTATACCGGTTGTATTTTTCTGTCTATTTCGCTTTAAATAGCTGGTGAACCAATTGAGTGCAAGTTGGAAATCACCACTCCTTCTCTGGCATTTAAAACAATTTCTTCGTTATAATTAAACAAAACATTTACAATATCGAATTTAATTTTTTGTATATAAAAAAAGATAACAGCGTACATGAAAAATAATCTAGAGAAACATTTTATTTAATATTACATAAATTTAATTGTAAATGTTTAAAGACTACGTTGCTAATGCAAAAAGTCTATATATGTCATTTCACAGATATCATAAATTAAAACCATTTTGTCGATAAATATCTTGCCTTTGGATAACTTTCGTCTTCCTTATTATAAAAATATTAAATTTTCTACAGTTATTAATCTAATAAATATGCAAATTACAAACCGAAAATATAGCTTTAATAATATTAAGAAACCTCTTTTTTTTAGCTACTACGTTCAAAATAAAAGATTTGAATATTTCATTTCATCTTTAAAACGTTACTTTGAAAGTTTCTAAAAAAAAATCTTGTAATTAATTATGAATAAAATTTTATTTTACTGAATGACTTTAAGAAAAAACGACTATAAATTAAGCGTTAGAGACTTCTTCATTTTGATGTGAAATTCCTTTCAAAGTCATGTTTCACAGAGTTTTTCTGCTTCTTTACATTTAATAATTTTATCCTTTGAAATATGAGGAAAATTAAAACTTTATAAAATTACACAGTTCACCACTGGAAAGAAAACACTTTAAAGAATCAACGCATTAACTTTTTTCCGAGTAATCATTTTTATGTGTTTTATCAAAAGCTTTCTATAAAAGAGTTATAATGTAAAAGGTAAGACATTTAAAGTACAATTGATTTATGCGGGGAGTCCGAATATTCTTTCCCTACTAGTATTTAGATAAGTTAAGAAAATTTACCAATGTAACTATATTTTCATCATGTTTTGGTCATCAGAATATTTACTTAGGAAAACGATTTTTTTGTCAGATTTTTAAATGAAGGAACCTATGCTCAAAGAAAGATATTTTATTACTTAACCCTTTATGTGATACTCCAAGCGGACTGTATACTAATTTAAAACTAAAATTAAAGAAACTATTTTGAAATATATTAAACTTTATATACATATTTACAAGTAATTAAATATCATAACAAATTAGTTTCATTAGACTAACCATGTAGCCAGAATTTCTATGTGGACGAACACCAAAGCTTACAAAAAAAATGCGTTCTATGCTATTCAAAAACAAACAACGAACTGACTGTTGCTATACCATCAAAACGAAGATCTAATAGATAAGCATGCTAATGCTGCCGTGTTGCCATGGTTCCCAAGATAATCAATAACATACCGGCCCCCATTGACAAGTTTTAATAACATTCAGTCATATGAAAACTACACATTACTAAATAAACATATTACATACAATAAAAAATATTAAGATACATGCAAATATAACAATAGATAAATGAGAATAATATAAATAATTTGAAAATTTATAATTAAAATTAATAATTTTCTTCGATAGGAAGAAGGCAAATTTAGGAAATAGATCGAGTAACGATCTCTGATAAAGTTTTTATCTCTAAGACTCTAACAATCCCATCTGAACCAAGTATTACCATGAGGATTCTGCCCGAATCCCATTTCCTGGGTGTTAATTTTCATCAATTAGGATAACCATGCATGCTGTTTTCAGGCTTTTCTTTTCAAGGAACCATTTGTTCCTTTGTTACAAATGATATAGATAATCATGCTGCCATGTCTTCAAAATAATTTGCATCATTTTGGTTATGTTGTGCCCATTACTTAACCTATTTTCATTAATATGGGTTATGTCAGGTTCGTCTAAAGAAGTAATTTGATGCCCAGTCAAAAATGACCTGGCGTAAGTACTTCAGTGTCATTAGCGTACGAAGATAAAGGTGTTCAGGGACTCGAATTCAAAATTCCCTCTATTTGTGCTATTAGAGACCAGAATTTTTCTAAATTGATTCTCGAATTACCTAAGGTTCTTTTACGGTGGTACATAAAAGCTTTCAACCCTGCTTCCCATAAACGAGCAAAATTGGATGATCGAAGGAGGCGGTGTATTTCCAATATATTCCTTCAGATTCCAAATGAATAGTTAACGCGTTATCTGGTATGTAAATTTTTAATCTCAGTATTTGCTCCTACGAAAGTTGATCCTTTGTCTGTTATTACAGTTGAACCTTTAGCTCTACGTGCAAAAAATCTTTTAGGGGTAGCAATGAATGAATCTGATTTTAAATCAGTTACAATATCTAAATGAATTTGGTTTAGTTGCGAGACAGACAAATAATACTATATAAATTTTATTATAAATTCCCTTTCTTTGATTTTTTCTAATTGATAGGAAAAGGTCCACGAAAATCTATACCGATTGTTGAAAAGTAGAGTTAGGATTTACTCTTTCTTGAGGCAAATTTACCTTGATTTGATCAAGAGCTATTGTTTTTTTAAAACAAACAACGCATTTATGCACTACTTTACCAGCTAAAGCGCGTCCATTTATTATCCAATAAATTTGTCTTACCTAATGCAATAAAGCTTGAGGCCCTAACTGAAAAAACGTCTTACGAATATATTCTAAATTACATTCAATTTACGATTAGCAGGCAAGACAACAGGATGTTTTTCCTATAAGCTAAACTACTAGAATGTTCTAGACGCCCACCCACTCTTAAGATATTTTCAGATTCAAAAAAGGGTTCAAAAACCCTAATTTACTATTACCTGTGAGGATCCTCTGGTTCTGAAGATTTTTTATATCTTCTGCAAAATATTTATACTGTACGTGCTTGATATGAAATGTTTCCATATTTTCTAGTCTGGGTACAGGAAGCGGTTCTTATTTGATCATCCTTTTTCTACAATTGTATATAAATCTAAAAATAAATCTACAAATTCTAACTAATTTCATAAAATCATTAGTTAGATAAAAAAATATTAAGTATCAAGTCATTAAAAGCCTCTGAGACAGCTAAATTTGTTAGCCCACAAGTTTTTTGAGTTTTTTGAGATAAAGTGTCATTAGAAACGTCCTTCATTCTTTCAAGATAACCTCGTGGTCATCTGATGATAAATGGAGATTTTCTGGTTGAGCGACACTAGTCTGATGCCTGAGAAAGTCTAGTCCAAGACAATAAAACAGATTATCCACTAAGTCTGAGGCATCTTATCCACGTGAAATTAAATCACTTGGATCGCAACTAGATGGACTATGTTTCCAAGTAAAGTTTTGGGTCCAAGTTTGGATTTTCGCAACACGATTGCTGGCAAAAGCTTTTAGTTTAGTTTCCGAGGTGGGCTGGGAATCTGTGTATAAGTAAACATCTTGAATGGATAACTTCAAAGCTTTCAAAATTTTAACTACTAATTTTTCCAGTAGCAAACATGCTGACAATTCAAGAAGAGGAATAGTAACTGTCTTTAACGGTGCTATTTGTGGCTTTCTGCTAATTAAGTTGCATGTTGTTTCAGAAAGATGCGAATATTGAATATAGACAGATGCTTCAAACGCAATTGATGAGGCATCAGTAAAGCCATGTATGGCTGTAGGAGAAAGTAGGGTAATGACGCTCACTTAAGGGAAAACATGAACAGCTAGTTAAATTTACGCAAAAAATCAACATTTTATTAACGAGGTATAATTTCAAGCATAAGAAACAGTTTGCAATCAACTAATTTGCATAAACGTTTTTGAAACTTTTTAATCGTTTACTTAATTATACCATGGATTGAGCGGTAATGTCCGACATGGTAGGGTAATTGCGCTCAAAATTTGGATACAACATTTAAGTACGACAAAAATCCCATATGTAATTGTGTGCGCTATGCTCACCACAGCAGGCTTTATGCGACCACTTTCCACATATTTTGCAGCGTAACCATGTTTTGTTATCTCTCACGAAATCTTCGCAAAAACAGCAGATTTCTGTTTCATATCCTCTCCGATTAGAAGCAAATCATCTGGGTCATCATAATCACACAGCTGCGATTCATCAATGCCTTCCTCTGAGATGATGTCAGATAACTTCCTTTTTGAAACCTTACGTTTCGTTGTAAGTTTGACGTTTGACTTCTTTGAAGCTTCACGTGAGCGTCATTACTCTTCATCGCCATGTTGGATTTTAATGCGTTATAGTTGGCGTAACAACGCACTACAAAAATAGATAAAAGTATGAACGTACAGCTAAATGTATATATTTTATACACATAATGGGTACATTAATATTTGAAAGTAAGAGTGTACACTTACCTTCAAGTTAGATGCTGTAGAATTTTATACTAAAACAACTGCAAAATAATAACGTGAAAACACAAAGACACTTTCCTTCCGACGGTCACTGTATCCTTACTGGGAACTTAAAATGATGTTCGCTAGGTGCCAGTACAGATCGCGCGTTTTCAATTCTATTCATTTTAGAGATATTTGAGTGAGCGGGATTGTCCGCTGAGCGTCATTAACTTACTTTCCCCTATATTGTGAACAAGGGTTTAAAATTAACGATTAATTTTCAACTAATAATTAAAAATCTTACGATACTCATCAGCGTACATGTAAATAAAAACTATATTAAAACTACATTACAAATTATTCCCAACGTTTCGTGCTCTTTCTAACGAGCCATCTTCAGTGGAGAGAGCCCTTGACCTCCTCGGAGCGAAGCTTCCAACTGAACTTTCACGGCATCACAACTAAAAACATTACTGTAACTGATCATTAACACAACTAAAATCAGTACTGCGTTGGATATAGCGCCATCTGTTGTTAAGCTAACACACTACAATAGAAAACTAGGAAAACTCGAAATAAGCACTACGAATGTATTTCTTTTAAAATATTCAACCAAACATTAGAAATTTGAAATGAAATATTGTCATTGCATACCTCGTTTTTTCTTAGACTTATTTCTATGAAAATAGAGTCTTTCTTAGACTTAATTCATAGAAATAAGTCTAAGAAAAAACGAGGTATGCAATGACAATATTTCATTTCAAATTTCTAATGTTTGGTTGAATATTTTAAAAGAAATACATTCGTAATGCTTATTTCGAGTTTTCCTAGTTTCCTATTGTAGTGTGTTAGCCTAACAACAGATGGCGCTATATCCAACGCAGTACTGATTTTAGTTGTGTTAATGATCAGTTACCGTAATGTTTTTAGTTGTGATTCCGTGAAAGTGCAGTTGGAAGCTTCGCTCCGAGGAGGTCAAGGACTCTCTCCCCTGAAGATGGCTCGTTAGAAAGAGCACGAAACGTTGGGAATACTTTGCAATGTATTTTTAATATAGTTTTTATTTACATGTACGCTGAGGAGTATCGTAAGATTTTTAATTATTAAAGTTTGACAGCGTAAGTCCAAGTTTTTCTTAATTTTCAACTTTTTTAAAGATTGTAAAGATTTGGCCCACTGAATCTAAGATTGAGCTCTAAAATCGGGAATCGGATCATTACAGTTTAATTTCAATTTCCAAAGATCTTGCATGAAAATCTTGGCTCTTGTGATAACAGGCCACTGAGAACAAGGGGATCGAAAAGTCTGATGATATCCGATAAAACTGTCCTTTTGGTTAATGATTCTTGTTTGTCGATCTCTACCTTGAAGCTGAATACATCTAAAGTAGGCTTCTATGAAACTCCCAAACCTTTGTTTCCTTTTCACAAAGGGAATAACATTCCAAAATTTCATTATTAATATTTACCAGTAATTCAGGGTGCTTGGCATACCAGTTATGTAATTGCATTCCCCCAGAATTTAGTAAATTTATTAACTGTGACTATAGTTCTGTTGTAGCTTCTAGACTGTCTTCTCCACTAAGAATGTCATCTATGTAGGTATCATTCAAAAGAACTTCTAATGCTTTAACATATTTTCCTAATTCTTCTTCAGCCATTTCTAATGGAGCATTAATATTTTCTTTCCATAATATTCTTAAAAGTTTTCTTAGATCAGGATTCATTAGAATTTGCCGCCAGAACATTTTTTAAATGTCAGCGAGAAAGACAAATCTATGATTTCTCTCACAAATCATGTCATATGAATCTTCCTACACATGTCCTTTAAAGAGAATAGCAATCAATGGTTTACTAGGAAGTGTCGGACTCTAAGCATTAGATACGACGCGAAGCTTTGTTGTGGAATTTTCCGGCCGGTTTGCACCATGATCAGGAAGATAGTCACAACCAGCCTCATCATCCACCTCCCTAACTTTAGTCATATGATTAAATTTTCGTTTTCCTTCATAAAGTTGCAATAGAGTTCACGCATTAACGGAGTTTTTTCAAGTCGATTCCATAGATGTTTCAATCTTTTTTTCTGCGATTACTCTCGATTTTCTAGAAAAATCGGATGTTCTTTTAAAAGCATACTTACTATGAACCTACCGGTGCTATTGCGGCGATACGTTTTAAAAAATAATAATACTCGCAGTATTGATTTTCAGGACTGAGATGTATCGATTCGTCATTAACACTCTCAATTTCTGAAAGTTTTTGAAATTTTTCCTTTATCTTATCATCTATTCGCTTAACAATACCGCAAAATGTCGGTTGAGATTTACTTTCTAATATTCCTGACACGATGTAGCCGATTTTGAAATATTAGTGAAGAAATTTTGTATTTTTCTGGTTTTAATATTTCATAGAATAGTCCCGTTCCAATCAATATATCTATTTTAGCGGATTTTCCAAAATTAAGGTAGGTTAAATCTGAATTTCCAAGTTACTTTCATTTATGTTACTTGCTGGTAGCCTCTTAGTTATTTTAGTACTTTTCTACTTGAATTAATTTTTCTACTAAATAAATTGCATTAATTGTATTTCTCTAATAAAATACTTGTTTTATTGGAAACAGTAGTTTTAACTTTCGAATTTATTTCTGAAACATTCCCATTAATCCCTGAAATTAACCCTCTCGTTGCGCAACCCGAGATTTTCTCAGGGTTGCATTTTTTTTTTGGTCTAATTAACTCTCCTTGATTATTCCCACCAGATATTTTTTTATTGTAAATTTTGCCTTATTTAATCGGAGAATTTTCCCATTTAAATTATTCAAAAATTTTTGTTTTGAAATACCGGCGACAAAAGAATAAAAACTCTTAAAAGACGCTCGATGCGAAGCTATTTTGATAAAACAATTACGCAGCGAGAGGGTTAAAACTTTCGCTTAATTTTTCTTTAAATATAAAGATTGAGCGATTCTATTGCTCATCAAATTTATTTCATTTCACTTCCGCTATCCAAAGAAGTCCGTGTTGACATTCTAGAATCATTCGAATTTTCAACATAAATAATACAAGCTGTTAATAATTTTCTGCTTTCATTTTTATTAGATAAGCAAACCTCACAGCATAATGATTGCGAAATCTCTGAAGCCTTTTCTTTTAATTTATCGCTACTTTCTTTCGGCGAAACAACAATTTCTTTATTTATTTGTTGATAGCTGGAATTTTCAACCCCTCCTACTGGTGCCAATGCAGCGCTTTATGTAATAAACTATTATGCTTTCTTTCGCGTCTTTCACTCACTGCAGGTGATCCACATTGCGCAATTTTTTTAAAAGAGCTCAGTTTTTCTCTATTTTTATCTGCAGATAAATTTCTATTATATTCATTTAATTTTAAGAGTTTATCACATTTGAATATAGGATGGTTTGTGAACAGATTACCGTATATATTGGCGTATAAGTCGACCCCTAAATTCGTGAAAAAAATATGCTGCATACGAGAATTTTCTCGTACCCATCTTCGGATTATTTAATATCAGCAAATTCTGTATTTAGACAAGACAATGATATTTTATTTTAAATAATAGTAATCAGTTAGTTATTCCTCTCGAATTTGGGGTCGACTTATACGCGAATATATACGGTATACAATTACTCTTTGCAGTATAAGAATTATTCTTAACAAACATTTTTTATTCATTTTTTTATCATATATAACATGCTTAGGTTTAACAGAAACATTATTCTGCAAATTTTCTAAAACTAAACGTCGCTTTTGTAAAAAGTCAATGAACTATAATTAATTTGGTAATTCACTAGAAGTGAGCGAGCTGCTTTTTTGTTAGTTTATCTAGTTTTTTGAGAATTATATTTATTAACATAATTTCCGAAAATTTATTAAGCTATTGATTTAAGAGCATGGATGCGCTTTTGACATCCGCTATTGACATCCGCTTGACTATCGCTCTTATGTTTTTAGCAGAATCTTGAGATATAATTTCCATAAACAATATTCCATTAACATGACTGTTTACAATAAAGTCGTTTATTTTCAAAACAAGTTTCCAAAGCTTGAAAAAGCGACTCATATGAATCATCGGATGTGGCTACATCTAAAGTACTATGACTAAGTGTTGATTTTAAATAATACTGTTTTTCATTACCATTTTATTTATCATTAGAATCAATTAATGTTTTAAATTGATCTGTAAACATATAACAATCCTGATAACTGGCATTAAATTTAGGCAAAAGTATATTAGGCAGTTTCAAATTACGATTCGAATTATTACATGATTTAGAATTATTTAAATCGCATTTTTCGTCAATACTATTTTTAGAGATTAAGAATTTTCTTAGTCTTACCTCCAATTTTTCAGCTTCATTTTCTATTTCTGTGAAGGATTCTATTTGAATCTCTAGTTCTGCCTCGTCATCCATAACTTCAAAAAACTTGATTTTCAAATCACGCAGATGTTATATAAGTTTTTTTTTTTTTTTTTTTTTTTTTTTTTTTTTTTTTTTACATTATCTAGTTTCGCTTGATACTCTAGTGTATATTTTTTATTCTCATCCTCGAGGAAATTTGCTATTCTACTCAACAAATCTTTAGAGGCCCCACGCTATCTTTTTAAAGTACTAATTTTTCCGTTTCAGTCATAGTGTGATGATTTAGTCCCAGTTGCTGGTAATAACTATTAAAAGTTCTAAACTAAATAAACCATGGAACTATTAATAAAGAGGAACTGACATATCCTTAAAATAGTGAAGCTTCAACTGTAACCGCTTTCACAAGTGTTGATTACCGCCGTTGGAAACTTTCACCAGTTAATTTATATAGAAATTTTCTCCTTATTTAAACACCTTATCAATGCAAAATTTCAATCATAAATAATGGCAGAAACAGATTTTCATTTTTACTGGTGGAAGTTTACTTTATCGGAAGTTAAACCCTGCGTTTCCGTCATATTGTGACAACCAGTGAAACAAACTGACACCAGTAAAAGTAAATAGAAAATTTTACATATTTGTGAGAAAATATTTCCATGGATAGGACGCTTAAATAAGACGAAATTTTCTACTCAATTTTACTGGTGGGAAGTTTTTCCCCTGCAGTTATTAGAAACTGTTGATCCTATTTAAAAAAAGCAGCCGCCATCTTGTGACAACTTCCTCAGTTACTTCACTCGCAACTGGTAGACAGTACGATATATGTCTCATCCTCTTTATTCGTAACTCCATTAACTAAATAGATTTAAAATACTAGTTCTAAACGACTCCGACTGGCGCGACCATTTTGTGCGATACGCCAAGAGGACCGTATACTAAATTTAAAACTAAAATTAATGAAATTATTTTTAACTATATTAAATTTTCAACACATATTTACGTGTAATTAAATATTATAACAAATTTGTTTATTAAGCTAACCATATAGCAATAATTGCTATGTGGACGAACATCACATCTTACAAAAAAATGCGTTCTATACTATTCAAAAACAAACATCGCAGGACTGTTGCCAAACAATCAAAACAAAGTTCGAATAGATGAGCGCGCTAATGCCGGTGTGTTGAAAAGGTTTCCAACGTAAGCCATAACACCCGTTGAACAATAACTTTTTTACGTGGGGTTGTGTAGGATTTTCTTTAATATTTTGTGTAACACTATATACGTAAAATAATCTGTTATAGTTTTAGAAGAAATTTACCATGAGCATTGTAATTGAAAATAGTTGTAGGGAAAAATATAGTCGCTTTTGGTGAAGTGCATGTACACATGTGTACTGTACAGTCGTGGGATAAAAAAGTAAACATCCGCTACTAACTCCTCAACAAATTATCGTAGAAGAAAGTTACTGGTACCGAACGATTCGAAATAAAGACTACTTTTAAATGTTATATATAAAATTTGCTTTGGGGGCCATGTACATATTAAAACGGACCCAAACTTCATTTTTTCAATGGCAATACCCAATTTTAACAGCATAAATAAACTCTACACCCTTCAATTAGACCAAAAACAAATTTTTATGCAATTCGTACCATAAGTTTCTGAGAAATTAATTATTTTAAAACGAGCGTATTTTAAGGGCTATATCCAAATTGAAATTCGATACTCGATTGTTAATCGAGAGAGCCACCTTCTTCATCAAGGCACCTTAAGCACCGCTAAAGCAGTCAAAGAAGCCTGTTAGATTACAGGAGAGCAGAAGAAATTTCAAAATATCTAGTCACTTGTACCATAAACGGCCCCTTAAATCATCATTTTACCGTTTTCTAAGCATAATTGGAAAACTACTTGGAAGAAAAATGTGAAATTTTGGATTTCCATAAAGCAGGACTTAATAAATCTAAATCCATCACAAAAATTGTAATTGGCAATTCATAATTTTTTCGAATAATAATTTTGTAGTTCATAACTCATATCATAAAATTATAAAAATTGCAAATTCATCGCATTTATGTTTGGTTATATTAGTATTATTGCTACGCAAAATATTAGCACATTAGGAGTATAATTTCAGGAGATATAAATAAAAATATGAAAGTGTATTTTAACATTGGAAGCGCGAAATTTTGAATGTTTATAATTCAAGAACTTATCATTCAAATGACTTGAAATTTGGTGTCTAGGGATAGATTGAACAGAAGTTTTGAAATATCTCATTAAAATTGGGTATTGCCATTGAAATAAAAAAGAAAAGTGCCCAGCTAAACTGATGGCATTGAGCTCACAGGCTCTTCGCACAAATTGTATATTATACTCTTATTTTAAAGAATAATGCCCCTCAAAAAATAAGTGAAGGGGGATTAGCCCCCTTTATCCTTAACCAATGAATCCCCAAAACCAATCAGGGAGGCTCCTTAACATAATAAACCTGTATACCAAATTTGGAGCAAATCGAATAATCCTGCAGGAAAAACCCATTTATCTAAATTAAGGGGGTGGACTAGCCCCCCTTTTCCCCCTTTATCCTTAACCAATGAACCCCAAAAACTAATCAGGGAAGCGCCTTATCAGAACGAAACTAGAAAAAAAAAATTGAAGCAAATAGGATGTTTCTATCAAGAGTTATCGCGTCACGTACGTACATATGTACGTACATACATACATATATACGTACGTACATACAGAACTAGCGGGCTCATAAGCTCTCAGGCTTTGATAGCCTGTGAGCTGAAAAATGAAGTATGGATTCGTGTTAATATGTAGATGGCCCCCTAGGCAAACTTTATATACATCATTTAAAAGTAGACTTTATTTCCAATTGCTCTGTACCAGTAACTTTCGTCTACGATAATTTGTTGAGGAATTAGTAGGGGGTGTTTACTTTTTTCCCCCACGACTGTACCATTGGTAGTCAAAAAACATAATTATTATTATTTTTTTTATACTTCCATTGTTACGAATTTTCCCTAATAAGAACAACATTATAAAACTTATTATTACATCTTTTTTCTCAGATTAAAAAGAAAATAACTGTGTTTATCTTCAAAATATCTTTTGGCTTAGTGGAGAAAAAAGTATTCAAATTTATTTATGCAATCTTCTCATTCAAATAAAGATTCATTTCAAACGAAAAAATGTTATTTTTTTCACTAAGTTTATATCATTGGATGTTTATAATGATAAAGTTTAAATTAGTTTCCGAAGTTTGAAAAATGAAGCAATTTCCCTAAAGACTAAATAAAATCAGATTCCAGTAACGTTTAAATATCTACAGATGTTATTTTACTTTTGTTTTTTTCTATTTAATAGAATTGTTTAAATATGTTGATCATCTTTACTTCTATTATTATGTAAAAAAAAAAAATTTGCTTCTTTCATAAAAAAAAAAAAAAAAATCTGGGATTAAAAAAATGTAGGATAAAATCCAATTATTTTTAGTCTAATATTTTCTATTGATTATTTCAAATATTTTATTTTGCTTTTTAAAATTCATCCTTGCGTTATATTTTAGCTCTGCACTATCTTCTACATGTCATTGCTCCACAAGTTACCGAGAAGTTCTGCTCACAAAGCTGGTAGACGGGAGGTGCTGGGTTTTAACACAATCGCGCCCGTCGGCCTAATCGTTCGGAGTATTCTGTGGTTTTCTTCGAACCTTGGATTTTCTTGCGTAAATAGAAGTTAGGTTCCCTTAGAAAGACCCTCACAGAGGGCCCCTCCACTCCTTCGTGCCTATATCCCTCGTGTAGATAATTGGCCATCATAAACAACACCAACACTTAGATGTCATTCATTAACATTTTAACACTTTATGGCAGAGGGTTCTCAAACTTTTATACAGGATGTCCCAGAAGTAATGGGGCAAACTTTAAGGGGAGGTAGGGGACATCGCAAGCATTCAGAATTACATAGCAATCCATGGTCGGAAACGGCCTCGTTCGCCGCTAGGTGGTGTTACTCACAAGACCCCACGCTCTTGGCCACCACGGTCTCCTGATTTAAGCAGTATAGATTTCGTTCATTGGGATGCACTGAAAAGTGCTTTGTACGCAACGCTTGTGTATTTTGATAAGGATCTGGCTGCAAGACTCGACTGTACTGCTACGGATATCCAACAAAATCCAGGTGTATTTGAGCGAGTCCGCCAATCCATCGTTCGACGGTGTAATGCATGCATCGCTAGCAATGGTGGAAACTTTGAACATCTTTTGTAACGTTTTCACATATCATCTACCACAGTAAATGTAATATCGTTGACCAATAAATTATTTCAGATGATATCAGTCTTGTGTCTCTTCGTCCCTTGTACCTCTCATACTACCTTCCCATGACGTTTCCAACCATGGGTTGCTATGCAATTCTTAATCCTTGTGATGTCTCCTACCTCCCCTTAAAGTTTGTCCCATTACTTCTGGGACACCCTGTATATCGGGCAGCTCTTTAAGAATTAAGAGTAAATGTCATTAACAGAAAAATGGAACCAAAACTGTTCTCAAATCCAAAGGGGCTGCTTTCTGACACATTTTTAAATTCATTTTTGTTCGAAAGCGCATGAAATTGTCTAATGTCATTTAGAAACTATGCAATCGAAATACTTTTTCCATTTTTTTGGTAAATGCAATAGATCCTTTAGAAAATACTTCGAATTTGGAGTTTTAAACCGAATTTCCGAACACGACATCGCCAGAAACGAGAAAAATCGATCGTCATATTGCCAGAATTACTTATAACTCGATAAGTAATTTATTTAGCAAAAAATAGAAAGTTCATTTTGATTCAAAATCGCTTCAATAGTCAAGTCTACCGATTTTATATCATTACGTTTAAAAATGTGTCAAAAAGTTTAGCGTTGTTGGGCAGCGATTTTGAGAACTGACGTAAAACAACAAATTTGTACAAATAAATATAAACTTTATTTTACATGAATCGCGAGCTTTACAAAAGTTTTATTACAATAGTGTTATTACATTTTTATTATGATAGTTTTATTATTTTTTAACTTGTATATAAGCACATTTTTTTTTAAAACTTTGTATGCATTGTAAACACTAAAAACAGTATTTTGTTACTTGAGCGCATTGTATAAGCAATTAATTCGCAGTCAAATCATTAAAATTTTCCCAGTTATTGATTAATATCTATGTACACATATTTATATATATATACAGTTAACACTAGAACGGCGGCGAGGGGTCATTTTGACCCTTGCCAAATGAATACATGTCGATTCGAACCAGAAATTTTTTTATAATATAAGATTAATATATTCTGCCCAAAAATAACTTAAATAAATAAGTTAAATATTTCTAAGCAAAAATTCTGATGTGAAATATTTTTATAAAACTTGAGTAAAATTTCCTGCCGTTCTAGTGTTAAAATACAACTTAAATTTACTTATACAACTTATACTTAAACTTAAACTAGAATCTCTATCTATTTTTGTTAAACAGATGATGAAAATTTCATTTGTATTAGAATACATTTTCAAATAATAATTTATCATGAATTAAACATATAATATTCTGTCGTTAAAATATATATTATAAATGTTAATAAATATAGGTATTATATCTAATGTAGTTACTTTAATGAAAACCAAAAACTGAGACCAAAAGTAAGTTTTTTTAATTGTAAGGATACGCGTAGCAGTTGAATTGAGAAAAAATATTCTTCCTATACAATATCATTTGTTTTTATATTATCAGTGTGAAAATTCTTCCACTTTTAAAAATAAATTAGATAGTGCCTGTCAAGATTTGACAGCAAATAACTTGAATGTTTCATTAGAAAAATTCTTGAATCTTTAATTAGTTGCTTTTAGATTAATTATTGAATGTGGAATTACGTGACGAATTTCTATATTGCATAAATGATTCCCATTTCTTTAAGGCGATAGATGGTGCTGTCAGTCTAACCTATTCAATGAAATGAAAGAATTTTAAGTTTATAATTTACAACCAATTATGCTTGCTTTTTATCAGAAATTTATCTAAAAATGCCGAGTAGAGAATTTATTTTTACTTACTATGGCCTTTTTATTTAAATAACAATATTTATTTTCATTTATTTTCATTTATTTATTTATTTTTTAAAACTACACGACCATTAAAAGATGCCATGAATTTTATTTTTATCTGTCTCATTCTCTAAAAACCTAAATTTGAAACTTCAAGCAGCTAACGGTTTATAATATATATATTTTTATTACTTTATTTTTATACATTTTTTAAACACTAAACCTGGATATCAAGGTAATTTCTTATACAACTTTTATACGAATATTTTTCTTTCTTTCCGTTTTATTTTTTACGCAAATGAATGACAAACTTTTCTTTCTGTTATACACACACATATATACTCTTGATATTGGTCAGGAAAGATAACGAAAATTGTAGTTCAGCTCAATTTATTTAATTGATAATTACATGCAAAATATTTTAGCTTAAATATTTTAAATATTAAATGATTATTTTTTGAAAATATTCATGAGTGTTAAATTTTATTTAATTATAAAGCATTTAAATAATAAGAATAATAAAATAAAAATCCTATGACTTCCCTTCCTAATAAAATATGTCATTGTTTAAATGAATTATCGACAAAAATATTTTACATTTTGCCAGGCTTGGGCTCGAACCTGCGTCCTCTGCATAAATTCAGAGCTTTAAACTGCTGCTTCAAACCGCTACGCTAGCAAGAACTCGGCTATCTTCCTTGTAAATTGAAGAGGTTCAAAAAACTGTTGACGCATACGCAATTGTCTCGAATTTGAGTTCTGACCTTACAGAAATAGTTTTGCGTTTTAATATTTATGATACCTTATTTTTACAAAGAAGCAGCTACAACTTAACATGCTAGTTTCCCAATTTTAGTGTGTAACTATTGGCAATTCATAAGACGGATCACCAGCCATAACTTTTAGCCTCAAATGACTGTGTTTATCATCTGTGTGTAATATGACCAAAACAATATGACACTCCAGAAATAAACCACATCTAGCTCTTAATATCTACATAATAAATTTTTGAACTGTTAATACGGCTCAAAGTGCCAAATAATATTAACTTTTGTAAGAAAGAAAAGCTTGTTTACAGTAAGATCGAATAGCAAGTTCTACCTGTGATGTGAAATTTCAACTGAGCGAGCACCTTCGCGCATGTGCAAGGCGTCACTCCAAAGGCAGACTTGTACTTATATACTGCGCATGCTCAACTGTTGAATTTTAATTTAAAATTACGGCTAATTAATCAAATATTGGATCAAACGAATGTACCATAGCAAATCTGTGGCCAAATATCTTTCATTAAAAAAAATATTGGTGTAATTTAATGCATTAGCTTTTTCACACGGACTGTCGAAATAAAATGCTTAGCGTTTTAAATATATAGATACCGTAATCCTAGTATGTAATCCTAGTATGTATCAATGTATAATAACAGAGGCTACTTTGCACTATTCTTCAAAAAGGGAATAAAAGTTTAATGGCGGATTTTCTATTAAATATTACAGAATATTTTGTATTCTACCGGATACGTGGGGGGGGGGGGGCACCGGCTCCTGAATACTTGGCTTAGGAGCTGGCACAAAACTTGCGCGCGTAGAAGGCGAATTTTTGGCAGCGCTGGTACGGTCCGCTGAATTTGAAAACCTTAATCTTAATCTTAATAATTTCTAAAAATTTTGTCCGTCATAATTTTTAGAGATTAAATAAGTCAAAGAAAACTTTCAGAAAAACTGGTGTCCAAACCGTTTAAAAAAGTTTTAAAAAAATCCGCCTACGACAGGCGCCAATTTAGTGTCACCGCTTGGGCTTATTGTGAAATTTTACGACTGCACAACCTGTCATAATCGGAATATTAGTATTTTCCTTCAGTGATCTCTAAATTTCTACGTTGTAAAAGAAACGGACTAAAATACGGAAATACTACTGGCAATCGATACGCCAGTACTATTTCCGTATTTTAACGAAAGTTTTCCCCCGTAAATGCAAAAATAAAATAAAATAAAATAAAATACACTAGATAACAGGAATTCTGCTTTTTCAGAATTTAGTGTCGCCCCCGGCATTTCCATTACTTCCTTTTCTTCTGGTGGACTGGTGGCTTCTATTATTATGAAACAGCCATTGTAAATAAAGCGTTATGTGAAGATGAAAGAGCAGCCGTAAAAAGTTAGAACTCTGATTTTCTGGTCAGAATGGAAAATAAAATGGCCATAATTTTTTTTTCAAAAATAATATTACTTTTTTTTTCAAAAATAATTAAAATAATTTTTTTCATAATAATAGAAGCCACCAGTCCACCAGAAGGAAATAACTCGTTTAAGCGGGACTCGGATAATAGGGACTCTACTGCAAATATTTCAATTTTAAGACTTAAAGCACACGCTTTTATTTTATGTAAAATAACGTCATTTGCATTAATATAGATTCTTAAAATTAAATATAGTTTATAATAGTTCCATGTTTTATCATAAATCATTCATTTATATTTTTCTCAAAATAGCACGTATTTTAATAATTTTTTTTAAAAATTTTTATGAGAAAATGGCAACAAAAAGATATCGATGCTATTTTTCAATAATTTTTTCTTTACTTTCTAAAGAAATGGAGAACTTGAGTTGCCAAAATGAAACAAATGTCGCTAAAAACTACAAAAAAATTAATATTTAAAAAACAAATGCAGATGCAATTTTCAAACAAATTGCATTGAAAAATACTTTTTTTCCCAAATACAAAGGAATAAACATTGAAAATGTGCGATGCTTAGAAGTTTTAAAAAATGCTATAGAGTATTTAATCGGACAATGAAACATCGGCTTTTGTTTTACGGCTAGCGTACAAGGTAACGTTATTTATTGGAGACAAAATAAGCTGGGAGAAAGAAATAGCATTCCGGGGGCTAAGAAATCTTTCTGCAATTTACCGGGAAAAAGTTCCGTTAAAATACGGAAATAGTACTGGCGTCTCAATTGCCAGTAGTATTTCCGTATTTTAGTCCGTTATTATTTTTTTTTTTCAGTTTAGATTAAATAAGGCGTATTTGCTGTACGGAAATACTTGTCTTCTGCACGCGCCAAGTTGGAAATTTTGGAATTTTTGTTATTAATGCACCTGCCACTAAAATTTGTAACGCGGTTTAATACACATATCTTTGCTGCTTAGTTTTCCATGGATTTTGTCTCAAGAAAAATTTATATTTATTTACTTAAAACGAATTATTTTGAAGGTAAACGAAATAAGAAGGGGCATTTAGTTAGTTTTAGGGGCAAATCCATATTATTCTTGGAAAATATTCGCATTACACTAGCAATCTTAGGAAATAACTAAAACCCGTAAAAAATATCTACATCATGTAAAAAATATAATGTACTATACATTTAAACATGTGATACTACAAGTCGTAAGCTCGACTCCTCGCTGGGCAAGGTTCACTCAAATTTTCATACCTTCGAGATCAATAAAGTAAGTACCAAGCTTGCTTGCAAGCTAAACGCTGAGATTTCAGCGTTGGGTGGACCACTTGACCGGGATATATGCTGTATAGCACCTCGGAGAGCAGGGTCAAGTAACCAGAGTTGGGCACTGTAGGCCCTGATCCTTTATGAATTGTACAGCCACAGGTTTAATTTATACGTTTAAACATACTAGATCACATTTCTAAATTATATAGGGGAGGTTTGATACATAGGGAGGGTTGATACATTGACAATTTTTCTCAACAAATGGCATTAACAGCCATTATAAAACATGTGAAGGCTTCTTTTCTTTGCTGAATCCATCATTAGCTGGACTAATCAGTGAAGAACTGACAACTTTTCTATTCTTTTAATTTTGAAGGTTTTTGGAATGTCAATGTAAATTTTTTCATTGACTGATTTTCCTTCATAACTCTTATTATTGTGAAGATAATATCTTGTAATTTTTTTCATTTATAAAGCACATTGTTAGGATTAGTTTTACTAAAAAGTAGATTACCATTTTTCAACTGCATTTGTACAAAGTGATTGAAAATCCAATAAGGCATAATAGGGAGAAATGATACATTAGTACTGGGGAGAAATGATACACTTGTATATTTGAAATTTAATAGTTTTTTAAGTTTGGAAACTAATATAGGACTGTAATATTCATTATTGTTTTACAGAAAGAGCCACTGAAATTGGTAAGGAAGAACAAAGAGACTATTCATAGAAATTATGTAGGTTACATAGAAACGCAGTGCGATGATAGATGGTTAGCTTTGCTTGTCATGTAGAAGGGAATAAGTTTAAATGGTCTGAAAGGGAAAACGTTTCTGTAATTTATGAAGGGCAAATTGAAAAAAAACGTTAAATCTACCAGATTTTACTTATCAAAATGATAGAGTTATCAGTCTTTTTTAACCATTTCAGGTGTGGTGATATGTTTATGAATCCACTTAATTTTAATTCCCAATCGCCACATTGGAACCAGCAATTTGGTAAAATATCTGACTTTTAGTAGGAAAGTGAAATATATCCCCTTTCTTATTTCTAATTAAATTTGTTGGTAAATTCCGGTGCCATTCATTTATTCAACGCTTTACATTGAAAATACTTTGCCCCTGAAAGGGTTAAAGGAATCTTAAATGTGCTAAATTTATGTTAAATTGTTTGCGAATCAGCTATGTTCACTTCATTTTTCCTTGCAGCTAGATCTATAGGGTTTTTTTTTTTCATTATTTATTTTCTAAAAAGTGCGTTAATAGGAATGTTTAAATAATAGCAATAGTTTAAATATTTTTGTAAAAAACATTTCGGAAACAAAAATATGTCAATGTTATTTCGTTTCAAATTTTACTTTAATATTTCAAGATTTATCATAAAAAATTGTATCACGCATAAATTGAATTGTCTGCATTTTTTTTTCTATTAACATAACAATGTATCAAACCTCCCTTGCTAGTGTATCAATCCTCCCCAGTAATGGGGAGATTTGATACAGTAGTAGCCATTCAAAATAATTGGGATATATTTTTTGAATGACCATTTTTTAAATTCACAATATTTTTAATAAATGAATAAAAAGTCACTTTATAAGAAAACACGAAAAAATTGTTTAAAAATAGCTTTCTAAGGGTTGTAAAAAATTAGTAAAAAAAAGTGTATCATACCCCCTCCCCCCCCTATGCATAGTCCTATGTTTAAATTGAATTAAACAATCATTCCATTATATTTTTATAAATGCAGCTATAATGTGTTTCAGAAGTCTCTTGATATTTTTCTGAGAAGTGCATTTAATATAGAACTTGTTAGTACAAATAAGAAGTACGAGGTATAATCAATGCATTTCAATGTTGTTACCCTGTAACTCTAAGCATAGGTTCTACCTTTCTTGAATGGCGCGAAAGACATCTGCAGGCATACAGAGCCTGATCACCAACGGGGCACATTCCTACCAGTAAAAACAAACAGAAAATTTTGCCTCATTCAGGGCAGAAATTTTACATGAATACGGCGTTTAGATAAGGCGGACATTCCTTTTAACATTTATTGGTGTAAGTGTGCCTCGTTGGTAATCAGGCCCTGCAGGCTTATGTGGTGCTATTTGTGCTGCTGCATCAGTTACGCTTTGTTTTAGTTGTCCAAATGTGTGCATCTTCACTGCGTACACTTTTAACTTCATGAACCCCACACAAAAAAGTATAGTGGTCTTAACCCCTTAATTCTCGCTCCCGTCATATTCACGGGCTGTGTCTTTTTTTAGATTTATTTAGATTTCTTTGATTCCCACCAGTTTTATCAAAGAGTGTAATTAGTTTTATTATGGTAGCATTTTACCTGTCATTATTTCTTTTTCAAAAAAGTGGTACAAATAAGTGATTTGAATTTTTAAACCGTAATTTAATGCGACCGTTAAGGGGTTAAGTCAGGAGAGCGTGGAGCACACACTCTGCGTGATCCGCGACCTATCCACCTATCTGGGAATTGTTCATCGAGGTATTCCTAGGTTTCTTTGCGTGTGGGTTCATGAAGTCGAAGGCGTACGCAGTGAAGGTCCACACATTTGGACAACTAAAACAACGAATACCAGATGCAACAGCACAAGTAACACCACATATATACAGGTATCTTTCACGCCGCCCAAGAAAGGTGTTGCCTATTCTTAGAGGACAACCACATTGAAATGCATTGATTCTACCTTATACTTCTTATTTGTACTAACAAGTTCTTTATAAAAAAAACACTTTTTAGTAAAAATTCATGATATTTTTGGGATTCTTATTCAATTGATCGGCAGATTTGAATAAGAAATCTGCCGATTTTTTTTTATTCAAACATCTCGAATTTTAGCCAGAAAGTTTAAATAGTTTTTTTAGCTGAAGAACGTTCGTGAATAAAATAATTAAATTTAGTATTAAAAATTTTCTGGTGTGAATTCAGAATATCTGAATAAAAAATCCGTTTGATTTGCCAACACTGATTTCTATATATTTGCATTGAAAAATGCTTACAAATGCTAATCAAATTACATATTCTTTTTTTTTGGATGAAATAAAATTTATTTAAAAAGTTTATTTTAAAATTAATGTTAAAAAATTTAAATTTTGAAAGAAACGTTTAACGTGAGTTTATAATCTAGAACTTATAAGTTTCTTGATAACGAATTAAATAAAATATTGCTAATGCATATTTTACGCGATTGATCTAACAAATGCTAATGCATATTTTTCGTGATTTATTTAAATTAGTATGGTTAAATAAAATAGTTAAACATTAAAAAATTTTCTTACAAATATTACATTCAAATTAAAAATATATAGAAATAAAATAAATTTCTTTGTTATTTCATTAGCATTAAAAGATTTCGTAAATTAACACGAAAAGAACTACGACATGCATATTTTATTTATTTCTTTACTTTTTAAAACTGACAACTGTGTTTTTTTTTTTTTTTTTTTTTTTTTTTTTTAAATATTGCATAAATTTTTTTCCGCTAAAAAAAAAAAAAAAAAACTTAAAATGCAAATATCGCATTTCAACGTTGGAGAAATTTTTGAACAAATTATTCCTTTTAATTCTTCAAAATATCTCATTATTTATTTAAAAATCAAATTTGCATGTAAGTTATGAGAGGCTGAAAAATGTCATATGATAAAAATAAATCTTCTTCAAATGTTTGTATACCAAATATAAAAACAGTCACAGCAACAACAACAAGACTCTAATAACACTTAATCTAATTAAATAATTGTATTAAATTTAAGAGAAAGCGATTAATTTGACACAATGTCAGAACTACAAAATACGACAATAAATGAAAATATCAAATGTAAGAATGAAATAAAAAGTTAAATTTGTAATTAAATTTTAAATACCTCCAATCTTTTAAGTAATTTTCTTCAGATTTCTTAAGTGGTAATAATCCCTAAGAGTTTTAATAATTGTTTTTCAAAATATTAATAAACATATTAATATCGTTATGAAAAATCGCTTAATTGAAATCAGTTAAATTCCTAATTGGAAATATTTAATGTAGAAATATCAGTAGCGGTTTTACGTGTCCTGAAGTTTCAAGACCAGGAATTGTTTTTTTTACCACTATTTTTTTTAAGAAAATAACTTGTTATATAAGGCAAAATTTCACGCGTTAAACCTAAATTTATTTTTCTAAAAAAAAAAAAAAAAAAACTGATATTTGCCCTGATAAATTTCCTGAAGCGTGCGAACTCTGTATTAGTAGGAAAAAAAAAAACATTTTTTTATATTTTTTAATTTAACAAGAATTAATTTACAAATGCATTTAAAATAATTAATGATTAAAAATAATAAACATGGTTTTACATGTTGTATAATTATTTTAATAATACTTTAATAAAATTTCAAATATAAACATGGTTATGTGGCTTTTGAGAATCTATGAGAATTAATTAACCCTTTGCACTCGAGGGATGACAATCACTAATCACTAGTGTTGCCAGGTGTATTGTGTAAATCGGATCTCTAATATTTATTATGAATTAGACTACTACTATGAATAACACACAATAAAGTTTAAGTTGTTATGGAATCACTACTTACAGTACACAAAATAAACAAGTTGGAAATTGCTCATCAAACGTGCCAAATGAGGTGCGTTCATACTATTGCTAGCTTTATAATAATTTTTTGCACCGCATATTGTACTGAATGTATATTTTAGTGCACTTCATAGGTGCATATCAATTTCATTCTGTTCGAAAGGCTGTAACATTATTAAAATGCACTTGCAATAATTTGTTCCCATTGGCCGTAATGTAACGGAAAATTTTGACTGTCCCTGTAATTAAACTATACTTCCTATTTTCATGAAATTTGAAATGACGTGACCAAATTTTGCAACAATTATATATTTAAAATTTCAGACCATTCGGAAGGCTGTAACATGATTAAAACACACTTGCAATAATTTCTTTCCATTGGCCGTAATGTAGAGGACAATTTTTGACTGTTCCTGTAGTTAAAATATGCATCCGATTTTCATAAAATTTGAAAAGTGTCGACAAAATTTTGTAACAATTATATATTTAAAATTTCACACCATTCAGAAGGCTGTAACATCATTAAAATGCAATTGCAGTAATTTGCTCCCATTGACCGACATATAACGGAAAACTTTTGACTGTCCCTGTCATTAAACTATACACCCGATTTTCATGAAATTTGAATTGACTCGACAAAATTTTGCAACAATTATATATTTAAAATTTCAGACCATTCAGAAGGCTGTAACATCATTAAAATGCACTTGCAATAGTTTTTTTCCCATTGGCCGTAATGTAAAGGCGAATTTTTGACTGTTCCTGCAATTAAAATATGCATCCGATTTTCATAAAATTTAAAAAGTGTCGACAAAATTTTGTAACAATTATATATTTAAAATTTCAGACCATTCAGAAGGCTGTAACATCATTAAAATGCAATTGCAATAGTTTTTTTCCCATTGGCCGTAATGTAAAGGACAATTTTTGACTGTTCCTGTAGTTAAAATATGCATCCGATTTTCATAAAATTTGAAAAGTGACGACAAAATTTTGTAACAATTATATATTTAAAATTTCACACCATTCAGAAGGCTGTAACATCATTAAAATGCAATTGCAGTAATTTGTTCCCATTGGCCGTCATATAACGGAAAACTTTTGACTGTCCCTGTCATTAAACTATACACCCGATTTTCATGAAATTTGAAATGACTCGAAAAAAATTTGCAACAATTATATATTTAAACTTTGAGACCATTCGGTTGGGTAGTTTTCGCTCTGTTATATGCGGACGGACAGACGGACAGACAGACAAACAGACAGATGGGCGGAAAGAACGGAGACTGTGGGTGCTACGTATTTATATAATTACGAACGCACTTAATAATGAATTGACATTTGGTAGAGCTAATTTAGTTCTGTAGTGGGAGAGTCAGCCGTTGAGGTGAATGATTGTGAAGAGAAATGCTGTTCTCTAACAACTTCTACCACTCTCGATATTGAAGGCTGAGGACTTGATTTGTTAATTATTTAACACTTTCATCGCGAGGGACGAGATAACTCGTCTTCCAGGAATATTAGCTATCAATCATGGGAAATCAATTCGTACCGGAAAATTCCGTCATTTAATTATTATACATTGATTCCGATATCTAATATATAATAATTACCGGCCAGAATTTTCCAGTGCAAATTGATTTTCCCAAACGGACACGACATTTTATTATTTTTTTATGTTTGTAAGGACAAATCATTAGAGTGAGAAATGATATTGATTATTATTTTTCAAAGTAAAATAAACAAGTTTATAATTAATTTGTGTTTTGTTTCAATTTTAGCGCTGCGAGGAGCGGCTCAGGCAAAGGGTGGGGCAAAGGCGCGCCATTGCCGCGATGAAAGTGTTAATTGTATATCCCGATAAAATTATAAATCTCTCTAATATATAAAACTATATTATTGCTGTGGTTTTTATCTGCATATTTTATTTATAAAATAATTATCAAAAGTATGCAAATGCGAATCAAACGCGCTACTGTGTTCATAAATGTAATTTTCGAGATTTTTTACATAACTGCGAATTTACGTAAGTCGGGGGATGCCTGTACTATAAAATTTTAGTTGTCTCCAGCGTGTCCATGGAACTATTAATAAAGAAGAACTGACATAAAAATAGTGAAGCTTCAACTGTAACCGCTTTCGCAGGTATTGATTACGGCCAAGTCAAACTTCCGCCAGTAAATTTTAATAGATATTTTCTCCTTATTTAAAAGCGTTTTAAACGCAAAATTTCGGTCAAAATGAATAGCAAAAACAGCTATTCATTTTTACTGGTAGAAGTTTACTTCGGCTGTTGACAGGCCCTAATTTTCCACCATATTGTGACAACCTAGACAACCTTCTGCCAGTGTCAATGAAAAGGATTATAATATATGGCCAAACTGACACAAGAAAAAAAAAACAAATAGAAATTTTAATCATATTTGTGAGATAACTTCTTCATGAAAATCCCGCTAAAAAAGTGCAAAATTTTCTGTTGGAAATTTGCTCCGTCGGTTATCAGAAACTGTTTATTCGATGCAAAAAAATTACCCGCCATCTTGTGACAACCTCCTCAGTTACTTCACTCGCAAATGGTAGACAATGCACTACATGTCTTCTCCTCTTTATTCGTAACTCCATTAGCGTGTCTCATTTGGCCATCCCTGATCTAAAGCAGAATTATCCAATAGTAACGATGACAAAATCAACTATGAGTAATTAGCGGTATCCAGAGCATTTGGAGCACTGTTTATGGGGGCACTTGGCAACACTAACGGTGAGTGAAAGTCACACCTCGAGTGCAAACGAATAAACCTTTCAATGACAAAGCACTTTTATTGTTAAAATAGTAAAATGATTAAATATCACCAGTAATTATGAACTAACTTATTTGTAAATAAAAAAAGTAAAAAATGTGTCTTTGCGGAGAAAATTATATTAAAAAATTCTGTTGCGATTGTATTGAAAATTAAGTGGAATAAAAATATACCACTGTTTTTCGAGAGGTTAAATCATTACATATATTTTCATTTTATGATAAATGACTTGCATTTCTTCGAAATAAATATAACAAAACTTCAAAAACTCTCCTGAATTCACTTTAACAGTGATTTATGTTTTTACAAAACGATTTTTGAAATACGTTTTCATACAATTCCGTTTTTCGGTAAATTGTTTCGGAACTGTTTGGGAATTTATTCAGTAATAACATACACAATGTGCTTTCAGCAAAACCAAAAATTCAATTTAAAAAATCTTGAGAATCTTTTTAAGAAAGTTCTGAAAACGCTCATTGCATTCTTACTTTACAATTACAGAGAATAAGATAGAACATCGTTAAAAAAGATTTACAAAAAAAAAAAAATGACCGTCTGAATCTGCTCGTTTTTCGTTTCTTTTTTAACCACTTTTCAACAAAAGGGGCTATACAATTCGCTTGTAGGTTTTTATATATAGCTATTGAACGTATATCCCGATCTTCATAATCTCGGGCAATTAACCCTTTAGTACGCAGCTTTGCATATATGCAAACAACAGCGTTTTGAATTTAATAGATTTTTTCATTCGTATATACCTAATTCCGAACAGACAATATTTGTGTTAATTAATAACAGACATTCCGTATTTAGATAAAGCGAAACTAACCATTGAAACTTTCTGATGTAAAGTCAGATTCTCTGGACTACGTAATTTCTAGAAAGTATTCTATCACGGAAATTAAAGAGTTAAAGGTTAAGTTTTATAAAATAAATAATTATATAAAATAAGGTATTTGGGGACATACTTATTAAAATATTTATTAATTTGCAATAATTTAGCATATAACAGCCACACGACAGTAGTTTTACTTGTATTGCAAATGTGCCCCCCCCCCAAAAAAAAAAAAAAATTGACGTATTATATGAAAAATGTATCTCTGATTTTGTTTCATTATTTTTCTTGTGTAATAAACCTTTTAAGAATCATATATAATTTTTCCGAAACAAAATAAAAAACCGCGCATTTAAGGGTTAATAAAAGCCTTAAAAACATAAAAATAATGAAATTAATAACTATTATGGGCAGGGCCTGATTATCAACGGGGCAAACTTACACCAATAAATTTTAAAAGAAATATTCGGCTTATCTAAACGCCGCACCGTTTTCGCGTAAAATTTCTGCCATGAATGACACAAAATTTTCTGTTTCTTTTTACTGGTGAGAATGTGCCCCTTTGGTAATCAGGCGCTGATTATTGGGGTCTTGCAACTTTTAAACGCGGCGAATATGAAGAAAAAATTCAAAGTTTGAATTTGTGTTTCTTCGAAACCTTTTTATGTATAAACATCAAATAGTGACTATTAATTAAACAGATTGTGGTTTTTATTATAACACCATTCGAAACAAGCCTTTTACAGAATCTGTGTTTGTTGAAACTAAAATAGACCCTTCTTTACTCCGTAAGTAATTGCGCGTACGATATCTTGAGAACTCACGTATGGATTGCCATGAAATTCGATTCATATAATAAACGCATAAGTATTTTTTAAATGATCCACTTTTAATTATTTATGGTGATCAGATTTTTGGTTATGACTATTTTTATTCATTAAAAAATGTAAAAATTTCATTTTTTAGAAAAATATTTTTTTCAATATTTCTATAATTCTTCGAATACAATATTTATAACTAAAACATCCGCCAGATGCAGAAACACGGGATATTGTATTATGCTTGAAAGTACTAACTATAGGCATAAAAGAAGATAGAATAATAAATTGAAAATTACGATATAAAGTAGGGACTTCGCATGCTATTATATTATCCTTGAATGCGTACAATTAACATTCGTTCCTTTTACATTTCAAGAGGGATGGAGCTACATAGATATTTTAAATGTACACCACAATTCTAATGTCGACGGAAAATGTTTGTTATTTAGCACTCGACGTACCGCGAGAGGTCATTTTCACCCCTACCAAACGAATATGTTTCGGCTCGAAAAAGAAATGTCTTTATAAAATAAGTCTAAATGATAAACAGGAGAAAAAAAGTAAAAAAAAATAAGTTAAACAGTTTTAAACAAAAATTCTTGCGTGCAGTATTTTAATAAAACTTGAGTGAAATTTCCGGCCGTACTAGTGTTAAGACTTGGTACAATCCGCAAAGTGCTAGATAAAAAAGTATACTTACAAGAATGTTAAGGAAGAAATTGTGTTTGATTAGTCTTCTGAAAATTCGTACGCATTAAAATATAACACTGTTTCTACGACTTAAATGATTTGAATACCAAATTTTTTGTAAAGTATTATTTCCTTTATTTACTGAAGAAATTTTGTGTTTTAAAATGGCGCCAATCACTTTGCAAAAAGTTGACACTACATGGATTCCTGAATCCGTGAGGAGTACGAACTTGTATAAACTAATGCAGTTCTTGCAAAAAAGTGTATCATCAGTCATATACATCATTTTATTTAAAATTCATAAGTATTTGTCAAAAATACAAAAACAAGTAACCTGTCTCCCTAAACAGACATTTTATTTTTTACAGCAGTACTTCTACTGGCTTGAGAAGCACAGGTAAGTAACATAAGAGGATATGACAAAGAAAATAAAATACATGCAACGTAATTTCAAATTTTAAGTCAAGTTTGTATTTATGTCCTATTTTTCCCGTGTCAATTTTCATAACTTATCTTTCATTAAAAGTAAATTATAAGATGTATACACCAGTGTTTCCAGTGGCCTACTTAAAAAAAAAAAATCAGATTGATTTATTAGCACCACTTTCTTGAAATGATATAATAAACATTATTTTCGTCTTATTTAACCCTCTGTCTACCAGAAGGGTCCAATGGACCCGACATGTATATTCAAAATATCTATTCAAACCAGAAATTTCTTCAAAACAAACTAAATGTATAAATCAGACAATAATAAGTTAAATAAACAAATTAAATAATTTTAAGTAAAAATTCTGGTGTAGAATGTTTTTATAAAACTTGAGTAAAATTTCCGGTAGTTCTAGGGTTAACACGTTTAGCGCCACGTTAGCCACAGGTGGCTGACAGCGAACTTTCCGTTTAAAACGCGTCATTCACCGATGGCTGACGTCTAAAATATGATACAAAACTGAAAAAAAATGCATTGCTTTAAATAATTACTGAACAAATATTTAAAATTTACCTACTTTTTATTTATTACAGGATTATACTTTCTTAAAAAATACTTTAAACATTGTAAATTTTCAGCGCTTCAGTGTCAGTCATCGTGACACTCAACGTGTTAACCCAAAGCGGTATAAGTAAGCGTCCTATCTTAAATGGGAGAAGTAACCGCAAGATTAAAAGCGAGGTCACATCAATCAAGGTCATGCGCCACGTAGCGGATGGAGTGTGAACTACAGGTAGATACCTAACTGTTTTCTTACTCACACCATTAAAATTGTAAAGTTTTTTTCACCTTGATTAATAACTGAAGTGTCCCTGATAAAGCGAAGGAAACGTAGTGGTGTCAAGTGTATCTGGGTGCCCCTCTCGCTATGCCATTATTTTGCAATAAATATGGCAAACAAAACTGATATCATGAGTGACTAAAGATTTTGAAAATACGCGCCACACTAAAAGCCCGCGTATGTGAATTATCACTCCGTCCACAAGATGGCGCAACTGTGTTAATTTACGCCCGATTCCAGCATTAAGTTTGCACGCTTACTTATATCGCTTTGTGTTAACCTGTTGGGCAATTTCCCAGACAATTCTCATTTCGTGGGAGAAATGATATTTATAATACACGTTTGTAAAGATAAAATTGATTTTTTGCTGCAGTACTTCTACTGGCTTTTAGAAGCACAGGTAGGTAGCATGAAGGGATATCGCTAAGAAAAAAAATTCATACAATGTAATTTCAGCTTTTAAACCTAATATGTATTTCTGTCATATTTTTCCTGTGTCAACTTTCAATAATTTTCTTTCATTAAAAGTAAATTATAAGGGGGTGCACACCAGTGTTTCCAGTGGGCTACTTGAAAAAAAAATTCAGATTGATTGATTAGCACCACTTTACTGAAATGGTATAATAAACATTATTTTCGTCTTATTTTAACCTGTTGGTTAATTCCACAGATAATTCTGATTTTGGGGGAGAAATAAAATGTATAATATGTTTAATTTAATGGTATGATTGGAAAGCTTCGTATTTTTATGTTCTATAATAAATCTACTAATAAAAAGGTATTGTAAATTACTGTTTACAAGCTAAGTTAGGTATCATTATTGTCTTTGTAAAGTCATAATGTTACGTTAGTTACTTAATACAAGTTACGCCAGTTACATGTGTAAATGCCATTTTTTTTTCTTTTTTCTTGTTCAGAAATTAATTAAACATGTTACTGTTATAATTTGTCATTACTTAGTGTTATTGAAAACATTAAATCACTTTTTTAAAGGGATGATTTTAATCATTTTTACACTTCAATGAAGGCAGAAAATTTTTTTCCTATTTTATGTTACATCAGTTACAGAATTTTGAATTGCAATTTTGGGGACTAAAAGAGAGATTGAAATAACCTCTTCGCTACCTGGCTCCACATATGTGGACCTCTATTATTTTCCCCATAAAAACTAAACTGTTTGACTTTTTTACATTTTGACTTCATTTCTTAATAGCTGAATGTATTTTGCTTTAAAAACAAACCAATAAATGGCAAAATCTATGCTGATTTCCTCATAAAATACATGGTATCTTCATCTGAGTTTGTAAAACGCTTTCAAGAGGGTGTGGCCAAGATACTGAGAAATTTTCATACTTATTTAACTTAAATCCTTTACAATAAAATGTTTCGAGGCTTTGTATATCATTCACTTGATTAAAGACCTTAAATTTGTGATTGTGTGAATTTGGGTTAGTGATAATTACATTGATATTTTAGCGGAATTTGAAATTTTAGATCTCCATTTGTAAACCAAAATTACTAGTCCCCTAAAGTATCAATTTCTGAAAAGTTCTTTTTCCTGTCATCTATGATGTCATTTTGTTTGTTTAAAACCAATGAATGAGTATTTGTCGTATTATTTTAGCTTTCGGAACGAAGAGGATAATATGCAGGTATTTGGGTATTAAGTGTTTAGCAAGAAACATTTAACCCTAGAACTACCGGAAATTTTACTCAAGTTTTATAAAAACATTCTACACCAGAATTTTTACTTAAAACTATTTAATTTGTTTATTTAACTTATTATTGTCTGATTTATACATTTAGTTTGTTTTGAAGAAATTTCTGGTTTGAATAAATATTTTGAATGTACATGTCGGGTCCATTGGACCCTTCTGGTAGACAGAGGGTTAAAATTGTAAAAAAATGGTCTAGCTTTATTAATAAATTTTCTACACAGTTTTGAAAACAAAATTCGACGATCAAGTGTTACGTCAGTTACGATGGAATTGGCCTATGACTTTTTTTATTCATTAAAAAATTTAAAATTTTGATTTCTTTTTAGAAAAATGTTTTTCCTACATGGGTAATAAAACAATTTTGACAATTTTGAATTAGAATAAATCATTTTAAATATACATATTTGCTTATTATATACATCAAATTTCATATTAATTCATCTATATGTTTTAAAGATTTCATGCGCTCAATAACTAACGGCATTAAAAAGAGCTATTTTAATTTTAACAGTACAGATATTGTGTAAAATTCTAGAAGTTTCGAATAGTAGTAGGGGAAGGTGGCCTAAAATGATCCTAGCGGGCAAAACGATCCACACAGGTTTTCTTCCAGACAGATTGCGCTATCTACAGTGTAACACATAAACTAGTTGTGCCAAGTGAAGAAGAAGCAATGGCGATATTCAAGCGATCGCAGTATTACGCGTCTGAAAAGAATTCTTTGGAAAAGTGGTTTTTATAACATATGTTATAAGATAAGCACTAACTTTTATATTTATTTAGATATACAGTCTTTGATGTACAGAAATATGACTTGGTTTACTTAATAGCGTATGTTTCTAGATGTGATTTGCACTTGCAAGTTTGTTATGTTTCTCGGCGTCATCCAGTTATAGGACCTAAAATAGAGCGCCATGTCGCCGGTTAAAATGATCCATAATGTGGATCGTTTTACTATAATTTCATTGGCTGAAGAAAATCCGGTACCGCGTCATAGCCATCATGGGAGACAAACGTGTGACTGCCCCAAACCTTTGTCTTTGAGTACAAACCTTTGTCTTTGTGAGTGTTCTCCTACCGATCATAATTTTCAAATATTCCATTTTATTGTTTTTTCAAAATTATTTGTGACACTTTTTTATTTTAAAAATTACGTAAAATAAATTATGTATGCTATTTGATTGCAAAACTCATTTTATTTCATTATGTATTGTCAAAATTACTTTTATGTCCTTTATTTTGCCGATAAAAACAATTAACAATTATTTTTAAATGAAGGATAATTTTGCCCTTGGGTGAGGGTAAAATGATCCTTTGGACTTTTTTACAAAAATCAATTTTTTTCATTTCT
Source organism: Maratus speciosus (assembly GCA_963932465.1). Lineage (NCBI taxonomy): Eukaryota > Metazoa > Arthropoda > Arachnida > Araneae > Salticidae > Maratus > Maratus speciosus. Next base: position 173,124,352 of record OZ010794.1, on the reverse strand, counting down.
CAATTTGGGTTTAAAATATTATTAAAAGATATTTATAATGCAAAATATAGTTTAAAACATAAGAGCATAGGGCCAAAGCTTCATTTAAACAGTTATGTTGTTTTACTCAAGTTTTCCCCTTAAGGGGATCCTTTTAGGCCACCTTCCCCTATATTGAAAAACACATTCTGTTTAATTAACAGTCAAAATGTCATGTCTATACATGAAAAGTTTCTTGAGATACACTAAATCAAACTTTAAATGTCGTTGTTGATTTTCGTCGCATTTTAAAGGTACAAGACCTCTTAAATATTGCTTTAATTATTTAAATGCTAAAATTAATTTAATAACATAAAGCCCCGTTCTAATTAAAACATATTAAACAATAAAAAAAGTCTATCCGCGAAGCTCTACCGTTGGCGGTCTCTGATCGGTTGCTTTCGAGCCTAGTTTCCAACTATTAACCTCTTAGGATAGGGGTTGGCAACTGTGGCACGCCATTCTTGCTGAAAGAATATTTAAGTGTAAGTTGCACATGCGACTTCAATTTCATAATGAATAACAAGAATTTTGATTTTCATTACCATTCATTACAAATTACCAACCACATTTGATAGTGAGAAATTTTCCGAGCTAGGTATTGTTCCAAGTGGTTTAGTCGGTAGAACGTCAGTGCGCTATACTGATGGCCCGGGTTCGAGTCCCGGCATGGAATCTTTTTCACTATGTTGGACTTTGCGCCTTTTAAGCAATTACTTTGAAATTTGAAATTTGATTTTCATTTGAAATATTGTATGCAAGGCGAATATTTCTCTCTGGAGTAATTTCCGTGTATTAATATAAAGTTAGTCTAATCATTTTTCTGAACTAAATTTTGTATTTCCGATTGTTCATTATGTTAAACAAAATCACATTTAACCCTAGAACTACCGAAAATTTTACTCAAGTTTTATAAAAACATTCTACACCAGAATTTTTACTTAAAACTATTTAATTTGTTTATTTAACTTATTATTGTCTGATTTATAAATTTAGTTTGTTTTGAAGAAATTTCTGGTTTGAATAAATATTTTGAATGTACATGTCGGGTCCATTGGACCCTTCTGGTAGACAGAGGGTTAATATGTTAATCCATCTTTTGAAATTCAGTTATTTAATTCCTTAAAAAATTAACTCGAACTGTGAAGTAGGGTGCAAAATTCTTAAAAAAATTGTTTTGTGTGATTAAAATTTAATTAAAATAATCATAATAGTTAATGCATTCTTTAAAAAAAAAATCCACATTTGAAATTTCTCTTACGCTTACATTCTGCATTTAAATGCCAGAAAATGTAATCATTTAGGTGTTTTTTTTTTCTTTTCCTTGGGATATAATTACATTCGAACGAACGAATTTGATTAAAGGGTAGTTATTGAATAAACCTTTATTAACATTTACACATAAAAAAAATTTGTTCGTCCTCTGTTTTTACTTCATATAATAATGTGTACTATAAATACCTTTTTATATCTATAGGCGAAAAGAATGTTTCTAATTATTTATTTTTAATTAATTTTCATTTAAAAGAAATGTAGCAAAATAATCTAAATTTTTTTTACGTTAGATAATGCACCTCGAAAATTCTTCCACTTTAATAAAATGTTACTATTAAGACGTTTTTATTACTAAACGCTCAAAGAATGTTTCTAATTATTTATTTTTTATTAATTTTCCTTTAAAAGAAATGTAGAAAAATAATCTAAATTTTATTACGTGAGATAACGCACCGCGAAAATTCTTCCATTTTAATAAAATGTTACTATTAAGACGTTTTTATAACTAAAAACTCAAAGAATGTTTCTAAATTATTTATTTTTAATTAATTTTCCTTTTTAAAACATGTAGCAAAAAATCTAAATTTTGTTTCGTTAGATTATGCACCGTGAAAATTCTTCAACTTTAATAAAGTGTTGCTATTAAGACCCTTTTATATCTAAAGACGGAAAGAATGTTTCTTAATTATTTATTTTTAATTATTTTTTCTTTTTAAAAAATGTAGCAAAAAAATCTAAATTTCGTTATGTTACAGGGCTCGTAGGGGCAGGAAATTTTCCAGGATAATATCAATATATATTTTTTAACCCCTTCCGGACGACCGTCTTTTCAGTATTTTTAAACTTTTATCACCAGGTTTTTAAAACGGAAATTTTTGCCTAATTGAATTGGGAAAATGCTCCGATTAAATAAGACAAAATTCACAATGAAAATTTACTGGTGAGAATAATCGCGGATTCTGATCAACTAACACGGTACATATACTGGTCGCTCGTCCCCAATGGGTTACTGGAAAATTAAATCAGGGTTAAAAAAGCGGTATTTCGACTTTTTAAAAAAGAAATTTCACTAAGAAATGACTGGTACAAAAGAACTTCCTAGTATGGAAATTCCAGGAGTAGTACGAACCCCGATGTTAGATAATGCACCGTGAAAATTATTCCTCATCAATAAAATTGTACCATAATCTTATAAGGATAATTTATTTTTACACCTGTTAATTTACGTCAATCCTGAAAAGGAATTAAACGCTTTTTGGCGATTTTTCTAATAAATATTTCTAAACAATTTGTATTGTACCTGATATGTGGTGTTCTTTGTCATATCATGAATTTTACGGCTGTCCAACCTGTTATCCGCGGAATACTGGTATTTTCTTACAAAAATCTTGGCCTAATTTAATCTACAAATTTCTAGATTAAATAAGGCACATTTACTATACGAAAATTTTGGCACCACGATGGACAGTTTTAGAATTTGTGTTATTCATGTACCTGCTATTGCTATTTGTAGCGTTGCTTGCTTCACTTATCTCGGTTGCTTGTTTTCACTGGAATTTGTCTCAAGAAAAAGTTATATTTTCTTATTAAAACGAATTATTTTGAAGGTAAACGAAATTATTAGGTCTCCAAGAAAATTCTTTCGTTTAAAGTTTTACTTTTTTAAAATTCTGATTTCTTCATTAGCACCACTTTTTTGAAATGGTAAAATTCCGATAGTTTTCACATTTGACATCAACCCTTTCCGGCACAGGCAATTTTTGTTGTAAAATGATGAAATAATTGACTGACACCGGAATTTTAAAACGACTTTTTTAGAAAAAAAAAAAAAAAAAAAAATTGCTACTTAAAATGCTCATTGTAAAAGCAAAATTATACTAAAATATTCTTGGTGCCGTTCGTAAGTTTGGAATTAAAATTAGGTATCCCGACCCAGGCACACTGTGCCGGAAAGGGTTAAGGGGAAAACAAACGGAATTTTACCATTTCAAAAAAGTAGTGCCAATGAAGAAATCAATATATTTTTTAAAAAATAGGCATTTAAGAACATAAAAACAACAAAATTTTCTTGGAGACTTAATAGACAGCACATTTAGTTAGTTTTAAGTGCGAATCCATATGATTCGCGCGAAATATTCTCATTATACGAGGCCTTATCTTACAAAATATCGAAAGATTTTAAAAAATATCTACATCACGTAGAATATATATATTGTACTATACGTTTAAACACACTAGATCGCATTTGTAAATTAAATATGCCTAGTCATAAGTTTAATTTGAAATACACAGGCATTCCATTATATTTTTATAAATGCAGCTGTAATATTTTAGTACGAATTCTTATCAAAGCGTCTATTCTTTTTTTATGAAACAAAATCTATTTTAAAAGATTAATGTTAAAAAAAATAAATTTCGAAAGAAACATTTAACACGAGTTTATAATCTAGAACATAAGTTCAAGATAACCAATTAAGTAAAATATTACTAATGCACATTTTACGTGATTGATATAACAGATGCTAATGCATATTTTTCGTGATTTATTTAAATTAGTATGGTTAGATAAAATAGTTAAACATAAAAAAAAAAAAAAAAAAAAAAAAAAAAAAATTCTTGGAAATATTACATCAAACTCAAAATTACATCGAAAATAAATTTCCTTGTTCTTTCTTTAGTATTAAAATAATTTCGTAAATCAGCAGAAAAAGAAATACAACGTGCAGCATTTTCTTTCTTTGTTTACTTTTTAAAACAGAAACGTCTGTTTTCTCTTTTACAATTTTGTATGATTTTGCTTATGCTAAGTGAGAGATAAACAAGTAATATAAAAATTTTGTTTTTAAAGTCAATTCCTACTTAGGTCATCAAAGAAAAATTTAATATAATCCCTTAAGCTAATATTAGTTGTTGTTGCATTAATATATCTCAATTTGTTGATTTTCTATAAGAAAGTAGGTTTACAATGGAACTCTATGGGAATTTGGCGAAATATTAGAGATATCGCCAAGTTGGCGTCACTTTTGGCGACTCATTTTGGTCGCCATATTTGACGATATATCGCCGAGTTGGGGACAAACTTGGCGGTATTGGGCGACAGAGCAGGGTCCCCCCTATGTTAATCCCCCTTATAGATATGTGCATTAAATGTTGTTCAATAACCAATGGCCGCCAACCAATATAACCAATTCAATAACCAATTGTCTCCCCTATAAAACTAAAATTAATTAATTAAAATTTAATTAATGAATTAATATTTGAAAAAACTGTATTAACATCAATTGTCATCCAGTACAAGTTTAAAAAAAATTATTTCATCCTGTTAGGATAAATAATAAGTATTTTATTAACGACTGAAAATTTGAACAAGATATATAAATAAATAAATAAATAAATAAATATTGGGAGAGTGTGAACTAATAGTAGGAATTGAAAAAGGGGCAATGGCTTAAACATAAATATCGTATTTCAGCGTTGGAGAAAATGGACAAATTATACCGTTTAATTTTTCAAAATATCCAATTATTTCTTTAAAAAACAAATTTGCATGTAAGTCATGAGAGACTGACAATATCAATAAGACAAAAATAAAACTTCTTTAAATGTTTGTATACCAAATATAAAAACAACAAAAAAATCTAATAACATTTAATCTAATTAAACAAATAGCTTAAATTTAAGAGAAAGAGATTAATTTGACATGATTTCAGAACTACAAAATACGACAATAAATGAAAATGTCAAAGGTAAAAATGAAAAAAGTAACGTTAAATTTGTAATTAAATTTTAAACACAATTAATCTTTTAAGTAATTTTCTTCATATTTCTTACGTTGAAATAATCCTTTAATAGTTTTAATAATAGCTGTACAAAAGATTAATAAACATATTAATAGGGTTATATAAAATTGCTTAATTACAGTTAATTAAATTCGTAATTCAAAATGTTTAATGTAGAAATATCAGTAAACAAGCATTTTTTATAGTTTTAAATTCAACAAGAATTAATTTACGAATGCATTTTAAATAATTAATGATTTAAAATATTAAACGTGGTTTTCCATGTTGTATAATTATTTTAATAACCTTTTAATAAAACTAAAATAGAAGCATAGTATATGTGACTTTTGAGAATAACGAGAGAATTATTTAACACTACACATATACAGGCCGCGAACAGTGCTGCCAGTTCTCACGAGATTTTTATTCAGAAATTTTGATTCACACCAGAAAATGTTTAATATTAATTTTGTTTAATTTATTCACAAATTAATTTTGCGTATAATAATTAAAAATAACTATTCAAACTTTCTGGGGGGAATTTAGAATTGCTTAAGGATAGTTTTTTAAATGCGTCAGCGTATTTAACCCTTTAGCGGGCTGTGCCAACACCTACTTGATACTCTTATAAAGCCATTTGGCGCTCATCCTGAATTCCACTGACTTCATTAACCCCTTCCTGCCTACTGTGACATATATGGCACATACTGAATTTACTCAAATTGTTTGATTCCCACCAGTTTTATAAAATAGTGAAATTAGCTATATTTTACTATCATTTTTACTGTCATTAAATAAGGTGGATATTTCTTTTTCATAAAAGTGGTGCCAATAAGCAATTTGAATTATTCAACCGTAATTTAATTCGGGCGTTAAGGGGTTAACAGTGGACCGTCCAGTCTGACCCTGCCAGTCACCCCAGTCGAACGGAACTGGTTTTGAACAACCTCCATTTCTCTTCCTCCTTATGGCAATACGAGTACAGCGTTGCTTGTTTGTACTTGTCAGAGTCTCCGGCTTTTTGCACACCAGTATTATCTTAGGGAAAATGTTGTTATTTTAAATCCGCAGAATGTTCCAATTCAATAATACAACATTTTCTGTATTAAAATACCGGTATCCAAAAAGCCGGAGACTTGGCAGCTCTGACTTGTACTTCATATGTAAAATGTAAGGAAATCACACATTGACTTTGTTCCAAAGCGTTGTTGGATAATTGGAAAATCAATTTATAATAAGGTAAGAGATTTTTTATCTTGATAAATCTTAAATCTTGTGTGCATTTATTTATTTATATGTTTTACTTCTAATACTTTTTACCTGCTTTTGATATATTGAATATAAGATGTAATTCACCACGTGTTCACTAATTTAATGCGAGTGCTTTGTGATATCGTATTTCACATTGTTTAATATAAGTACCAGGGATGAGATTTCCGCTTTTTTGCACTTTTTTTAGAGAAAATGTTGTTCTGTTAAACCGCAAAAAAGTTCCGATTAAATCAAATAACATTTTCTCTAACAAAATACTGGTGTGCAAAAAAGCGGAAATCTCATGCCTGATAAGTACATAATTTTTCATTACTTCAGACTGCAATTATGCTATATTAAGTGTTTTTTATCGGCTCATTTTTTTTCTTCAAATATTCTTATATTTGTAAACATGACTGAAGCATAACAGCGCATTTCCATTCAGTGGTAGAAATAATTATTATTATTAATATAAAATATTTGGTTTACATTTTATTTTTAAAAAATATTTATTCAATGCATTTTTTAATTAATTATTCATTTGTTGGACTACCTCTTAAAGTGCCGAATTCTCATAATCTTAACATTTAAGCGGTGATATTAACTTCTAAAGAAAGAAAAGCAACACTATTTTGTTGCAATGTTAAAATAATTACATGTATCAGCTTTAAACATTTATGTGCATATGATATCATTGCTCTTAAACTTTAAACTACGTTAAATAATGCACAAATTTGTTATTGTCATGTATTTATAATTTATTACTATTAATTTTTAATGATTTAGTTTTTGTTTGTAAGTTAATAATTTGCAGCACCCCAAAGTATTTTAAACTTAACGAAATTAACTTATATTCTATGTAGTATGTATAAATCGTGGAATTTTTCACTATATATATATATCCATTATTGATAGTTACCATAAAAGTATATTGCTTACAATATTATTTTTTATTTTTGTTAATGGTTTAAAGATTAATTGAATGGTACTTGCTTGGCGATATTATTTTTAAAATTTTAATTCAATCATAGAATAGATACAAAAAATAGTATTTAAATAAGATAAGTAGATATGATGCATAATGCAAAAGAAAAAAAACTAGATAGTTAAAACTTTAGACATATATAATATATATATATATATATATATATTTTTTTTACAAAAATTAATGTTGTTTAAAGTTTAGTTTGATTGTTGAAAGAAAAATATAATGTTCAAAATTTTACAGATTATTAAAAAATATTACCTGTAGAATTATGAATAATAACCACTACAATATTACTATACGCTTTTAGATATTTAAAGCTAATTTATTTTTCTCACATTATCAAAAACTATTAATTTGCAATAAAAGCATTATCTTGAATTTCACTAAAAATCTCCATCTATAATGTCAACTTTATTCACAATTTTTATATGTTTTATACCTTTATAGATTTAATTTCTTTAAATTATAGAATAAATACTAATAATATTTTAAGATTTCCAGTCCCTCCCCCCCCCCCCCCCACACACACACAAAAAAAAAAACAGTTTTTCTCTTTTTCATATCTTACTACACTAGTGTAAATCTAATGTTCATTTTTATTTTCAGTAATAAAACTGAGCTTTAAAGAATTTTGAATGATGAAAAGTATTATTAAAATTTTAGATATTTAATTTTTGTCTTTTAATTTAACATTTTTTAGTACCATGTATATTTAAAAATTTATCAAATCTAAAAATTTAATATTCTAACTTATGTAAAATGCATATCGTTTTCAGATAATGAAATATTCACTTATATTAGTTTCCATATACTAATACTACTATTTTTGTTGTTTTAAGTTTTAGGATAATACTAATGACAGTCAATAATGATATAAGTAAATCAAGCATTATTTTCTTTCAATTAAATTAAACTACATTAAATAATGCATAATTTTAGCATTGCAATTTATTTATTTTATTACTTTTTAATTTTACTAAATGCTTTATTCTTAAATTGTTGGCATTTTAATTCTTATGTTTCAGTTCTTGGCACATTTTAACACTTATCAAATATGAGTGATGAATAATAATAATATATTTTTACGATATATAATGTATTCTAGCGTAATTTCATTATTAAAATAAAAATATAATGCCCAACAAATTACATATTATTAAAAATTATTATCAGTAGAATTAAGAGTAATAAACTTAGCAATGTTACTTTATGCTTTTTTATATTTAAGTATTCAGTATTATTCAACATTATCAAAATAACTTATGTACTTTGTATACAATGCTTCAAAAGCAGGTAAAAGATTCTTGAAGTAAAACATAAGTAAATTCATACAAAATTTAAGATTTATCAAAATAAAAAGCACTTACTCATTATAAATTGATTTTCCGATTATCTATAAAGTTATAAACAGTGATTGAGATCAACGTTGAAAGAAAAGAAAAGAAAAGTTGAAAGTATAAATTATTTAAAAGGAAAAAGATTATTTTCGAAAGTATTTTTTTTATAATATACATCTGAGCTATAATGAAAAATAAATGTTTATCTTAATTGTCTTTAAAAGGAGATCATGTAGTGAGAAAATTCATAAGATATGCACCGATTAATAATTTTTAAATTATGTAAATAAAGATCCAGGAAGATTTTGGAATAATATTTATATATATTTAAAGAAAAGAAAAAAAAATATTAATCTTAAAACAATAAATGTCCTACTAATATAATAAGAGCAACACTTTTTAATATGATTTACAAATGAAGAAAATTTGAAAATATAAATTATTTTTTTAGAAAAAAAAGCAGACAAGAAAAGTTGAATTATTACTTCTCATAAAGGAATAAAGAATTATATTCAAATTTGATAAAAAATCTTAAAAAATTAAATAAATAAAATGTACTTTTAACAATTTTGAAAGAAGCAGGGGTAAGAAAGAGGTTTAAATTAAGCAGAGGTAAGAAATAAAGAAAAAAAAGTTGAAAAATTATTTTCACAAAAAGATTATTTTTGAAAGATATTTTTTATGAGATGCATGTAGAATAGAATTATTATAATTAATAAATTTGCAAAAATTCTTTAATGAATTAATGTTTTATTATTTTTCTCTTTAAACATTTATTATTTACTAACGTGCATTTAATAAAATTGAAAATTATCCGTTTAGAGACCTCTTTAAACAGATTGCTATATTAAAAAAAATAATAATACATAAACACTTTTTTCCGAAATAGGAAGAAAATGAAAAAAAAAATAGTGTTTAACCCAATTCTCTTTAAAAAAATTCATGTAGTGGGGAAATTCATGAGTTAAACAACAGTTAATAATTTTTCAACGCCCAAGAAAAGCGCAGAGTTCCACCGGGTAAAAAGATCGTACGTCGACCACCGCCCCCTGAATACTAGGCCTGAGCGCTGGACCAAAAATGGCGGCTGCCGAAGGCGGATTTTTTTCAGCGTGTGTACAGTCCCTTAAATATTCCTACCAATAATTTTTTGAAGTTTTTTCCGCTTTATTTTTCTGAGAATAAACAAGGTAGAGAAATCTTTTATAAAATACTGGTGCCTACATTTAAGGGACCGTACCTATGCTAATAAAAATCCGCCTTCGGCAGCCGCCATTTTTGCGTCATTTTTCCTAGTATTCAGGGGGCGGTGCGTCGACTACGAGGCTAACGAAAAAGACAGGCTACCGCGGTCCATCTCACGTGACTTTTTTTACAGACCGCTAGAGTGACGTGATGCTCTTTTCGCACACCTTCATTTGTGCTTTCGAGCATCACGTGACTCCAGCAGTCTGTAAAAAAAGATACGTGGAATGAACCGCGGTAGCCTGTCTTTCTCGTTAGCCTCGGTCGACTAAGAGTGACGTCACAAAATCGCCCAAAGGCTTTGTGTCAAGTAGGTGTTGGCTGTGTCCACAAAAAAAGGACACCTACTTTTAATTCAAAACCTGACAAGCGACAGCAAGAATATTTAATTAAAATTTTCCATTTATATAGTTCTGGAAAATAATCAAGTTTATACTTTCTAATAAATTCGTTTGTAAATTCTGGTGTCAGTCCATCATTTCATCCTTTTACAGATAGACTTAGTTCTAACTGGAAAAAGTTAAATCGAATAAAAATGTAATACCACCCTTCAAGTAGTAAAATCATTACATAAATTTTCAGTTTATGATAAATGACTTGTATTTATCCGAAATAACTTAAACGAAACTACACAAACGCTTTCGAATTAGAGAATTACGTTTTTCCAAAACGATTTTTGAAATATGTTTACCTAGAATTTTGTTGTTCGGTAAATTGTTTCGGAACTGTTTGGGAGTTTATTCAATAATAATACACAATGTGTCTGAGCAAAACGAAAATTTCAATTTAGAAAATGTTTAAAAATCTTTTTAGGAAAGTTTTGGAAACGATCATTACATTGTTGAGTTACAATTATAGAGAATAGGATGGAACATTATTTAAAAGATCTACAAAGAAAGACAGCATGAATCTGCTCGTTTTTCTTTTCTTTTTAACCAGTTTTTCCAACAAAAAAGGACGATACAATTATTCGTTTATATATATATATATAGTATATATATATATATATATATATATATATATATACGCATAACTTTGAATGAATGTTCCGATTTATACATCTCTATATAATAAAGGGCAGTGTAAAGCATCCGGGGCGAGCCCATCAATCTCACCAGTCTCGGATAAGATGGAGCCACGTTAGGCTTAATTTTGATTTGAGATGTATATAAGAAAACTTACCTGCCTAAAAACAAATCTTATCTACCTGAAATCTCTTCTGTTCAAAATAATTTTCTATAAAAGATTCAAAACTAACGAAATTTCAATGATTTACGCAGCCATTTCAGAAAACAAACGTAGCGCACTTCGTTTGTAAAACGTAAATAAGAAGCTGTGGTCGAGAATCATTCCTTTTGCGATTCATTGAAAAAAAAATTAACCATGGAGCTATGAAGATTAAAGGAGACGACATAAATGACATCATTTAAAGCTGTCCTACACGCGGCTGCGTGACGTCAGCCGCGAGTAAACAGAAGAAAAACACCAATAGGCGTGAAGAACACTTTAACAAGGCTTCCCCTTCGCTCTTTCGGATGTGGTTCAACCCAAGATACCTATTTATAAATCAATATACCTACAAAAAAAAATTGGAAGAAGGGTAGGGTGATAAACGTTAAAAATACAATTTCATAGTGTTATTAAAAAATAAAGTATTATTTCAATAGTTGCAGCAGATTGTTTTAATTATGCAGTTTTATTGCATATTTGTTAAATTTTTGTTTTATTAAGAAATCTTAATTTTGTTATAATATATTAGCCGGAAAACCTGGTTTACACAGAAATACCGTAAATGCTAATTGTGTGTTTATTAGAACATAAACTAGCCGAATTTTGCTGCTCTAAACGCTTCTATATTGTCAATTACTTTTTTCAGTTTTTCAAATTTTAAGTGAAAAACACAATTTTTACCCACCGTCCTAGGGCGGTCATTTACACTAATACATATATATATTGTTAGAAATGGCTAATTTTTAGGATAGTCATTAAATATAGTCCAACATTACAGAAGGTTTTTAAAAATTGGAATTAGGCATTCACAAGCACTTATACCTTCAAAATAGCTTACCGCAGTTTCCAGACTATATTTCTTGAATAAAAAAAAGCACATTTCGAACCAGAAATTTTACTTAATATATGAAACCAAGTCAATGTTTTCTGAGTGACTAAGTTGCCCGTGTTTTAACATTAGAACGCCCGGAAATTTTACTCAAGTTTCCTAAAAATATTTGACGCCGGAATTTTTATTTAAAATTGATTGAGTTATTTAACGCAAATGTGTGTGATTTGAATTTAACTTATTTTATGAAAGATTTTCTGGTTCCAGTTGACATTTAATCATATGGTCGGAGTCGGATCGAGTCTTTCCGGACGTTCTAGTGTTAATGTTTTTTTAAAAAAAATTGTGCAACTAGAGATACTTGTGCTTAATGGTTCTTTCAATGGTTCATTGTAACTATGGTCACGGTCTTTGAGTTTCAAGTCAGTTAAATCAAACTTATTAATAGTATATATTACATAATATAAAGTTAAAAGTTCATTTTTATTGAGATTTTGACCTCAACATGTATCCACTTAGAGCACAACATACTTCATTTTTCATAATTAGGATCACAACTGCTGACTATTATTTTAAAAATATAAATACCAATAATTACAAACTGCATGTAAGATTTTTAGCAGAAATCTGCGTTTTTTTTATGCATAGTACACGTGTTCATTACCGAAAACGTATTTGTTGGAGATATACGGCAAATAAAGATTTGTGAAATGGTAATCTGATGCATTTTATAAAACGGTTATTAAGCCGATTTTGGAGAATGCTTATGCTCTATGTTTGACGGCGTTCTTGATCCAATCGATTTCGCTTTTTCACTTTCACGCATTCGCCGTGATCTTTTACGGGCATTTCTAATGATATTTTCAAGCTCCATAATGGCAGCGAAAAAGCGAAACGTAAATAAACCCGATTTACCTAAATCCTGTCAAAGGACTTTTACAGAATAACCAATGAGATACGTTTCATTCCGGCGTTGTCATTAAACAATTAACAAATAATCGCGATTTCTGTGCAACGTACGATAGCGTAATATAAATAAACATACATATGTATAAACATACATATGTATATATATAAATACTATGGTTGTATTAATTCTTTTTTTTTTCCTTTCGCAAAATTCCGGTGCAAACAAAAATTTCTACGTTTCCAGTTTAAAATGTGTTAAGGGATATCTGTTTAACGACAACAACTGTAGCACTCAAACTAGAATCTTTTTTTTTTTTCGGTTTACCGCGATTTTGTTCCAAAATTCTTATCTGAATTTTTTCATACGTCATTCACTGCTTTATCACCGCCCCCTGAACACTAAGCCTGAGCGCTGACACGAAAATGGCGGCTGCCGAAGGTGGATTTTTTTAAACGTAGGCACGGTTCCTTAAATGTGTAACACAGTATTTTATAAAAGATTTATCTGACTTGTTTAATCTCAGAAAAATAAAGCGGAAAAAATTTCAAAAAATTATTGGTGCGAATTTTTAAGGGACCGTACACACCCGAAAAGAATCCGCCTTCGGCAGCTGCCATTTTTGTGTCAGCACTCAGGCCTAGTATTCGGGGGGCGGCGGCGGCTTTATTTTACAACATGGTTTCTGGAATTATATAAAACTAAGGTTACCATTCAAACATTCTGGTTGATATTTTGAATAATAATAATAATAAAAAAAAGATTAGCCGTATGTATTTTATGTTTTTCGGCTCATAAGAATATTTTCCCTCTGAAGAATAATCTTCATATATATTCCATGAAATTTCAGGTGATCACAATTTAAATCCAAGGTATATTTAAATCCAAGGTATATTTAATTATAGACTTCACGATTCATGTAAAATCACATTAAAATAATAAAATATATTTCACAACTGAAAATGGCGCTGGTGTTTTTCAGTATAAATCCAAGTCAAGCACAGGATAATTAAAAACTTTGTATATTTACACTTATAAATATTTACAGTATTTACAATGAAAACATTTGGATACTATTTCTTTAAAAACATGTAAATATTCCACACTGGGAATTCCAGATAATTTCTTTTATATGTTCAAGAATATTTATTTCTCCCTTTTCGGAAGAACAAGAAATACACAGCCAGCATGCTACTTTCGAGATTCACATTTAAACTGAACTATAGACAAGAGAAATGCTTTTAAAACAATTAATACTTCAGAAACTATTTCTTCTAATAGAAGACCACGATAAAAAACCTATACGCAGCTTATTTATCTGCTGCGTTCAAGATTCACATTCACAAAACCAACTAAACTAAAAAAGGAACAAGAAAGAAAAAATGTTTTTAATATCAATTCTCTAGTCAGACCACGTGACCTGGGATCACTGGCGCCTAATCAGTCTGGCTGAGAAAAAAAGAGGTTTGCGAAATTCCACAAACTCCCCCCCCCCCCCCCCCCCCGATGAACAAGGGTTCATCAAAATGGGGATTCAAAATAATTAAAGTAGAAATAAAATTATTCTAAAAAATTATCAGTTACACTATACATAAATACAATACAAATCAAAATATATACTTACATACTGGACTTCAAACAAAATAATAAAACAATTAAAAATATTTGGTTGGCAGGTTTCTGCTACTAAAAATAGAAAGAACAATTTAAATCTATACAAATTCTAGAATATTCATCACAAAAAAAATTAAACTAAAAATTAGAAATATTATCAAACAAGAAATTTTTTTTTTTTTTTTTTTTTTTTTTTAAGTGAAAAAAAAAATATATATTTTTTTTTTAAGTCAATAAACAAGAGAGTTCTTGAGTTTCTAATAATATCAGAGTTTTTTTTTTTTCAGTTCTATTAATAAAAAAGTTTAAAGTTTTTTCAGTTCTAAATGATACACAAAATCAATAGGTCTTTTAATGATGGAATTATTTGCATTCAGTTTATAGGACCTCATTTTTTTTTTTATCTCTGCCCACAAATACTCAACTTCCAGAAAGTACTTGATACATGTTCATATGCATAAGAATCACATCATATATTTCAAAGTCAGAAGTTTTATTCTGGTCCGTGTAGTGAGCAGATTGTAAGTTGAGAAGATACTCATTTTTCAAGCGCTTCCAAAAATGATTCAGAAGAGTCTCGCGCAAACGGAAGCGTTTCACTAAGGATTCCTTGGTTGCAGGTAAACACAAGATATGCTTTAGAGTTGCTATAACTAGTTGACCAGGGCGAACGCCAAATTTCTTGGAGATTGCACGTTTGTTCAGGACTGATTTTATGCACTGTCTGGATCTTAAAATCTCTTCACGAGTTTTTACCAATGTACTGGACACTCCTGAATGAAAAACTTTTCCATGTGCATCTTTCACGATTATTTCAGTGAGGTTATGCTTTGTAGGAATCTCAACAGGATGTTTTTCATAAAATGGAGAATCAGACTTTTGTAACCGTCCTCGTACCAACAGCAAAACATCATCTGACAACATAGGATTTAACTGAAGAAGATTCGACTCTTTAGGGATACTCTTGTTACATTTCATGGATTTTATATCTTCAGGGAAACTTTCTTCCTGCACCAGCTTTAACCAAAAATTTTCAGCATGTAACATTTCCTCAGCTGATAATTGTGAAAATGTTCTTTTCTCTACCTTTAATTTTATATCAGAAATAAATCTAAATAGCCAAGCAGTTACTCGATACAATTTCTTTAGGGAGCTACAATTTTCAAGAATAAAAATGGGAATTTCATCAGCTTTATTTGTTTGAACAACACAAGAAATGGTTGCTGATTTTCGAGACTTCTCTTTAGAAACATCAGGTAATTGTGTAGCGACAATTTTAACGCTAGGGCACTGATCTTCGGGCAAGGAAAGAAATTCAGGAACATACATATTAGGGTTAGCATCAGGAAAAATATGCAATTGGAGATGCTCCTTTTCCATGATTAGGTTGCTAAAATAGTGTCGGGGAATTTTCAAGTGTGTGAGATCAGGGATTTCTGAAAGCCAATTTTGCCAATTATTTTCTAGTTCACCAGAAACAAAAGGAGCAATAAATCCGGCTGAATCAAGGAACATAGTTGCAATTTTCAAAACATTGCGTTTAGTAGAAGAATCATTATTTAATTTTTCTAACAAGGGTCGTAATTCTAGTCCAAATTTATCTTCTGTATTGTTCCAGATCAATCCTAAAATTTTCAAGGAAGTATTTGGGGGTTCGAAACTCGATACAGGTATGTTTTCATCATTTAAAACATTAGAATTCAAGTTAGGGACATGATACAAACATTCGTTTAATGATAGATAATCATCATATTTGGAAGAAGCATCATAGACTATGCGCATTTTTGTTGTAGTTTTGTCGTCACGGATAACAGGTCTGTGTGGCATGTAATAGGAATTATTAGGATGTTTCTCGGTGCACAATTCTATTACACCCTCATTAAACTGCTCTAGGAAAATGGAGTTATATTCTTTAAATAGAGAATCGTTTTTCAAGAATTTATTTTCTAAACTAGAAAACCGCTTCTTTGCTACTTCAAGATTATTTCTAAGTAATTCGCGAGAATCTTTCCACAATAATTTTGCTTCATAACGCCCATTTACGAATTTTAGATTTTCTTTAAATTCTTTTATTACCTCATGATCGGTAATGTTCTTTTCATTGCTTTCAGCAATGCCAATTGATTCAAGATCCCAAAATGCTTTCAGTTGGGTATTTATATTTTCAACTGAAACACGCAAACAAGCTACTTCTTTTTTATTAGACTCTATTTGCCCTTGCACCGTATGACCAAAAATAGTTTCTGCAACGTATAATTCTTTTGTCAATTTTCCCTCGATTCCCTTTAATATTTTCCACAAAAAGTCAGACCCTAGCAAAATATTTATTTCCTGTTCAAGACCTGTATCAGCAGGCTTAAAGCCTCTTGTTCTCATTATGTCTAGAAGTTCTGGTTCTAGTGTTTTCACAGAAGCTCCAGTTATATTATCAACCACTAGTGCTTCGATATTTATCGAGTTAATAGGTTGCACAACACTGGATAATTCTAGAGCAACAACTTCATAACAAGATTCATAAGGGCGTCTCCGCCCAAAAGGATAAACTAATAAATTTTCTCTTCGCAATGGCTTCAATTTTAATTTTTGTACTAGCGATCTCTTCACGAAGCATTTTTCTGAACCACTATCACATAAAACGCGAGCCAACAAGCATTCCTTACCAACAGACACAGAAACTGTACAAGTCTGCAATAATGTAGATTTATTTTGTTTATATTTTTGTTCTGACATCATAGATACAATTGCACCTTTCATTTCTTTTTCAGGATTTTCTTTTGCTGTTTCTTTAAAACAAAACAAAGTACTATGGGTAGTGTTACCACATTTGGAACAAGGGTTAATTTTTGTTCTACAGTTAATTGATAAATGCGACTTAAAAAAGCATTTGTAACAGCGACCTTCTTTCTTTAATTTATATCGTTTCTGTTCATCAGTGAATTTCGAACAATTTAGTCCTACATGATCAGAAGACTTACAAAATATGCAAAACTGTTTTGTAAATGTATTTAAAGCAGCAGCTGAAGGTATATTTTTCTTTTGCGGAAAATTTTGATATTTACTTGAAGGATTTTCATATTTAGTTTTAGAATTTTCATAAGTCTTGGTTTGGGAATTGTTTACTAAATTAGTAGCTTCACGACATCTTAATTCCGTTTTAATAAAATTTATTAAATTGGTGACTTCACAGTCCTTATCGGGGTCACGTTTTCGATGGAAATCTAGTATCAAATTTTCGGGTAATAATCTCAGTAATAAGGGTAGTAATAAATGGCCATAAGAGCCTGATGTTACTCCTAACGCATCAAGATTTCTCATACTAGTTTCAATATTATCGTACAGCTTCCTTAAAGAAGTAACATTGTTAGAGGATTTCACTGGTTCAAGATTTAGAATTTTATTCATGTAACAGTTTATGATATTTTCCCGCTTACCATACCTCTCTTCTAACAATTTTAAACAAGTAGAATAATTTTGATCTGTCAGTTCAAAACCAGATACAATATTATATGCAGGACCAGACAACAAGGATTTGAGATATTGGAATTTTTCAATTTTTGATAACGATTCGTTTGAATCTATCGCACTAGTAAATAAATTAAAAAATTCTAAGAACTGGCTTGCATCACCAGAAAATTTTTCTATGTTAAGTTTAGGAAGCTTCACTGCCGAAACTGGCTTACTACCGATTTTTGAACCGTATCTTGATTCTAGTAAAACTTTTGGTTCAGTTTCGATTTTACATTTTTTAAGCCCCATCTTAATTTTAAATATCAAACTGGATATTTTTTCAGAATATTCTTCTACCGATTTTAGTTCTTTTTCATATTCAGTTTTTTCCTGAATTAGCTCATCCATTTCGGAATCTAACTCCTTTAGTTGAACTTCCTTTTCATTTACGAGCTCTAACGATTCCATTAAAGAATCGCAATCAGTTTTATCAATATCAACAGATAATAATGTATCACATTTTGTGATTAATTTCGTAATGGCTGCACGAACAGTAGCTCTTTTACTTTTAAGTTTATCTGTCTTATCCATGTTTAAAATTAAATTAAATTTTCAAAATAAACGATCATGAAAAATGCATATTTTCAAGAAATCAATAGTCATGCAGAATAATAAAGGTATTTCTTACCTTTTTCCCGGGTTTCGGCACCAAAACCTGAAGAATAATCTTCATATATATTCCATGAAATTTCAGGTGATCACAATTTAAATACAAGGTTGGGAGAGCTTAATTATAGACTTCACGATTCATGTAAAATCACATTAAAATAATAAAATATATTTCACAACTGAAAATGGCGCTGGTGTTTTTCAGTATAAATCCAAGTCAAGCACAGGATAATTAAAAACTTTGTATATTTACACTTATAAATATTTACAGTATTTACAATGAAAACATTTGGATACTATTTCTTTAAAAACATGTAAATATTCCACACTGGGAATTCCAGATAATTTCTTTTATATGTTCAAGAATATTTATTTCTCCCTTTTCGGAAGAACAAGAAATACACAGCCAGCATGCTACTTTCGAGATTCACATTTAAACTGAACTATAGACAAGAGAAATGCTTTTAAAACAATTAATACTTCAGAAACTATTTCTTCTAATAGAAGACCACGATAAAAAACCTATACGCAGCTTATTTATCTGCTGCGTTCAAGATTCACATTCACAAAACCAACTAAACTAAAAAAGGAACAAGAAAGAAAAAATGTTTTTAATATCAATTCTCTAGTCAGACCACGTGACCTGGGATCACTGGCGCCTAATCAGTCTGGCTGAGAAAAAAAGAGGTTTGCGAAATTCCACACCCTCCTTTAAGGTTACTCATAATTTGTGAGTGACTGTGTTACTCTACAGTGAACAGTAAAAGTACATTCTTCTATTGTATTAAAAATTATTGTTCCATCTACATTTTTTTTATTGCATGAAAAAAAACGGTAACCTGGTGTAAAATTTATTGCCCCGTCTACGAAAAATATTACTTCGAAAAATCACCGAATGGAAAATACCTGTTCCCAAAAACGATACTAGTTTAATTAGAATTAAATAACTAAAATATATAACACACAGGGGATACCACATGGTCCGTTTTTTAAATACCAGATTTATCAAGCAAAATTTATATTTGTCTTGCAAATTTTGTATATATAAACCCGGAATGTTTTACCCCAATGTAACCAAATGTTGTAGACACTTACCACGGAAATTATTTTTCGTAATTACCAGCATTCAAAAACAGACCATTTGATTGGTCCGAGTATATAAAATAATAATAAACATATAAAAATAATAGTAATATACATTTAAATAAAAAAAATAATGTATAAATTATTTGATACTAATATATAGGAAGGTGTGCAAATTCAAATTGCTTTGTAATACATTAACATAAACTTTGAAAAGTTTTTTTTTCTTTAAATGAATGCTACTTCTTAAATCAATACATACTTTCAGTTCATGATGAATAATGATTCGCTTTCTACGAAATAAACGAAAGAAAAACTGAACAAGCATTTTCGAATTCTTTACAACAAAGACTTATGTTTTGTGCAAAACGATTTAGGAAATAAGTTTTCGTACCAGTTCATTTTTCCGTAAACTGTTGTGAACTTTTTGGGATTTTATTTTCAATTTCTTGGTTCAAAAGCAAATTTTCAATTTGTAAAATATTTAAAAAGCCCAGAGAAAGTTTTGGAAAGATTCACTGCACTTGCATGTTTCAATCAAAGAAAATGGAATCGAACATTTTACCCTTTGAGGGGCAGGTCATTGTATTTCTGTAATGTCAAATTCACACAGGAATCTTCAACAAAAATTATTGCAAAATAAGGAAATGCAATTTTACTACACCATTTTTTTCACCAAAGTTCGAAAAGTAAAATTTAATAAAATTTTTCTGGTGCAAATCTTCATTAATCGTAGGTGGGATATAATATATCGCACCACCCCTTAAGGGGTTAAAAAGACATCTATAGTTTTCTTTTAACCCCTTAATTCTTGCTCCCGTCATATTCACAGGCTGTGTCTTTTATTCAAATTGTTTGATTCCCACCACTTTTATAAAATAGTGAAATTGGCTATATTTTAGTATCGTTTTTCCTGTTATTAAATAAGGTGAATGTTTCTTTTTCATAAAAGTGGTGCCAATAAGTGTAAAGTAGTTATTTGTTCTTGCACAGGTGGCTCATTTTGCTTAGCTTCCATACTGAACACAAGGCTGAAAATTAACTGTTACTTATTTTGAGAGGAAGGCAAGAAACTGCTAAGGTAGAAATTATCTAAAGGTCTTTATTGTCCACCGGGATCGTTTCGAACATAGCCGAAATTACACGGCCAATGTTGGAGAAGGGAGCGAAGAGTTACATTTCTTTTTATTCACATCATGCGAATTCAGAAGATAGTCTGCCTCAAAATTACACTTTCTCGAAATCTCGATTGTTGGCAAGCGTACATACACAATTTCGCCAAAAACATATACTATATGGCGAGATTAAAGAGAGAAAGACATGCGGTCAAAGTACGATAATTGAAATTGAATGGGGGATGTAACAGAGTGATAAGAAATATTTAACGCCAACGGATTACATAGGAATTATAGCTCATAAACCGCAAAAGAACATTCGATAGGGTTTGCCAAAGTTCTCATGGGACTGAAGCGGCCGATGCGCCCGTTAATAAACAAAACAAAATAATGACAGGGTTAATAACTGAAATGACTAATATATCTTACATCTGGACCAACGGATAAAAATGTAGAAGTAATTTGTCTGACTAATTTCTGCATATCATCTAAACTTAAGCAGAACGACGAAAATTAGAATCCAGTTGCTATGCGAAAAGAGGAATTTATTTCTTTTCTTTTAAATGCAGTGCGCTGCGGTTAAATTATTAAAGAGACTGAGAATTGAATGCTTAATTTATGAAGGGAAAAGAGTGCTAAAAACAGATTGAATCCGAATGCAGACACATAATTAAATTTAAGAATTAAAAAAAAATGTAATTTTAAAGGGGGGAAAGAGAAAAGGTTTTAATATTAGTATGTGAAGGTAAGCGCCTTCACAATAAGCAATTTGAATTTTTCAACCGCAATTTAATTCGAGCGTTAAGGGGTTAAACTCTTCAGCTCCGAAGATAAAATAATAATACAAATGCTTATTCATTTGCTTTTTCCAAGCAAAATGACATCGTAAATGACCAAAAAAATATCTTTTCTGTAATTGGTTCTTTAGGCGCTTAGTAATTTAGGTTCAAAAATATGGATCTAAAACTACAAACAACTTAAAAACATCAATTTAGTAACCATTAACCTAAATTCACGCACTCACAAATTTAAGACCTTTAAACAAGTAAAATTCTAAAAATTTTCAAAATTTTTATTGAAAAGACTTAAGTTAAATACTTATGAAACTTTCTCACTTTCTTGGTCATACTGTCTTTTGGGCATTTTTAGGCATTTTGCAAACTCAGATGAAAATGACATTTATTTTATATGGGAATCAGCTTAGATGCTGCCATTTATTCGTTTGCTTTGAACGCAAAAGACATTCAGCTATTAAAAAGTGATGTAAAAATATAAAAATATCGGACATTTTAGTTTTTATAAGGAAAAGATCCCCGTATGAAGACCCATGGACCGAAGAAGTTATCCATTGCAAACGAGTGCATTATTTTAGAAATTCTTAGATGGGGCGTGGCCAAAATTAGGTTTGAAGTCACTAGTCTAAATAGACCATATTTTGCGAACGTTCAATTTCATATAACAAAATCGAACACACACTGCACCTAGAAAACTTTTACGAAAAATTCTTTTAAATAAAATTTGGCACTTTAGAATTTTCTCAGTAATTTACATAGCTACAACTTTACTCTCTGATACATAACGTAATTTAACCTATATTTTATTAAATTAATTATGTAGTATTTCCATTTCTCCTTAAATTTAATTTCAATATTTTTTTAAAAATTAGCCACATTTTTCTTGTATTTTAATTTCTTTAACTGTTATTTTAACCTCATAAGTAGTTTTTAAACTATAGTTATACTTTTTCCAATGGATCAATGAAAAGCAAAACAATTCATCCATAGACACGGCGTGAAGCTAGCTGCAATTAGAAAGCTGACACTCTTGTATTTTTGCATATGTGTTTCATGGAACTATTAATAAACAGGAACTGACATACCCTTAACCCTCCAGCCCCAGGCAACTTTTTCAGTGCATTACTTTTTTTAAATTAAGATTGTTTGATTCCCACCACTTTTTTGAAGTAGAAATAGTCACTTTATTTAATAACAGATTATATAATGCGAGAATAAGAAGAATTATGCGCTTTTAAAAAGTGGTGGGAATCAAGTAATCGGAATTTCAAAAAAGTAGCCCACTGGAATGTGAAAACAGCGTTTCCCGCGGCTGGAGGGTTAAAATAGTGAAGTTTCAACTGTAACAGCTATCGAAGGGCTTAATTACCGCCGGGGAAAAACACCATGTGTAAATTTAAGTAAAAGTATTCTACTTATTTAACCTTCCTACCCTGTTGAAATTTTACTCAACCTTAATAAAAACATTTCACACCAGAATTTTCTTTAAAAACTCTTTAATGTATTTATTTATATTACTTGTCGGTGCCTATTATTTATCTTTCTTTACGAAAAGATTCCTGGTTCGAATCAAATGAAATGAATTACAGATATGGGTCGATTAGACCCAATCAGGGTAGGAAGGTTAACACTAGCGTCTCTTTCGTGCGCTATTCCCTACCTGAGCGATGGATAGCGGTTAAGTCCATTCTAAATGCAGGTGGGAAGGTTGGGAGAGCTCAGAAATTTGCTCCGCAAACCACGTGATGTTTGCGTCATCATTGTTTATGATCAGATTTATTTACTACTCTGATTTCGGCGTTAAGAGTGATATATGCAGCTTCTTAAAATCTTGTATATCGTCATTAACGACTATTTTATTATTAAAAACATCATAGATATAGGAAGGTGTATTCCTTATTCCAAGAAAAACATAACTTATAAGAGTTTAGAAAATGCACATTTAAATATTCATTCTCATCAAATAAAATCAGTTTTCCATCTTTTTAAATTTATATGCTCTTGTATTTTATTTTTGCAATTTTTCTGATCATAAAGATAATGTATGAAAAGGAAGATTTACTGTTTTGTTTACATACTTGTTTGTTGGAAAGAAAGGGGTATATGTTAGTATCTTTCATGCCTATAATAAATTTTAAAATGTCAAGGTATATATAATTATATTTAGATGATGATAAAAGGTATGATTGGTAAAATATTACAGTTAACTTGTATGCCGATTTAATTAATTTCATTAAAATCCTAATTATGTAAATATATGCTTAATAATAAGCATTTCTTAAAGTGATAAAGGCTGTTGTTTTTAAAAAGTACTTTTAAAGAAAAATCAAATAAATATTAGTTATTTGTGATTATAATATTCCAATAATATTTATTTCAATTTATAGAGTATAACGTGGTTTTTTGTGAATAATACAAATAGCTATTTTCTTTCTCTGTTAAGGTGATGATTTTAAAACTAATGTTAATAAAATTATTGAATTAAATTAATAAATTAATTTATAGGGTTTTAATAAAAGTTGTAAATGCGAAATTTGGGTAACATTTTTAAATATATTTTAAAAAACAAAAGGTTTTTTTTTTTAAGTCCATATTTAAGAGCATATTGTATTTTTTTTTTTTTTTTTTTTTTTTCCAACACACTTTTAAATAGTTATCAAAATTAACTTAAATAACTGATAGCTTTTTTTTTCATTAAAAATATTTATTTTTGCAAATTATTAAAAACTTGTGAATGGTTATGAGAAATGTTTTGGGTATGAATTGTACTATTTTTATATTTAAAAAAAAAAAAAAATCATTTACATATTTAAGTAAGATTTTCCTAAAGGTATTGGAAAGTAATCGCTAGTTCAAATTATTAGAATGTAACTGTCAATATTATTGTTTTATTTTTTCTCCTTTATTAAGCATAAATTTCAAATCGTATTATGAAAAATAAGATTCTAGAGAATCTTTAAACTTTTCTTATTTTTTAACAAGATGCAAGAAAAATGCATAAAAAAAAAAACTTCCCTGAATTCTTAAAAAATAACTAAATACCATTTTTCAATGACTAGCCTTAAAATTTTCAGTATATATACACACACATATATTTAAATATAATTCAACATTTATTCGGTATTCAAACATATTATCACCCCCCCCCCCCCCACACACACACACACACACACATACACACACACACGCACGCACACACCTCTATCTTTTATACCTTATGAATTGAATCATTAACTTAATTCAATTAGTATAGTATAAGAAATTTAATTCTCCAACAAAATATGGTTCCACACTGTCATGTTTTTGATTTCATGTCGATACAAGGCAGAATTAGAAATCCGTCTTTATCTCGATTTAAACCAGGTCTTAGCTGAAAATTTGCACTCTTTTTCTAAATGTTTTCATCATTTTTCATTTCATCTATATGGCAGAATAGACTTTAAAATCCGAAGGATCAAGAATTAAAATTAAAAATTCAGTTTTTAATTCACGAATTTATTATTTTCAGTATCTTAAGTTCAGATTAATAAAAGATTTTAAAAATAAAATTGAAATTTTAAAATAAAATTGAAAAGTAAAGTTTAAAAGAGGGAGAGGGGGGGGGGAGGCGGAGGGGATATATTTTAATGCCAAATATTAAATTTATATGCTTTAACATTGAAGTTATATTTAAGTATATGTCTGTATATGTACTGCAATTTATATGCAAAAATACTTTTCTATCGTGAAAACCTTAAAAAAAAAAAAAAAAAAAAAAAAAAAAAAAAAAAAAAAAAAAAAAAAAACTTTATACTTTATCTTGATTTAGGTCAAGCATCTGTTAGTATTAGCAAGTTTTATTTATTTGATATTTATTTCTTTTATTGTTTTTACTTTTAAAAAAAATTATTTTAGATTTACTAGTTTATGATACCATACAATAAATTGAAAAAATATGGCTGTTCATAGAAAAATCATAATTAATTATTATTATTATTTAAGAATTCAAAGAAAAGGTTTATTTTGAAGAATGCCTTAGAATCTTATTTTTCAGAATAATATTTTGAATTTATACATAATAAAAGAGAAAGGGAGAGAAAAAAAAAATAATATTAAGAATTACTTTCTAATAATTTTAGCTATCAATTATTTTCCAATATCTTCATCTAAATCTTACTTAAAGCTTGCACAATACATATTGAATTAAATTAATGAATTAATTTATAGGATTCTTTAAATGTTGCAAAATTTGGATTTAAATTTTTAAATATACTTTTAAAAAATTATTACTATTTTTTTTTTTTTTAAGTCCAAGTGTAAGAGTATGATTTTTTCCCCCCATGTGAGGAACTCTTAAATAGCTATTTATCAAAAATAACTTAAATTTAATTGTGCCTTTTTCTGTTGTTGTTGTTGTTTTTACATTAGAAACAATTTTTCTGCACTAAATTATTAAAAACTTATGAATGGCTATGAGAATTCTTTTGTATAAATTTGTCTTTTTTATTTATAAAAATTAATTATTTATTTAAGTAAGATTTAGCTAAAGGTATTGGAAAGTAATTGATAACTAAAATTAATAAAAAGTAATTATTTTTTTTTTGTCTCCCTTTCTCTTTTATTTAGTATAAATTCAAAATATTATTATGAAAAATAAGATCCTAGAGGATTCTTGAAATTAAACTTCTCTTGTTTCTTAACAGGATACAAAAATTATGAATTAAAAAATGTTCTTTAAATTCTTAAATAATAATAATAATTAAATAAGATTTTTCTATGATTAGCCATAAATTTTTCAGTTTGCTGCATGACATCATAAACTAGTAAATCTGAAGAAAAAAAAATTAAGTAAAAGAAATAAATAACAAATAAACAAAAAATGCTATTATTAACAGATGCTAGTCCTAAGTCAAGATACACACATATATTTTAATATAACTTCAATGTTAAAGCATTTAAATTAAATATTTGGTATTAAAATATACCCCCCCCCCCCCAAAAAAAAAAAAAAAAAACTCTTTTTATATATTTATTTATTATTACTATTATTTTGTCACAGAAAGAACATATTATAATTTTTATTGTTATTATTATTTTAAGAATACAGTGAAGAATATTTTTTTTTTCGTTGTTAAGAAGAAAAAAGAAATACAAAATTAATTAAAAACCTTTCTACATGTTATTTTAAGAAGATTAGCCAGTAGATGGCGCTCGTTTCTAGAGTGGGAGGAGCCTTCAGTTTGTTTATACCTAAACGTTGTGCGATTTAGCGCTGACGCAGAATTCCTGTCTACCCTTCCCACCTGCATTTAGAATGGACTTAACCGCTATCCATCGCTGTCGTAGGGAATAGCGCACGAAAGAGACGCTAGTGAAGGTTAACCCCCAAAGCGATATAAGTAAGCGTGCAAACTTAATGCTGGAATCGGGCGTAAATTAACACACTTGCACCATCTAGCGGACGGAGTGATAATCCACATACGCAGACTTTTAGGGAGGTGCATATTTTCTAAATCTTTAGCCTCTCATGGAAGTGAATTTTATTTTGCCATATATATTGCAAAATAATGGCGTAGCAAGAGGGGCACCCATATGCACGTGACACCACGGGGTTTTCTTCGCCTTGTCAACTCGATTTCATTTATTAATGAAGTTGAAAGAAACTTTATAATTTTAGTGGTGTGAGTAACAAAACAGTTAGGTATTTACCTGTAGTTCACACTTCATCCGCTACGTGGCGCGTGACCTTGATTGATGTGACCTCGCTTTTAATGTTGCGGTTACTTTTTCCATTTAAGATAGGACGCTTATTTATATCGCTTTGGTTAACCCCTTAACCTACAATGACGAGCATAGCCCGCGTACGATGATCGAGCCAAATGTCAATTCATCTTACCACTAAAATTTTACATTAATTATAGTTTAATTTAGTCGTCGAAATTCCATGATTAAACAAAGTGAAAATCTCTATTAAATTTCAGTGGTAGCTATGGATTTGCCAAACCGTGGAGCTGTTGAGACGTAAATCGTAGGTTAAGGGGTTAAACGCCGTATTACCGCAAAAAAATTCAGTCAAAATCATGGTAAAAACAGATATTTATTTTTACTGGTGGAAGTTTACTTCTGCGGAAATCACACTCTGTGTTCACTCTGTATTGACACAACCTAGGAGACCTCTTGTTGGTGTCGGTGTATAAGATTATAATAACTGGGGAAACTTCGACCATTAAAAACAAATTGAAAATTTTACCAGAATTGTGGGGAAAATTTTCCATGTACAAGCGCTTAAATAAGACGAAAGTTTCTATTTAATTGATTGATGGAAGCTTTCCTCGGTTGTAATCAGAAACTGATGATCCAATTAAAAAAAAAAAAAAAAAAAAAAAAAAAAAAAAAAAAAAAAAAAAAAAAACAGCCTTTATTTTGTGACAATCTCATCAGTTACTTCACTCGCCGCTGGTAGACAATATAGTTTATGTCTCCTCCTCTTTATTTATAACTCCATTATGTTTAAACATAAAAATACGTTTGTTGATGCATGAGTGAGTAGATTGGTATTTGAATTTGTTAATATTTATTTAACTTATATTAGTACGAAAAATCGGCATAGATTTTAAATTGTTGATGAATCAGTTTTTTTTATTTGCCAACTACATGACGGAAATAGACAGGACAAACACTTACACTATTTCAATTAAAAAATTTAAAAAACAGCAAATTTTTGAACAAATAATCATTGAATAAATCTTTACGGCTGCTTTCCCCCTGTATTCACAGGATCGCAACTTATCTTTCATTTATTCATTTCAAGCCAATTTTGCATTTACAACCAATGTATACAGTTGGGAATATGGGGAAAAAATTCAGCTTATATTTTTTCAAGTGCAGCATATATTTTTAGCATATATATATTTTTTAATTTAAGTGACGCTAATATTCCAGTATATCCGAATAATATTTTTCTCCTTATTTATATCAGAAATTCTCCATTCCCACAAGGAAATGATTACCGTAATTTCCGGTGTATAAGCCGCGAGAACTCTGCTCTCTACCAGAATTGTTTTTAAATAAAATGTATCTTGCTTCTGCTTAACATTTATTTGAATACCTTTTTAAATAAAATTTCCGTTTTGAAACAGACTTAAATTACCCTCGGTATATACGCCGGAAATTACGGTACAATTAAAATATAGCGCTGGAAGTTTGCCCTTGCAGGTGGGAACTGATGTTAAAGATGAACATTTGTTGTTTGTCTACTATAAAATTAATACTAATTTTTTAGATGAACACATGAAATTGAAGTAGGTACTAAGTAGATGTCTTCAGTTGTTTTGCTTAAAAGTCGTTTGCCACCACACTATTTATGTCAATAAAAATGCCAAATTTTCCTATTCAAAAATAGTAATAACTTGGTTTACCGCTGGCAAAAGTTTAAAGACTCCTACTCAGGACTGCCAGAGGCGACTATTTTTACCCGAATACAAGAAGGGTTTCACGCGTATCTGGGTATGTAGATTTATTTATACCCTCGAAACATCCCAACGGCTGGATGGATTTAAGGAATGAGGTCTCATCGATTCGTCTTAAGCGTCCGATGGTTATAGGATAGGTTTTGTTTTTATAAATTCAAAATGGCGGCCGTAAAATGCAAAATGGCGGTAGAGACGAAAAAAAAAAATTACGCACCATATTGAGTGGCATATCATTGGATAGGTCTTTCTAAATAAAGACTATGTTTCATTGACTATTTTAGAATCAGAAGTTCTTGTTTAAATATTACACAACCTGGAAGTTGTGTAGGTAGCATCTCTAGCTTTACTGCAATTCTAACCTTCATAAACATCTATAGGCCTCACCAAAACAGTGTTTATAGATGGGAACTATCAATTAAACACAACTTAAAAGTCTTCAATGCAAGTAATTAAAAAAATAGGTAAGTAATATAAAAAATAGTTTCACATTGATGAGAAATAATTAATTATTTCACTTTTTACGCAGTCGGGTTTTTTGATTTTTTAAATTAAATTTATATTTTATTATATTCCGATTGCACCCTTATTAAAAAAAAAAAACAAAAAAAAAACCAAAAAAAAAAAACCACACATTTTGTAGTATATTTGGCTTGCAAGTGTTCTCAAAGCGTATGTAAAAGTTTTTTCTTATGAAAAAGTGGTGCGAGATACATTTAAAAAATACTCGCCTGTGGCAGCCCTGCCTACTCAATAGAATTCATATTTTTATTAGTTAGCGTCCTTTCGTTTAGCAGTTCCTAAGCGTACGTAATACATATCCTGCGGATTTTATACCTCCTTAGTAGTATTAGGTGGATTACTTTATATTTAATTTAACTGGCACACATTTCTTAAAAGTTAACTCTCCATCAGGCGCACCTTTGGACTCCCGGGTTCAGACACAATGTGCCCGAGACGTGCCTGTTTTAAAAAGCGTCATTATTACCCAATTAACTCAACTATAACGCTCTTAAAGTGATTAAGTGACCTTTATAGGAAGATCAAAGCGAGAAAATCAATCCAAAATTTGATTAAAAAAACTCTATTTATTACGCTGAAAGCAATTAAAACTTTAAACTATTCCCGAGGCATTATTTATCAAGCCTTGGGAGCTGGCCCCAAACCTGCATATATATTAAGCGTCCTATCTTAAATGGAAGATGTAACCGCAAGATTAAAGAGGAGGTTACATCAATCAAGGTCACGCGCCACGTAGCGGATGGGTTGAACTACAGGAAGATACCTAACTGCTTCGTAGTTCACACCACTAAAATTGTAAAGTTTTTTTCACCTTCATTAATAGCTGAAAGGACTCTATTTAGATAAGCCGAAAAAACTTCGTGGCATCAAGTGCGTCTTGACCCAACCTCTTTCACCCTACGTCATTATATTGCAATAAATCTGGTATACAGGATTTCATGTTCCGTGAGTGACTAAAGATTTACAAAATATGCGCAGATGGTAGACATTCTACCTTATATGAAGTCACACTAAAAGCCAGCGTTTGTGGATTATCAACCCCGTCCACAAGATGGCGTCGCTGTGTTAATTTACGTACGATTCTAGCATTAAGTTTGCACGCTTAATATATATGCAGTTTTGGGTGGCCCTTTAGGTCAGCTGCGCCCGACCGTGTCATAAGTGATATTAATCTGCTTTTATTAACACTAGAAAGCCCGCGATCAGTCACCTTGACTGCTACCAAATGAATATATCTCGGTTCGAACAAGAAATTATTTTATAAAACTAGTTTAAACGTGACAAAAAAAAACTAGTTAAATGGATAAGTGAATAATTTAAAATAAACATTCTGGTGTGAAATATTTTTCTAAAATTTGAATAAGTTTCTCGTCTTTCTAGTGTTAATTAAAACATAAAAGCTTATAAAAAAAATCTAACGGTATTCTTAAGTTTTTCAAATATTTTCTTAGCTTACGTTTAACTCTTAACCTCGTGTATTGTAGAGGAATTCAATACACGAGTATTCATGTATTTGATTCGTCAAAAAGCTCACAAAATATAACAGAAAATGTTATAATAATATATTTCTTAAACTATTTTCTTAAAAATATGTGTTTTTGTAATAAGGAATTGGGAAGCATTTATTCATTTTTTTCTACTTGAAAGAAAACGTATTATGAATTGAAAATAAGTAATGATCTACTAAATGATATCACGATACTCCGGAAAATGATTTGAAATTTTCTCGTATTGGTTTGGATTCGCTTTTATATAGAATTATTTTTTACACGTTATCCTATTATAATTTAATTCAATATAGATTACAAACATATCGTCTTTTGTACTTAATTTATGTATGTCGCATGAATTTTTCGAATATAGATTTTTCATATTAGTTTCACAAAATAACTTTTCTAAATTCATGTTTCTGGCGGAATTTGCAAGATCATTAAAATTGTAAAAAAAAAATCATGTATGATTTTCATTTCTTCCAAACTGTAGCTTTAAAATTTTACTTTTTTCGTTTAGAGAATGTTTTTACTTCATAGCGTAAAACGGTTATTTTATGCATTAAAAAATAATTTCTAAAATATGAAATAAAATTTAATTATTAGAATTATTGTCATAAGCAAATACAAATATATATGAAGAAATCACGTTTTTCCTAATGCATTTACTGACAACATTTTAAAAGGATAAAAAATAAAAAGTAAAGACTTTTCTTCCACGTGTTCATTACACAATGTACATTTATTTCTTGCAAATTTGGAGGCCATGCCATGATATAAACTAGCACAGTTTTATACAAAAATTATACAAGAATGTTTGGCCAGTAAACTTCGCTTAATTGTATAATGAATTGTCTGCGTTTTCATAAGGAACAGAATATTCGGAATTTCAGGAACATATTTTCAAGAAACTGATATCGTCGCAACGGCCAACGTATGACGTATTCGTTCAGAAATACGAACCACGAGAGTAGATAACCTGTTACTTTGCCTTGTGCAAAAAATACATTGCATAAGTTCGCTATATTAACAATTTTTGTCCGTCAATTTAATATAAAGTCTTTTTTTTTTTTTTTCTTTTTTTTTTTTTTTTTTTTTTTTTTGTAATTGATTTTTGTCATTACTATGCATTAAAAATAATCTTCCTGTTATAAATTCTCAGAAACCTGCGATTATAATAGACGAAAATTATTTAAAAATTTTTCTTATTAACCATCTCGCTGCGTAATTGCTTTATAAAATAGCTTCAGAAATTGCGCATTTAATTCCTTCGCGACGAGCGTCTTTTAAGAATTTTTATTCTTTTGTCACTGGTTTTTCAAAACAAAAATTTTCGGGATTAATCGGGATAATTCTGATTTAATCGGGAAAATGCTATGATTAGATAAGGTAAAATTTACAATAAAAAGTAACTGGCGTGAATGATCAAGAAGGGTTAATTAGACGGGAAAAAAATGTATCCCGGATGAAATCTCGGGTTGCGCAAATTTTGCTACTTTTACGTTGCCCGAGAAACTCTCGGGTTGCGCAGTGAGAGGGTTAAGAAAAATATCCTTAAAAGTCGGTAGAATCACCACAAAATTGGGAAACTATGAAAAGACGAGTATACTCGTCACCAATCAACATTGTGTTAACACTAGAACCGCTGGAAATTTTACTGAATTAATTACTTAATTAAAATATCTTAGAACGGAATTTTTATTTGAAACTACGTGAATTCACGTGACGTTAAACGTGAGTTCACTTAAACGCACAGCGCCGTTGAACAATTCCACTCAGCCATTTCCTCCACTAAATGGATGGTGTTGAGAACTTTTGTGCGGCCCTGTATAGCATATATAGAATAGATACACACCCAATCATATTTAAAAAATAGTTGAATTTAAAAGCGCATGCCTCTCCTGAGAACGCACTTCCAGCAATTATTATTAGTAGGCTTCAATCATTCCTCATTTTCTTCTACAACCCAAAGCGATATAAGTAAGCGTGCAAACTTAATGCTGGAATCGGGCGTAAATTAACACACTTGCACCATCTAGCGGACGGAGTGATAATCCACATACGCAGACTTTTAGGGCGGTGCATATTTTCTAAATCTTTAGCCTCTCATGGAAGTGAATTTTATTTTGCCATATATATTGCAAAATAATGGCGTAGCAAGAGGGGCACCCATATGCACGTGACACCACGGGGTTTTCTTCGCCCTGTCAAATCGATTTCATTTATTAATGAGGTTGAAAGAAACTTTATAATTTTAGTGGTGTGAGTAAAAAAACAGTTAGGTATTTACCTGTAGTTCACACTTCATCCGCTACGTGGCGCGTGACCTTGATTGATGTGACCTCGCTTTTAATGTTGCGGTTACTTTTTCCATTTAAGATAGGACGCTTATTTATATCGCTTTGGTTAACTCCTTAACCTACAATGACGGGCATAGCCCGCGTACGATGATCGAGCCAAATGTCAATTCATCTTACCACTAAAATTTTACATTAATTATAGTTTAATTTAGTCGTCGAAATTCCATGATTAAACAGAGTGAAAATCTCTATTAAATTTCAGTGGTAGCTATGGATTTGCCAAACCGTGGAGCTGTTGAGACGTAAATCGTAGGTTAAGGGGTTAAACGCCGTATTACCGCAAAAAAATTCAGTCAAAATCATGGTAAAAACAGATATTTATTTT
The DNA here is from genome assembly GCA_963932465.1 of Maratus speciosus. Taxonomy (NCBI): domain Eukaryota; kingdom Metazoa; phylum Arthropoda; class Arachnida; order Araneae; family Salticidae; genus Maratus; species Maratus speciosus. Next base: position 173,090,626 of record OZ010794.1, on the reverse strand, counting down.
TACTGGTGGAAGTTTACTTCTGCGGAAATCACACTCTGTGTTCACTCTGTATTGACACAACCTAGGAGACCTCTTGTTGGTGTCGGTGTATAAGATTATAATAACTGGGGAAACTTCGACCATTAAAAACAAATTGAAAATTTTACCAGAATTGTGGGGAAAATTTTCCATGTACAAGCGCTTAAATAAGACGAAAGTTTCTATTTAATTGATTGATGGAAGCTTTCCTCGGTTGTAATCAGAAACTGATGATCCAATTAAAAAAAAAAAAAAAACAGCCTTTATTTTGTGACAATCTCATCAGTTACTTCACTCGCCGCTGGTAGACAATATAGTTTATGTCTCCTCCTCTTTATTTATAACTCCATTATGTTTAAACATAAAAATACGTTTGTTGATGCATGAGTGAGTAGATTGGTATTTGAATTTGTTAATATTTATTTAACTTATATTAGTACGAAAAATCGGCATAGATTTTAAATTGTTGATGAATCAGTTTTTTTTATTTGCCAACTACATGACGGAAATAGACAGGACAAACGCTTACACTATTTCAATTAAAAAATTTAAAAAACAGCAAATTTTTGAACAAATAATCATTGAATAAATCTTTACGGCTGCTTTCCCCCTGTATTCACAGGATCGCAACTTATCTTTCATTTATTCATTTCAAGCCAATTTTGCATTTACAACCAATGTATACAGTTGGGAATATGGGGAAAAAATTCAGCTTATATTTTTTCAAGTGCAGCATATATTTTTAGCATATATATATTTTTTAATTTAAGTGACGCTAATATTCCAGTATATCCGAATAATATTTTTCTCCTTATTTATATCAGAAATTCTCCATTCCCACAAGGAAATGATTACCGTAATTTCCGGTGTATAAGCCGCGAGAACTCTGTTTTCTACCAGAATTATTTTTAAATAAAATGTATCTTGCTTCTGCTTAACATTTATTTGAATACCTTTTTAAATAAAATTTCCGTTTTGAAACAGACTTAAATTACCCGCGGTATATACGCCGGAAATTACGGTACAATTAAAATATAGCGCTGGAAGTTTGCCCTTGCAGGTGGGAACTGATGTTAAAGATGAACATTTGTTGTTTGTCTACTATAAAATTAATACTAATTTTTTAGATGAACACATGAAATTGAAGTAGGTACTAAGTAGATGTCTTCAGTTGTTTTGCTTAAAAGTCGTTTGCCACCACACTATTTATGTCAATAAAAATGCCAAATTTTCCTATTCAAAAATAGTAATAACTTGGTTTACCGCTGGCAAAAGTTTAAAGACTCCTACTCAGGACTGCCAGAGGCGACTATTTTTACCCGAATACAAGAAGGGTTTCACGCGTATCTGGGTATGTAGTTTTATTTATACCCTCGAAACATCCCATCGGCTGGATGGATTTAAGGAATGAGGTCTCATCGATTAGTCTTAAGCGTCCGATGGTTATAGGATAGGTTTTGTTTTTATAAATTCAAAATGGCGGCCGTAAAATGCAAAATGGTGGTAGAGACGAAAAAAAAAATTACGCACCATATTGAGTGGCATATCATTGGATAGGTCTTTCTAAATAAAGACTATGTTTCATTGACTATTTTAGAATCAGAAGTTCTTGTTTAAATATTACACAACCTGGAAGTTGTGTAGGTAGCATCTCTAGCTTTACTGCAATTCTAACCTTCATAAACATCTATAGGCCTCACCAAAACAGTGTTTATAGATGGGAACTATCAATTAAACACAACTTAAAAGTCTTCAATGCAAGTAATTAAAAAAATAGGTAAGTAATATAAAAAATAGTTTCACATTGATGAGAAATAATTAATTATTTCACTTTTTACGCAGTCGGGTTTTTTGATTTTTTAAATTAAATTTATATTTTATTATATTCCGATTGCACCCTTATTAAAAAAAAAAAAAACAACAAAATAACAAAAAAAAAAACACACATTTTTTAGTATATTTGGCTTGCAAGTGTTCTCAAAGCGTATGTAAAAGTTTTTTTTATGAAAAAGTGGTGCGAGATACATTTAAAAAATACTCGCCTGTGGCAGCCCTGCCTACTCAATAGAATTCATATTTTTATTAGTTAGCGTCCTTTCGTTTAGCAGTTCCTAAGCGTACGTAATACATATCCTGCGGATTTTATACCTCCTTAGTAGTATTAGGTGGATTACTTTATATTTAATTTAACTGCACACATTTCTTAAAAGTTAACTCTCCATCAGGCGCACCTTTGGACTCCCGGGTTCAGACACAATGTGCCCGAGACGTGCCTGTTTTAAAAGCGTCATTATTACCCAATTAACTCAACTATAACGCTCTTAAAGTGATTAGTGACCTTTATTAGGAAGATCAAAGCGAGAAAATCAATCCAAAATTTGATTAAAAAAACTCTATTTATTACGCTGAAAGCAATTAAAACTTTAAACTATTCCCGAGGCATTATTTATCAAGCCTTGGGAGCTGGCCCCAAAACTGCATATATATTAAGCGTCCTATCTTAAATGGAAGATGTAACCGCAAGAATAAAGAGGAGGTTACATCAATCAAGGTCACGCGCCACGTAGCGGATGGGGTTGAACTACAGGAAGATACCTAACTGCTTTCATAGTTCACACCACTAAAATTGTAAAGTTTTTTTCACCTTCATTAATAGCTGAAAGGACTCTATTTAGATAAGCCGAAAAAAACTTCGTGGCATCAAGTGCGTCTTGACCCAACCTCTTTCACCCTACGTCATTATATTGCAATAAATCTGGTATACAGGATTCATGTTCCGTGAGTGACTAAAGATTTACAAAATATGCGCAGATGGTAGACATTCTACCTTATATGAAGTCACACTAAAAGCCAGCGTTTGTGGATTATCAACCCCGTCCACAAGATGGCGTCGCTGTGTTAATTTACGTACGATTCTAGCATTAAGTTTGCACGCTTAATATATATGCAGTTTTGGGTGGCCCTTTAGGTCAGCTGCGCCCGACCGTGTCATAAGGGATATTAATCTGCTTTTATTAACACTAGAAAGCCCGCGATCAGTCACCTTGACTGCTACCAAATGAATATATCTCGGTTCGAACAAGAAATTATTTTATAAAACTAGTTTAAACGTGACAAAAAAAACTAGTTAAATGGATAAGTGAATAATTTAAAATAAACATTCTGGTGTGAAATATTTTTCTAAAATTTGAATAAGTTTCTCGGTCTTTCTAGTGTTAATTAAAACATAAAAGCTTATAAAAAAAATCTAACGGTATTCTTAAGTTTTTCAAATATTTTCTTAGCTTACGTTTAACTCTTAACCTCGTGTATTGTAGAGGAATTCAATACACGAGTATTCATGTATTTGATTCGTCAAAAAGCTCACAAAATATAACAGAAAATGTTATAATAATATATTTCTTAAAATATTTTCTTAAAAATATGTGTTTTTGTAATAAGGAATTGGGAAGCATTTATTCATTTTTTTCTACTTGAAAGAAAACGTATTATGAATTGAAAATAAGTAATGATCTACTAAATGATATCACGATACTCCGGAAAATGATTTGAAATTTTCTCGTATTGGTTTGGATTCGCTTTTATATAGAATTATTTTTTACACGTTATCCTATTATAATTTAATTCAATATAGATTACAAACATATCGTCTTTTGTACTTAATTTATGTATGTCGCATGAATTTTTCGAATATAGATTTTTCATATTAGTTTCACAAAATAACTTTTCTAAATTCATGTTTCTGGCGGAATTTGCAAGATCATTAAAATTGTAAAAAAAAAATCATGTATGATTTTCATTTCTTCCAAACTGTAGCTTTAAAATTTTACTTTTTTCGTTTAGAGAATGTTTTTACTTCATAGCGTAAAACGGTTATTTTATGCATTAAAAAATAGTTTCTAAAATATGAAATAAAATTTAATTATTAGAATTATTGTCATAAGCAAATACAAATATATATGAAGAAATCACGTTTTTCCTAATGCATTTACTGACAACATTTTAAAAGGATAAAAAATAAAAAGTAAAGACTTTTCTTCCACGTGTTCATTACACAATGTACATTTATTTCTTGCAAATTTGGAGGCCATGCCATGATATAAACTAGCACAGTTTTATACAAAAATTATACAAGAATGTTTGGCCAGTAAACTTCGCTTAATTGTATAATGAATTGTCTGCGTTTTCATAAGGAACAGAATATTCGGAATTTCAGGAACATATTTTCAAGAAACTGATATCGTCGCAACGGCCAACGTATGACGTATTCGTTCAGAAATACGAACCACGAGAGTAGATAACCTGTTACTTTGCCTTGTGCAAAAAATACATTGCATAAGTTCGCTATATTAACAGTTTTTGTCCGTCAATTTAATATAAAGTCTTTTTTTTTTTTTTTTTTTTTTTTTGTAATTGATTTTTGTCATTACTATGCATTAAAAATAATCTTCCTGTTATAAATTCTCAGAAACCTGCGATTATAATAGACGAAAATTATTTAAAAATTTTTCTTATTAACCATCTCGCTGCGTAATTGCTTTATAAAATAGCTTCAGAAATTGCGCATTTAATTCCTTCGCGACGAGCGTCTTTTAAGAATTTTTATTCTTTTGTCACTGGTTTTTCAAAACAAAAATTTTCGTCTGATTTAATCGGGAAAATGCTATGATTAGATAAGGTAAAATTTACAATAAAAAGTAACTGGCGTGAATGATCAAGAAGGGTTAATTAGACGGGGAAAAAATGTATCCCGGATGAAATCTCGGGTTGCGCAAATTTTGCTACTTTTACGTTGCCCGAGAAACTCTCGGGTTGCGCAGTGAGAGGGTTAAGAAAAATATCCTTAAAAGTCGGTAGAAGCACCACAAAATTGGGAAACTATGAAAAGACGAGTATACTCGTCACCAATCAACATTGTGTTAACACTAGAACCGCTGGAAATTTTACTGAATTAATTACTTAATTAAAATATCTTAGAACGGAATTTTTATTTGAAACTACGTGAATTCACGTGACGTTAAACGTGAGTTCACTTAAACGCACAGCGCCGTTGAACAATTCCACTCAGCCATTTCCTCCACTAAATGGATGGTGTTGAGAACTTTTGTGCGGCCCTGTATAGCATATATAGAATAGATACACACCCAATCATATTTAAAAAATAGTTGAATTTAAAAGCGCATGCCTCTCCTGAGAACGCACTTCCAGCAATTATTATTAGTTGGCTTCAATCATTCCTCATTTTCTTCTACAACCCAATGCTTTTGTGTGTCCCTGTAAATAAAGGATAATTTCTATGCACACCTTACGTACACCTTTATAGTACACCTCATTGATGTATATCAGTTTCAATAGGTTTAAAATACCGTAATATCATTAAAATATACGGCAGATGATTTTTCGTTTCAACCTGACCCGCAAAAGAGTCGGAATAGGAGTAGAATAAAGGGCTGCGGACGGAAAGAGGCCACTCGCCGCGGCGGTTTTGACGAGAGTGGTATCGTTGGAAAGATCTCGTCTGGGGAATAAAATGCTCAATGTAACTCAGGGTTCGTACGGGTCTTTGAGTTTTCAGACTAAGAAATTCTTCGGTATCAGTACTTTTTATGGAAAATCTCTCCTTAAATAAGACGAAATTTCGCCCGTTTAAACTAGATTTATTTTTCTGTTAAAAAAATTCTGAATCGGGATTATTCTCACCAGTAAATTATTACTGTAAATTTTGCCTTATTTAATTCGAGCATATTTCTGTTTCAATTAGCCAAAAATTTCTGTTTAAAAAAAACGGTGATTTCAGATTAAAAATTCTGTAAAAGACGCTCGTCCCGAAGGGGATAAAAGAGACATGAAAAAATTTCTATCCATAGTACTATAAATGTACTATAATAAAAATTTTAAAAGATAGAGATTGAAGAGGCAAGAAATGTCTTTATCTTATAGAAATAAAAGTCGAAGCTAACGAGAGTAAATGCGTAAATATTCCAATATGTTTGTTTTATTATTTTATATAATTTTATCAGTAAATCTTTTCACTATCAAATAAATTTACTTTTTTTACTACCTTGAGAAATAAGAACTAATAATTTATTATTATTATTATTATTATTATTTTCAACACGTATTTATTTTAAAATAAATGTCCTACATAAAATAGTTTTATTAATAATATATCGAAACAGACACGAAATTCTAAACTTAAAAAAAATAATATCAATTTCCCTTAAGAATAAGTAAAATCAGAAATAATTCAGATTTAAATAAATAAACATGAAAATCTTCTTTTTTCAAAGCGACATATTGGAATAAAATATTCCTATCTTATTGAAAGGATGTAAATAATTGTTTTTTGCTATGACTAGGGGGCTCTGCCCCCTACGAGCTACGCTCGCCAACCCCCGTTCAGACACCGCAGATTCTAAAAGCATGCGAATTTCATCGGCCTTAAAAAAATTGAATTATAAAAAAAAAAAAAAAAAAAAAAAAAAAAAAACAGTGACGGTCTCCCTGTAAACGGGTTTTCATTCATTTTCCTTTGATTGGAGATTTTTAAGACGAAATCAGCCGCTGCTAAGAGATACAATGGCTGTTTTGGTCTTTGATTTAAAGCAAGAAAAAAAATCATGCGTACGGCATAGATTAGGAAACATTTTCCAACACTCCCTGAAAGCTTTAACAAAACTTCGTTATTTAGGGAAATAAGATAAATAAGATAACTAACTAAACATTTAAAAACTGATTTCAGCAGTTACCATCCATAGCCAAATATTTCTTCCAATTCTTCCGAACAGCCCTGTATTTGATCTGTAGGCTGATATATATACTATATAATAGAAAATTTAGTTTAGCAAGAAAACGCATAACAGGTTGAAATTTCTCTTTCAGCAATTTAGACTAATAGATGGAAACATACTTGAATACTTTTGTTCATCCCTGTTGTTTACCTAGAGCCTTTATTACACACCACTATTTAGCTAAACTTTAATTCGCACTAAATCACTCTTAAAACTACTGAAATCGCATTTTTAGAATTTATCATCTATAGGCGGCCATGTATCTAATTCTTTGCGTGATCCTGTATATCATTTTATCTATAAAACATTCTACAAACATTTCATAGAAAACTACATGCAGTTCAGCATAACACATTTTAAACCCACCTTTCAGCAATTTACGGTCATACTCAGTAACCTTTACAAATGCTTTTGCGTAGCCCTGTATATCAACTATAACAATTACACACACCATACAGTATGCATAAATATAGTGAAACTTAAAAGCGCATATCATAATTAAAAATGCATTCCCTGCCATCGCCGCAAATATACAGTACTTCGGATAGTAAATACTTGTCTGAAATGTTTTGTATGTTCCTGTAAATGCTATGCACTTCGTATTATACATGAAATAACCTAAGTAAGCCTCACCGACGTATATCAATTTTATTATATATGAATTTGTATAATTAAAATATTTAATAATTAAAATATTTCCCCCAATACCATTTTTAATGGATTTTTTTTTTGTGTAGCCCTGTAAATAAATAGTAACTATTCGTTGCACCGCATATGCTACAGAATATTCTGAACACTTTAGTGCACTTCGTAAATGCATATATTTTTTATTATGTTTGAAAGGGTGTAACATCTTTAAAATTCATTTGAAATGATTTTTTTCCATTGGCCGTAATACAACGGAATAATTTTGACTGTCCCTGTAAATGAACTAAACAAACTTCATTTGAAATAGGGTTCGTGCTAGGCTAAACGTCAATAACCAAAAATTTCAGCGCGATCCGAGTATATTTACGAGAGTTAGAGTGCGAACAGACAAACCGAAATCAATAACACTTTTCAACTTTGTTCGAAAGTGTTAAAAATTAGTTAAAAATTTGAAAGTAAGCTAATGTAAAATGAATTAAGTACACAGAGTCTTTGTCTCTCGGTACTTTTTAACAACGCTATGAGAAAGTTCTTTTAAGTGTATCGTTTTAAATCTGAGGCAATTTTCACCAAAGTTTCCTTTCTCTTTTTAATATTCGCATGAAAATACTTTTGTTGTTAAAGAGGGAATATTATTTGCGCTGTCTTAGAATTCACGATATTAGTTGAAAAGATTATCTCAAAATATGAAATAAATGTCTCTTGCAAATATATTTTTTAATTTAAAGTGTTTTGCCAACTTTTATTTATTTGGCCTTTTTAAATTTGACGTAATTTCCTTCATTTGTGGCTTTTAACGCATAATAATGAATTTAGTATTTTAAAATTTTCTTTCCCTTTTAAAATTCACGTACAACTGTAGTTTTTATGATGTAATTTTCAATATTTTCCTGATTTTTAACGCGTAATCACTCAATTCTAATTTGAAAGTTTTTTTCTGTTTATAATAGCCACGTGTAAATAAATTTTTTATTTGAAGGAAATATTATTTTTTGCGCTGTTTTTAAAATTGGCAACAGTTTAACATTATAACGCCCTGAATGTTTACTGAAGTTTCATAAAAACATTTCACACCAGAATTTTTATTTAAGATTATTTGAATGATTTATTTAACGTAAATCTGCGGTTTTAACATTAACCCTATTTTGTGAAAGAATTTCTGGTTCCAGTTGACATGCAATCATATAATCGGAGTAACATCGACTCCTTCCGGGCGTTCTAGTGTTAAAGTAATTGCCCTTTTCTAAAATGTGTAAAAAATATCTCTCCAATTGCTGAAAATTTGAATTTAAAATGGAAATAAATCCTGAAAAAATGTGTCAAATTAAAAAGATAATTGCAGTCTGCACATCGGGAACTTCCAATGTCTAAAAAGACCTAAAAATGTTTAAATTCCTATGTATAGTTTTTCTCCTATAAAACTTTTTTAATGGAACGATTTTGACCATCTTTAACATTAAATATCTTTTAAAATATTTATTCGATTTAAAAACTGTCTGCATCAGCGTGTTTATCAAACATGTCTCTACAACACCACCGATTGTCATACTTTTGTATGAAACAGTTTTCTTAATATTAACGAAGAAAGACCCCCCGGTCATAAAAAAATATGGATGCCGATCTAGTAGGAGTATACAAGGATGATTTACGCAGATTTTTATTGGTCCATTTCCAAATCAAAACTTTTTTTTTATATATATAGAAGGATTCCATATAACGATTTTTTGCTCGAATAGCTTTTGATAATTTTCGCAAACTGTCTAAAATGTTAACAAACTTTTATAATTTACTGTGAAAAACAATTCTTTTAAAGGATTTTTAAAATATTACTTTTAAGAGTGTATAGTACATATATTTTTTAATATGCATAAGGTTCATAGAGTTCAATAGAAAAAAAATTATGAATGAATTGTTGCCGAAGGAAAGTGCAGTATTCAGTATTGTTATTCTAAATTTAAATGAGAATTAAATATATATAAAAAAAATTGCCTGCGCCGCTTCATAAATTATAATACAGTAGAACCTCGATTATCCGAATTAATTGGGACCTCTTTCGGAAAGTCGAAATTTTCGGATAATCGAGAATGCTTCAATTTCCAGATTAAGGAGAAATATATCGGAAAGTCGAAATTTTCGGATAATCGAGAATGCTTCAATTTCCAGATTAAGGAGAAATATATGTGCTATTTCTTATTGTGGTAAAAAGTGCTTAATAAAAAGTAAAGCAATAGCAAAATAGAAACAAGAATAAATTACCTTAATTTTAATTTTGAAATTAAGTACCTTTCACAAGAGTTTCAAGCAATGATTTGCTTGTCGCAGTTTCGATTGCTTTTACTTTGAAGCTCTATTTTAAATATTTTATACCAGTATCAGTCCTTCTGCTGCTCCAGCCATGCTAAATCTTTTGCAAAACATTCAAAGGCTTCAAAATTGCTAATTTGTTAATTTTGTTCTTTCCATTGTGCAGCTAACGGGAACTCATGTTAAATTCAGAGGAATTCTGGGAAATGAGATCGAAAATATTTATATGTGTACTCGTGGTCCGGAAAGGACCGCTTGCACACAAGGAATATGATAGTTAAAAAAAAAAAGCTTTCAAAATGGATTTTACACACGAGGAATGTGATAGTAAAAAAAAAAAAAAAAAGAAGAAGAAGAAGCAGCTTTAAAAATAGATTTCGGTTAACCGAGATTTCCGGTTAAAAGAGTTTCGGATAAAAGAGGTTATAGTGCAGTACCACACGAAAAATAAATGATTTTCGTACTTTTATTTAGATCAATGTTTCTATTCTTTAAAAATGTGAATAATCATCAGTCTGACTGAATCGCCTGCTTTATTGATACTTACAAAAATTTATTGGAATGTAACAAAAGTGTTTTCTGAAGAAAAGGACTTCCTTTATTATTTATATGAGGAAAGAAGGAGTACTTAAGAACATAATTTGATCGAAATAAAATTAAGAAAACTTGCTAAAAAGGTGCATTTAATATCACAAGTATAAAAAGATGTCACAAATATAAAAGATATTACATAACAAAATAGACTTTAAAAACATAAAAACTCCCAAAATTTCGCGCCGATCGCTTTAGAATCAGGTCATAATCGTCAACAGAGTAGTTTTGATTACGTAGTGAAAATTCCTAATCGTACTCCGTCCTCGGCTGGGCAACCAGGAGAGTCTACTTTACAGTGGAGGAAGCAGGGGGAGGGTAGGAAGTAAACTGAACATTTCTATCCAACTTTAACAAAACATTTTCTATTTTAAAAATTTTAACCATATATCCGGAATGTTATAAGACATATTATCATTAATAGCCTTATTACTTTGGATCAAAATTTTAGTGGACTCTTTTATTAACGAAATATGATAAAAGATATAATAAGAAATCGCTTATAAAACATATTAATACAAAATAAAAGCAAAAACAATACACTATGTTTCTGTGAATAAAATAAAACATAAACCTGTTGTATTTTTATAAATTAAAATAAAATATTTGACAAGTTTAATTGCGTGAAAGAGTTTTCAAAAGATTTAGAATCCAATGTTTAATCCTTAAAAATATTCTTATTAAAACTGAAATATGTTTTTCATACGTGCTATTAAGAGTAAAATGATAAACAACTTACTATCTCCGAATATGTTAATTTAAATATGATAAGAAAGAGGATGTTTTTGATATTTAAATTTTACTGATACCTGAGATTATTTAGTCTTTAGGGAATTTGTTTCACGATACTAAATAAGATTTACCGCGATAAATATCCAATATAACATCAATTTTACGCAGAATATTTTTCCCTGAAAAAAAAATGCATCTCTATTTGAAAGAAAAGATTATGGAAATAAATTTTAACCTTTCGTTTCGCTTGAGGATAAAAAGATTTCATAAATAAATTTTAAACTCTTTTTTTCTCACAGGAGAAAAATAAAAGATTTGCGAGGTAAAATTTAAAGGTTATTTTTTACAATAAAGATTTAAGCATAAAAGAAAAGTCGGAATATCAAAGTGATGAAACCTGTTTCAGTATTAAAACATTTTTACTTTGAACTTATGAAGCAGATTTTTTTTTTTTTTTTTTTTTTACCCGAAAAATTGAAGTAGAAAGAATAATACGAATATTGCATATTTTCATATTGACATTTCTAATTTTACCGTAAGGATATTAAAAGTGGTATAACCCTTAAATGCATAGCGTATCAAATTTTCAACAATTTTTATTTAACTTTTAATAAATAAATCAAGTTCTTTCCAACAACTATATTTCTAAAGAAATAATAATCCCACAAATATCTGTTAAATATGCTACTAAATGAAATTAAAAATCTATCTTAAAATTTCTGGTGTACAATCCGTAATATAAGTATAAAAAACACAATTCTAATTCATACATTTAAGGGTTTAATCTGAAACAGTTGAATTTGATAGTTAAATTTCAACTTTGTATTACATTTTAATGTTATTAAGAATAGTCTGGTCCAACTGAGCTCTGCGTGGTACCGCCATTTCCAAATAGTAATTTTCGCGTTGTTGAATCACGGAATTACCTTGGTTTTATAAGCCGAAGAATACTGTTCAAAATTAGTGATTCTACACTGGACGGAGATGAAGACACAAATTTAACCCCTTAACGGTCGCATCAAATTACAATTTAAAATTCAAATTGTACATTGGCACCACTTTTTTGAAAAAGAAATATTAACTTTATTTAATGGCAGGTAAAATGACATCATAATAAAGCCAATTAGATTATTTTTATAAAACTGGTGGGAATCAGACATTCTCAATAAAAGACACAGTCCGTGAATATGACGGGAGCGAGAATTAAGGGGTTAAACTTACTGCTTAGTGAGAGCAGTGTTGCCGAAGCTGGCAGGTTTAATTTAAAATTCTGAATTCGAAATTTCTACATAAAGAAACAGTCAGATGCAAAGCTATATAAGTAAGCGTGCAAACTTAATGCTGGAATCGGGCGTAAATTAAGACACTTGCGCCATCTTGCGGATGGAGTGATAATCCACATACGCGGGCTTTCAGAGCGGTGCATATTTTCTAAATCTTTAGCCACTCATGGGAGTGAATTTTGTTTTGCCACGTTAATTGCAAAATAATGGCGTAGCAAGAAGGGCATCCATACGCACATGACACCACGAGGTTTTCTTTGCCTTGTCAAACCGACGTCATTTATTAATCAAGCTGAAAGAAACTTTATAATTTTAGTGGTGTGAGTAAAAAACAGGAAGGTGTTTACCTGTAGTTCACACTCCATCCGCTACGTGGCGCGTGACCTTGATTGATGTGACCTCGCTTTTAATCTTGCGGTTACTTCTTCATTTTAAGATAGGACGCTTACTTATATCGCTTTGGTCAGATGTGGCAACACTGAGTAAGAGTGGTGTGAAACGTATCTGAGAACACGGTTTCGAGACCGGCTTCCTTTTTTACTCAGAAATTCCGAGTTCATACCGGAATTTCAGACAGAATTATTTTATTTTATGTAATATCGAAATTAATCGACAAAAAGAACTGTTTGGAATTTGTGAATAATAAAAAAGAGAGGCCAAATTGGCAACATTATTTGAGATAACGTTATTGTATTTTCATTGACAATTTGATTTCAAAAATAAATCAAAAAAAGATTTAAATAACAAAAACAAATAGACTGTGTTTTGACTAAAACCATTAAGAACAAACCTTACACATGAATATCTAATTATATGAAGGGGAACACTGATTGTCAGTAGGCAGGTTTTGCAGTCAGTGTTGCCAATGGGCTACTTTTTAAAAATTCAGATTTCTTGTTTGGCACCACTTTTCTGAAATGGTAAGATTCCCCTGGTTTTCGCCTTAATTAATATGTCATTAAATAAGTCGAATTTTACTATTGCAAAAAAGTGGTGCCAATCAGGAAATCTGAGTTTTTAAAGAGTGGCCCACTGGCAACACTGTTCGCAAAACCTGCCTACTGACAATCAGTGCCCCCCCCTCATGTAATTAGATATTTATGTGTAATGTTTGTTCTTAATGGTTTTAGTCAAAACACAGTCTATATTTTTTTGCTTCAGTGGCACAAGATACACCAGGATATTACTTTTCATTGTGCGTTCATAGGCCACAGAATATCGTGAGTGGACAATTGGAGGTTAGTGCCAAGTTGTGCTGCTAGGTGTCCAGCGTAAATCGAGTCTCAAACTCTCTGGACACCAGTAATTTAACACTAGAACGCCTGGAAATTTTACTCAAGTTTCATAAAAATAGTTTACACCAGAATTTTTATTTAAAATCATTTGACTGAATTATTTAACGTAAATCTGCGTTTTTAAAATTTAACTTATTTTGTGAAAGAATTTCTGGTTACAATTGACACTTAATCATGTGGTCGGAGTCGAATCGACTCCTTCCGGGCGTTCTAGTGTTAAAGTAATTTTCTTTGCCTGCGTCAGACTTCTTTGCGATTAAAGATGGCGAAATAAACAGTAAAAAATTTGTGATCTCCAGAACATTTGAACACTTGATTTACGCAAGATACCTGGCACTACTACTGCCAAGTAGCATAGAATCATGTCAAGAATACGATAGCATCATGCTGATTGTAGCTAGAAATATTTTGCCAGATTCGCAGCAACATAGATCTGACATTACTAATTTTACGTATTTAAGGCGTCTCATCGATGGCCGGAGGTGCGTTTTAATGACAATGCTTGAAATCTGTGACATTTGGACAATGCACATTCTATGACTCTCTGTACCTAGATTATAATAAGATAGATCCCTATCATCTTTTTATTTATTTATTTCTGCCGCCGGGTTGAAGTGGTCAAGCCGAATAATTGCACCGGCAGAAATGATCCCCACTCAACATCTTACTGAAATAAGGAGAATTTCACTGGAGTATCTGCACTGAAATGAACATCAAGAATATGGGAAATTAGTTTCTTTCTAGACAATTGGGATACTTTGGAAAATAGAGTACTAGCACGTATCACACAAACATCTTTAATTGATTTATGAGAACTTACAGTACATACAGGGTTTTTCATAAAAGATGGGCAACTTTAAAAGTTAATAGTACACACCCAAACAAACAACTTTCATCGAAGAATGCATGACCGGAAATAAAATGCAAAGGTACTAGCACATTTGGAAAGTTAATCCATGCAAAAGTTAAAGCTCCATTCCTGTTGGGAGTTATCGGGAGAAGAACGACGCTAGTAACATGTAAATGTGATATAGGGAAGAAGAAGAGCGCATATGCAAAATTTCGCCTTCATTAACCCCTTGAGGGGCGGTGCGGATATATTTTATCCCACCTACGATTAATGAAGATTTGCACCAGAAAAATTTTATGAAATTTTACTTTTCTAACTTTGAAGGAAAAAAGACGTAGAATTGCTTTTCTTATTTTGAAATATTTTTTTTCTAAATTCCCGGTGGGAATTCAGAATTACACTAACGCAATTGCTTGCCCCTCAAGGGGTTAAAACATAAAACGGCTGATCTGAGTGTACAACTCTCAATCGCGGTAGGAACGTATCGGAAGATGTTGCTCTTCACTAATAGGAAAAAGGGTCATATGCATTTTATGTATGGAACTCCAAATGGAATGGCTCAGAGGCTCAACGATTGCACGAAGATCTGTTTCCCAAATTGCTTTTGTCACTTAATCGTTCTTTGTGTCTTTTTGACTTGTACAACAGCATCACCTTCGGCACCCTCTAGCATCTTTGCGTTTTAATTTCGACCGTGCATTCTTTGATGAAAATTATTTGTTTGGATGTATACTATCACCTCTTAAAGTTTTCCCCATATTTTATGAAATACCCTGCATATATTTGACATGACATGTCTCCGAGGTATTTTCGCAATTTTGTTTAAACCATGCTTCTACTTGTGGCATCGTTTGCAGTACTAGATTAGCAGTAATCCGTTTCTAATCAAGTGCTTCTAATTTAGTCAGACTTCAGTGCAATATATTTACGAAATCATGCTTAACCGTGGATAATATGCAGTCTTCTTTAACATATCTCACAAAAAATGAATTGAATGACATCTAACGCAGAATATATCAATATTAGGGTTAAAATACAAAGTACACGGATGTATTTAGAAAACTTGAAAAAATATATATAATAAGAAGAAGAATGTAAGAATCACTCAGAACGAAATTTAGTTTTTGAAATGGTTTACAGTCAAATGTTAATTCTGGCGGATTTTTTAATGAGGCATTTCAATAAATAAGGGATATTTATCATTATATAAAATAAAACTAACTATGGAACTTTTCTAGAGAGAAATTTGTTAGATTTTGCTAGACCCATATATTTAGTCGCTGAAAATATTGCTAAAAAATAACGAGTTATTTTCATTATTAATCATTTATTACTTTTCATTAGCGTTAGTCACAATCATACCTTGAAGTGTGGTAGGATATTTTATATACCACAGTGATATATTATAATTTATCTCGGTATATATTTATAACCACTGCATTGCGATATATTATATCCCACGTAATTTTAATCAAGATTTGCGCCACATACTTTTCATTATATTTATAAAATTCTTCGAAAATTGCAGTATCCATTTAAAATGACAGAAACACAAATACTTGTCCCTTAAAGGGTTAAGAAGACGCTCCCGCTGATGCGTTTTTTGAATACGAATATCTCAAGAAAGTTTTTCATTACTTGAAAAATAACATTACACTGTATTAACCCCTTCACGGTCGCTTACTATTCGGAAAAACCATAAAAAAGTACCCATTTTTTATTACAGAAATTTGATAATTATAAGGTTTCATTATAAAATATGCAATTATTTTTTTAAAGCGAAAAAAAGATGTTATAGACCAAATTCACATTTCTGGAAAAGCCATCATGCGAAAATACTGTGTTTTAATGTTTATTTTACACCATACAAATTAATGCGAACAAGACCTTTATTTTTCCCATCTTAGATCTTTAGTTATCATCATCAAACAAATTTTTACGAAGAATATTTGAAATAATATAACATACATTAAATTTTGATTATTATTATTCGAAATATACAATACAAAGTCCAAGATCACAATCAGCACCAAAAAGCAAACACTAGCGCTAATATTCAGACTTCATACGGAAATGCCAGTTAAATTTTTCTGGTTTCAGAAGTTTTTCCAGCAATAAATCTCCAGCCCGGAAATATGACGGGCACGAGAAATAACGAACGGCACCTCAGCCCGTGATATTGAGAATTAAGGGGTTAAAATGAATAAAGCATGACGACGACTAATGTATACTAGTACCTAGTATACACTTTACTACTATAGTACCGAGTATACTAGTAAGTTTTAAAATTCATAAATAAAACTACATGTATTACAGAATACTTTACTTAATAATGTCGAATTTTTTCTTTCTAGCGTTTACAGCTTTTGAAAAAAATAACAGTAAAGTTAAAATGGTAGGTTTTTACGAATTTTACAAGAAAATTAAGAAAAATATGATTTTCATAAAAAAGCTCCATTAAAAAATAGACTAAGTGGCAAATCTGCAAACTTATATTGTATTATTGAATATTTTAATAAATAAAACTCTTAACTTTTTTGATTTTGCTAATATCTAATTTTATTTAGATCTTAGAGAAAATTTTTCATGTTTTTAGCTTTGAAAAGTAATAAATTTGATTATGCTAAATATCCATCATAACATTTAAAGTACACTGAAAGTATTTTTTACAATAATAAATCTCTATCTGAATGTGAAAATTATGGATATAAATTTTAATCTTTATTTTCAGCAGAGAATAAGACGATTCTGGAAATAAATTTTTCCCTTTTTATTACTGGTAAATAAAATTCTTTTGCCTGTAAATCTTATGCGTTATTTTAATGTGAAAATGTAGACATGGAGGCAATGTCAAGGTATCAGGGAAAATAATTCACTATTATAATAATTTTTTTTAAGAGCGTACGCTATGGAATCTTGCATTCAGAGAATTTGCATTAAAGCTTTAAATAAAGATATAGCTTTATTTTATCCTTACAAAAAAGTTTTATAAAGAGATGTAAATATATTAAAATCTAGATATTTTCTATAGAATAGTTTCCATATACAAATTTCATAGTTATTTCTATAGAAAAATACCTTTGAAAAAATATTGTATGGCAATTTACAGTTTTTGATACAGAATATTTTCATTAGAAACAATTTATGTAGAAATATAGGGTATTTCGTTGAAAATGTTGCTAAAAAATAACCAGTTATTCATCTTTCTATTAGCGTTAGTCAGATTAATAACTTCAGAGCGGCGAGATATATTATATAACACAGTGATATATCATAATTTATCTCGGTATATATTTATAATCACTGTGTCGTGATATATTATATCCCACCTAATTTTAATCAAGATTTGCTCCAGATACTTTTCATTACATTTAATTTTTATAACTGGTGGATAAAAGCTGAAAATTACTTTCACTTATTCTGACATAAAATTCCTCGAAAATTCCGGTGTCCATTTAAAATTACAGAAACACAAGTACTTGTCTCTAAAAGGAAGACGCTCCCGCTAATATGCTTTTTGAATTCGAATATTTCAAGAAAGTTTTTCATTACAAAAACACATTACACTGTATTAAATTGAATAAGGCCGCCAATCACTGTATACTAGTACCTAGTATACACTGTACTAGTATAGTGCCGAGTATACCAGTAATTTTTAAAATTCATAAATAAAACTACATGTATTAGAATAATAACACACAGTTTTTCTTTCCAGCGTTTATGTTTAAAAAACAACAACAACAACAACAACAAAAAAGGGTAGATTTTCGCAAATTTTACAAGAAAATTAAAAAAAGATTTTCTTAAGAAAAGTTGCATGAAAAAACGAACTAAGTAGCAAACCTGCAAAAAATTAATTTATTGAATATTTAATTCTTAGCTTTTTGAAATTTGCTAATATCCGATTTTATTTAGTTCTTAGAGAAAATATTTCATCTTTTTAACTTCGGAAAGTAATAAATTTGATTATGATAAGTATCCAACATAACATTTGAAGTGCACGGAAAGTATTTTTTCCAATAATAAATCTATATTTGAATGTGAAAATTATGGATATAAATTTTAATCTTTATTTTCAGTAGAGAATAAAAAAATTTCTAGAAATAAATTTTTCCCTTTTTATTACTGAAAAATAAAAATCTTTTGCCTGTAAATCTTATGTGTTATTTTAACGAGAAAGTGTAGATATGGAGGTAATGTCAAGATATCAGGGAAAATAATTCACCATTATAATAATTTTTATAAAAGCGTACGCTGTGGAATCTTGCGTTCAGACAATTTGCATTAAAGCTTAAAATAAAGATATGGCTTTATTTTATCGTTACCAAAAATTTTTTATAAAGAGCTATAAATATATTTAAATCTAGCTACTTTCTATAGAATAATTTCTATATACAAATTTCATAGTTATTTCTATAGAGAAAAACTTTAGAAATAATATTATGTAGCAATTTACAGTATTTGATACAAAAATTGTTTTAGAGAAATTTATGTAGAAATCTAGGGCATTTCTTTAGATAAATCTTATGTAGAAAATTATCTAAGTGTTATTATATAAAAATGCTATTAGAAAAAATATTATTAGAAATCTGTAGCTATTTTTATACGAAAAAATTCTTTCGAAAAATGTTATACAGAAAGTTATAGAAATTTCTATAGATATTTTTTAGAAATATTGTTATATATGGGTCATTCCATGTCAGTTCAGGCAGGCATGTAACCCACCATCACAGATTTTGATGAAACTGCGTGTGTTTGTTACTTTTATTAAGATATGATTCCCAGTATTTTTTTTTACTCCTTGGTCAAATAGTTTTTGAGAAAAAAATTGTCAAAATTTTGAAAAACTGCCGTCAGTTGGCATTCTTGACTGCTCGATTTTCAAATGTTGCATAACATAAATATGATCATATTTCAATATCTATTCTACAAATCATCTTCAAATAATTTATGCATAATATATAGGGTACGCAGTTTATCAAACAAAAAATACTGTCAGTCTTATAACAGTTTAAGTGTGTCTAAAAAAATGTTTAATCTTTGAAGTCGTGATTTTTTTATGAAAAATAATGCATTAACTAAAATAGCATTATCAACAAAAGGCGGTATTTTTATTAAATTTATTTTTTTGTGGGGGATATACTTAAAGGTGCCCTTTACCTGATTCTGAAATAAAAATAGTGGGATTTTGGGTGTTTTTAGTAGTATTTCCTATTTAAAAATATTTTGAGGCGTATTTCAAATCAAATCAAGCAAAGTCATTCCATGTCAGTTCGCCTAAGACATTTAATTCACTGTCACAAATTTCAATGAAACTGGGTATGTTTATAGCTCATTTTAAGACAGGATCAAGGAAATTAAAGGTGATTACAAGTAAAATATTTCTTAAAATAAAAAAAATATCTAAATTTTGAAATTTTTTTAAAAAATGTTTTTAATGACAGATCTATATTCAAAGACTGCATAAAAAAAGTCATTTCAATATAAAATCACTAAATAAGTTTCAAATAATATATATGTGACAAATAATGTAGGCAGATTATTATTTATTGTTCTTTGTCATGTTTAAATGCTAAGAGTGTGTTTAATCTTGTGAATTCTTAAAATCAAGAATTTTGTGAAAAATAATGTGTTAATCAAAAATTTATTATTAACCGAAGGCAGGCTGTTATTACTTTTTTTAATTGTACGTAAAAATATCTTTTCAATAGTTATAAAATAAAAATAGTGAAAATATGAGCAATTTTAACAAAATTTTCATAAAATGTGAATGTTTAATGATAAATATTGAAGCTTTTCATGCTAAGATATACTATAATGACTACTATATCGTGTATTGCTACTCTTGCTTAAATATAATACATACAATAATAAAATAACAAATATTATTTACAGAAATAAAAATTAAATTAAGTAGTACCAGTTCCTTTACCAACACTACATTGCTCAACAGCTGACTTAAAATCAACAGCCCACTCTTATTGAAAAATACTTTCAACTGTTCAAATAATAAATAAACTGCATTTAAAATCTTAATATCAACTTGTTATCTTAAGGCGATGATAATAACTAAACAACATAATGAATTTATAAATCAGCTTTTAATTGAAAATTCATGAAATGGTCCCTTTAAATGTTGTTCATCAAGTCAATCAAAACAAATTATAAAAAAAAAAAATAGTGATCCTAATATGCTGACTGCAATGACACTTCTGACAAAACTAATTAATTCATTACCATCTGAATTTAAACCCGAAAAATCAAAAAGAATAAAAAAAATCATCTGTAGTGTGAATGTGATATACTCAGTGGTTGTTGAGATAGGAATGTCTTTGTGACATTTTCACCTGTACTTCAATAAAATAAAAACATGTAAGCTTTTTTTCATTCATCCAAATTAAGTAAAACAATTATTAAATTTTGTTGTCATTACACCAGATGTTAAATTTTTCGTTACATACTATTAGATAAGTTCTTTACTTTTAGACATTATTGACATAATATCATAACATTTACTATATGTATTTTCTATAAGTGTATAATCAATATATATATGCTTTATTAAACATAAATGAATAATTTTTAAATAATTTGTTTGAGAACAGGGATATATATAGACACATATATATGTTGAAAATCCATCTTTCAGCAATATTGTGATAAAATAAATCAAATTACCGTAATTTCCGGGGTATAGCTTGCGGATAAAACAATCGTGTTTCGACCCAGAAATTTTTAAAAATAAAATGTAACTTTTTAGATCACAGTAAATATTGGTCTTCAAATACTGAATAAAATTTCTGGGTCCAAACTGAATTGTTTGATCTGCGGGCTATATACCCGAAATTACGGTACATATCATTTGAAACTGAATAAAGTTACAAAAATGCAACTCATTAAGTTTTAAATAATTTTTTAGATATAGTTATTTGAAAGATATAAATATAATGGATTATGCATTTTTTGCATATATTTAAAGCACAATATGTCAGAATTTTCTTCAAAAGAGTGAAATTTGGTATTTTTTTCAATGTTAGCAGCTCAATGCTAAATTTTCAATATTAACAGCCAAATATGAGTTTAAAGATTAGGACTGTCATTTTGAAAATTTCTATTGGGCGGTGAGGAGCTAGTGATTTTTCTCTTTTTTGGAAAGGGATAATTGCTCTTCGCCCTAGAAGTTTTACTAAAAAAAAAATATTGTTTATTTTTTCCCTTAAGAAACGAACATAAAAGATAATTTGAAAATTAAAATAAATGTATAAATAAAAATATTTCCAGGGATGATACATTGGATAGATTTTACATCTGAAAATATTGATAATTTTAAATATGATTTAAATACAACTAAAACTAACCAAAATCCCACTTTTTTTATTTCAGATCCAGTTATAATGTAGTATTATGTACAATTTAAAATTAAAAAATTAGTCATAGAAACTCCGCCTCTGATTGATAAATATTTTTTAATAATTTCATTATTTTTTGTAAAATATTTTTGATTTCAAAGATTATACAATTTTTTAAACACATTTAAATACTTTTTAACATTACAGCAATATTTTTTTCATAATCTACATACGTTATTTACTTTGCTTAAATTATTCGAAGAAGATTTCTTTATTAGTTATTGAAATATGATTTTATATATAAAATGAGACATTTGAAAATTGAACAATCATTAATGGCAACTTGTGGCATTTTTCCAAAACTTTGATAATTTTTTCTCATATTTTCACTATTTTTATTTTATAACCATTTAAAAGATATTTTTACGTACAATTAAAAAAAGCGATAACACCCTGCCTACGGTTAATAATAAATTTTTGATTAACACATTATTTTTGACAAAATTCTTGATTTTAAAAATTCACAAGATAAAAGACACTCTTAGTGTTTAAACATGATAAAAAACAATAAATAATAATCTGCCTACATTATTTGTCACATATACATTATTTGAAACCTATTTAGTGATTTTATATTGAAATTTTAAATGCAGTCTTTGAATATCGAACTGTCATTAAAAAAATTTAAAACAATTTTTCAAAATTTTGATATTTTTTATCTTAAAAAATATTTTACTTAGGATCAAGAAAATTGAAGGTGATTACGTCTTAAAATAAGCTATAAACAAACCCAATTTCATTGAAATTTGTGACAGTGATTAAATGGCTTAGGGGAACTGACATGGAATTACTCTGCTTGATTTGATTTGAAATACACCTCAAAATATTTTTAAATAGGAAATGCTAGCAAAAACACCCAAAATCCCACTATTTTTATTTCAGAATCACGTAAAGGACACCTTTAAGTATATTTCCCACAAAAAATAAATTAAATAAAAATAACGCCTTTTGTTGATAATGCTTTTTTTTTTTGTTAATGCATTATTTTTCATAAAAAATTCACGACTTCAAAGTTTAAATATTTTTTTAGACACACTAAAAATGTTATAAGAGTAACAATATATTTTTTTCATAAGCTGCGTACCCTAAATATTATGCATAAGTTATTTGAAGATGATTTGTAGAGTAGATATTGAAATATGATTTTATATATGACATGCTACATTTGAAAACCGAGCTGTCAAGAATGCCAACTGACGGCAGTTTTTCAAAATTTTGACATTTTTTTTCTCAGAAACTATTTCACCAAGGAGCAAAAAAAATTACTGGTGATCATATCTTAATAGTAAGAACAAACACACGCAGTTTCATTAAAATCTGTGATGGTGGGTTACATATTGATATTTTACTGCCTGATTTGATGTGGAATGCCTCATACAGAAATTTACACATATCGTCGGTACCATGTCAAACTATCAATGTGAAAACAGTGGGCTAATTTTTTAAAATTCAGATTTATTGGTTAGCACCACTTTTTTTGAGATAGTACAATTTGCGTTATTTAATGACATATTGATTAAGGCAAGAAGGGATAATTAACAAGGGGAATTTTACCAATTCAGAAAAGTGGTGCCAATCAAGAAATCCTAATTTTAAAAAAGTAGCCCACTGTTTTCACATTGGATAGTTTGACATGGCACCGACGATACTGCTATAGCGAAATTTATGTAGAAACATTATACATCTATAGCTATATACAGTAAACGTCCGTTTATGCGCCACTCTATCAACAGCCACCTCGGTTAACCGCCATCCCCTGTCCTCTCTATCTCTCTCTATATATATATATATATGTGTTAGATTATTCTAACATTGGAAGGTTTTTCTCGTGAACGGAATAACTGGTTGTTATGTTACCAGTAGTGCAATGTTGAAAATAATAGAATCACAGGTAGAGTTGAATCCTCGCTGACTAATATAACGATATTACGTTATATGGTGATTCGAAAGTGTGGTTAGGCTTCGATGTCATAGTAGATGAATAATCAATCTGGAAGCCGTACATTAGATTAAGCTGAAAAGAATGTTTCGAAGTAAATCAACATGGATATTGGAAGGTAGTTGCAGTCATCGAGTGATAGGCCAGGTAACACATTTATCCAGTGTAGGTTTCTCCGTAATAATTGAGACAATGCGTAATTTAAACCCAGGCTTTTATTGAAAGAGCTTTCGGCGGTGCAGTTTACACCGATTCATTTTTATCAAGCCATCGCTACGTAGTATTTAATTATGGGTAAGCAATTATAGATAATAGAAAATATCAGACGGCGACCAGGGGAAGTTATCAGAATAGAAATACGACAAATTCTGCTGAAATACAGCCAGTATCGACTTTTTGTTCCTCCAGTGTAAGGATACAAATATGACGTAGATCGCGCTCTCAACCAATGAATAATTAAGAATGTCACGTCATATAAAGAGTGCGGACAGAGCAAGTGGATGAATTTAAAGGGAAAAAGGATAAACTCAGAAATGCGCGGGAAAGTAAAAATGGAAGCTAAAAGAATATTCTCGAAAGAAAAAAGCGGGGAAATGGAACATTTAATTTAAGAATACTAAAAGCGTAATATTTAAGCAATTTAGACAAGTGAGATATTAATTTAAAGGGAATTTAACAGAGTTAACGATAGAGATTATTTAAGGATAAGGATTTTGTGAATATAAAGTAGTAATTTAGAATAAGATAAGGAAATCGCGGAATTAGATCTAATAATGTAACATATATATACAGGGTGTCCAGCTAATAAGACCCTGATTTCAAAATTAAATATCTCAAAAACAAAGATCAATAGAATTATGCGGTAAACGGTTTGTTTATTAGCTAAGCTGTAAAAATGTTGTACAGAAGTTTCAAAAATTAGTTTCAAAAACCGGTAACAGATGGCGCTGTAATCACAATGCCTATAAATTGTGTTTTGAAGTCGAGAGCTCTAGCGTCTCAATCCTAGATGGCTTCCTATGAAAGAACGAAAATTTGAAAGACCGCTTTTTCGTTGGGGTGTTGTGCAGGAGTGGAGGCATCTGGTCAGAGAATTATTGCCTCAGCTTCAATTTTAGAGAATTTCCATTAATAGAATTTTCAATAAAAAGTTAGCAATCATTATATAAGAACTTTAAAAAATATTTCATTTGGATAATGTGCAGAAGCGGAGCCATGTGTTTGACAGAATTGAGATTTGTTTCAAATTTTGTTATAAGCTACTTCGGTCCGGTTACCTATATCTCTGTGGTATGTCTTTTCTCTCCTAATTGGTAGATCGTGGAATCGAATCCAAGTAGATTTGAAAAAAAAAATGGAAAACTTTACTTTTTAATATTTATTTAAACTGTGAAAAAAGTTTGAATAAAAAAATCTAAAGTTCCTGGTTTTGAAATTTAATTAAGTTAAATGAAACCCCTTTTTTAAAAATCATTGAGCATTTATAATAATGATTCATAAATCATTTTTTTTAATTGTAGAGAATAGTTTGAATGAAAAAATACAAAGTTTCTATTTTTAAAAATTTAATTAAATTAAAAAATAATGTTAATTTTAAAAACTCGTTTTCATTTTTTTATCATTGGGCACAGAAATATGGTGCAGCTTCTAACGATAGGATCCGACGTGTTCGAAAGGAATGCAGCATCCAAAATACTTTTGCTTTGACGTTGATGATATGACTTATCATCAATTCCTTTTAAAAAAGAAATAATTTAATGCATAATTTCTGTCTCTAAATTTCTGTTTACAAAGAAAATAAATATATTCTTTAAACTAAAACGAAAGTATTATGCTGTGATTTAAAAATAAATTAAAAGTGAAAAATTACTTTTTAATTTATAATAATTCAGGTATAAACAATAATATCAAAATATTATGCCGTGATTTAAAAATATATAAAAAAAAAATAAAAAGTACAAAATTATTTTTCTAAATATATGCATTTTGATTTAAATAATTATATTGCATTAAAGATTGAATTTAATAAAATATTCAAAAAATTCTTATAATGATTTCTAAACTTTTTATTGAAAATTCTAGTAATTGAAATCTTGTAAAATTAAAGTTGATGCAATAATTCTGTGACCAGATGTCTCCACTTCTGCACATCACCCCCAATGAAAAAATGGACTTTCCCAATATTCGTTTTTACGTAGGGAGCCATCTAGGAATGAGACGCCATTGCTCTGGACTTCGAAGCAGTTTACAAGTATTGCGAATGCAGCGACATCTGTTAACGGTTTTTGCAACTAAATTTTGCAACTTCTGCATAACATTTTTACAGCTTAGCTAATAAACAAACCGTTTACCGCATAATTCTATTGATCTTTGTTTTTGAGATATTTAATTTTGAATTCAGGGTCTTATTCGCTGGACACCTTGTATATATATATATATATACAGGAAAAAAAACCTTGGCGTAACATTGTGAAGAGCACGCAGGGTGCATCTACTAATGATATGCAGATATTTTATTTTATGTTTGCACTGATTTTCATTATGCATGAAATCTCGTGAAATTATTTACCAAATTCTTGTTTTTTTTTTTGTTGTTGTTGTTGTTGTTTTTTTTAAATGCAAAAATATATTTGTTAAAAATGTTTTTGAAAATGTCGCCGTTTGCGCGATGAAAGGTACGTTAATATGAAAAAGGGTATTTTATAACTTTTATAGCATTTTTTAGCTTAGTCTGTTTCATTATGAGCAGGGGTGGGGAATTTTTTGAAAAACATACCAGCCAAGGATTTATTTTACCCGCCAGTAAAATGCAATGTACAGTTGGAAATTGTTATAATATAACTTAGGCGATTGCAAGAATAGTTGATTACTATTGCTACAATACATTTTGACACATATATTTTTCCCCTGTAAAATTAAGAAAAATATACACAAGAGAGAAAAGTTTAATAAAGAATAGAACTAAGTACCAAGTTTACATCGCAGTAATTTGGAAAGTTGTAAAATATAGCTAACTAGTAAAAAAAAAAATAAAGTTCTTGGCATATCTTTTAGCAATGGAGTTTATTAAATACTGCCTACAAATTCACTCGCCCTGTCAGAAAATCCACTCGCCAGTGGCGAGCAAAATGATGTGTTTCCTCACTCCTGATTATGAGAGATTATCATACATATTTTTATAGGATTTCTTACTTCAAAATTAATTTATTCGTAAATTCCAGTGTCATTCATTCCCTTGTACATTTTAGCAATGAAAAAGTTTTGCCTTTGAAAAGGTTAAAGGGTTAATTGTTTTTTACAACATTTTGTGAATCATCTTTTCAAAATATTTAAACATTACTTGTATTATTATATGCAATCCTGAAACATATATAAATGTTAAAATTTTATATCATATGTAGCGGTTTATATACGATAAGGTTATCTTTTAGATTATATGTTATTTGTTAAATTTGAAAATATAATTATATCCATGAAATATATGTTTCATGAGCTAATGCCAAATTTTTTTACAACGATTTATACATCACAAAATTACTATGACAATTTTACATGTTTCTGAAATGATTGAAAGGGTTTTGAAACTGAAATACTAATCTTTTTTTCCGTTTAGGAAGATATCGATAATGTACGTCAATATCCCAGGAAAATTGTAAACTTTTCTGTTAGAGAAAATGAAAAAAAAATGATGGATAAGTATTTCATTTTGCTGCAGAAAACAATTTGCTGCATTGGTAGAATCCGAATGCAGTTGCTAATTTTCTGTTTTGTTTAAAAAAATCCATAACTGCCAACTTGTACAGATTTTTGCTACCACTAAAATTTAACCGAGATTTCTGCCTTATTTAATTATCAATATTCACTGCAATTCGGCGATTGAATTAGGCAAAATTTTCCATTAAATTTTAGTGGTAGCAAAAATCCGTTGGCAGCTATGAAAATCTTTTGGAATTCCTTAAAAATATTAAATGATTAATAGAGAATCATAATAGATTGTTTCTTTGGAAATGGATTTTCAAATTTTCTACTTGTGTTCAAATCTCTAGCTTTAATACTTTGTCAAGAAATCAAATCGTAATTAAATTTGAAAGAAAATTATAATCATGTATGTGTTTAATTTTGTTTGCATTATTCATCCAGTATGCAATTTGTTAAATTGTCTTATCTGAATATACCGTTAGTTCTTTGAAATTTATTTTTATATGATCTTCTTGCAATACTTTTATTTTCAACTTAAAGCTAATGTTTAGAGTCTAAGAAAATTACTTGAAGATTATGTTTATGATAATATGTAAATGCGTTATTTGTGAAGGTTTCGTTTCCAAGTTTTTTTCATACATTAATGTAAACACGGAGTAAAAGAAATGGAGGCGAAACTAATGTTAAAATTTTGCTATACAGTTTTTCCCCCGTTAGGTGGCGATAACGTAGAATGTAGGTTATCGGTTGATTGTGCTACAATGCTTTTCAATGGGAAAAGCACTGATTTAAAAAAAAAATTAATAGAAAATTTGAATTTTAAGAAAGTCGTACAAGTAGAAATCTGATTAATTACAGTTTTCTTCATAAGATACATATTTTTTTAAGGCACTTGGCTTTTTGATTGCCTCTTAAGACACTTAAAATCAGAGATCATTCTGGCAAAAAAAGCGAAGACAGGCCATTGAATATCACGGCCATTGAATGCCACGAAGAAATAAATGGACTTACGACTTTTAAAAATTAAAAGTATTATACAATATTTTTTGAAGTAAATTTTAATCTCGCGTATATTTTATAACCTTTGAATAATATAATAATTCATAACTTTCGATATCTATGCGATTAATAAATGTAGAATTAAAACAAATTTTTATCTTAATTATTTGGGAAAGAAAACGTGTAAATTATAGGTCATTATTCAGGAACTAATTTTTTCAAAAGTCGTAAGGTTTGATTTTAATATAACCTTACTTATAAGGTGGAAGGGGAAGGGGGGGGGGGGTAGAGGATCGGAATTTTCAGACCCGGGCGCGACCCACCCCGAAAGAGAAATAATTAGGCTTGGCTCGGACCGGGCGGGTTGAAAAACAAAAAGTTCGGCCCGGCCTGGTCCGTTTGTATTTTCGCAGTTCACGCTCTGGCCTGCCCCATGCAAAAATCAGTGAAAACAGGCCTGGCCCGTGCCTTGCAAAAAAAAAAAAAAAAAAAAAAAAAAAAAAAAAAATCAGACCCGACTCAATTTCTGCAAAAAATTCCGATTTTTCTTACATACAATTAAGATTGTTTTCCAGAATACTTCATAAATATTTATGGGAAAATGTAACAGTATATTTTAGATTACTATATGTTTTCAAGTCAGAGCATACAAAATATCAAATTTTAAAAACCCTCTAGACTCGCTCTTATGCAAAAATGAATGAATACAAAATTTATTACGATTATATACATTAAATTCAGTAATACGAAAATAATAGGACTCCATCGTAAATGGAACGCAATCCTCATGGCAACCTAAAATCATTACCTATCATGTGATACCTTTGAATTAATTACGTGTGATAGGATTTAACAGAATAATCACCATGACAAGCTAGAATCATTACCCATCACGGGATATCATTGAATTAATTACGTGTGATAGAATTTAATAGAATAATCACCATGGCAACCTAGAATCATTACCTATCATGGGATATCATTGAATTAATTACGTATGATAGGATTTAATACTATAATTACCGTGGCAACCTAGATTCATTACCTATCATGGTATATCATTGAATTAATTACGTATGATAGGATTTAATAGAATAATTACCGTGGCAACCTAGAATCATTACCTATCATGCGATATCATTGAATTAATTACGTGTTATAGGATTTAATAGAATAATCACCATGGCAACCTAGAATCATTACCTATCATGGGATATCATTGAATTAATTACGTGTGATAAGATTTAATAGAATAATCACCATGGCAACATAGAATCATTACCTATCATGGGATATCATTGAATTAATTACGTGTGATAGTATTTAAAGAATAATCACCATGACAACCTAGAATCATTACCTATCATGGGATATCATTGAATTATTTAGGTGTTATAAGATTTAATAGAATAATCACCATGGCAACCTAGAATCATTACCTATCATGGGATATCATTGAATTAATTACGTATGATAGGATTTAATAGAATGAAGGAAACTTTTATTAATTTCTTTTGAAGTTGTGATTCCATTTTCATAGAATTTGGCATAACAAAATTCTGCAATTTAAATGGTTTAATCTCAATTTAAATGGTATTTGACAGATAGGTACATATCGATTACTAACAGCAATTTTTAGTGTTCATTAAGTATAACATTTAAAAAAGATATACACTAAGATCGATTTAAGATAAAAATTTCTCAATCTAAACATAATTACAAGCAAATAGCTTTATATTAAACCCTAAAAAAATTTCTCACCTGTAAAGCACGGAACAAGCTCAATTTTATTTTTCCTTCGTTTTATCTTTTTTTTTTATGTCACTGGTACAGCTCATATTCAAAATATTAGAATAATTACTTTTTTTCACAAACTGGAAATATCGTTTGGTAATTTAACATCTTTCAATGCAAATATGCAAACGATATTTTTATTAAGAACTTATTGTTGATTAAACTTATTTATTATCTTAAAATTAATATCATTTCTGAAAAGATTAATTGAAAAAAAAATTATTTTGAAAAGTCAAAGTATTAGAATATTTATTCAAGTGGTTGAAAATATTAGAATATTTCGCATTAATTCGCCTTTAATTATCACCAATTCATAACTGGCGGCATAATTGATTAAATTTAGAAAATTTTATTTAAAAAGGTGTTCTTTTTACAATTTGTTTGCTTTTTTGTCTTAAAATGGGTCGTGTGGGTGATATTCCTGAATCTATTAAACTTCGTATGGTTGATTTGTATCGGCACGGAAAAAATGTTATATAGGGAATTATTTACATTGTTCGCAATCAAGCGTTAGTAAAATACTAGCACAATATTCAAAAAATGGAAAATTTCAGAATAATCGCCGAAATGGCGGCCGAAAACCAAACGCATCTGCTAGAGCTGACAAGAAACTGAAGCGTATAGTTAAGAAAAACCGTTTTAAAAGTGTGCAATTCTTGCACCGAAAATGCAAAGAAGAAGGAGTTGAAGTTTCTACATCGAGAA